>CAJGYO010000019.1:4470771-5209842 GCA_904845875.1 Miscanthus lutarioriparius | reverse complement strand
TTCTCACAGCAGATCAATCTTTCAGAATTGGGGTTCACCACATTTTCTCCCTTGTAGCTCATTTTCTTCCTCGTAGATCATATTCAACAACTAGACTAAGATTATCAACAAACTTGTGGTACACCTGGCACCCTGCACACTGTTTGGCATAGTGTATACAGAGAACATATTTACAGCATGCGTAAGAAAAAACATCAATCATAATGAATGCAGGCTTGTCCTCATACAGCTTATCCAAAATGAGCAAAGCAGTAGGTTTGGAGTTTGCATTTTGCACATAAATAAAGGCACAGAACAAGGTTTACCTGAAGAAAAACTGTCCCACTTTCATAGGCTACTCTGTTTATCAAGCGCTTGGTCTCTTTCACCACATGCATTGCATGTAAATTGAACAAGCAAGCTTCTTCTAGGAAGCTTTATATCAACAGCGGCTTCCTGAAACATCACACAAACAGAAGTTACATTTAGGACATTCTTGCCTACAAACTAGTCTGTTGTTTGCCGCTTTACTATTCAATCTGCCAGTGAATTGAGCACTTATTACTCATTTCTGAATCTAGCTTGTTCCTCGATCAGCAAGCAATTTGTTACATTGTCTTTCATGCAATAAACCGCTGAATTATACACAAAATGCAAGACCTTATCATTATTTCTTTATCATATTTTTCACATATGTATGCTATCAACCTAGCAAATTTTCAATTTACAAAACGTGTTCATATATAGTTTACTAAAGCCAATCAGCCAATGGACAAAGAAGATATGATGCTAGAAACCACAATTATTCTGGCTATATGAATCATCAAGTTGATATAGAATAGCTAGCAACCTACACCAACATATCAGGCTGAATCTCATTAGTTATCCAATTTCAATAATCAGTGGTCTAAAACCCAAGCAGTTACTGTTTCCATTGCTGGTGGCTACCTAATCCAGTCCATTCCCTAATCGCCTCCACTAAATAATTTCAATCCATAACCCAAATCAATTCACCCCTGACGATCTGAAAACATCACAGAGACTAAGGAGAGAGGCGCTAATTCTAACCGTTGGCGACGGCACCGCGTCCGAATTGACCTCACGGGAGGAGGAAGCGAGCCTCCTTGGATGGTACGAAACTCTCAACCTGCAGGACGAGAGACGAGCTTAGAAACCCGCGTCCCGCGAGCCGAGCCGAGAAGTAGATGGAACGGAGCGCACCGGCGGTGCCGGTGCCCTGAACTTCGAGGAGGAGGCCACAAGGGACACGTGAGGGGAGGAGGAGGCTCCCGGCGGGACGAAAGGATCCCCGGAAACAACGCGGGAGGGCGGCAGCCCCGCCGCGCAGCAGCTGTACTTCTGCGGCCGTCGTCGCCATAGCCGCCTACTCCTACTTGGATTCGCTTGCCGCAGGGGAGGTCAGGGCGGAGGGCGGTCGCCGGAGCCGGGCGGGCGAGCAGGTTCCGCCGTTTTGCCGCTGAAGGCCTGAACGGCTCTAACAAGCAGCCCCACCAGATGTCCATATTGACTGGGCCGGCCCGTTAACCAGTTTAGACAGCCCATTGTCTGTATTTACCCGTGTCAGCCTTCGAGTTGTGGGCTGTGGCCTTTTTATCACTGTCCCAAAACAGGGCTAAGTCAAATCCCAAAATTGCTTCTACTCAAAAAAAAAAATCTCAAAATTGCTGTGCTCGAAACAACAATGGCATGGTGTCATACTGAAGAATCACATGGATTCAGACATCCAGTTCCATCACTGTGAAACCCACCGACGGCCACGAATGGAGTGTGTTTGCGTGCAGACACATCCGACTTCCTATCCCTGGTAAAGCACACAAGAAAGCTTTGTGTTATCAGAAGATTCACAAGCTTCTTTCATTTATTGCTCTCTCCATTCCAAATTATAAGTCTTAGTTTTTACTATGTATCTAGACATAGCATACATCTAGATGCATAGCAAAAAAAACTAAGTATCTAAAAGAGCAAAAACAACTTGAAATAGATAGATGGTGTGAAGAAACAGTACCTTAGGCATTTATAAATTTGAAACTGAAACGGAGTTGTGGGATGAAGCACTTGTGCTTTTAGTGTATTCTCGTGATTGCTTTCTGACCTCTGGAACAAGACTAGCAGCTTGCAGAATGGTAATCACCAAAAATCATTGCAAGAACATGCTCTATCTCGGAAATGGTGGAACCTACTCCGATCTCTAACAATGATTTCCCGGTTCCAAAGCTGAGAGATTAACTTGATTGCAGAGTGGCAGTCCTCACAGACTCTCAGGTTCTTCATGATATGAATCGGTAAGTTCGGTGGAAGGCTAATGAGACCAAAAGCAATGGCTATCTTCTCACTGTGTGCTAAAAAGTGCCTGTTCTTTCTTCTTCCTCGTCAACGCCCACTGCTATCATTGACGTAGCTGGAGAATAACCCGCAGACTTCAGCCTGCGTGCAATTTCCTCCATCATCGTGATGATCTCTAATGTCCGAGGATGTGATTGGTCATTGACAACAAACTTGTGTACCTGCCCAGCCACAGTAATCGAGCTGTAACCTGCCGCTTTTCTTAACTCCTGTTCTTCCATCAACATCCTTATTCTTTTTTGCATCTACCCATTGTCTAGAGTCTATGTATATGTTATACAACTGACATAGACAGCATCCTCCTCAGGCGCTAACTTCAGAAGATACTCCGCAGCATGTCGGCTAGGTCAATGTTTTTGTGGACTCTGCAAGCACTCAAGATGGAGCCCCATATGACGGCATTTGGTTGCATTGGCATGGTCTGAACAAGATGCATAGCTTCATCCAAGAGCCCACTGCGAGCAAGCAAATCTATCATGCAGCCATAATGCTCAACTTGAGGGTGTAATTTGTGCAACGATCTCATCTCGTTGAAGTGCAGACGACCTTCATTAAGCAGACTCGAGTGGCTGCATGCAGTCAGAACAGCAATGTAGGTAACTGAGGTGGGCAGAAAACCATCACGCTTCATCTGGCAGAAAGACTCCAGAGCATCCTTACCCATCCCATTGAATGCAAGACCTGCGATCATGGCACTCCAAGTGTGAATGTCTCTTTCACCCATGCGATGGAACACAGCGGTTGCCTCATCCACCCTCCCACATTTCATGTACATGTCCACAAGTGCAGTTCCAAGGTAGACATCTTCCTCTACTATCCTCTGTTCGATGGAAGCATGCAAAGCCCTGCCCAGTGGCAGTGCACCTAAGCTCGCACAAGCAGTGAGAAGGGTCACCACGGTAAAATTATCAGCACGCATGCCGTGTCTCCTCATCTGCATGAACAACTGTAATGCGTCTCTAAGCCGGCCACTGTGGATGTATCCAGTGATCATAGAGTTGAATGTGATGACATCACGGGCGCCCATTTGATCAAACAGAGACCTTGCAATATCAACATGGCCAAGCTTGCAGTACCCGTCAATGATAGCATTCCATGGCTCAGGCTTTTGGCCCTTCCCACAGCGTCAAAGACCGCCTGTGCTTGGGCAATGTCACCACATTTGGCATACATGTCAATGAGTGCAACAACAAGATTGTCAGTCATCCGGATCCTCTTCTTCCCAACCAGCAAGTGCAGCAAGCGCCCAAGCTCCAAATTTTGAGCTTCGAACATGCCGAGAGAGCGCCAATCACCGCGACTTCATCCGGCTCGACACCATCTGAAAGCATGCAGTTGAAGCAATACACGGCATCAGCAGGCCGGCCAGCACGCGAGTACCCAGCAATCAAACTAGTCCATGAGACCACGTTCCTCTCCGGTGCCTGCATGAGGAGCCTCCGCGCTTCATCGAGCAGCCCCCACCTGACCAGCCCGCCGATCACCGTGGCCCACACGACCGCGTCCTTGACAGGCATCTCATCGAACGCCCGGCGGGCGTCGTCCGTGAGCCCAAGCGAGGCGTACATGTGGATGAGGGGGGGTTCGCCACGATCCGCGCGGCGGAGGGGAGCATGGTCCGGAGGCACGCGGCGTGCAGCATCCGGCAGAGCCTGGCGCGCCGGCGCCGGCGGCGCAGCACCGGAAGACGAAGTGGAACGTGAAGGCGCTCAGTGCGGACGCCCCCGCGGCGCATGCGGCGGAGGAGGAGGACGGGATAGTCTGCGCCGGCGGAAGCCTGGAGGCAGGCGCGGAGGCGGTGTCGTGGAGGAAAGTGGTGGGTGCGGCAATCGGTCGAACAGGCTTAGCACGTAGCGCAGGTGGCGCGGGGCCGAGAGGCAGTTGGTGAGCGAGTTGAGGAGGTGCTCGGCGGAGGGACGGTGGGCAATGCGGCCGGACGTGGTGACGACGGCGTGGAGCTGGGACGCTTGTCGCACGGAGCGAGGGTCGGCCATGGCGACGCCGGCATGGCACGGCCCGCTTGCAGCCGCAGCGGAGGAACAGCGCGCGCAGCCGTGTGACGGCGCGGCCAACCTGGATCTCGATGGCTCGAGCTCTTTTGGGCTGTTTTGGTTGAGAAATTGTAAAAAGGCCATGATCAAGCCCAAGTGTGTGTATTTGATGGCCATAGTTCCAGGTGAAGCTCTACGGGCAGATCGAGCCCATGAAAGCTTTTTTTCAGAACAAATCCAAAAATAGCATAATTTTTACTATATAATATGTGGACATATTGTATATCTAGATACGTACAAAAACTATATATCTAGAAAAAAGCCAGAACGACTTACAATTTTGAAATGGAGTAGCATTTATGACAATTTTTATAAAAACAGGGTTTACTCCGTCAAAAAAATGTATTTATGACAGTTTAACACTTTTCCTATCTCTTATATGCCTAAATTTTTATTATTATGAAAATTGTTTGTGAGTTGTATTTTTAATTGTACTATTTAATTTGCGTAGAATTGTTGTCTGGAAATTTCTAAAGTTTATGACACCTAAATTATAGCAACTCCCAAAGTTTAAAGTCGCTTATAACCAACAATACTCCTAAAAGTATGTTTATATTTGTGGTAAGAGAAAGTACTAGTAAATTTGTGTTGCTTCACCTCCAGTGGAGCAATTTCAAACACTGAGAGGTTGTTTGCTTTAAGCCCTGACAAATTTACTTGGGCATACATCCATCACAATTTTGGACGCTGGAATTGGATCGATCAGCCTAACCTGCACCCACATAGGACAGGTCTCAAACCAAACGGCGCCTCATTTTAAAGCAGAGAGATCCACGAAGCAACAAGTCAGTTTTCATCTTGGTGGAGCAATAATCGAACTGCAACGGCTTCACCCAAGATTTTTTTTTTTTTTTGAAACAGAGTAGAAAATCTGAAGTGGAGTGTTAATCCTTGGGAGAGAGCAGCCATAGAGTGTCACGGCTAGCTAGCAGCTTTAAATTGCGAGACACGCATCTTCCCTTGCCTTCCCTGCCAACCACCATGCGCCGTCGGTGCATGCATGTGTGAGAGTTCAAGGAATGGCTGGCCATGCACGCCCACGACGCAGAGCGTGGCTGCCCATGCACTGCACCACGGCGATCTCGATCCAGAGCCTTCCTCTCCTGGTTCCTCCCCTCCCTCCATGAAATCTTGCTTCCTCGGCTCGATCGCTTCATTCTTCGCGAGCCGCGCGCAGGTCTCTCTATAAGTACGCACCTCGCGCGCACCAGCCTACTCACTCAGTCACTTGGCAATTTGGCATACAGCGCAGTCCATCCCCATCCTTCTCCGGCCACTCCATCCGAAGCAACTGAGCGGAGACCGAGGCCGGCCATGGGCAAGCAGGCGCTGGCGCTGGCGCTGCTGTGCGTCGTCCTGCTCGCGGCGACGGTGGACGACGCGGCGGCGGCGTCGTGCAACCCGTCGGCGCTGAGCGCGTGCGCGGGCGCGCTGTTCGGCGGGGCGGTGACGCCGCGGTGCTGCGCGTCGCTGCGGGCGCAGCAGCCGTGCCTCTGCCAGTACAAGCGCGACCCGACGTACCGCGGCTACGTCAACGGCCCCGTCGCGCAGAGCGTCACCCGCGCCTGCGGCCTCCCCATGATGAAGTGCTGATGCCTGATCGAGAGCCGGCGACGTATACTACTGCGAGTCCACGGCAGATCCATGGACGGACAGACTGAGACAGACAGACATACGTGAGTCTAAATAAACGCGAGCTCTAGCTCGGCTGGTTGTTGCAGCTCGCCATGCTCCGGCAACTCGTAGTCAGCTACCTCGGGAGTGAGGCTATGCATGATGCCGGTGGTTTTGGCTGTTTTCATTATGTTTCTGAGTTGTTTTCGTATAAGTAAAAAATCGCGCTGCCGTGCTGTGTCCAGCGTTTATAAATTTATAAGTTTTATTTATACTAGGCCGGCCTTGGTACTTCTGATTCTACATACACAGAAGCCTCATCCTCCGGATGAAACTACAGGATACTTGTTGCTTGTGGAAATGGCACTAGCGAACTCAACTCAATCGACTGACGATCAAGCACAAAGTAAAACGACTGAGAGGTGGCATGATCTGATGATATAAGCTACTGGTTATATATGACTGGGTAATCTGGAAACAGCAGCACAGCACCACAAGCAGTATGGATCTAACACTCCCAGAACATCACACATAACGGGCAGTCACGGCATAAATTGCATTGTTTAAACTAACTGGGTACCAAACCCAAAGCAGCTAACCAAGACATGTAAAATCAGGATGACCACCAGATACTACTCGGTCTTTAAGAGCCGGGGTGTAAAACTCATGATAACCACCAGAAATACCTAACTACTCAGCCCAAAGAACCTGAACAAGCGATTTGAAACTAAGGATAACCACCAGAAACAGTTAACTAGTCCTGCGAACGGGAATGGAACAGTAGCTTCCACTGCTTTGTCCTCCAAGCCACACTTCTGGATGCAACTAGTATGTACACGATAAACCCATAACTCGGATCAAACAGAGCGCCTTGATATTTAAGATCACTTTGCAACAGAAGTCCCCGCTGACTTCTCATCATCAGGCAGGCCCTGCGATAAATAAGCCAGTCAGGAAAGGTTGTCCAACAGGTGTCATGATTCATGAATGTATCTCCAGCAAGGCAGCAACAATACATGTATCCAGAAGTACAGTATATTGAGGGAATCGCACATACCAGGTCGTTGTGAAGCAAATTGATCTCTGAGAACTTTGGCAGCACAGATTTCACATCAGAAGTTGCTGACTTCTCATTCTGCAGATCTTGACTCATCTTGCTGCTACTCTCAGACACCTCAGCATTGTGGTAATCAGCACCAGGTACACCCTGGCGATGAATAGGTCAATCAATGAGCAGAACTGTATGTTGCACAAAAAACCTTGTCCAAAGGCTCACAGCACATCTTTGCTTACAAAGAACTGGAATGGATGGATAGATAGAGGGGTGCTGGCAAGGTTGGGCAGCGAAAGAGAGTTTAAAATACCTGGCCGTTATGAAGGTCATTGGTAGCCTTAGCATCATCATGAAGCATATCTTGTGAGTTCAGCTCATGAAGCATATCAACAGTCAGATTTATGTCAAAATCATTTGCCTTGAGTAACTCATCAATGAAATCTGTAGACACATTTGGGAACACTGAAAAGACCATGTTGGCTAGAGCAAGTTCATCAATGTCATTTTCCTCATGCTGCGAAGGATCAAAACTGCTACCAGAAGCCTCTCCCTTTGATGATGACCCTGCAGAAATGATAAGACCTGCTGAGCTCTCAGTGTATTCATATGAATAAAGCAAATCTGAGAGTTCAAAACCTACAGAACCACTAGAAAAATCTTTAGTCTCACCTCCTTGTTTTTCTGGGGCTTTGTGTGCAAATGAACCCAGCGATCCAGGTATGAAAGGGCTGGCGTTTGGATTCAACTGGAACGATCCTTCCATGGTTCTTTGATCAACAAATCTGTAAATGTACAAAGACAAAATTCAGCGCAAATATATATGTGCAATTTACAACAGCAAACAAGAGAATTCACAGAGTAGCCATGCATAACTTATATCAAGAGAGTGATATGGTCCGAAGTGCCAATTCAAAGCAATAAAGTTTGAAACTGAGCAGAAGGGATAAAATTAAAATTCGAAGTAGATCAAGTGTGTTAGTACATATTCTGATCTCATGTGCATCACAAAATTAATCTTCTTGCGCTAGAGTAATCCAGAATACAATACTTCTGGAAGAGTAAATTTCCAAATGTAGGAGAATTTTTAAAACAACAATTAGTTTGCTAAATTTAGAATGTTGCTGACAACAATACTGACTACAGAATGCAAATGACAAAACCGCAATATGCTCGAATGATAACTAGCAAATGGATGCAAGTAGTTGCTATCAATCAGAATATTATTGATGGGTGCTTCAGCTATATGGAAAAATATAAACGCTGACTTTGTTTCAATATCATCATACAGGATTACATGATAAACATGTGGATAGATTTTTCTTCTTCAAACATAGAGAAGGATATTCCAAAGAAGGCAGTGAAATAAAAGCATAACTATTTCACTTTTTTTATTGAGACTAGAATGCTCCAATCAGGCGCACTCCCATTAATCAGAAACAGTAATATTCGATTACATGCAGATAACATCCTAATTTTCATAAAGAACAATTAAGGAACTGTTATGCCCGTCATTCCCTTCTAGAGAATTGAAAAGTGATCACAGATGAAGTAATGGAACATTTGACTAGTGGCCCAAGATATCAAAATGAGTTCATTAAAAAATAGAATAAAGGAGGACCCAGGCTCCTAGACAGAAACAGTGGTTAGCTTATCGCATTCGAGTTCTAGAACTAAATCCCAGAAGTAATGGACCAATTCTCTAAAATTAGGAATAGTAACTATCCAAAAGATACAGTCACTGGCTTAATTGCTGGTAAAGATCTAACAACTTACATCAAATGGGGTAATTTTAAAAACAGCAAATATTTGTGTAGTCCTAAAAGATTTATAACCGAAACAACGCGGAATAATTAAATTAATCAGATTCAAGACAAGATGCCATACTAGAGTAGAGCCAAAATGACAACCTACCAATAAATCAAATGGGGTGATTTAATACGATTTAGAAGAACAGAAGCAAGTAATAGTATAATCCCACAAGCTTTATAACCAAATAACGAAGAATAATCGAAGTAGTTAGATTCAATAAGCCGTACTGGACCAGAACCAAAATTACAACCTAGCAATACATCAATGTGCGACATCAGGCCCGTAGTAATGCAAATAACAGGCAAAAATCATTGTATCCCTTGCTACTACAAATCATCGGCTACTGCTTCTATACACGAATTCTGACTGCAATCGGAAGCTGGCTGCAGCAGCGCTGTGGCTGAAGCGGCAGCAATACTACTGTGTAAAACCTGTAGAAATCAAGCAGCATCAGCTGCTGCAGCTGTGGTAGAAGTGCAGTCTAATAATCTATTTGATCTTCACAAGCTACCAGCTCTTCCATCCCGTGTACAAGACAAAGCAGCTCCTCAATACTAACACAGAATCCGGATCAGACCCATGAATAACAAACGAACATCATCACAGTAAATAAACAGAGAACACGCATCAGCATTCCACTCTTCCCAGCACCCACGCGACCAACCGAACTAGCTCTACAGACCCCTACCCCGATCCCAGCCGCAAAGCGCACCAGAACACAGCAGGGAGAGCAAGCGGCTGTATCCCAAGTTCGCAGCAGACCCCTACCCGATCCACGCCACAAAGCGCACCAGAACACAGATGGGCGAGCAAGCGGCCGATCAAAACCCCCCACGACGAGTCAGTGGACTAGATCACGATCGCGACAACTCGACGCGACTGGCGGCGAACAGATCGACCTACACCTAGACCTAGCCCTCACACTCCCTTGAACAGATCGAACGGACAGATACATGCAGCCCGGAGCGCAATCGAGTTGAGAAGGTTTACCTCGGGACGATCGGTGGGGGCGATGCGGTGCGGAGGTCGCCGGCGCCGGAGCGGTGGTGGTGTGAAGTGGGAAGGCCGTGGGGGTGGGCTGGGGGAAGAAAGCCAAAGGTGTGACGGGGAAGGGAAACGGCACGGCAGTGGCGTGAATGCGTGATCATAAGGGCAACTGGGGAATCATTCCAAGTTGGCAACCGAAGGCTTAGGCCGTAGGCCCATGGGCCTATTACGTGGTAGAGAGCTTTATTGAGCTAGGCCCATTCCTTCTAGTAGGATTTCCGGCCTTTAAGTCTGGGCTCCACATAATTTTTCTTTCTCACGTTGAATCAAAACAGAAAAAGATTTTTTTTTAAAAAAAGAAAAAGATTCCCTAAAAAAAAAAACAGAAAAAGATCTACCGAGCATGTCCTTGATTCACCTCTTTCATTGGCACGTACTTACGGCACACGTCGGATTCAGTTGAGATTGGAGCCCGCCAATTCATCTCGCTCCTCGTTCCACAGCACGTCCGGTTTTTCATGAAAACGCAAAAGCCCGTGTGCCGAACGAACAAGACAAAGCATCTTTCTTCCGTCTAAAATGCAAAAGTCCGGGTCAAATAAACGTGCTCCATGAAAACCAACGGACCTTTTCAGAATCAAATCAAATTGAAATCAAATCCAAACAAAATAAACCACTACGCAAGGAACACATAGCATGGATCGATCGGATCCGACTTGAAAACAGAAAATCAGTCACGTCTTGTATATTTCAATGGAGCAGGGTACGTATAAAATATATTATATGTGTTGAATGACAACCAACTCATGTAACAGCTACGAGATGCGCTCATTTGTACACATCTTCATCGTTTAAAACAATAGACATCTCTTCATTGTGAGTACAGTCTAGTACTTTAGCCAGTCACCTTTAGTCGCAAAATGGTTTATGTAAATCACAACCCCGTGTGCTGCCGCAACTGTTTTTCTTCCTTTTCCTTTACCTTTTGTCGTTCCAGGGAAGCTACGGTATCTCACCGTGTGCTCTTTGGGCTTTGTATTCTCCAAACTTCTTAGACATTTTCATCTCACATTCATTTATCTTTGTATCAAAAGGTGTGTTTGGCAGGGTTCTAAATTTTTATAGAAACGTTTTTTTTATCCAAATTGTCTATAGAAACAATATTTCTCTATCAGAATCAATTCATCTAACAATCTGGTAAAAAACAAAAATCAGTTTCAAATGATTCTCCCTAAAACGTTTCTCTCTATGTCATTTTAGCAGTGATTCCACAGACAGAACCTAAAACGAGTTTCTCGCGGCCAAACATCACCCCTAAATGACATGTCTATGAAAAAACACAAAACTGAACTACCTTGTGTCTGTTGGCCCCGAGATCTCCCATGACGGGTGAGCCGACCAATCAACCGGCATTACCGACCACACACACTATGGCTAGAGATAAAAGAAGGAGGAGAATGAGTACACACAAAGACAAGCACCAGAGTTGGCCGGAGCTCTCGCAGAAGAAGATGGCAAAACCGAACTCGCTCACTTTCTTCGAATTGCGGTGGGAAGCTATATATACAACTATACACATCTAATCATAATGCATGACATGCCAGTCGCCATGTTTGCTATAATGACTAGATGAGACAAAGAGGGCTGATTTTGGCGCTGCCCTCTGCTGTGGCTACTGGTCATGGCAAAGGAGCCTTTGGCGCTACCGCCTGCTTACAGAGAGGGAGAGCAGCAGATTACTTTACAATTCTTTCCCTAATCCTGCTGCTAACCCTAGAACCTTCGCCATGCCGATCATCTTCTTTAGCTCCGTGAATCGAAGACGGCCGAGCGGCTTGGTGAGGACGTCCGCGAGCTACCGACCAGTTTCGATGAACTCGATAACGATCTGCCCTCCATCGACATAGTCCCTAAGGAAGTGGAACTTGACGACGATGTGCTTGCTCCGGTCGTGAAGAACCGGATTCTTCGCGAGGACGATGACGGGCTGGTTGTCCACCGTTAGTGTTGGTGGGTGAGCTTCCACACCGGTCAGCTCGCCTAACATGGTACCGGCCGCTCCACCACGCCTTGACACGCCCATGTGGCCACCACCACGTACGCTTCGCCTGCGTGGTGATGCTTCCACCACCTTCTGTTTCAGCGATAGCCATGAGATTGGAGCCGACCCGAGTAAGACGAGCACGCCAGAGGTGCTCCGCCATCTGTCGATGTCCCCCGCCATGTCTACATCGTTGAACACAGTAAGTCGCAGTCCACTTCCTCCGGTATTGGGGAAGACGATCCCCTGATCCACCGTCTCCTTGACGTAGCGCAGCAGTCGCTTCACCGCGGTCCAATGATCCTCTCGGGGATCCTCCATGAAGCGGCTGACGTAGCCCACGGCGAACACAATGTCCGGCCTCGTGTGGACTAGGTAGCGCAGACCGTCGAAGATGCTCCGGTAGAGTGTTGCATCTACCTTCACCGCGGTACTGGCCTTCATCAGCTTTAGCTGTTCCTCTATTGGAGTCACGCACGGCTTGCACTGGGCCACGCCGCTCTGCTCCAACAGCTTTGAGACGTACGCGCTCTGACCGAGCATGAACGCCTCCTTCCTCTGTCTCACCTCGATGCCGAGGTAGTAGAAGAGCGCGTCGAGATCGCTCATTCGAAAATAAGCCGCCATCTCGCGCTTGAAGCTGTCGATGTCCTCCGCACGCATGCCGGTGATGATCAAGTCTTCCACATACACGCCGACGACATGCTCCGCCGTCCATCGATGACCCCCGCCATGTCTGCATTGCTGGACACAGTGAGCTGCAGCCCACTTCTGCCGATATTAGGGAAGATGATTCCCTGATCCACCATCCTCTTGACATAGCGCGGTAGCCGCTTCACCGCGGCCTAGTGATCCTCTCGGGGATCCTCCATGAAGTGGCTGACGTAGCCCATAGCGAACGCAATGCCTGGCCTCGTGTGGACTAGGTAGCGCAGACCACCGATGATGCTCCGATAGAGTGTTGCATCTACCTTCGCCGCGGTACTAGCCTTCGTCAGCTTCAGTCGCTCCTCCATCGGAGTTACGCACGGCTTGCATCGAGCCATGCCGCTCCGCCCAATAGCTTTGAGGCATACGCGCTCGATCGAGCGTGAGTGCCTCCTTCCCTGCCTCAACTCGATGCCGAGGTAGTAGGAGAAGCGCGCCAAATCGCTCATTCAAAACGAGCCGCCATCTCGTGTTTGAAGCTGTTGATGTCCTCCGCACGCGCGCCAGTGACGATCAAGTCGTCCATATACATGCCGACGATGAGCTCCTCCTTCCCCCGTTGAAAGGTCGAGATGGCGGACTAGAGGGGGGGTGAATAGTCCTTTCTAAATTTAATCGCGCCGGCTAACCAAAACAAATGCGGAATTAAAACAATTGGTCTAGCCAAACTACACCCCTCTATCGAAGTTCACAAGCACCTTATAAAGATCCTAATTAGCCAACAAGTTGCCAGTATAGCTAGAGCTCACCTATCCAATTCTAGGAGCAAGGTCACACAAACATATGCCACTACTATTTTGCACACCGGGGTGCTCCTACACAATTGTAGTAAGCAAAAGCACAAAGCTCCTAAGCTTACTAGTAATGCTCAATAACAAGGCAACCAATGCTAAATTAGAAAGCACAAATACTTAGCTACACAAACTAAGCAATGTGACTAACAAGATTACATAAACTAAATTAGCCACGCAAGGGAGCTACTTCTATGCTACACAAAGCAAGAAGGTACCTAGTGAGCTACACAAGCTAACTAATTATAAGAGCAACTACTCAAGCACAATGTATATGAAAGTAATTATAAGCTTATTCAAGGGGATTACAAACCAACGGGAAGAACAATGTTGACACGGTGATTTTTCTCTCGAGGTTCACGTGCTTGCCAATACGCTACGTCCCCGTTGAGACAAGCTCCAAGGTTACCGTCGGTCCTCTTGCTAGTGGTGACCCGCAAGTCATACTCTCCCATGTGGAGTGCTTATCATAAGCTCTAGCACTTGACTCGGCCGGACCACTTGTCGCCCTTCGCGTCTCGCTCTACAAGAGTTGCTCTTCGCGGCTCCCGCGGGACGAGCACAATGCCACTCACAAAGCTCTTCTTTGGAGCAGAGCACAAGCTTCTTGTGGGCTTCGATGAAGACCACCACCAAGCCATCTAGGAGGTGGCTGTAAGGAAAATGGACCCTTGGCCCATTTACTTTGGATTTTAGTGTTTGATGACCAACACAACCAAATTGGACTAATGAATTTGCAAGTGTTTGTTTTGTAGTCCAATAGGGTGCAAGACGTGACTTGGACGAAGGCGACATGATGATCTGATGATCAACACCTCAAGCAAGACCTTAGAAGCACAAGAAAAGACCCAAGATGTCAAGCAAAGTCCAAGCATGAAGATAGGAACCAAGCCGTGCGCAAGATCGCGAAGAAACGAGCTCGCAGAGGCGACCGAACGCTGGACCGGTGGCTCGGCAGACAGGCGACCAGACGCAAGGACCGACGGCAGCAAATAACCGACCGGACGCAGGAACGCAGCGTCCGATCCGAAGTCTGAGAGTTCGGTAGCTATTGAATCGCGACGATCAGACGCGTCCGGTGGCGAGAGAGCACGGACGCCGGCAAAGTCCGATCGGTAGTTCGCGGCTACTACGAATCGGGACGACCGGACGCGTCCGGTCGGGACGATTCAGCGTCGGCCGATGTGCATTTATGGAGTTCGACCCCAACGGCTACTTTCTCGATGGGGGCTTATAAATACAACCCCAACCGCCATTTGAGAAGTGTGGAGCTAAGGAAACATATCAAGAGTGTTGATACACCATTTGCTTAGTGTTTTATTAGGTGATTAGCATAAGTGCTTTGCGAAGTGCTTAGGTTGATTAGACCACCGCTTATGCGCTTGCTCTAGGTGTTTGCCTAGTGTTTAAGTGAGGTTTGCATACCTCTTGCCACCCAAGGCTTATGCGAGCACAAGAGTTGTACATCGGAGGGGCTTGAAGTCTTGCGAGATTGCACCAACCAAGGCGTTTGTGGTGCGGCCGCCACCGTGTCACCGAAGGGAACAAGGCCCGCGCGCTTTGGCCGAAAGCTTGATAGTGAAGACGGCGGGGAGCATCCGGGAGAGGCTTGCCGAAGGCACATCGGAGACCCACTTGCTGCGGGGAAGGCCCGAGGCTACCCACGGAGTTACCCGATCGGAGCTTGGCCCTTGCGAGGATTCCTTGTGAGGGGCTCCAACGAGGACTAGAGGGAAGCTTGCGCTTCTCGATACCTCGGTAAAAATACCGGAGTCGTCGACGGGAGTTTGCATATCTCTACCTCGCTCTTTAAGCTTCCGCATTTACATTGATCATATTATTATCATTTGCGGTAGAGATAGCAACGCACTAGCAAAACCGTAGTTGATCATCTAGATAGATTATCTTTTGCATAGGTTTTGCTAGAGGTAGAAAAAGAGGCCATAGTTTAGAGTTAGTTTTTTAAGTTGCCTAATTCACCCCCCCTCTTAGGCGTCCACGTGTCCTTCAATTGGTATCAGAGCCGGTTGGCTCATATTTGGACTTTTGGCTTAACCGCCGCTGAGCCGACGCTTTGTAGAGTGGTTGGGATGGATACCGCTAGGCCTCCACAATTTGACGGCACTAACTTCCCATACTATAAAGCTAGAATGGCTTGCCACCTTGAGGCGGTTGATTTGGGTGTATGGAGAGTCACTCGTGACGGGATGAAACCCATCAAGAATCCCGAAAAACCCACAAAGAGTGATGAAAAAGAAATGCATTTTAATGCTAGAGCTAAGAATTGCTTGTTTGAATCATTTAGCATGGATGTGTTTAACCAAGTGTTCACCTTAAATACGGCACATGAAATTTGGTTAAAACTTCAAGAGCTCCATGACGGTACAAGTAATGTCCGTGAGCAAAAACATTGTCTAGCTAAGCAAAATTATGATTCCTTTGCTATGAATGATGATGAGCTTGTTCGTGATATGTATTCTCGATTGAATCTAATTATCAATGAGCTCCATTCAATAGGATTATTAAAGCTAGATGATGCGGACATCGTGAGGAAGATCATCTCCGTTCTACCACAAAAAAGAAATATGCAAGCATCATCACCATCCTTCACAACATGAAGAACTTGAGCACCATGACCCCGGGCATTGTCATTGGCAAGCTAGTGGCATTTGAAATGTCACGTAAGATGGGTCAAGGAGAAGCATCTTCATCAAGCAAAGGCAAAGCTCTCGCTTGTAGCGAAAAGAAAAAGATGAAGGGCAAGAAAGTTGAGTCAAGCTCAAGCTCAAGCTTCTCAAGTGAAGAAGAAGAAGATGAGGATGATGATGATGAACAAGAATCAAGTGATGATGATCAATCTTCCTCCTCCACCTCCGACCTTGATGAAGAATCAATCAAATTAATCAACAAGGTGGAGAAGATGATCCAAAGGCTCAATGTCAAGGGTGTGCCCATCCAAATTCAAGATCTCATTTTCACCAATCAAAGAAATGAGCAAAGAAAGAGAGGATGCTATGGATGCGGAGATGGGGCACTTTGTGGAAGTTTGTCCAAACAAGCCCACACCCAAGATAAAGAAGAAGGCGTGCAAAAACAAAGCCCTCACAACAATAAGGTCATGGGATGATTCTTCAAGTGAAGAAGAAAACCATCACAAGAGGCGAGGTCATAAGCACTCATCATCAAGCTCTTCTCGTGTGTGCCTTATGGCATGAGGTAACAAAAGCTCATCCTCTAGTGAGAGTGATAGTGATGATGATTTGCCTTCTTACAATACAATTGTGCAACAAAATCTTAAATATGCTAAAGTTTGCACTAGTCAACAAAAAAAGCTCAAAACTTTAAAAGAAGAGCTAGGTAGTTCACAAGAAACATACAAGAATTTGCTTGAATAATATGAAAACTTTGCAAATCTCAATGTTGAACTATCTACTAAAATTGAGCAACTTGAGGCTAGTGCAACAACAAGTGCATGCACAATTAATGATAAGCAACTTGAAAAGAAAAATGAAAAATTAAAAGAAAAGTTAGCTAGCTCACAAAATGATTATCAAAGTTTGCTTGCTAAAATGGAAATCATGTGCAAACATTGTGATGAGCTAACAAATCAAGTTGCTAATCTTGAGGCCGTAAAAAATACCCCCACCAAGGCATCTAAAAGAAATGACATAATTAAAAAGGATGTATCTAGCTCTTGCAATGATTTATGTTTAGACTCACCTTTGTGCAACCAAGCTTGTGTTAAGAAAGTGATTGTAGATACATGCACACAAGAGGTTGCAAAAGAGAATGGGCAACTCAAGCAAGAAGTAGCTCGCCTCACCAAGGACTTGACTCAAATGAAAGGCAAGGCGAAGCAAACCCAACTTCATCAAGATAACACCGTCAAGGGAGTGAAGAAGCTTGATGAAGGACAAACCGTGGTTTGCTACATGTGCCACAAAGAAGGCCACAAGTCCTATGAGTGCAAGGTGAAGAATAGGGGAGGAGCAAAGAAGAAGAAGAAAAAGCAAACAAGCAATCTCTCCAACACCTACACCAACAAGGTGAACAAGAAGGCCTCCACACCTTATCTCTTGAAGAAGAAGAAAAATGACAAGGTGGTGGCCATCAAGGTGAACAAGCAAGCAAACAATGGGGTCAAACGCTTTTGGGTGCCAAAGAAAATCATTTCCAACATGAAGAGCACCAAGAAGGTTTGGATCCCGAAAGGGAAGTAAGAAGTCCGTCGGTCTACGGGGAATTTGGAGACTTGGCAAAGTATGGGTGCATTTCATGGGGTGCATCATGTTGGACAAAGTTATTGCCAAGTGGGTTAGTGAATTCTATGGACCCAAATTCTCCTTCCCATGTTAGGTAACTAGATGTTATTACTTTTTAATTGGTACATCTTGAAATTAGTTTTTCCTACAATTGGTATCCTTAAGCATCTAGCTACTCTTCATGCCTATGTTTGCATTTACATGTTTAAATCATTTACCATGCATACAATAGGTATATCTTATGGTAGGATTGCTCGGTTTCATTTTTAACTATTGGAGCAAACCTACATGGTTTAAAATTGCTTAGGAGCACGGCACATAGCTTGTCTTACTATTGTTTATCTAATATGTGCCAAAGTCCAAATTGTAGATAATTTTCTCCCAAATATCATCTTTCAAGTGGTATTTTGACTCCAAAATCAATTGTGCATGAGTACTACAAGTATTCCATGTCTCCATGCACAAATTTAGGGGGAGGATCATCTACAAGATGGACGCTTTGAGACTAACACCTTTTTCAAGTTTATCATGTGTGTAGTAGTCTCATTGCAAGGAAAATGGAGTCCCCGAAGAGAAGCATCGTTCTTCAATTGGCATCATCATGTTGATTTCATTTCATATTTATATGCTTTCTCCATGCATTATATAGATTAAACTCTCTTGTACAACAAATTGCTAATTATGCATATGCTTTGCTTTCTACCATATGTATGCATATATTTAGGGGGAGCTTAGTCTATATAATGCGAGAGTCAAATTTTGTGATCCATTTCACTCTATACACAAAGGATCATGAAATTTGACCTCCCTTGTGCTACTAATGTCTTCCTTTTTAGTGTTTGATGCCAAAGGGGAGAATTTGAAGGACCAAAGGCAAGCATCAAGTTGATGTCTACAAGTGGTAATGGTCCGAAAGGGAGGAAAGTGAATTATGGATTAGTCTATGTAATGGGAGAATTTTTTTAGAAAGATAGGCTTTAATCCATAATATCACATGGGGACATTTGCAAGGGCAAGACATGCTTTTTGAGTAAAGTTTTAATTGGTATCTATCAATTAGTATCATATAACCTTGCCCTTTGCATTGCATCCTAGCAAGTAGATAATTTTTAAATTTAAAGTTTTATCATTTGCTTGCTATGGTTGTGTTGTCATCAATCACCAAAAGGGGAGATTAGGCGGAAAATGGACCCTTGGCCCATTTACTTTGGATTTTGGTGTTTGATGACCAACACAACCAAATTGAACTAATGAATTTGCAAGTGTTTGTTTTGTAGTCCAATAGGGTGCAAGACGTGACTTGGACGAAAGGCGACATGATGATCTGATGATCAACACCTCAAGCAAGACCTTAGAAGCACAAGAAAAGACCCAAGATGTCAAGCAAAGTCCAAGCATGAAGATAGGAACCAAGCCGTCATGCAAAGATCGCAAAAGAAACGAGCTCATGAGAGGCGACCGGACGCCGGATCGGACGCCGGACCGGTGGCTTTCAGACAGAAGCGACCAGACGCAAGGACCGGACGCTGGCGGCAACCGACCGGACGCAGGAACGCAGCGTCCGATCGAGTCTGAAGAGGTTCCAGCGCTGCGAATCGCTCGGATCGGACGCGTCCGGTGGCGAGCGACGACCGAACGCGGCGGCGTCCGATCGGTAGTTCGCGGCTACAATGAATCGGGACGACCGGGCGCGTCCGGTCGGGGACGATTCAGCGTCCGGTCGATGCAGATTTGCGGGAGTTCGACCCCAACGGCTACTTTCTCGATGGGGTTTATAAATACAACCCCAACCGCCATTTGAGAAGTGTGGAGCCGAGGAAACATATCAAGAGTGTTGATACACCATTTGAGTAATCTCCACATGCATAGTGCTTAGTGTTTTATTAGGTGATTAGCATAAGTGCTTTGCGAAGTGCTTAGGTTGATTAGACCACCGCTTATGCGCTTGCTCTAGGTGTTTGCCTAGTGTTTAAGTGAGGTTTGCATACCTCTTGCCACCCGCGTTGCTTGCGAGCACAAGAGTTGTACATCGGAGGGGCTTGAAGTCTTGCGAGATCGCACCACTCAACGCGTTTGTGGTGCGGCCGCCACCGTGTAATCAAGGGAACAAGGCCCGCGGCGTTTCGATTCAAAGCTTGATAGTGAAGACGGCGGGAGCATCCGGGAGAGGCTTGCTTAAGGCACATCGGAGACCCACTTGCGCGTGGGGAAGGCCCGAGGCTATCCACGGAGTTACCCGACCGGGAGCTTGGCCCTTGCGAGGGATTCCTTGCGAGGGGCTCCAACGAGGACTAGGGGGAAGCTTGCGCGCTTCTCGATACCTCGGTAAAAATACCGGAGTCGTCGACGGGAGTTTGCATATCTCTACCTCGCTCTTTAAGCTTCCGCATTTACATTGATCATATTATTATCATTTGCCGTAGAGATAGCAACACACTAGCAAAACCGTAGTTGATCATCTAGATAGATTATCTTTTGCATAGGTTTTGCTAGAGGTAGAAAAAGAGGCCATAGTTTAGAGTTAGTTTTTTAAGTTGCCTAATTCACCCCCCCCTCTTAGGCGTCCACGTGTCCTTCAGTGGCAACCTCCAAGAGTAACAAGCACCACCGGCTTGCAACTCGACCACCTAGTGCCACTCGATGCAACCTCACGATGCAATCGCACTAGAATCGCTCTCTCACACAATCGGATGATCACTATCAAGCATATGTGAGATGGAGGGCTCCTAAGCACTCTCAAGCATGGACACAAAGTCTCCCAAGGTGCTCTTGCTCTGCCATGGCCGAGACCCCCTTCTATTTATAGCCTCCACGAAAATAGAGCCGTTGTACCCCTTCACTGGGCACTGCTCGGGGCGACCGGACGCGCCGGTCAGATCGACCGAACGCACCCGGCCAGCGTCCGGTCAACAGATCCACGCCACGCGTTGCCTCCGTTCAATCTCAGTCGCTTAGTCTCAATGGTCGGCTGCCACGCGCCAACAGTCAAGTGATGACCGGACGCACCTCTGCGCCAAGACCGAACGCGCCACTGCCTGAGTCCAATCATTTCCAGAGAGCTCCCCGAGCCTCTGTTTTGCGACCGGACGTAGACCAGCCAGAGTCTGGTCATTTCTAGAGAGCTCCCTGAGCCTCTATTTTGCGACCGGACGCGTCAGGTTGGTCATGATCGGACGTAGCACCTGAGTCCGGTCCTTCACTGCCATGTGTCACTGCTACTCCTCGTGCCAAGACGTCGATTATACGTTATAACCGATCAAACATACCTCGAAGATGTCAGTCACCTCTTCGCACCAAATTTCCTTCGGTCACATGATCGAGACCATACAAGAATCACGCCACCATCGACCGGACATCTTTGGTCCCTACCGAGGCTGGTGATTCGGTCACTCATAGTGACCTCTTCTCGCCTCCGTTTCTTCACCGAGTTGATCCACATGAACTCCAACTTTTTCTCCTTTGTAAATGTGCCAACACCACCAAGTGTACACCACCATATGTATGTGTGTTAGCATTTTCACAACCATTTTCCAAAGGATTAGCCACTCAACTTGCCATGCCACTCGATCCTAGCGATGATACAAAGTTAGATCACTCGAGTGGCACTAGATGACCGATATGCAAACAAGTTTACCCCTCTTGATAGTACGGCCATCTGTCCTAAACCCGGTCATCAACTTCTCTACACACCTATGCCCGATGAAATGAAATTCCCTAGGTTATACCTTTACCTTGCGCATTCCATTCCATCTCCTCCAATATCGATGCAACACATGCACCAACACGATCAACAATGATATGATCCACTTCATATCATCAGGTGATCATATTGGTTCATCGATCTTGATTTCACTTGCTTTTCACCATTGCCTTCGTCCATCGGCACTAAGTCTTGCTCAAGCTTCACCGCCATGCGGTCCATCGCTCCAAAGCCTCCAACTTGCCCTTCACGCTTGTAACTGGTTTATCAAGCCAAGTCATGTCTTGATCTTCTCCACCTTGATCACATGACTCAATGTCATGTCTCATGTGTAATGAGCTCCTTCATCATATGTGTGAGCTTTGCAACATCTCTATGCCATTTCCACCTTCACGACATATGTTGCTCACACACATGTACCTGTGGACTAATCACCTGTGTATCTCACATAAACATAATTAGTCCACCTAGGTTGTCACTCAATTACCAAAACCACACAAGGACCTTTCACCCATCGTCGCGTGTAGAGCGCGTGCTCGGTTGCGCACCACGTGAACCCAGGCTCGCCCAGCATGGCGTCCAGCTTGGTGTTCCACGCTCGCGGGGCCTGCCATAGCCCGTAGAGCGCCATGCGCAGTCGGAGTAGTGCTCCGCTCCCTTGATGGCGAAACCCGAAGGTTGCCTAACGAAGACCGTCTCTGTCGGCTCACCATTGAGGAAGGCCAATTTTACGTCTAGGTGATGGACGTGTCAGTCCTTCGCTGCTGCCAAAACCAGCAGCAGTCGGATAGACTCCATGCGCGCTACCAGCGCAAAAGACCTCCTCAAAGTCGATGCCCTCGTGCTGGACAAAGCCTCGGGCGATAAGACACGCCTTATGCTTAACAATGGCACCGCGCTCGTCCTGCTTGACCTTGTACACCCACTTCAGGCCGATCGGACGGCATCCTGGAGGTGGATCGACGAGCTCCCAAGTCTCATTTTCCTCGATCGCCTTCATCTCCTCTAGCATCGCCCGTCGCCAATTTGCATCAAGCTCCGCCAGTGCGAACATGGGTGGTTCCTCTACACTGACAAGAAGCAGCTCTAGGTCATTGAGCAGCCAACCCACCAGGCCTGAGGACCCTGTGCCGCCGACGATGTCGTCCAGCCTACGGAACCGCACCTTCTCACCGTCGTGGAAAGCATCCACGAACTCTGTGATGTCGCTTGAAGGTGAGGCAAACTTGATCGGCGTCGATGGAGTCCCTGTTCCACCGGAGGGGTCGGCACTGCACCTGGAGTGCTCGGCACTACTCCTGAACTGCTCGTCACCACTCTTGGAGTGGTTGGCACCATGCAGGAGTGCTCGGCACCAGTCTTGGACTGGTCGGCACCACTGCAAGACCTCTTGGCTCTGCTATGGGAGCGTTCGACACCCATCTTGGAGTGGTCGGCACCACCGCAGGACTGCTCGGCACCACTCCTGTAGTGTTCGGCACCCCTCTCGGGAGTGCTCAGCACTGACCCAGGAGTGCTCGGCTCTGTTGCTAGAGTGGTTGGCACCACCTCTCCAGCGTCTCCACCACCGTGGATGACCAAGTGCTCGACGATGAAGATGCTGGTGAAGCCGCCAGCTTCCCCCATGCTCGGACTGTCCTAGTCCCAGGCCGCCTTCTCGTCAAACACGACGTCACATGAGACAGCCACCTTACCTCCGCGTGGGTCATAGAACTGGTATGCCTTGGTACCTTCTTCGTAGCCCAGGAGCACCATCGATGTGCTCCTGTCCTCCAGCTTGGTGAGGACTGGCTTCGTCTTCCTGACATGGCCGATGCAGCCAAATGTCCGAAGGAAGAACACGCTTGGCTTACGCCCATACCAAGCTTTGAATGATGTCATGCCCTTCAGGGCCTTTGTGGGCGTGTGGTTGAGGATGAACACCGCTGTGGTCACCGCCTCACACCAGAACCTTGCTGGCATACTCTTGGCCTTCATCATGGATTGAGCCATATCGACCCCCGTCTGGTTCCATCGCTCCACCATGCCATTCTGCTGTGGCGAGTATGGCACGGTGTGGTGTCGCACCACACCCTGATCCGCGCAGTATGCAGCGAACTCCACTGAAATGAATTCGCCGCCGCGATCAGTCCACAGCACGCGCAACTTCTTGTCGCTCTTCGCCTCCGCGCATGCCTTGAACTTCTTGATCGCCTTCGCCGCCTCGTCCTTGCTCGTCAGGAGTTGCAGCCACATATAGCGACTGCAATCATCCACGAGCAGGAGGAAGTACCGCCGACCACCATTTGTGGCTAGCGTGATTGGCCCATAGAGATCATCGTGGACGAGCTCGAGAGTGTCTGCCGTATGATACTTGGCCGCCTTTGGGAACGGTAGCCCCCTCTGCTTCCCGGCCAGGCAGCTGTCACATAGCTCGCCTACGTGCTTGATGTGGGGCAGCCCTCGGACCATCTTCTCCAGCCAATCGAGCGCGTCGAAGCTGAGATGGCTGAACCGGGCATGCCACAGCCACAACTCCTCGGTGTGCCATGCTGCCAGGCACACCGGCTGCTCCACCTTCAAGTCGAGCAGATACAATCGATTACATGAGCATTTTACCTTCACGAGAAGACGCCGCTCCCAATCCCGAATCATCAGGATCCCGCTCTCGATCAGTACATCACATCCACGCTCATCCAGCTGGCCAATGCTGATGATGCTTGAACATAGCTGTGGGATGTAATATACATCCATTAGCGCATGATGCTCACCTCTAGCACCTAAAGATGATGGTGCCACGTCCTCGGATGGCCACCCTTGAGCCGTCACCGAACTTCACCGTGCCAGTCACGTTACCGTCGAGCTTGGAGAAGGCTTCCTTAGAGCCCGTCGTGTGGTTGCTGGCGTCGGAGTCCAGGTACCAACGCTGCTCCTGTTCACCGCCCACACGTCTGAGGTGAACTTTGAAAGGTCCTAATATGGCTAGAGGGGGGGTGAATAGCCTATTTAAAAATCTACAAATCAACTAGAACAATTTGATTAGTATGACAAATAGTGT
Organism: Miscanthus lutarioriparius; assembly: GCA_904845875.1. NCBI lineage: Eukaryota > Viridiplantae > Streptophyta > Magnoliopsida > Poales > Poaceae > Miscanthus > Miscanthus lutarioriparius. Next base: position 5,185,445 of record CAJGYO010000019.1, on the reverse strand, counting down.
AATGCAAACTTGCTCTAGCTCTACAAGGGTTGCAAGCCACCTATCCAACAATTCTAGTTGCAATGAATACTTAGGCACACAAACTAGCTATGTAATTACTCACTAAGAGCTCTCAACCTTGCTACTCTAAAGAGCTCAACTAGATGAATGTAAATAATAAAGCAAGCTCTCAATTCTAATTACACTAAAGAGCTTGTATCAACTAGTTTGCAAGAAAGTAAATGAGTGAGTAGAGTGATTATACCGACGCGTAGGGGATGAACCAATCACAAGATGAATATATAGCCAATCACCGGAGAATGACAAAGAAGAGAGACAATCGATTTTCTCCCCGAGGTTCACGTGCTTGCCAACACGCTTCGTCCCCGTTGTGTCGACCAACACTTGGTGGTTCGGCGGCTAAGAGGTGTTCACAAACCTCGTCCACACGATTGGACACCGCAAGAACCGACCCACAAGTGAGGTAACTCAATGACATGAGCAATTTACTAGAGTTACCTTTTCGGCTCCCACCGGGAAGGTACAACTCCCTCACAATCACCGAAGGCGACCACGAACAATCACCAACTCGTGCCAATCCTTCACCGCTGCTCCAACTGTCCTAGGTGGTGGCAACCACCAAGAGAAACAAGCGAAATCCATGACGCAACACACGAATACCAAGTGCCACTAGATGCAATCACTCAAGCAATGCACTTGGATTCTCTCCCAATCTCACAATGATGATGGATCAATGATGGAGATGAGTGGGAGGGCTTTGGCTAAGCTCACAAGGTTGCTATGTCAATGAAAATGTGCAAGAGTTTTCCCTTGAGCCAGCCATGGGGCTATAAATAGAGCCCCCATCAAATAGAGCCATTGTACCTCTTCACTGGGCAAAACACGCTCTGACCGGATGCTCCGGTCATACCGACCGGACGCTGGCCCTCAGCGTCCGGTCGCCCGATGGACGCCACGCGTCACCAGCTTCAACCGCTGTTCGTCAGATTTCAACGGCTACGAAGCTGACCGGACGCTCCGGCAAAATTGACCGGACGCTGAAGCCCCAGCGTCCGATCGTTTCCAGTAAGCTCCCCGAGGCATGTTTTTTCGACCGGACGCGTCCGGTCCACCTTGACCGGACGCAGACCAGCGTCCGGTGCTCAACCCTACCCACTGTGCCGTCTGACAGCTCGACCGGACGTAGCCTTTCAGCGTCCGGTCGCTGAGTGACCCAGCGTCCGGTCAGTAGACCGACGCCAGCATCATTTCGACCAACTCCATTTCAACTCTAACTTCTTCACCCTTGCTCAAATGTGCCAACCACCAAGAATTTTGCATCCGGCGCAATAGAAAAAAGACATTTCATTTTTCCAAAAGCGCCGAATCCCGCCGAGCTCACTCGGCGGGAGGGAGAGAGGGACCCAAACCCATCTCAACCCTGCAAACACCTTGTGCACATGTGTTAGTATATTTTTATAAGTATTTTCAAGGGTGTTAGCACTCCACTATATCCTAAATGCATATGCAATGAGTTAGAGCATCTAGTGGCACTTTGATAACCGCATTTCGATACGAGTTACACTCCTCTTAATAGTACGGCTATCTATCCTAAATGTGATCACACTCACTAAGTATCTTGATCACTAAAACAAAATGGCTCCTACATTTTATACCTTTGCCTTGAGCCTTTTGTTTTTCTCTTTCTTCTTTTCCAAGTTCAAGCATTTGATCATCACCATGCTATCACCATTGTCATGATCTTCGTCATTGCTTCATCACTTGGAGTAGTGCTACCTATCTCATAATCATCTTGATAAACTAGGTTAGCACTTAGGGTTTCATCAATTAACCAAAACCAAACTAGAGCTTTCAGACTTGGACATGTGGTTCGTCGAGGTTGACAGCCTTCAGAGCGTTGTCGTGCCCTTTCACCGCCATCACCTCTCCTTTCTCCTTGGCCTCAACGTCGTGCAGTGCACAGAACGTCACCATCAGGAGAGTGGCCTCATCATCCTCATCAGCCTACGCTAAATGAGCCTCAGCCTTCTTCTCTTGCTTGCGATTTGGGCACTCCTTTGCCCAATGACCCGTCTTCCCGCAGCGCCGGTAGGCGTTGGGGTCAACCTTCTTCTTCTTCTTCTCTAAAGAAGTCTTACCGCGGCGCTTGCCATCGCCACCGCGGCTGAAGGAGGCTTTCCTGAACTTCTTCATCCGGGCAGCCCACTCCTCCTCTATCAGCAGCAGCTTGCTGCTGTCCGTCGTTGCTGTGGCCTGCTCCATGCGCTTGTCCACCACCCGCAGACGGCCTGTTAGATCCTCAATGGTGAGGTGGACAAGTCCAGCATCGTCTCTATGGAGAGAGCGATCTGGATGTACATCACCGGCACCGAGTGGAGATACTTAGAGACCGCCTCTTCTTCGTCGATGGTGACGCCGTGGCTCCTCAGCTTGCTGATGAGCGACTACAGGCGGAGGGAGAAGTCCTCTACCGACTCACCATCCTTGAACTTGAGAGTGGCGTACTCCTGCTTCAGCAGCTAAGCCGTCGCCTTCTTTGCGAGGTCCGAGCCGACGCGCATCGCTGTAATGGCCTCCCACGCCTTCTTAGTAGAGTTCTTCGCCCCCAACGGCTCCGTGTACTCCACTGGCATAGCAGCGAGGATATCCTCTAACGCTGACATGTCGTCTTATTCGTTGTCGGTGCCCTTGTCAATAGCATTCCAGAGCCGTCGGGCTCTGAGCTTGACCTTCATGGTCACCACTCACTCGCCATAGTTGGTGCGAGTCAGCGTCGGCCAACTGGTGTCGCTGACCTCCTGCACTGTGCGCACGACGACCTCCTGTCGTGGCTAGGCAGCCACAGCAGCGTCGCTGCTGTCGCCCATCTCCGAACCGTCCGTCATCGCCAATGGTTAGTCCGGTGATGACGCTTTTATGGCTCTGATACCACTTGTTGGCATCGGGATCTTCTGCACGGGTGAGCCGACCGCTCACCGGCATTACCGGCCACACACTATGGCAGAGGCAGAAGAAGGAAGGGAGAACAGAGCACACACACAGCACAAGCACCAGCGTTGGCCGGAGCTCTGCAGAGGAGATGACAAAACTGAATTCGCTCACTTTACTGAGTTGCTGTGGAAAACTATATATACAACTCTACCCATATAATCCTAGTGCACAGACATGCAAGACTGTCATGCTGCTACAGTGACTAGATGTGATAGCAGCGCTGACTTTGATGCCTGCCCCTGCTGTGGCAACAGTGCGGCATGGGAGCCTTTCGACGTCTGCCCCTACCATGGCTGCAGCAGGAGAGCCCTTTCAACGTCTGCCACTGCTGCACGTACATGTGAGCAGCTGATTACTTTACAGTGTCGACAGAGCGTATGAGCGAGACAAAGAACGGACGTATTTCACGTTCCATACAGGAGATGATCTGGATCACTGCTTTGAAACAAGCGACTAAATAAATAATAAATTAAGTTGAAACGACGACGGGGTAGATTCATAGATAGTCACTCTGTTCACTTGATCAAGGCTGCAACGCTGCATGCGGTCAGCGTAGCAACTTTTACATTATTTAGAAGCTATGAACGGCACTGACGGTCCATGCACGATCACACACTGTCAACCAGCAGCAGCGGATTTCGAAGCGTCGTTCGCTGGCTCTACTTGTTGCCTCCTCCCTGGTTGAGGCCCTGGAAGTAGCCCTGCGGGCTGGACTCGAAGCCGGAGCGGGAGATGTAGGCGTCGTTGCCGCCGGGTGCCTTCGTCATGCCGTCCCCGCCTGATCCACTGCCCGACTTCCCTGCACCACCATGCCCGGCGTACCCACCGCCGCTCTTGCCACCACCACCGGGGTAAGAGCCGCCTCCCATTCCTCCGCCACTGCCGCCGCCGCTCTTGCCACCACCGCCACCTCCTCCTCCACCACCCTTGCCGCCGCCGCCTCCCTTACCGCCCATCTCTCTCTGACGCGATCTGCTAGTGTAGGTAGCCTGCTGATCGATCAGTCTTTTTGGTAGAAGTCTAGAAGATATTCTTCGTTAATGTTCTGCGGTATCTGGCGTAGAGTGGAGGCCCTTTTTATAGCGGAGGATGGCGTTCCAGTGTTCAATGCAGCTAAGCTAGCACACGAAGCTGGAACGGTCGAGTAGCATGCAATGCATGGCGACGTCTCGTATCGGGTCTGCATGCATTCCCCTGTGTCTGTGTCCCCTCGTTTTCTCCACATAATAAGAAGAGAGAGTAACGTCGGCTAAATTCATTCACTGTTCATTCCAAAGATTTTAACTCGACTAGTAGCAATATAATCCGTGACCGTGAATGCGTGTCTATCCGTGCAATTTTAACTCGACTTTGTCTGATCTGTTCATTTTTAGTATTTTATTTTTTCAAATTTTCCTAAGCTTTGCGTCCTTTTTTTTGTATAGGAGTAATAACTGGTCCCTGCACGATGGTTTCGAGCCCACAACGCTCCCACTATCTAGCTTGGCGGGCCGTTCGTCCATTTACAGCCCAGTTAATCTCTTCCCCACCGACGGCCGCCGGCCCAACCCGAGCTTCGTTCGTCGGTGCACCGAACCTCTGTTTGGCAAGCGCACGGGCTACTTGCATCGTGCATCACATGATTTTGTTCTCTTTGTTGGCAACCACCACAATCACAGGGGGGCGCACGCTTGCTTGTATAGTACAGGAGTTCCTCTTTTTTTTGTGTAAAGTATAGTACAGGAGTTCCATTCATACAAAAAAACGTCGTTGCTTTGAGCAACAACGACAGCTAATTCATCGATCGATTGTGAAATTTTACATGTCGCCGTGTGAGAAAAAAAAAGATAAAATATACTTACTGTATATTATCGAAGAGAAAGTAAAAGAAAAGGAAAGGAGGAAAACATGGCGTGAATTGGATCACTGTATGTATGTGGGAGTATCATGTTTCTGTAGTCACATGTCATCTACCTCAATTGCATATTGGAGTGGAGATTGTACATTGGTCATGGCAGGAGGAAGAGCCAGCCGGCGGTGGCGAGGCAATGAATGTCAGTTAATAGGACGGGGACTGCGGCGGCTGCGGCGTGGGTCACCGTCACCGTCACCGTCACGGCGTCACCGGAGCAGCTGGATGGCCTTGAGGAGGACGGGCCTGAACCGGCGGACGTCGAGCCTGACGTCCTGCTTCCCGAGGTAGACGTCCTTGACGAGCGACCAGCTCTGCTCGTGGATGGGCATGGGGTCCAGCAGCACGGGGTGCGCCCTCGGGTACACCTCCGACAGCGTGCTCTCCTCCGCCGCGATGTTGTACTGCAGGTACCGCATGTTCATGTCCCGCGGCGGCACCCCGTACTCGTCCATGGCCAGCCCCTCCATCCGCCCCAGCGGCACCACCTGCACGACCACCGCGTTCATCGGCAGGAACACCAGGTTGGTCAGCCCGGACCCGTGCACCGCCACCATCGCGTCGAACGAGTTCACCAGCTTCGACGCGTCCGCCATGAGCGAGTGCCCTTCGCCCCCGACCCCGCCGGCGGCCTTGTTCTTGGCCGACGCCGTCGCTGACGACGCCGACATCAGGTCCGACGCCGTCACGTCGAACCCGACCTCCTCCGCTAGCGCCACGATCTCCGGGAGGTTGACGAACCGCCGCCGCGACCGGCGGGTGACGACGAGCAGCCGTGGCCTCCGCCGTCCGGCCCCGGCGGCCTCCTCCTCGTCCGTCCGGATGGCGTGCTCCCGCGGCAGCGCGTACCGCCACATCAGGAAGCGCTTGAAGTCGACCATGGACAGGTTCCGCGGCGCGCGGCGCGGGTCGATGCTCAGGTCCTTGTGGCTGCGCAGCCCGAGCGTGGCTCTGCGGAAGCACAGCACCTCCTCCCCATCGCCGTCCCCGCTGCCGAGGTCCACGGCCTCGTAGTTGGTGAGCCCGTCCACGATCTCCCGGTACTTGTGGAACCACCACGCCTGCTTCTGCGCCACCAGCAGCTGCACCTCGCCGCCCAGGTGGCGCGCCGTGACGAACAGCGGGATGATGTTGTCGTTGAAGTCGTGGTAGTAGTTGCCGCAGTAGCCGCCGTTGGAGTACACCACGGCCGGGACGTCGTGCCGCACCGTGCACGGCGGCGCGTCGCCAGGGGACACCACGCGCACCGTCAGCGTCGCGATGCTCCGCATCACGCGCACCTCGCCCTTGCGCGTGTACGGCTGGATCGTCCAGCTCGTCGCGTTCATCCCGGGAGCAAGGCCCGTCACGTTCGCCGCCAGCAGACCATCGGCGCCGCCGGGGGCCACCACGAACACCTCCGACGTGCTGCCGCGGATGCGGATTGCGCCCTCCAGCTCGCACACGTCCGACCTCGGGTCCGCGAAGTCGCACCGCACACGGGGCTCCGGGATGGACTCCTCCTCCACCAGCTTGAAGCCTCTCCTGCCGTCCAGCAGCAGCGACGGGAACCCGGGCTTGCCTGGAAAACACCAAATTCGCCATCAAATCAGTGAATGCGACGCAATGCGTAATGATCGATCAAATGAAATGTCCCAAATAAACAGGCATACCTTTGGTGACCATGACCATGTAGCGATCCATGGCGGGGGAGTAGATGACGAGGAACTGGATGGCGCCGATGAGGAGGAGCAGCGGGAGGTTGCAGAAGGCGGCGGCCCTGCCCTTCTTACTCCAGCTCCTCGGCAGCGGCGCCGGCGGCTTCATCTCCGAATCTTCTTCTTCTTCAGCTGCTGCTGCTGCTCCACCGGCAGCTTTACAACCATAAAAACCGCAGAGCCGCTACGCTGTGCTTGACCTTGAGTCCCTGACGACGGCGACGGCACTCATGAACGAAGGAACGCTTTTGAAGCAGAGGGGAGGCCGGCCGGCCGGAGAAGTACGGTGCGATTAATTATGAGTAGACGAGCAGGGCGGAATTAAACAGATGCATTGTTAATCACCGGGAACAGCGAGGCAGGGCGGTAGTAGTGGCCGCGGAGAAGACTCCACGGCAGCTCGTTCGCGATCGTGGATTAGATTTGTGCGAGAAAAAAATACTATTGTAGCTGGAAATTTACGATTGTTTACGACGAATCGAACAGCCTGTTGAAAGGCAGGCAGGTAGAGGTTTCATAAATTATTCGAAACAAATCCGCTCGCTCTCGCTCGTCGGTTGAAAGAAAGAAACCAACCAGACCAGCTGGGATACGCGAGTTCATGGATACCACGTTTCGTCGCCGCTTTCCCTTCCCTTTTCTTTCGTTTCGTTTTTTTTTCTTTATAAACTTTTTCTTTCTGCCTTGATTGATGATCAGGATGATCAAGGGAACGAACTGATACGGACTGACGTCGCATCGTCTTTTCCGGCTCGTCGCCTTCCTTGTCTCCGGAGAATCGACCCCGCGAGAAGCCGCTGGAACGAGCCGGCGAACCTGTCGAGGATCTCCATCTCCACCTCCTTCAGATTTTTGCTGCCATCTCACCGCCGCCGTGATTGCGCTGAATGCATGTATTCGAATGCGGCCGGCAAATCTGCCACATTTGCAGGTAGGATCGTGAGGTCAAACGCGCGCCATGTGGGACGACGATCGCATGGCATCTTGGAAACCGTGTGAATTCAGAATTCAGAGGCCAGGCAGATCGGAGTTTGCAAGCCACGACAGCAGGTGATGATGCCACTGATACCGTGAATCCGTGAGAGATACGTGCTCTCCGTTTCTTATTTGTTCTCAGATCTATCGGTTTGGCATTTCCTGGAGGCTGCTCCGGCCTCCGGCACGAGGAATTGTCCGGTAGCAAAGGAAAGGGAAGGAATCACATGACCAAAGGCAGGCAGCAACAGAATGACTAGATTAACCACACTGCGCTTGTGCTTGTGCTACCCTGCGTCCAAAAAAGAGTGAAAATCTAGCTTGCAGGGGATTTCAACAATTTCAAATGTAGCTTAATTTATAGAAAATAGTATCACATTTCCAAATAGTTTTATTATCAAAAGATATTTCATAATTAATCTACTGCTTCTTATTACTCCGGAAGCTGAGAGTAATACATCTTGTGTCTTTGCCAATTATTTCTTTTCCTCCTCCCCTCTTCTCCCAAATAGGACTGTACACTTTATGCCAAACATCATGTTCGCTCGTTGGTTTCGGCCAGGACTTATCAACCATGACACAGTGTTTTCCTCTCACAACAAACCGCACCAGCCAGGCTTATCAGTCCAGAAACCAACCATCGAACAAGCTGAAAAGTGTTAAAGTGGCAGCTTATCATTCAGGAGTGAGCACCTGTGAGTTACTACTAGTATTAGTTAGGCCTAATGGCCTATTACTTAAGTAGCGAGTAAGTGTGATTTGCGTCATCATAGTGGTTGTACATGGCTTCTTCATTCATCCCTTTCGCCGCATACATATATTACGACTCGAAACTGTGTCTTTTGCTGCCTGTCCGGCCATGACAGCACAACAATTCTAAACAACAGTGAGCTATCTCGAGAGATTACAAAACCGATGAGCAAAGCTCGCGAAAGCCGAAAAGCACAGTCGAACCGACAGGCTATGACGTGCACAAGAACACAAATGGGATTAGGAATTTAGGATTAAGAGATGATAAAGCTCTAAATTCTTGGATGAACATGATTCACAAAAAAAAAAAACTCTTGGATGAACATGGAGACACATCCAGCTAGCGGCCTGCGCGTGTACCTGCTGCTGGCTGGCTCTAGAGAGTAGAGCCCTCAGCCATCGGCAATGCAGTGGAGTTTTATTTTAAAACATAAACTAAAACAGGTGTGATAGGAGTAGTCTTTTATTTGTGTCAAATTTGCAGTATCATATTGTATGGTTGACGACGATTAGAATAGGAAGTTTGACTAGCATCTGGGGTGTCAGAGTAGTAGCTGAAGTATGTATCACCATTTGCCAAGTGGCCACGATTATGAATTTGCGTCGATCGATGCAGCGTTCTGACCTTCTGCAAACAATGCAAGTAGGGATCAGGAGAGGAGTGCTGGCCATGTCCGCAAGCAGGACTGTTTGTTTTCTATTCTGATCTGGATAGAAGTGCAATGATCTGAGCCATCAGAGGAAGCACTCTTTCAGTTGCCGAAAACAATTTGGGAAGAGGTGCTCCCGATCAACTGAACATACGACTGTATCTAACTTCACCCACGTTAGGTCCCAAATCTTCCCATCATAGCTCTGTTCAGATCGCCATTATTTCTGAACATACAGTTTGGATTTTATTTTAGTGTCTAACTCATGCATATATCTGAACTAAAATGACAACCTACATTGTCATTCTGTAATTCTGCACATGGAATAAAAAAGAAAATGACACTGACCATGCATATACAACCTGTTCGGCTGGTGCTGTCCAGCCCCCTTACGCGGACACTGTTCACATAAACAGTGTTTTTCAGCCAGAACAGTATTTCTCTCTCGTACAAACCAGCCAGCAGTACTTCTTCACGAACCAGCAACGATACGAACCAGCCAACCGAACATGCTGATAGTTCTGCATTGTCATTTTTTAGTACTGCATAGTTTAGGATGGTTTATAAGTGTCAGGCTTTTTTTTTGGAAGGTCAAGTGTCAGGCTTATCACTCGCATGGATGCACCGGGGGATCCTCTAACCATTGTTTGGTTTGCCTTCGAGAACCAAGTCTGTTGCTTTAGATGATACACTGTGAATACATCTATATCTAGTAAACAAAATTGAATACATCTAGCAAGCAAAATTGAACTTATGTTTTACCATAACCAAGTATGTTGCTTTAGATGATACACCGTGTATTTTATAACTCTATATTTTGTAGGTTATTACCTGCAATGTGTCAAAGACTCAAGACCTTGCAAAACTGAAACTGAAGCATTTATTGGCCGAGGAGTATGAAGTGGCACACTACCGTTTGCTGATAACAGTTACTTGAACCATTGATGATGAACTATTTACAAACATTACTTGTGTTCTTGTACTCGAGCAGGAGAACAATCTGAGCATGTGAATTTTTCTTTTTGGCTCCTATTCAAAGAAACCATCAGCCTGTTCGCTTATTGGTTACAGCCAGGGCTTATCAGCCAGCCAATAGTGTTTTCCTCTCACAGCAAACCAGCACCAGCCAGGCTTATCAGCCCAGAAACCAACCAACGAACATGTCAAAACAGAATAATCTGACATGCAAAACTTTTTCTCTGGCTCCTACCAAGATTGGATATGAAATTTGTTCAGCTTTGAGAAGTTCCATTGTGCCAATTTCGTGTTCTGATTTGAAGTTTCAGTGCTCCACGGGATGGTTGTGCTTACTGGCTCAGTGCGACTATGTCTAGTAGTCACTGTAGTCTTCATGGACCATTTGGGAGAGCAGTGTAAGGCGCTGCGTATTCAACAGCGTTGTTATGTTCATTCTCTGACATTCTAGATAACAATAGCACTTGTTCTTTTTCTGTTACCCAAACAGCTAATTATTCCAAATGAGAAAAGAAACAACCGAGTCCTTTGTGCAAACGAATTTGCACATGTAAACCAATTACATTTCAATAAAAAAAAATCATTTTGCCAAAAAAAAATTCCACAATGTACAAACCAAATTTCATTACTAAAAAACAACAAAATTACAATAGTTTCAGGTACTTATCAAGTTTGAAAACAAAATCCATCCCTTGCATTCACACTGAGCGCACAGGGTCTAGGAAGGTGACCAAAAAATGATACCACAAAACCTCCCTCCGTGCGAACAGCCAAGATCTAGGTTTAAGAATCTGAGCTACAACTACGCCAACTTCGACTTATTGTAGCCATAACTAGCTGAATTGGCACGTAGGCCAGCGACGATTGGCCTTCATAGCTCAAAGATTCTGCCAAACATGCCCATACTTCTTTCTTAAGAAGTCATCACAGACACAAAGCAAGACGCCGATGCAGACGCTGAAGACGAATAAGGTAAGTTTCACTTTCACATCCCTCGTTAGTTCTTGTAGTAGCTTGACACTCCGATCCTTCCAGAACTCGGCATTGTATGCTAGCAATAGGTCTTCTCAACAGTACCAGACCAATCAACAGAAGACAATACTCAATCAAACGTCACTAATCTGATGCAACAATTTATGCATCAAGAGGAGGAACAAAATATATATTGATTTTTTTACTGAGACCATACCCAATTGGTTCCTCCATTGAGCCAGTAGTAAAAGTGCCAGCATTACCAGTAGTCCCGCGAGCAAAATCATTTGCAACACGTAGCCGATTCGCATAAACACGATGCAAACTAATCATGTTCACAGTATCGCATTGGCGTGGACCAAATGAGTCAAGAAGGAAGTTAGACGCCAGTGTGAGATTCTTGAACACATCATGTTTGCAATTGGTTACAAGAAGCGTGTCAGCATCAAATAAAAAGGGATAATAATACCAGAAATTGAGCAAGTATATACTCCCTCTCTCCCGGTTCATTCAAAAAATGTAATTCTAGCTATGTAACTGGACAACATTTGTCCATATACATAGCTAGAAATGTATTTATTTTGGTATAGAGGGAGTGTTAGCTTTATTATTGTTAAGACAGAGACAGGAATATGCGCATACCACAACGGAGACGACAGATTGATAACTTCCTCTGTAGAGCATAACACCGAAGGCAGACAGCCGAATCAGACGGCCTGATAAAAAAAGTGGTGTTGCATATCTTTCAACACCATGACTTAACATCTCACACAACAGCTTAGCCTCTGCCGTGATGGCCTGATAAAAAGTACATTGGAACCATCATTGGCATGCAGTTGTGTACACACACAAAAAAGGGTTAACATCAAACAAACAATTACTATCAGGATTAGATTAGATAGTCCATGCACATACAGTTTGGTAAGATATATGAGTAGTACAGTTTGTAACATACCAGCAAGGCTGCAGCTGCAGCAGGATATTCACCGTTTGATTCTATCAGAACCCTTGCGCAGTTCTTTATTTCTTGGCCCAGCCAACAATCTAGAGAAGGGAGAACGTCACTATAGCGCCTGATAAGCTCCCTCTTGGTCCGGATACACTAGGTAAACACAACAATAGCATAGGTTAAGTTTGTCAACCGGAAAGAAAGAGGATAATCGAAAAAGGAAAAAACCAACTGGAGGGAAGAAAGCCTTACCAGGTGGGCTGCTGCATACAGGTCGTTATATCTACCTGCAGGAACCGTTGTCAGCATTGAACTCAACCTTTATATTAACCCCATGCTGTACAAAAAAGATGTTGAAAACCAAATCGACAATGTAATGCGATCGAGCATCCATGCATACGTGACCATGAAAAACAAATTGATATGCCTAATGTAGACAGCTAACTCTTGAGAAGAAAAGAAAAGTGCACAATAGAGGGAAGGACCTTCAATGATCCAAGTTGCAGTGAGCTGTGAGCCCATGAGCACAACGATCTTGCAATTGTGGCGGTGTTCGAGCACAGCCACAGCATAGAGGTCTGCATTACGGTGTCAAGCGAGTGAGCTACCTACGTATTTAAAAAAAAAGAATGGAGAAGGGATTGGCACATTTTAGCAGGAAACTGGAATACTTGATCATTACGTGTCAACTCATCACGCGAAATTTATTATTACTGCAACGCAACATCATCAGATCGTTTCACATTGTCGCCATAGTTACGTTTGCTCTTGGTGACGAATTGTAAGAGATTTGGTACAGAATATTTGAGAGGAGTCAAGCATCATTTGAGACTTGGTACAACATATTGGAGAGATTAACTTTGAAGCTTGTACCAACAAATTTCAGATGTTGTCTCTATAGTGTCATAGTAACTTATGAATGCACATAAGGCTCCTCATCCCAATACTAGTTACATACTTACATGTGGCTCTTTATTTTTTTATTGGTAAGGGAATTAAGAAATTCAACAATCTGCACCAAACACCCTCTCACTAATAAATTGTTCAATGTTGAGCATCTGCCTAGGCTATGATTGAATAAACTAACACACCTCTCAATCTAATAAATTTTTCGGTGTTGATCATCTGCCTTGACACGATCTAATCATGGTTGGTGTGAACGCCTCAATGAAAGCCATGCATGCAACCCTTTGGAAAGAGCGAAACTGAAGGATATTTGAGAACGTCATTTCCACGACCCTCCAAATCGCGGGAAAGATGAAAGAGATAGTAGATCTCCATAAAAGGGCACACTATTTTCAAACTCTTTAGTGGCTAGAATTTTTGGTCTTTGCTCATGTTAGGCCTTGTGCAGTGACTAACAGTCTCTATGGTTGATTTGGGTGTGCCCTGGGCCCTTTGCTCCTCTTGTAAATATAAATTATTTCCTTCTTAATTGAACGACAGAGCTGCCACTTGCGTTAAAAAAAAACCATGCATGCGGTGAAGGAAGGACTAGTGCATTATATGTACAAAGGTGTCGACCGGGTTGACTTCATATGCTGGGGGAGTGTTCGGTTGGACTTAAATTTTTAGTGTTTATACTGAAAAACACTGTTTATGCTAGAATTTTATGAGAGAAAAACAATGCTTCGGCTGGAAAAAAAATCAACCAGCCAGCCGATTCTAGCTAGCCGAACACGCTCTAGGTGTTTGGTGGTGCTGCACTACATTTCATCGTGTTGTTCTCTACGCTTAAATAGCAGCGTAAAAAGATGGATGGATGGACAATTCGGCATGCTTGTGTAGTTGTGTCTGGCAGAGCAGTAAAAAAGATGAAAACCACTAGTACCACACTGAGGAGATACGGCCATCGTCGTCTCGTACCAGCTGCTGAATTTTCAGAGCTCACACGCAACTTGTGCTGACAACTGACAATCCCATACCAATTTACAAGGGGCCTTAAAACTGAAGTTATCAAAACTCTCACAAAGAAAATTAGCAGAAAAATGCAGCCTTACTAAAGGCATGGTGTGTTTACCCCTCTCATATGTTTGGATACGAGCATTAAGGCCCCGTTCGTTTTGCTGAAAAGCTATGGCTGAAAGTACTGTTTGCTGAATTGTTGTGAGAGAAAAACACTCGCTGAAATAGTATGGCTCATAAGACAAACGAACATGGCCTAAATCTTGCTGCTAAATCAGATTTTTTAATACATTAAATGAAACTGAGGACCAAACTTATTCCTTCAAATCAGAGAGCAGTCAAGAATGGCAGCGAGCGAGAGAGCCAAGCAAGTGAAAGAAGAAACAAAGGAAGCGGTGACGCTTAGGCGTTGTCGGTGCTCCGACTGATTCAGCTGCTCCATGGGTTGGAGCCACGCGCGGTCGTGGGGGTGGGGCCCGGCAGTGGCTCGCTCTCCATTGCCACTGCGCAACGACCGCCGGCCTGCTGTTGCAGATGTATGTAGATGAGGGTCCCGATGGGACGCATCAGAAATAGAGCTCAGACTTGGGCCGGGCTGGGCCGGCATGGCATGGCCCGTTCGTGCTTCGGGCCATGTTGGGCCTAGCATCTTAGGCACGCTTGTCATGTTGGGCCGTGCCGAATGGCACGGGGAGATTTTTTCTAGGCCCAAGCATGGCCCATGGCCCGGTGGCCCGCCTTCGTGCCGTGCCAGCACCAGCACGGCCCTCATTATATTTTTACTTATTTTCTTCGACCATTGGTAATATTAAACATTATATATTTTTTCTTCTCTTTCTACTACTACTAGGCAACATATTTTCTGTCATTTTGATGATGAATTGGTGATGATCACGAGAGCAAGATAAATCAGCTCCTGATCCTTTTTCAGCTCCTGATCCTTTCTACTACTATTAGGCAACATATTTCCATGTTTGAACATGGAAATCTTTCTATGCACAGGTTCAGCACCGCATCAACCAGCTCCTGTTGGCACGTGCCGCTATGACAGTTCACTAGGTGATATCATAACAGTCTACATCTTTATATTTTCTGAAACTGGTTATATTACTCTTTCCTTAGTAATGCTTGCTGTTGCTTATATCCATCCTTCTGATCCTTGTTCAGGACTTCTGACAAAAAAAATTCATTAACTTGCTCAAGCAAGCTCCAGATGGCATTATTCTAGATTTAAATAATGTTGCAGCCAAGCAAGCTCCAGATGGCATTATTCTAGATTTAAATAATGTTGCAGAAACACTAGAGGTAATAGATTGTTTTCATTTTCATCTGTCATCTCTTTTTATTCACTTGGTAGTTGGTACACACTAACAGACTCTTCCTACAATTCGGGTTCAAAAGCGGCGCATATATGACGTTACCGATGTCTTTGAAGGCATGGTTTGTACTTGTACCTCATGGAGAGGCCTGTGACCATCCTTCGTGACAACCCATACTCACAACATCTGAGGAGTGTGGGCCAGACTGAATACCTCGAGGTCTTTGACCAAAAAACATACAACGTGCCATCAGCTTCAGAAGTGGATGCTTTTTGGATTAAGGGAAGCGAATTCCTTGGCCAGTTCCAAAATAGTGTTGTCTAAAAGATAGAAGCAGACATAACATCCGCTAATATCACAGATGTTAAATGCTCTTTCGTACCTTCTATTCTTCCCTATAGGTGAGCTTGGGTGGCACATGAATATTCTGAAAAAAGGAGTTAGTATAGAAGAAGTCATCACATGCCGACTGTGCCGGCTGTTGAGAATGACGTGAACAAGGGGAAAGGAAAAGAGAAGGGGAAGAAGAAACTGACAAAGTATATATCCACAAATAATATCGTATATAAAGAGGTTCTATCCATGAAAAAGGTAATGCATCACACGTCGATACATATTTTTTCAACATATCAACATTACTTTAACTTTAAATATTAACAAACAACTTATATGTAAGATACTTCTAACTACAGTTTCAGTCATCAGCATGCTTCAGCTACAAAAAGTCAGACCCGCATAAATTTGGAGTTATATTTTAATTATCGATCTTTATTGAAGACTTATGTAATATTATTGTTTTTCCAAATATCACGATTACAACATCTATTTTAGGTAATAGTATAACACACGCTCGTACACAGTACTATGTATTTCCGTTGCAACGCACTGATATTTGCCTATTTGGTTATATAAGCACTGTGTAGGTGAACGTTAGTTTTGCTGTTGTCATATGGAAAGTATCATATTTAATTGATCTTTAGTGCAACGTTGCCATGGGTCTGAAAGGTAGATATTTTCACAATTGATCGTTGTTTTAGAATCTATATGAAAGATAAAAGGCAAAAACTTAGAGACAGGCTGAAGTCATGCTTACGTGCTATTTTTCGTGTCGTGCTGGCCCATGGCCCAGAATATGGGCTATGCTATAAATCCCATCACGCCGAGATCTTAGGCACGGCCCTCATGTTCGTATAGTGTTGGCATGGCCCAAAATATTTTAAGTCTTCCTAAAAGACCATGTCATAGCTCGCTCTCAAATGGCACGGCCCAAGTCCCAGCTCTAATCAGCAGCGGATGCGGACATGGGGCAATCGAACTGCCGGCGGCCGGTCGTAGCCGGGAGGTGGCGAAGGGGCTGGCCGGAAGACAAGGCGGCGAGGCTCGACATCGGCTGCTGGAATCCTCGGTTCCTCTTCCTCCCACGGGCCTGCTCCCTTGGGCCTTCGCACCCCCTCCCTCCCCCTTGCGCGTCGCTGCGGGGCGGCGGCGCCGTTGGGCTAGGCGGATGACCCACTTGCTTCAGTCTCACGGGCTAGGTTGCGGTTGCGGATCTACGTGGGCTTGAGGTGCGGCCGGGTGGACCGACCATGCCATGTGGCGGTGGTCTTATTCTGGTGGCCGATTTTTTTACTTTTTAGCCATTTTTTTGAAAGTTTTTCACAAATACGCCTCTGGAGAAAAGATTTTAGAATCTAGACCCTTAGCTCGGCGCCGAGCTAACACGTCTCGGCGCCAACGTCCCTAGCGCCGAGCTCTTGGGGTCGAGACCAACGTGGAGGTGACATGGCAGGGAGCTCAGCGCCAGTCACCCTGGCGCCGAGCCTTTATTACGTATGGGCCCTACCCCTCTCTTCCTCTCCCTCTCCCTCCTGAGCAAAGCAGAGCAGAGCACCGCCACCGCCAAGCCGCCACACACAGCCGCGCCATGCCACGACCGGCCGCTTTCCGCGCACCATCCCTCGCCTTGCCCGACGTGCCACCCGCTGCCGCCTTGGCGCGCCCGCCATCACAGGCCGGTGCCGTGGACTGTGCTTTACCACCGCCTGCCTCGGCCATGCCCGCCGGTCACCAAGCCCGCGCCGAGCCGGACTACGCCTCGCGAGCGCCGGGCATCCTGTGTGCTCGCCAAGCCCACCACCATCGTCGGCGGCAGCCACCGCTTGCCATCTCGGCACTGCAGCTGATCGGCCGTGCCACCGCCGGCCCGGGTCGTCGGCCTGACGCACGCCCGGTGTCCGCTGCGACTCCGTCGACGTCCGCGGATCAGTCATTGGAAAGGTAAAAATTGGGAATATGCAATGTACCTACTTAGTTGGCATTTGTGATTTATTTGTTAATGTGATGACTAAGGTAGTTGATTTAGTTAGTGATCTAGTGAGATATATATGTAGATAGATAGAAACATAGATACATAGGTACATAGATATAGTTAGACATCTACTTAGATAGGTAGTTACATATTTAGTTAACTAAATAGGATATAGCTATTTAGTTAGTACAATGTATCTATGTATGTAGTTGTTATCTTATTTACTTAGTTTGTAGTTAGAAAGTACTTGTTAAGTACTATGTATCGTCTAATTTGGACTGAAGAATATGTGTTTTGTTATGTGTTTGAACTAGATGGACAACTTAGTGACCATATATCATGGAGGCACCGTTGAATACGATTGCTATGGATATGTTGAGTTTGTTGACATGCAAAGCGTGCCTGTGCTATTCAGTGATAGGCCTTCATTTAGTGAGATGGTTGCAAGGGCTCGGGAGGAGCTGCATTGCCTTGGAGATGATGTCATTGTAGTTGGTGGTGTACTGCACCTAGGTTCTCCTCCCAACATCCTCAGGCGAATGATCCCAATTAGTTGCGTAGATCAGTGGGAGAACTATGTGAGATCAGCTATGAAGAGCCCGCCGTAATGTTTAGACGTACGCTCATAGAGATCTATAAGTATCCCTCTTGTCTAAGTAGGTAAGTACGCTCTGTCCAGTACTTTGGCATTAAAGCGCATTAAAGCCTGAGGGTCCATTCACGTGTCCTTAAATCCGGCTCCATCCGTTTCCGTTTGCGTTTGGTTTGGGCGGGGATTCAATTATTCGCTCGTCCGGCATCATCGCAACGGCATGCATGCGCAGGTAGCACCTGCACCGCTCAAGCATTTCGCGTACCTGCATTGCATGCGCCTATATCTATCCGTTTCTGCAGCCGATTTGTTACCGATCAAATCGGACGAGCGGGCGGGCTTCCGAAAACAAAACATTTCCCCGCCGAGATTCAACGTGCCACCGCGGTCTTCGTTTTGGCCTAGCCCAGCCACAGCAGGCCACCGCCCACAAGTCTCGTGCGGCCCGGCCCGCTAAAATTATTCGGGACAGCAGACGGCCCTCCAAAAGCCATTAGGACCCGGCCGCAAAACACGCGCGCCCACGGTTTCCCGCCGTACACATCCCGTCCTGCCCAGTCCAATTCCAAGCCTCTTCGCAGTATCGGCGGGTGCCGGCATCACCAAATACACGGGCACGGCACGCCGGAACACCGAGACATGCTCACATGCACGGCGGCGGCGGCCATTTTTAAGTAATCTTTCGCCTCACCAACCCAATCGCTCCACGCGATCCTATTCCTCCTCTAAGGCTCTAATGTCGATGAGCAAGCTCGCCATCGCTGGCGGGTGGGCCGACCTACCGCGCGACCTCCTCGAGTCCGTCCTCCCCCGCCTCCCCGTGCCGGACCGCGTCCGCTTCCCGGCCGTCTGCACCGCGTGGCAGTCGGCCCACACCGCCGCCGCCGCCGCGGGGCTTCCTCAGGCCGCGCCGTCCCCGTGGCTCATGCTCCCCTTCAACCCGACCGCGCGGGCCGGCCGAAACGACAACGACGACGACGGGAGCGCCAAGCTCTCGGTGGCGCGGTTCCTGAACCTGGCGGAGGGCCGGGCGTACGCGATCCGTCAGCCGGCGCCGGCCGCCCGCGACCGCCTCTGCGTCGGCTCGTCGCCCGATGGGTGGCTCGTCACCGCCGACGCCTGCTCGGAGCTGAGCCTCCTGAACCCGGTCACGGGCGCGCAGCTCCGCCTCCCGCCCGCCGCCACGCTCCCGTTCGTCGACGCCCGCCGCGGCTCCGACGGCCGCGTCGAAAGCTACGGCCTGCGGTTCTCCTTCGCCGACGACGGCGGTGGCGAGTGCGGCGAGGAGGCGCTGGTCCCGCCGGAGATGCTCGCGCCCGACAGGCTCCGGTACGAGGTGTACGAGAAGGCCGTCGTCGTGTCGGCGCCGCGGAGGGTTGGCACCTCGGCCTCCTCCTGGGGCGGGTACGCCGTGCTGCTCATCTGCCAGCCCCTGGGCCGCCTCGCCGTCGCGCGGGCGGGGGACGCGGAGTGGGCGCTGCTCGACGCCGACACGCCCGGGCGGTGCTGGGTGGACGCCGTGCGCGCTTCGTTGTCGTCCGGCGCGGACGGGAGCCGGCGCGACCATCAGCCGGTGTACACGATGGACGCCGCGGGCCGCGTCGACGCGTGGGACACGGACGCCGCCATGGCGCCCAGGGCGGTCGCGCTCGCGCCGCCGTGCGTCTGCTCGTGCTCGGGCCGCGCGTGCGCCATGTCGGCGGCGTGCCGCAAGTACCTCGTGGAGCTCTCGCCGGGGCGCCTGCTGCTGGTGCACCGCCTCCGCGAGGCGGCGCACGCGCGGTACGCGTGGGAGCCCCGGCCGGAGCACGTGGAGTATACCACCACCGGCGTCGAGCTCTTCGAGTGGACGGCCGCCACCGGCCAGTGGGCGCGGGCGGACGGCAAGGACCGCGTACTGGGCGGGCGCGCGCTGTTCCTCGGGAAAAGCGCGTCGCTGTGCGTCCCGGCGGACGATGCCGGGTGGTGCGCCGGGGTGAGGGCTAACTGCGTCTACTTCACCGACGACGGGCCGTGGTCGCACTACAGGTGCCACGAGGTGGCGCCGGACGTGGGCGTGCTGGACGTCACCGACGGGAGCTACAGGCCGCCGCGCGGCGCCGCCAGGGACCTGCTGTGGAAGTGGCCGCCCCCGGTTTGGGTGTTCCCGTCGCTGGCCGGCTGATTGATCCGCCCCCTGCCTCTGAATCTTGGAAGCTTCCATGACGAATCAGTGTGTAGAGATGCTCTTCATTTCTCAGAAAACAGCGGCTCAACTTCTCGTTGACCTGCTGCAACCTGTGTGCATGCATAGTTCTGTAGATTAACGAGGATTGCGTTGAATAATAAGAACACGTGTAAGTTGTAACAGAGGTCAATCTCTTTGCTGACCTCTTGCACCGACACGCTGTTGGTTGTGGAAAGCCTGCTATAGATAAATAGATGTCGTTTTAAAAAAGAAAGATAAATATATGCTACTCTCTCTGTCCCTAAATAAATAAAATTTTAAAGTTGTCTTAAGTCAAAAATTTTAAATTTTGACCGAATTTATAGAAAAACAGTAAAATTTATGATATCAAATTAGTATTGAATTTGCCATAGAATATATTTTCATAAAGCTCTAATTTTATGTCATAGATGTTGATACTTTTTTCTATAAATTTAGTCAAACTTAAAAAAAAATCTATTTAGGGACGGAGGGAGTAAATAAAAAAAATCTCAATATGTACTTTGGCTTATTTTTTTTGGAGTAGGGTTAGTTTTCTTTTTTTTTAAAAAAAAAGCACCGGAACTTTCATAGTACCATTAAAGATGAATCGAGGTGTCATGGATTACCAAACACGAGTGACAAAGGGCAATCATATCATATGTCTTGCTGACCTCGTGCAATAAATCGTTGCTGCTTGACAAAAGTCGACAAAAAATCATTTTGTACTTACTTTCAAGTAAATACCATGAATAAATTTAGAAAAGCTCATTCTGTACCTTTTTTTTTAATTTTAGAGCAAAGTTTGTAAAAGGGCCGAAGGCACAAGGCCCACGAAGGAATGTAGCAAAGGAAAAGGATTGAGAAATTGGCCGCATGCAAGCGCCACTTTCAATGCAGCAAACACCATCAGAATTCCACTAAAAAAAAGCAAACACCATCAGAAATACAGGTACTAAAATAATATAGATTTATTTACGAGTCAAAGCCCCGGTTTGGATCTTCTCTTCTAAACTTTAAAGCTTTTAAAACTTTAGAGCACTTTAGCTCAATTTTGATATCTAATGCTCTAATGTGGGGTGAACTAAAATTTAGAGCAAACTTTAGACCACCTGTTTGGAGACTTTAGTTCTAAAATTTAGAGGAGTGAATCCAAACAGGTCCAAACCTACTTCACATTTTTTGCACAACTTTGACCGTAGGTAAGTAAAATAATATGGATTTATTTACGACATAAATTAGTATTACTAGGAGAGCCTGGCCAATTTCTTCTTATCATATTATCTTTTGAGAGAATTGCATTATTTAAGATCATCCACAGAAAGATTTTAATTTTTGTTGGAACTTTGCCTTTCCAAATTTTCTTATGACATTGAACTACATCATTAGAGGTCATTGTAACAACCCGGATTTTTCTGGAAACCAAAAATACGAACTTTTTAAAAAAAAAATTCCTGCAATTGAGTGAAGCATGTAGATGCTAGGCAAACTAAGAATAATTTATAAATAAATTGTTGCATGCACATAGAATTACTTGTAGGAGTTTGCCGGAGTTCTTTTGTTGGTTTAGTGTTTTGTGTTGGAGAGCACAAGTTCGTAGCAAATCCTTTTAATCCCTCCTAGAATATCTTATGAAATCCCTTTTTCCTCTCTCTCAATTCATCTTCTTGCTTTTGAACCTCATTCGAATCCCATGATTTAATTCATAAAGTCAATCGACCTTCCTTGTAAATCAATGCCCATCGAAGCCAACCCTTGGCATTGGATTTCGAGACCCGTAGTAGACCCTAGTGACCCTTGGATATTACCCAAGTGGGCCCACACCTAAGCTAATTAAGTTTAGCATACAAACACTTGGTTATGGAATTAATCAAGCAATATATGAAAGGGAAAAGAGTAAAGGAAATGAGAAAGAAAGGTGAAAGCCATATTGGCCTGATCGGTCCAACCCAACCGAACCAGCCCAACCTGCCCCCTGCTTCTGGCCCGCTCGCGCGCGCGTGGCCTGTTTGGCCCAATCGGCGCAGCCAGCCGGCCGGACCAGCAAGCCGCGGCCCAGCCTGGCCAGCAGCCGCACGCCCCTCCAACCCTAGGGCGCGCCGCGACCCCGCTCCTAGACCCCGCCGCCGCCGCTCGGGTGGCAAAGCACGCGCCCGCGCCACACCAGCTCCGCACCTCCGCTCGATGCGGGCCGCGTGGGCAGGAAGCGCGGACCCCGAGGATCGCCGCCATCCGTGACCCCTGGTTGCCCTAGCCCGCGCCCATAAGTAGCCGAGCCGCCGCCATCTTCTTCTTCCTCCCAGTGCGCCGCCCCTCTTCTTCCTCCTCCAAGCCGCCGCCATCTCGTCCTCGCTGCCCTCCAGTCCGGGCGCAGCGTCTGGAGCCCTCCTTGCCGGCCACCACGCCACGCTGGAGCGGCACGGACGTCGTCAAGCACGCAGCCACCGCGAGCACCTCCCACCCTGCGACACCGTCCTCCATGCCGTCGTCCTCCACCTCAAGCGCGCGCTGCTCCGAGCCTCGCCACCAGTGCGCCGCCCGAGCCAGCACTGAGGAGCGATGTCGCCCACGCCGAGCCTCCTCTCCGCGTCCATGCCCAACATCGAGCTAGAACCCGCAGCACCTCACCACGCTGACCTCGCCACGACGTCGCCCTCTGCACCGAGCCAGCGCCGACACGCTCTGCCTCTAGCCACCACCGCGACGCCAACTACCAACCACCTCCTGGACCTGCTTCGTGGACGTCGTGCCAAGCTTCGTCGCGTCGTCCCCGTCGCGCCGTCCCGAGCCCCTCGTCGTGCTACGACCATGCCACCAGCCGCACCACGGACTGCCTCCATCGACCGACGCCCCTGCTCCCTTGCCGCCATGACGCCGAGCTGGAGCTCCACCACCACAAGCATGCAGTCGAGTCGGCCGTGGAAACGGTTTGTCGCCCCAAGCCTTGCCCCCACTGGACACGCGCACGCCACGACCGCGCCAAGCCCTGACACTGTCCCGGCCTTCGACGCCGGCTTGACCCTAGAGCTACTCCGCTCTAGGACACACACACGCACTCACGTACACGGCCACGACCTTGCCTTGCCGGGCCGATGGCGCCCGGGAACGCAGCCGGCCACCTGGAGCCCCAGCGCCGCCTTTCAGCCCTGTGTTGAGACCAAGCCACCGCCGTGCCGTGGACCTTTTACCCCGTCTCCGGCCACCCTGTGACACGGGGTCTGGCCATCGAGATTCGCCTTGATTCCGTGAACCTGAGAGACAGGAGGAGAAAGTGAGCCTGGTCCACGATGGACTGAGTCAGTGGTCCACTGGACCCTGCCTGACGGTGCACCGTGAGCCAGCTCCGTGTACCGAAGCCCGCTGGAGGCCCAACTAGCCACGTGGATGGCCTCCCCGCGCAACACGTGTCCGGGCTGAGCCCAGCCCGTATCCAGACCCAACCGGCCCAGTTTGGGCCCAGCCGGTGTTGACCGGACAACATTGACCGTTGACCGGGCCCACATGTCAGCGACACAGAGCCGCTGGACCCACTTGTCAGTAGGTGACGTCATGCTGACGTCAGCGGGACCCACCTGTCAGCCGTGGTTTAGACTTGATGACGCCATGCTGACGTCATGCAGCATGCCACATGGACCAGTCACTGTGGACACGTGTCAGCCCTGAAATAATCAGCCTTTATTATTTTTAGAAATAGATTTAATCTTTGGAAATTCATAGAAAGTTCATACGATCTCGGAAAAATGTGAAACCAGTTCCCACATTTTACTAAAATCGAGCCCTACGATGTGGACCAACCCTTAAGTACTTTTGACCCCTCAAAATTAAAGAGCCCACTCTTTGCTTGCGCTCACACTGTTCGCGCAAGACACGTACGATGCCCAGGAATGCCACCATATGGTTCCAAGCACCCCCCGACCATGATCTATGACTAAGCCACTGACTCGACGCTCTTAGCCATGCTCGGCCAAGCCGTAGCCAGCCCTTGGCCAACCTTAGCCACTTGTAGCGAGCCGTAGCAAGCCACCGCAGCCGCTCAGCCTTGCCATGTGGCCACACGCGCAAACACGCACACCAACGATGCCATGCGAGCCTCAGAGCACCACCGCCGGTCGCCCATGACCACGATCACCTGCACTCATAGGAGACGCCCGCACTCACTAGCACGGGACCGGACTTAGCCAAACGGATCCACGGCATAGGAGACGCCAGAAAGGACTTGTCGCCTGTAAAACCCATCGTGGCCAAGCCATGCCGCGGCGAAGAGTTACCATGACCTCATCGTGAACCCTGAAGCCGTAATTGGACCACGTAGTATTGATCGCCGCATCATGGACTACAGGATTCCCTATTTGGTTGCCCTGACGGTTCCATGGAACCCTGTGCCCGTGGTTCACCACTGTTCTGGCTACCTCGAGTTACAAGAACATGCCGTTGAAATCTACCGAGACCCACACTAAAGACCTTTTGAAGTAGTCACATTACACGACTCACGAACAAAGCCCTGGCATACACCGCATGACCTAGCACCGTGCCGTCGTTGTATTGAGTCCGTCCCCGACATTCCGGCTGCCTCGTTAAACGAGGGTGAGCCGTTGAGAAACTGCGTGATCCCTAG
The DNA here is from genome assembly GCA_904845875.1 of Miscanthus lutarioriparius. Taxonomy (NCBI): domain Eukaryota; kingdom Viridiplantae; phylum Streptophyta; class Magnoliopsida; order Poales; family Poaceae; genus Miscanthus; species Miscanthus lutarioriparius. Next base: position 5,160,671 of record CAJGYO010000019.1, on the reverse strand, counting down.
CATCGTACCGATGACAAGTGGAGTCTTTCCGACGTTCCGGTCGCCATGCCTTGCAAGTGCGTGCCGTTGAGGAGATATCGAGACCACCGTTGCCGAGACCATCGTTGCAGAGACCACCGTTGCCAAGATCACTGTTGCCGAGACCACCGTTGCTGAGAGCACCGCTGCCGAGACCACTGTTGCCGAGACCACCGTTGTCGAGACCACTGTTGCCGAGACCACCGTTGCCGAGACCACTGTTGCTAAGACCACCATTGCTGAGACCACATGGCCTCGCTTGCCGAGACCACCATGACCCCATCTACCGCAAGCCGTACCCTCTGGACCATGAACCCTAGTCGTATGTCTTACCGAGACCATGGAAAGCCCCATCTCGCATCTTTCCGTATACGCATATCTATCTTGTTGGGCCCTATTCTTACAACCTATCTGTCCATGACTGTCTTACAGGAATTCACCTATCACCCAGCTATGGAATGTGCTACTCCGCAGTCGTGTCGAGTTGTTGCGTCTTTCGATCGTGTTTAGTTCTTATCGCTAGTTGATGGTGTTGTTGCCTGTGTGCCGAGCCTTCGAGCCGGCTGAGGGATCGTACCTCGTTCGGACGTTACGATCGCGAGATCTGTCTCGCCATGACCGTGATGCTGAGTGTAACTCGACCCCTCGCTTTTTAGTTGACTTCATAGTACCACGAGTGTTAGCTCCTGTCTTTGGCCCTAGAACATGGTCGTGATGGATTCGATGTCGATACTAACATCGATGCGGATATCACCCGCACGCTTTGAGCCCTCCATGACCAAGTCTTATGGGAGATGACCTGGGAGAAAAACAATCGTAGAACGATGAATGCCAACTCGTAGGCATAGCTTGTGGCCGCGAGTTCACCTCGCCGTGACCATGGAGCTACGCCTCTCTTCCGCTTTTAGTTGCTTCTTCGTGTTCAAGACCTTGTATGCTTGTACCCTGTTTTACCATCACGTTTCTCTGATTCTCGCGGTGACAACCGCACCGCTTTGAATCCGAGAGATATCTCAGTGCCAGTGCACCCAGGTCGGGTACCCTATGAGTGGTCTGCGCACTTGGTGTTTGTCGCTTCCGCCCAATGCCTCGTCTTTCGTCGTGGTGCGAGTGTTGGAAGAAGTAGACCTTGTTCCTTGTTGTTCTTGCTCTTGTTGCACCGCTAGCCCGCTCTGTTCGATTTCGTCTTGCCCATGACAATTGGACTATTCCCTTTGGGTTAGCGAAGCTATGGTCTATGTCGTACCTCGGACCCGTGCGTGTTGACCCGATCGACCGTCTAAAAACCGTCTTCCCCGAAGATGTGTCTGGGAACATAACATGGACATGCCTAGCTAATCCCGCTGCTTTCGCCGTGTTGAACGACTGTCTCCTTGGCTCCCGATGTTGATGTGTCGTGTGGATCGAGAGGACCTATCGCTGTCCAACCTCTTTGCGCTACCGCTTCCTACCATAGCGGGTGAGCCAAAGTACATTGGAGCCAAGTCACAATAGTGTTATTCGTTCTTGTTTGCTTCTCGTGTCAAATTGTGACTTGCGGGATAAGGCTATAAGAGCTGAACCCCGTCGTTCTTCTTCTTGGGGCCCAACTTCCAATCCCCGTCGATTCAATGACACCGGATCAGAAGATCATGAGCCGTGGTGTGCTATGGATAAGCTTTGGCTTAAACCATCTATCCTAAAGCCATACTGGCTTGGCCATGACTTAAGCTTGTGCTTAGCAAACCACCACTTGTGATTCTTGGCCCGAGGAAATCGGACAACCGTCGAGAGGGCTAAGCCGTGTATCTCTTATTGTCTCGATGGCGTTATTGGATTTTCCTATGTCTTGTCGTCTTTTCAAGTGTTGAGTGTTCTCTTGCCTTGCGTGTCGCTTCGCGGAGTGGCTAACGATCGGACCAAGAGAACGAGGACGACGACAAGGACTGCGGAATGGAGTCAACACAGGAGGAGGTGACCCCGCTAATGGGACACCAACGAATGGAGAATTGAACCACTACTACCTCTACATCGCAGGTGTCATGACAGCACCCTCTTTTAGAGAATCCTATTAGACATTGCATAATATCTAGAACTGCTAGCACTTTATAATTATTCCTTTGCTAGAACTTTGATGCATGCTACTACCTGAGCCATTATTACCCTGATGCAACCCACTCTACCACGTCACCCTACTTTGCGCATTCGCTCGCTTATATATGCTTACTTGCCTGCTTGCTTGCATATTACACCACTATACTTATTATTAACTCCACTTCACATTATATCGGGGATGTGATGCTAGTGGTGCACCCCCTGGGAATGGTTTGGCTATGGGTGCCGGACTTGGTGGTGTGTGAGCGTGATACGTGTCTTGGGTGCGTGGAGAGTGAGGGTTGTGTCGACCGAGCTGGAATAACGATGAGCCTAGGGCGAGTCTTGCCATGTGGTGCTACCTGGGCACTTGGATATGGAATACCTATGGCGGGTAAATGGTAATTGGAGGTGACCTTGGGTGTGAACCTCGGAGAGGTGGAGCCCAGGGTGGAGGTGCTGTGGTGGCACGGTAAATGGAAACCCTGATGAAGACATTCTGGCTTGGTCACCCCTAAGGACTTACTAGTACTCAGATTCATCGAGAATCCTTTACATCCCACTCACCCTATATGGTGCGGGATGGTCGGACTACTTGGTAGAGCGATGCCACTACTGCTAGGCGAACGTGTGCAAGGAGGTATGGGGTGCGCAGTTTTCCCCCCACACCCTTCCGAGACTTCAGGAGGCCTTGTGGACCGGCTCTTGACATCCGGTGGGCCCCGGCTCTATCTACGACTCACAGTATCAGCCATTCCAGACTAGACTTGGGATGTTCCAGGGCTGAAAGGTAGGGTGGCATCGTTCTAGGCTAGCAAGCGGCCGGAATCTGCCTAGACGGGGCACCGTCGAGGATGGCTATCTTGTGGGTATGTGAAACCTCTGCAGAGTGTATGGTTGATCGATTGATACATATGCCGACTCGTCGGCTATGGACCTTTCCTGGGTTTCGCTTAAACTAGATAGGAGATGAGTCCTTCTATTCTCCCTCCAGGGTTTAGGGTATTTTCCGGCCGTGAGCCAGGGGCTGCGGGCCGTTGAGACAAGTGCCGAGAGGGAGTCGGCCTATCGACCTGAGTGTGTGAGATGAGATACGGTGTGGTGGTGTGGAGATGGTTTGGGATGGATGGTTGGTGGATGGATATGGATGGATGTGGATGTGTGTGGCTGGGAATGTGTTAAAAACTGGATATTATTATTACATTACTACTGTTACTTACTTCTCATGCGCTAAGGATGCAAACCATAGCCAAATGTTAGGATCGCCAGATCCTCTTGTTTTACTTTTCCACTAAAGCTCATCGGTGCTGACCATGGCCTGCACACATCTGGTGGTGTGCAGATTTCCTGCTTCTTAGAGATGCTGACTATAGAAGGATTAGGAGGTCTCGTGCCTACGCTCAAGTTTGGTTCAGAGATGGAATCTACGCTGCACTGCGCCAACTCTGATGACGACCCGTGAAGGAGAAGCCTTCACTCGATAGTCTTCCGCTAGATTAACTCTGTAATAGGTGTGTTCCCCAGTGATGTAATATCTTGTATTCTTGTAATCTTACGATGTACGACTGTGATATCGACTGATATATGATAATATGATGGAATCAACTATTGGTTTCATCATATTATAATTCATTCTGTGGATTTTCCCTTCGCGGAAAATTGAGGATGTTTCAGTCATAGCATTGTATACAGATTTAACACTGAATTTATCATTGCATCCAAACTTCCACCTAATTATGTCCCTACCCTTTGTTAACTGGATACCAGTAACATCCATTATTTTTTCCCACTTCAGTCTCCAATCATCCACTAACCATCTAGTGAACGTCATCCGTCGTGGATGCATTTTCATGTCATGAACAGTGATATCCTACTGTTCACATATTTTTGAACATATCTGGAAACATTTGACAAAGAGGGATGCCATCTAACCAAAAGTTCCTCTAGAAAAGAATTTTACTAACGTTACAAAGGACTTGCATTTCTAGTTGGATTGAGTACCAACACAGCGGCCGAGCGAGGATCAATTTTGTAGACATGATGTTAGAGGAGATAGAAAAAACTCGCATGGGCACTCGAATCTTGGGGACATATGCCCCCATATACATCATGTTACCGATGAACAAAGCAGCTGAAGGCAAAAATGTTCATGGAAGTAGAGATCGATATGAAGACACAAACTAGGGGCGAATCTGTGTCTAAGGTCTCTAGGGCCTAGTCGTGGCCTAGTAACATTTACTAACCGAGGTCTGTTCGCCCGAGAGCCTGGCCCTCCCTCGCTGTCAGTTTGTTTAAAATCTAGGTTAAGTGGTCAACTCATTCTAGATTATTTCTTTATTCTCTAATACTCTAATCCAATATAGATCTGTAGATCATTAGTCATGTAGAAAGTAGATTGTAGTCTTGTAGAATGTTAACTATCATTTTTTCTATTTAATATTTTGATTGATCATGAATCTAAAAAAGATTACAAATTGTTCACAATGAAGAGAACCAAAACTTTGGCATCGTATTTTTCTCATGTTGATGTCACACAACAACCTCGACTTTCAAAATCATAAACAATTCAATCACCAACTCCAAAAATCATTCAACCTCAACCTCCATCTCTAGGCCCAGAACAAGAAACAACTGAAACTAGAGTAAGAAACAATTGTGTCGGGTATTGATATTAGGGATACCCAAAGCAAAGAAGTTAGCGCTCACCTTGGGTGCAGGCTATAGATGGCTCGAGATGTATTAAAAGGTCTCGCCCGATCTCAAGGCCGCAGGCTCCGTCTCGCTCGACCCTTGGGTGAGGGCTCTGTCTCGCCCGACCCTAAGGACGCGGTTTCTGTCTCGCCCGACCCCTTTAGTGCGGGCTCCATCTCGCCCGACCCCTTGGGTGCGGGTTCTGTCTTGCCCGACCCCAAGGACGCGGGTTCCGTCTAGCCCGACCCCTTGGATGCGGGTTCCGTCTCACCCGACCCCAAGGATGCGGGTTTCGTCTCGCCCGACCCCTTGGGCGTGGGCTCCGTCTCGCCCAAGGCTGCGGGCTCCACCATGTCCAAGCGTATGGGCCTGGGTCAAAACTCTGATGCCAGGGAAGAGGCTAGCACGCCTTGATGTAACCCGTGGCCATGATGAGCCATACCTGGGGATTCACATCAAGAACAGTGTCGGACGTACCGGTACTGTTCTGCCTAACCCTCGTACGGACGCTGACAGGCGCGTCAGTTCACCATGACGTCCGCCGGGACGGAGTGGAATGCCATGACCGGCAGATGACGCCTGCGCATGGCGCCAATGACGAACAGGGCCACGACATGGAGCCATCCCTGTTGACATCTACATGATCAGCGGGACCTGCATGAAGGAGAAGAAGGACCCGACAACCCTGGAAGCCTTCTTCTCTCTCTCGTTCTTCTACTTTTCCTCCTCTGTAACCCGCGCTTTTCCTTCGTCTATAAAAGGGGAAACAGGGCGCCTCATGGAGGGGGCGAAAAAACACGAGATCAGAACACAAGAGCACGACACGATCATATGGCTAAGCGGCAAGCGAGCTCTCAGCACCCGTTCACTCATTCCACCAGAGACTTGGGATCCTCTCCCTCTCTCGCCTGTTTGTAACCCCTACTGCAAACCAAGTGCCGGTAACACGAGCAGCAGCGAACTGGACGTAGGGATGTTCCGCCAGAACTAGTATAAACCCTTGTGTCCTCCGAGCACACCATCCGAGCCAGACGCGTAAATACAAATTTACTCGTCGGTAGTCCGAAAACACCGACAAATTGGTACTAGAGTTAGTGTTGCACAAGAAGAATTAGAAAGAACTAGAAGTAGACAAGTAGTGTTCCTACCATAGAGTTGAGCCAACTGAAGATGATACTTTTTAGTAAGATTCCAATCATATGCAAATGCACCATCTCACTAGACACTAGGTATTTATTTTCATCTCAGCACATGTACCGTGCAATGTTATTAACAATTTTTGTTGAATCAGCATATCCGTTTGAAATGTTATCTTTGTCTTAGTTATTTCTGTGTGTGACCTAATGGGCCTCGATTGGATAGGGTAGAGGTTAAATGGTACTTTTCACTGCTAGGTAGAGGCTCTGATCATGAGCATTTTTAATGTGTGTGTGTTTTTTGGGGGGCACTACCGGAGACGGCTTCTTTGCCGAGTGTTCCAGGCTTTACCGAGTGCTTTCTATCGGGCACTCGGCAAACCACCTCTTTGCCGAGTGCCAGAGATAAAGCACTCGGCAAAAGGCCGCCGCTGTTAACGGCCGGCAGCCGCCATTAACCCTTTGCCGAGTGTCTTCTCCTGGCACTCGGCAAAGAGCTGATTTGTCGAGTGACATTTTTTGACACTCGGCAAACCGTATTTTTTTTTTACTTTTGACCTCCAAACTTTTTCTGCAGTCCTCATACAATACCTGATACTCCATGTTCCAATGTGGCACATTTCTCGGACTTTTTCTATATTTCTTTAATTTATTTCATTTAATTGAATTTTCTTGGATAATTCAAATTATAACCGCTAGTCATTCAAATAATAAAAAAATGAATGGAAAAATGATATTCATGTTATTTAGTATAATGTGAGGCATTATACTAAATAACATGAATATCATTTTTCCATTCATTTTTTTCACGATTATTCAATGACTTGTCAAGTTATAATTTGAATTATCCAAGAAAATTCAATTAAATGAAATAAATTAAAGAAATATAGAAAAGTCCGAGAAATGTGCCACATTGGAACATGGAGTACTGTGTATTGTATGAGGACTATGTAAAAGTTTGAGGTCAAAAGTGAAAATATGATATATTTGCCGAGTGTCAAAAATGACACTTGCAGAATCAGTTTTTTTTGCTGAAAAGTGCCAAGACAAATGGCACTTTCGGCAAAGGGGGATTAAACCCCGCCACACGGCCCACACACACACACACACACACACACACACACACACACCTGCACTCAAGCAGCCACCAGGGGAGGAGGAGAAAGAGAGGAGGAAGAGGAGGAGGAGGAAGGAGGAAGAGAAGGAGGAGGAGGAAGGAGGAAGAAAAAGGAGGAGGAGGAGGCGCCCCGGCCACTACCAGCAGCTCGTCGTGGAAGTCGCGCGGATCGAGTCCGACGGGGTGCCCTTCCACTGGTACGCTGCCGCCCCGCCGCCACTGTGTAGCTAGTAGAGTAGCTTAGTTGTAACTAGTTGTAATTAGTTCTCTTGCTAGCTCTCTAGTATAGAATTAGTTGCAAGATTGTTTGTTTGTGTGGAGGAGGCTTGCTTGTGGTGCTTCATAGCTATAGCAATATTTTCATGTTTCCTATGACCATCACATATTGTTTGTTTTTATGGCTTATTATAATCTAGTAGGAGGCCAATAACTGTATAAACTCTGTGGTACTATACAGCCTATTCTTGCATGTTAGTTCTGTCCCCGCACATCTTTAATTTGTAGATCTATTGCTAAAACAGTAGACATGATTTTTCATGTATCAAACTTATAAACGCTAGGGTTATACAGATGACCATCTGATTCATGCTATTTCCATTAGAATGCCACACGTAGCTAGTTGTACATCACAACAAGCTAAGCAAGAATAAAATTTGCCATAGAAGCTCCACCCATTAACATATAAAATAACAGATCGAACTATATTATACTTGTTCGTATAAACCAAAGATGAAAAATCATCGAGCGTCTACTTGCGAGGTCCTGCGAGCCTCCCTCAGCGACCGATACCTCGTGAGAGATGCCCGCTGATTCGACCCAAGGGGGAAAAGTAAGTAACATTAGATGTTATCACTATATATGTTATGTTGAAAATCAAAATAGAAACTAATAATTTTTCTTAATCACTTGGGTAGGAACTGGACGATTGTGGCGAGTGGAGGTGGTCACACACGCCAAGTCAATGGCATCATCGATCTTCTGTGCAAGGAGCACTTCCCTAGCCTGGTTGAGTACGCCGGAGTGACGTGGCCAGCCTACTCGTTTGACCACTACGCCGCCGCCCCCGATGTTGCAGATCGGGCCCGCAGGGTATTCAACAACAAGGTGGAGCGGGTGAAGCAAAAGCTGTGGGTAAGTCTTCCTCGCACTACATTGCTCAATACATCGCATTCATAGGATATTCTTGAAATAATGAATGGATACATCGTGTTTGTATGCAGGATTTCTTTAGATGCCAGGACGGACATGAGGCCAGGGCGGATGCGGTGGCTACCAAATGCTGCAAAAAACTCGTCGTGGACATGCATTACGAGGCACGCATCTAGGCCGTCGTAACTTACCACGGGACCATCCTTGGAACGAAGGTCACCAAAAGGGACGCAAGAACCATGACGCTGACCCAGGACCAGTACCCAGGGTAAATACAGAACATTAATACTGATTCCTTTTGAGATTAAGTAGGCTTAATTTCATCTTCTGATATGTCATGTACTTAATGGCCTGTAGATGATTCCTTATTGGTACGTCGTGCATCCCCAATGCTGGGAATAGATGGTGGACAAGTGGTGCTCATGCGAGTGGGAGGAGACGCACAACTTGTGAAAGGTCCTTGTTTGGTTTTGGTAATTGAGTGACAACCTAGGTGGACTAATTATGTTTATGTGAGATACACAGGTAATTAGTCCATAGGTACATGTGAGTGAGCAACATATGCCATGAAGGTGAAAATGGCTTGGAGATGTTGCAAAGCTCACACATGTGATGATGAAGGAGCTTATTGCATATGAGACATGACATTGAGTCATGTGATCAAGGTGGAGAAGATCAAGACAAGACTTGGCTTGATGGACCGGTTGCAAGCGTGAAGGGCAAGTCAGAGGCTTTGGAGTGATGGACCGCGTGGCGGTGAAGCTTGAGCAAGACTTGGCGCTGATGGACGATGGCAACGGTGAAGAGCAAGTGAAGTCAAGATCGATGAACCAATATGATCACGTGATGATATGAAGTGGATCATATCATTGTTGGTCGTGTTGGTGCATGTGTTGCATCGACGTTGGAGAAGATGGAATGGAATGCGCAAGGCAAAGGTATAACCTAGGGCATTTCATTTCACCGGTCATAGGTGTGTAGAGAAGTTTATGACCGGGTTTAGGATAGATGGCCGTACTATCAAGAGGGGCAAACTTGTTTGCATATCGGTCATCTAGTGCCACTCGAGTGATTAGTGCCACTCGAGTGATCCAACTTTACATCGTCGCTAGGATCGAGTGACGTGGCAAGTTGAGTGGCTAATCCTTTGGAAAATGATTGTGAAAATGCTAACACACATACACATGGTGGTATACACTTGATGGGGTTGGCACATTTACAAAGGAGATGAAGTTGGAGTTGATGTGGATCAACTCGGTGAAGAAATGGAGGTGAAAGGAGAAACTCTACCGGCGGAGTGTCTGCCCGTAGAGTGCGGACAGTCCGACGGTACCACCGACGCCCTATACAAAAAAGACAGGGTCTCACAGAGTGGACCGGACGCTGGTCACAAAGTGACCGGACGCTGGCTGTGAGCGTCCGGTCAAGATGACGTATGGTGACACAGGTAGAGCAGAGAAGCTGCGAGTGACCGGACGCTGGTGCTGCGTCCGATCGTGATCGACCGGACACGTCCGGTCATGTCCGGTACCTTACTAGAAACGACCGGACGCTGGGGCTGCTGTGTCCGGTCAGTTGAAGCTGCTGTGTCCGATCAAGTGAAGTGACCGTTGGAATCGGGACACGTGACCATCTGCGGGCGACCGGACGCTAAGGTCCAGCATCCGGTCAACATGACCGGAGCGTCCGGTCGTCCCGAGTTTTGCCCAGTGAAGGAGTAACGACTCTATTTGCCCATGGGGTTATAAATAGAAGCCATGGTCGGCCTTGGGCCGGTAGCTGAGCATACTAGAGCCTTGGTGGCTTGTGTAGTAGTGCTTGGGAGCCCTCCATCTCACACATACTTGATAGTGATCATCCGATTGTGTGAGTGAGCGATTCTAGTGCGATTGCATCGTGAGGTTGCATCAAGTGGCACTAGGTGATCGAGTTGCAAGCCAGTGGTGCTTGTTACTCTTGGAGGTTGCCACCTCCTAGACGGCTTGGTGGTGGTCTCCGTCGAAGCCCGCAAGAAGCTTGTGCGGCGCTCTGGAGAAGTGCTTGTGAGGGGCATTGTGCTCGCCCCGCGGGAGCCGCGAAGAGCAACTCTAGTAAAACGTGTCATTGAGCTACCCTCACTCAAGGGGTAGGTTCTTGCGGCGCCCGACGTGCGGGCTTAGCGGGTGATGCTAATTAGCCACCGAACCACCAAGTGAGCGGTCGACACAACGGGGACTAGCGTGTTGGCAAACACGTGAACCTCAGGAGAAAAATCATCGTGTCAACCTTGTTCTTCCCATTGGTTTGCATCCCCATTACACAAGCTTGCAATTACTTTTATACATATTAAGCTTGTGTAGTTGCTCTTGTAATTAGATAGCTTGTGTAGCTTGCTAATTACCTTCTTGCTTGTGTAGCATAGAAGTAGCTCCCTTGCGTGGCTAATTTGGTTTTAGTAACCTTGTTAGTCACATTGCTTAGTTTGTGTAGCTAAGTACTTGCGCTCTCTAATTAGGCATTGGTTGCCTTGTTATTGAGCATTGCTAGTGAGCATAGTTAGCTTTGTGCTTTTGCTTACTAGCATGTGTAGGAGCTCCCTTGTCGCTTAAAGTACTAGTGGTATAGGTTTGTGTGACCTTGCTCCTAGATATGCTTAGGTGAGCTCTAGCTAGCCTGGCACCTTAATTGCTTAATTAGTATATTTGAAAGGTGCTAAAGAACATAGATAGAGGGGTGTAGTCTTGGCTAGACCGATAGTTCTAATTCCACACTTGTTTCGGTTAGCCGACGCGATTAAGTTTTAAAAAGGACTATTCACCCCCCCTCTAGTCGCCATCTCGACCTTTCAACTTGTGCCGGGAGCGGTGTTTGATGATGCCAGGTGTAGCACACCATCAAGGCAGCCGCAACCTCAGCGGATACGCAGAAACATGGATACGTGCATTCATTTATTTATTCTAACGCTCAATTCTGCATGATTTCTAATCATCTTGCTGTTTTTCTCACAGTCGGCGTCACATGGTGGCCAGCCTTGCTCCATCTTCAAGGCATTTGCTATGGCCCACAAGGGCAAGGCGATGTCTGATGTCGACTACAACCCGGAGGACGGGGCCGAGGCATACAGCAATGTGACCGTCCACAACCGCCTCAGTGAGTACACATCGATAGCAAAGGAGGTCCATGGGCCAGAGTACGATCCGAGCACCGAGGACCTTGATGGAGAAGTCGTCATGAGGGTGGGAGGAGGCAAGAAGCATGGACGGTACTGGATTGGCGACGGCGCAATCGACTCGGCCGCTACTCCCAGTCTCTCTCAGATTCGAGCAAGCAGCACGAGCAGGAGCCCGGCCATACGATCTTGGCAGGACACTTCACACCACCGGGTGGAGGCACTCGAGGTTATTCCTGGTTTATTCGTCGTTCATTGGTTTTTTCATACCTTTCCTTTGCATTATTGTAACATTGGGGTGAATATATTATAGGCCCAGCTGGAACAAGAGAGGAGGATACGAGAGCAGATACAGGCGAAGATGGAGAGGGTGGAGGCTGAGCGGGAGGCCGAGCAGCGGAGGATGGCGAAGATTCTTCAGTACATGCAAAGTCTTGGCGCCGCTACGGGTGTAGTTCCGTCACCTTTGCTATTCGCTCCACCTCCTCACTATTCTACTCCTGTGAGTATAAATGTTTTAGTTTGTATGTTCATGCTTACGGTCAAACCTAGTGGAGTATGAAAGTTTTATTCATGTATGGTATATATTTATCTTGTCTCACACATGCAATCTCTTCTCCTTTGTGCAGAATCAATCGGCGGCATCGAACGATCCTCATGCTTTAGCGAATCCTTCACCAAATTAGTCTCATTGGCCATCTTGATGATGATACTTGTGGTTATTAATGGTACTTCTATTTGCAATTGTGGTTGTAGATGATGGAGCACTTGGATTACTTGTGAACTTATTTGTGATATATTGTGAGACATATGACGTTTTTGATATATATGTGACGTTTGTGATATATATGTAGTGTTGGTGATATATATGTGCTGTTGATGATATATATGTGATGTTTGTTATATATATCTTTTGTTTGTTTGCCATGACACTCGGCAAAGTGACGACCTGAGAACATGAGGAACATGCTTTGCCGAGTGCTACGGGCTAGGCACTCGGCAAAGGTCGCTTTGTTTGCCGAAAGTGTCTCGAAGTCAACGGCGCTTCGCAAGAGAGGCGACCTTTTGCCGAGTGCTTGACCTAACACTCTTCGCAAAAGCCGCCACGTCACGTATGGCGCTCACCGTCACGGGCGACTTTTCTTTGCCGAGTGTCGATTAGCACTTTCGGCAAAGGCTTTGCCGAAAGTGCCCGATAAAAAGTACACTTTCGGCGAAGAGGTCTTTGCCGATAAACTGCTTAGAGCGCCTTTTGTCGAGTGTAACACTCGGCAAAGGCTTTGCCGAGTGTATATCGGCCTTTGCCGAATGCCTGAGGCACTCGGCAAAGAAGCTGACTCCGGTAGTGGGTGGGTGGGTGGGTGGGGGGGGGGGGGCGTAGTTTCCCTACCTTGCGTAGACAACATAAGTAGGTTCCACAATTTGCCTCATATTTTATAGTGGAGGCCACACTCCATCTACTGCTACCGCTACTGGTTACCACCTCAGTTTATATATATCGAATAAGTAAAACATAAATCCATGCTGCTCCAGTCATCCAGGTTTACCAACTCAAGAGACCATCACAAGCTCACATACAAAAAAAACCTTAATGCTTGAAGAACAAGACATATGCACTAGTGGCATTCAATCTGACTATCACCTCATTCCGTTGCATTGGTACTCAATCCGACTACCATCCAGTCTTGCTATTTAGAGAGGCACGTCATCTACCACTGAAAGATCTCTTGATTGACGAGGCCACCGTAGGCACATCGCCTACTATTTGAAGGAATAGTATTGTTAAATTCTAAAATAAATTTTAAGAAAATATGGGCACCCGTGTTAAATCGATTACTCAACGTAGGTAAGCAAGTTTCACCGTAAGGAATCTAACAAAATTGCATTCATTTAGTAATGATCTTGCATTGACGAATTTGTGTTCATCAGTTTTTTTAACACATCAGTTTGTCTGTTAGGCCATGAGTCATGATTGATGGGGTTCGGTTGGCTTGAAAGCGAATGTTCGGGTGGTCACATATTGAAATGATTCCTTCGCTTCTTCACCTGTATCACTCACTGTATGGCTCAGCTGGTCCAGACAAACGGCGTTTTTCGCTGATTGATTTCTGGGCTGGTTTGGGCTGGCTGGTGCTGGTTTGTTGTGAGAGGAAAATATTGTTAGCTGGTTGAATAAGTCTGGTTGAAACTAATAAGCGAACAGAGTGAAAATGGGAACCGGGAAGCACGTCCTCTAATCTCTACTCCTAAGCCCGTGTTTAGTTGAGTGAAGTTTGGAATTTGGGCTACTGTAGCATTTTCGTTTTTATTTGATAATTAGTGTTCAATTATGGACTAATTAGGTTCAAGACGTTCGTCTCGTAATTTCCCACCAAACTGTACAATTAGTTTTTTTTTCCGTCTACATTTAATGCTCCATACACATATCGCAAAATACGATGCGGTGAATACTGTAGCATTTTTTAGGAATTTGGAGTAGAACTAAACACGGCGTAAGTACTCCTCCTATATATGTTTCTACTCGTAAGTAGCCAGTAAACTGACTTTCTCTCCCAACAAACTAAAAAGGCTAGCTAGCGAGCGAGCAGCAGTGTGACTGACGAGCAGGACCTCTCATATAGGGGAGTCATGGACATGGGAAGGACGGAAGGCAGTCAGGTAGGCAGGCGAGACAAAGACCTAATGCAATTGAGCTAGCGGTCGGTCGGTGGATTGTTGTATAGTAGGGTACGGCCATGGACGAGACGATGTCGTATTCCTCGTTGCTAAAGGAGGGCTGGGTGTCTGAAGCAACGTTGTTTTTGCTTTAATTTCAATTCCACCAAACCACACACACATGGTGCGACTTGCTGAGTGCGATCGATGCAAGCACCAAGCAGGCAGAGGAGCTTGTTTGCATCGGAAGCAACACTTCCTATTTGTGCAGGGCAGCTATAGGTAGCGCCGGCATGGTCCATATCCACTTACTTGCGATCGGAGGTGTTTAATTATAAAAGCTGCTGCGTACCTACTCCCTTTATCTCAAAATATAAGGTATATACTCCATCCATTTCGAATTATAAGTGGCTTTGATTTTTATTATTTAGATATGCATTATGCCTAGATATATTGCAGAAGTTATTCTAGTAAAGTCAACATGATTATATGAATAATATATACTATTATTTGAAATGGAGGGAGTACTTAATTTAAAATTTAAAATTTATTAACTTTAAGTAATAATTAGTCTGATTGTATGAAAAATATATACTAGTATATAAAAGTTGCTCAATAAGATTTGTATTTAGAAATATTTTCTAACAATCAAACATTTTATTAACATAAATTATATATTCTAGGAGAAACGAGGAGTCCCTAAACTTGAACGGTGGTATCATCAGGGTCCCTAACTCTAAAATTTTGATATTTGAATCCCCTAACCCATATGACAATGTCACTCTGATTCTCAACTCTCGAATTTTGATAATTGGGCCCTGAACTAGCTTGTATGACAATGTCATATGGGTCTGCAAACTTGCACCTTAACACATACATGGCGTTGGAATGTCATGATAATTGTGTGTTGACGAGCAATTTTAGGGACTTAGATAACACCATCCTACAACTTTAGGAACTTAAATATCAAACGTCGAGAGTTTGAGACCCATATGACATTACCGTACAAGTTAAGGACTAATTCAAGAGTTACGGATCAGGATATATAACACCATGATGCATGTTTAAAAAGCGCTAGAAAGCTTCAGCCACAGAGGGAGGAGTAATCCATTCCAGCGTCGTGGACAGCGGGCACGTGAAAGCGACGTTTGTACCTTCGCTTCCCATATGGATGCATAGTTTGGTATGCGAAGGTACGTACGCACGGCACGACAGGTGCAAGCTGCCAGCCTCTGTCCATGGTGTGCGTCGCCCCTGTCTTTCATTCGGTGATTCAGGTCTTGTCTGGTTCCTCACCCTGAGTTTACTTTTTATTCCATCAAATATTTAATATATGTATAGAGTATTAAATATAGACTAAAAAATAACTAATTACATAGTTTACGACTAATTTACAAGATAAATCTTTTAAGTCTAATTAGTTCATGATTTGACAAGGTGATGCTACAGTACGTATGTGCTAATGACGGATTAATTAGGCTTAATAAATTCATCCCGCGGATTACTGGCTGATTTTGTAATTTATTTTTTTATTAGTATCCAAACACCCCATGCGATACCCCATATGTCACCCGATGTCACACCCAAAACTTTACACCTAGATTTAGGTGGTGTTTGGATGGAGTGACTAAAATTTAAGAGGTACGTCGGGACGATGTTGCACGGGATGTTCGGATACTAATAAAAAAAAATAAATTACATAATCCGTTAGTACTCCACGAGACGAATTTTTTAAGCCTAATTAATCCATCATTAACATATATTACTGTAGCACCACATTGTCAAATCATAGACTAATTATGCTTAAAAGATTCGTCTCGTAAATTAATCGCAAATTATACAATTAGTTTCGTAATTAGTCTATATTTAATACTCTATATATGTGTCCAAATATTCGATAGAACAACGACTAAAATTTAGGAGTAAAATTTAGGAGTGCCATCCAAACACCACCTTAAACAAGCCCTCGGTCGAAAACTGGATGAGTGATCGAACAACTAGTGGTTCATGCCTATAAAAGCAGAGCAGGTGGTTCTCTGTCTATGTGGCCAGTTGATGAGATGAGATGACATCGACTTGGGGAGCATCTAGAGTCTAGACCTAGCTGTGGCCTATGGGTGTTTTAGAACGCGGAACACGGAACATAGGGCGTGTTTGGTACCTTCGGCCATTTTGCTTGCTCGTAAACGAGCGTAAAATTTTAGTTGGAATAGTGTTTTTCTCTCACATCAAACCAGTTAATAGTAAATAATTCACGATACGATACGGCCTCCCGAACAGACCGTTTGTCGTCCCTCCCCTTGCCTAGCTCGCTCCCCTCACCTTGCCTAGCCTAGCCTGCTCGCAAAGCTATCTTCCAAGGCATTTGTTTCCTTTGCCGTCGCTCACATCTCCTCTCACACTGTAGCTCGAGCGGAGGCTGGACCGGCGGCGCTAGAGATCGATTTGGCACCAGGAACGTTGAACCAACGGCGACGGAAGCCGATTCTGTGGCTGTGGAGTCCTCTTCGACGATGACGGAGGGTGATTCAGCACTGGGGACACCGTTTCGGTGGCGAAGGAGTCCTATTCGGTGACACTAAAGGCTGATTCGGTGATAGGGGAGTCCGATTCGATGGCGGCAGAGGTGAATCAGTGGCCGGGGAGTCTAATTCGGTGGCGGGGGAGTCAGCTAACGAGCGGGCGAGCCAACCTTGCTCGGGCAGGAGAGCCGGAGAGCCGATTTGGCTCACCTGCGCTAGCAAGTATTTTATTGCTCGGACGAGCAAGCTTGCCTGCAGGCAAACAGGCGAGGCGAGGCAACCGGCCAGCAACGGTAGTTTATTTTTTTCAATCAGAATAAACTACCAATCAAATTATTATTTTTTAGCTTCGTATAGGTCTAGCTCCGACTCGACACCACGCAAAAAGTATCAGTGGTCATTTAAGATTGAAGCCGTGTTAAGCTGAGACTGAGAATGACATGGCAGCTGCTCCACTGGATGAAGGATAAAAGCCCTGCTCGTTTGTATTATAATTCATATTTTTTAATTTGTTTTTTTAATTAGAATAATATTTTTTTCCCACAATTGGATCAAACCGTATTTCGATTTTTTTTCGAGAGTGAAAACCCGAAAACGCGCGCGCACGCGCAGCGTACGGCAGCTTGCGAAAGGACACACGGGGCACACGGCGCGCGGCCAGGGACGCCGCCGGCCGCCGGGCACAGCGCCAGGTTCAGTACTGCCTGCCCTGCCCTGCCTGGCATCGATCCCACCACCAGGCACCAGCGCCAGGTTTAACGAACCCTCGCATCGCACCGTTCGGACGATGGAATGGATCTGAAAAACGATAGTGCATGATCAAACAATTTTTCCGTTCCTTCACTCGATGGATGATGGATCCAGCCAGCAGGTTGATGGATCGGTGGAGCGCGGGTTGGGGTTGGGTTGGTACGCTGCGCTGGGGCCCGGCCGGCGGGGCCAGCGCGTCGGCTGTAGCGTAGCTGCCGCAGTGGTTGCCGTGGCTGTGCCGCGCATCCCCACCCCCGCACCCACGAGCGAGGCGAGGCGAGCGATCGGGCGTCAACCACCCACCAACTCGTTTCTCGGGTTGCTCGCCGCGGGGTCGCCATCGACGGACGCGAGCGAACCCAACCCCGGCAACCCCTGCCTTGCTTTAATACCCTCTCGATCGTTTACTGCAGCTCGCCTCTCCTCGCTCGCTTCCAGATCCAGCGGCCGGAGCTAGGCGGCAGGGGTGCCGGGGTGCCGGTGTAGCCATGACCATGAAGCAGCCGAGGGGCCGGCAGGAGCCGCGCCGGATGGGCAACGCCGCCATGGTCGTCACCATGCTCGTCTCCCTCTGCGCCCTCACCTACATCAAGGCGCGATACTGCTCCAACCCCTTCCGTACGTCGCCGCCTCTCCTCCTCCTCCTGCTTGCTCCAATTCCTCCTCCTCTAGCCTCCTCCTCATCCTCCAAATTCCAACCTGAGTACCTGACCGACACCACCCACTCACTGATTCCATCCACTGCAGCCAAGCCGGCGGAGGAGCTGGAAGTGGTGGAGGTGGACGAGGACTACGACAGCACGCGGTACAAGCTCTCAGGCCCCATCGGCGAGGAGGACTTCGACCCATCCCGCCCGACCTGCTACAACACCAGCAAGCGCTCCGAGCGGTGCGCCGCGGTGGGCGACATCCGCGTGGACGGCAACCACTCCAAGATCTACATCAATCCTCTGTCCCGCGAGTGGAAAACCAAGCCGTACGCGCGTCTGCACGACCCGGTGGCCATGGACGACGTCCGCGAGTTCACGCTCGTCCCCTTCGGTGGTGGCGGCGGCTCCCCCAACCACACCACCGTCGTCCCGCCGCTCTGCACGCGGAACCACTCCGTCCCCGGGTTCCTCTTCTCCAGCGGCGGGTTCGCGGGCAACCTCTACCACGACTACGCCGACGTGCTGGTGCCGCTGTTCACGTCCACGCACCACTTCGGCGGGGAGGTCCAGTTCCTGCTCGCCGACATCAAGGACTGGTGGGCCGACAAGTTCAAGCCGCTCTTCCGCCAGCTCTCCCGATACGACGTCATCGACGTGAACAACGACCAGGAGGTGCACTGCTTCCCGCGGATCGTCATCGGCTCCACCTTCCACCGCGCCATGGGCATCGACGCCTCGCGGACGCCGGGGGGTGAGACGGTGGCCGACTTCAAGCGCCTGCTCCGCCGCGCGTTCCGGCTGGAGCGCGCCGTGGCGTCGCGGTCGGGGGCGCCGCGGCGCAAGGACCGGCCCCGGCTCCTAATCATCTCGCGCAAGAGCTCGCGCCGGTTCGTCAACGAGCGCGCCATGGCGCGCGCCGCGGCGGCGGCGAGGTTCGACGTGCGGATCGCCGAGCCGGACAACCACACGGACATGCCAAACTTCGCGCGGCTGGTGAACTCGGCGGACGTCATGATGGGCGTGCACGGCGCCGGGCTCACCAACATGGTGTTCCTGCCCAGCCGCGCAGTGCTGGTGCAGGTGGTGCCGTTCGGCGGGCTGGAGTGGCTCACGCGGGTCACCTTCAAGGACCCCGCCAGGGACATGGACGTCACCTACATGGAGTACAACGTGTCGCTGGAGGAGAGCTCGCTCAGGGACCTCTACCCGGAGGACCACTTCTACCTCAAGCACCCCTACGACGTGCACAAGAAGGGATGGGACGCCATCAAGAGGGTGTACCTGGACAAGCAGAACGTCAGGCTCAACCTCACCAGATTCACCAGGACGCTGGAGCAGGCGCGAGATCTCTTGCCGTCGCCATGACTGATCGTCTCATCCCTATTCCCTGCTGCAGGTTTCACTTCAGATTGGGCTGGCTTCTTGCTTCTTGCATTGCATTGCATTGGAGCTAGCTGCTCTGCTGCTGCAGCCTGCAGCTTCAGCTTCAGTCAGCTGGTTGGTTAGATAGGCAGGCTCACTTCACAGTTCACACCATGTCTTTTTTGGATTTTTGTTCTATACTCCCACTTGTTTTCTCTTCTCCTTTTCTCTGTCCCTCTCTCCACTCTTGTGGCAAAGATTCATTTCTTTCATTGTTTTTTTTTTTTTTTTTCTGGGTAAAGGAGGAGAGGAACAAAAACAAGGTCTGGTCGTGTCCAAGGTTAATTTACACAAACACACACTGTAAATGATTGATTGTTGTCGGTAAAGACCAACACGAGCAAAAAGGTAAATTATTTGTCCATATAGCCCATCATCTGCCCATGTAGGGTGCGGTCCGATGTGATCATGACTGCCATTGGCAGGCAAATTTTTCCTTTGAAGATTCCCAGTAGCTAGGCATGCAAATGTGCCAATGTGGCCACATATGTCCTGTCCTGTCCTGTTCCCCTCATCCTCAGCAACGGAAGTTCGTGACAGGCATTCACTAATAAGGACTTGTTGTTTAGGAGGCCATCGCTTTATCTGAAAGCAGCATGATGCTTCAAGTCCTCGCCAGCACAGTCGTTAGCTTAACGCACCACGAACCCCCTGGCTTCCTTTGTTTCTCCGAGAAGCCAGTTTGCAACGAGTAAAACCTGCTTGTCTATATTTGCTAAACATGGCCGACCCTAGCTAGCCTACCGTTTACGGACCAAGGAAGAGGTCTTAAACAAGCCGCCATGGACGACCCAACAAGGTGCAGGTGATGCAGTGGTTGCTCAACTGTTTCCCACACGGAAAAGAAGGGTACGACAGTTGACAAGACCGTAAACCAACCGAAAGGGGAGTCATTTCCTTTCTCTCTGAGCCAACCAGAGACGTGACCATCAGACGAGATAGCATGCCATCGATCAGCTCCGGAAAAGGCCCACGCAACCGACCATGGCAGCATCCTGAAGCATCATCCCTGGCGATGGAACTCCTGAAGCATCGCAGGAATGTTTACACACTTCATCGCTCCATCCTTTTGGCATTAACAAGCATATTGCAAAAAGATATACTCTATGTCTAATCTAAGATATATTATAAAAACTGTGCATTTAGAAAAGTCAAAATGAGTCATAATTTGGAATTGATGGAGTAGTAAATATATTTCAGACGAGAATGATTAACCCAGACAGTCAGCAGAGGGAGTATTTTGAGATCTGGAAACAGCTCAGCGTCCACGACACCCTCCACTTCCAGAGCTACCAAACTTCTGCTACTTCCTCGCTTTTCACGGTGCCATCATTGAGCTGCGGAAGCCACAAAGAAACGTACTCCAAGAGCATCACATGTAAGCCAAGTACCCTGCTTTTAGGATGATAGTTCAGTCCTACCAGATCCAGGGCGTCAAGCTTGGAGCTGCTGCCTAGTGCCCCGAACCGAAGGGCTCATATAGACCTACAACTACAAGATCAACTATTCCAGTCACCTGTACATTCAAGAATAAAAAAACGGGCTAATATTAGCAAGTAATTGAGTTTCAGCTATAATGTATGATCTAACTTTTTATGCATAAAGGCTGGAGCTTCATTATTTCACTACAAATTGAATCTGAAATTCTCAGTTACGGATTAGGATGAATAAATGACAGCCGTGGAGAACATCAGCAAAAGCATCGTCGTCTGTTTGGCCAAAAACACAATGGTCCTCGGAACGAAATGCAGCTGTTCAACAGAAAATAAATGCAGTCGTTGAAAATACAAATTCACCCTTTCTTGGTCAGAGATCATTGTCTCTGCTTTTGTCAGGTTCACCCTTTGACAAAGTTTTGAGATAGACCTAAGTATTAGCTTTTGGAGGCCATCAATTAGGGTAGGTAATTTGTGCACGTTGTTTTTGGTCCTTTATGCTAGTCCATGGTCGGTAATGATGCTATCCATTGGGAATGAAGCTCAGACTTGGATACTGCTTTACGTGCTGGAGACTTCTGTGCAGCAGGGGGGAGGAAAGTGTGAGATAAATATATATTTAAGGTTACATTGTTCATACTAGTACTTCATACCAGTACTGTGGCCCTATCATTATCACTCAACACAGTGAAGTTTCAAGAATTCCCTTCAAAATTCTTTGGTCAGGTAACACATTCTTTTCTTATTCTTGTTTTGGTTCGGTAAAATGCGTGCGAATACACTGTGTGGGCGATTTCAGTGCGTTGTTGAAACATGAAAATGCCAACTTTTACTAAAATAAACAATAGTCCACAATATAACTCCCAAAGAATGTGGAAAAATTATAGTGAAATGGTGCACCTTCTCCTTTTTTTGCCTGAATATTTCTCCTTTTCATTCTTTATTGTTGTTGTTGTTGTTGTTCATTCTATATGTATAACCGAGAGATCCGTATCAACAACTAAAGCATGATGGAGTGTTACATCAGATGCTTGAATGCTTTCTTTAAGATCGAAGCTATACACTAGCAGAGTAACCTCCTCAAGGAAAGGACAATGGGTTAGGTAAAACAATACGTCATACAACAACAACAACTGCAGCATAGGCTTTCAGTCCCAAACGAGTTGGGGTAGACTAGAGTTAAAACCCACAAGAGCCCCAAGTCATGGTTCAGGCTTTTTTGGGTTTCATCTCTATTAAAATGGCTAAGTTTTTATATTGGCTTGCCGCGCCTAACACAACCCTCCTCCTTAGTAAATTAATGATGTGTACTATCTGGCTTTAAATAATCGTGGACCATAACTATACGATCTGGGAAAGAGGGGGAACATAAATAAAAGCCTTGCAGCAGTGATATTTTACTTCAATTTCTGTTTTCCCGGATTTTCTTCCATCCACTCCCACCAAAGCCAAAATTGGCAAACTTTGTTTGGAAAGTTCCTCTGCAGTGCACACCTTTTATGAACTGCGTATTGTGAACTTATGCTAAATAGATGAATTAGTCACGCTTCTTGGCTAGCAATGTAATATTTCATGTTGAAGTGTTTTCACCGTATTGACTATACAGAAAAAATTCTCAAATGCTGAAAAGTATCAATTATATAAAAGAAAACAGCTACCTTTAAGGGAGGTATAATCACAACTGATGACATTCAGATCAATGTAATGCTGCCATCTGAACACTGAACTCTAGCTCGGGCCTTTTCAGCCTAGAACAGTAAAAGACGCGAAAGAGTGGTTAGTTATAGCAATTAGAGAACAAAGTGATATACAGCATTCACATCAACACGGCACAGGAAAGCATGATTGGTAAGTGACGCCTTATAGCCTTATAGGGTATTATATACCCACTTTGATTAGAGGTGGCCGCCCACGTGTAGTAGTGGTAGTTAGTCGCATGTCCCAGGAAGTGAATCATACTAGTATATGTCTCTTGGACAAATATAGTTAACTCCAGGTTAAACTAGTGATGATGAAAATTGAAGCAAGGTGCTATGCATGAGTAGGCGTGCCTATCGTTAGTGGAGTGAGGGCAATGCTTCAAGCAAATTTTAGAACTGAGGTGCCACATGCATATTGCAATATAGATTCAATTTGTTCTAAATAGGCCTCCTTATCATGCCAAGGTGATATACAGATGACTAATGGTTGTCATGGATTAGTTTTTGAAAGTAGCTTAGAGAAAGAATAATTGCAATATTATTTCTTAGAGAGAAGAAATCCCAGCAATCTATATCGATTTTTTTTGGTGCCTCTCATCTGGGTACAGCTGTAGTATCTGCTCATGTATAGACACACACCAATCCTACACACGCACACCACACTCATACCACGCGTACACAAACAAACCTACAACTATACTCAGATCACTAAATTGCGTCCTTTGTGAGATCACCGGGTCCAACCATGAACCCGTGATTCTTTGTGGCTCCACCATTGATTATTGCCCGGTGAGAGACTGAAAATTGCTGAACTCCAAGGTCCCAACCACCGAGCCTTGCCACCCGAGCTATAGCGATTAATTTTGCATTCGGTTCCCCATTGATGCAAACCTGCTCCATGTGTACAGTCCCATGCCCGGGCTGTTCCCTCTCACAACTAAGATCCAATTCCATCAGTAGAAACAGAGAGCATGCATTCCGTTGATTGTAGCATAAGAAGTTGGGTGTACCTCTTCATTCCAGTTGGTTCGAAGCATCATCACAACCAAAGCAAATATTTGCACTGCCATCGCACATATGATTCCTAACCAAAGGCCCTGGCACATGAAGGGAACACATATCAATATATATCTTATCATAATTACATAAAAGTAAAACATAGTCGAACCTACCTTACCACCAATCTTCAGAATAAATGCAAAAGTAACAGCTGAAGGGAGACCAATAGCATAGTAAGCAAACAGGTTGATAACCGAGCATACTTTCTGCCAGCCACATCCTCGAGCTGCGCCTTAAAATCAAGAGGCAGATAATGAACATATGTCTGCCAGGATCAGTTAGACAAAGGATTACTGATATTATGATTGTGGAGTGTCACGATAGAATCACAAGTCTGATTCAGGAACTACCACTCTTGTACATAATACTTGTGCCGCTCTTCTTTTTTCTCAACCGTACCATGAGGTATGTATTTCATTAAGAGGAAGTAGAGTTTTTGAAAATACAAGGTTCAGAGGTAATCCCGGGATTACCATGGGAAAAATAGGAATTACAATAGGTTTTTTACATGATACTTGCACCGCTCTTCTTTGGTAAAGGGATATATGATACCTAGAAAAAAAAAGGTTTGGAACAGCAATGATCCTAATTTGGACTGTATGGCTTACTAGTGAAACCCTCTTACTTGTAGCATGCAATACCAAACATATCGGATTTTTCCCCCCTCTTATGACTTATGAGAGCATTGAGTGTGTTGGATATGTGATCATTTTTACATTAACCTGCTCAGGCGGCATATCAAAGACAATTAATCTACATGGATTGATGGCATCATAATAAGGCAAGCAAACCAACACCAAGACCAAATGGCCAAGTGATCAAACAAAATAAAAGCTAAGCAACTTTACAATAATGATATTCTGATTACAGTATCTGCGTATGAATTTCCCAACATGGAGCAGAAGTACGATATGATGCAAATGCTGTATACTAGACAATGCAATTATCCCAAACCTGATAGTGTGCACTGTATTCCATCCATGAAGTCAGAAGTAGCAAGAATTGGCATCATAATTGATACATGCTTCACTACCTCATCTTCATTGCTGTACAAATAACCCCAGACATCTCGCACTAATACTGTGATGATAGCTACAAAAAGGCCCTCAGCTAGGCACATGATTCCTGAAACATAAACTGATAGGCGTGCTGCATGTGGGTTCCCAGCACCTAGTTCATTGGACACTCTAATACTGCAAAGAAACAAAGAATCATGGGCCAAAATTAGTTAACCACAAGTTTCTTTTATCACAGAACAAAAAGGAGTGGGCACTACAAATTTATGCTCCTCTGACCTTATTGCACTGCTGAGGCCACTTGGAATTGTATAGACCATCCACATTGTGTTTAGGCTGCAAGAGTCAAAGTTACTTCACATCAAGCACTGAAAGCACCATTACTGATGCATGGTTGATGCACAAGAAATGGCTATCTCAAGACATGAGAAATGAAACCAATGCAACCACAGAGCGATCAGCCATGTTACAGAACAACATCGGATCTAAAACATTGATCAATTTAATAGAATTTCCGATTACTGAAAGGGAGGAGGCATTTCAAGTTTCATTTGCTTACCTGACCGACAAAATTGAAGTTTCCAGTTTTGGATCTGGAAGAAATCCTGCTAGGAGAACCACCATCTCAAATGCCCAATACTCCAAGCTGAGCTATCTTGCAAGTCAAATAACCAGTTCCATGCAGAAAGTAGGTAAAGGTACACATTACTTCTTTGCCAAACCATAAGTTAAACATTCAAAACTTATTGAAATACAAGTTTTTCACATGGTGCCCATATCAGGCTTACCAGGTCATAAAGGTAGATGGAATTGCTAGCTTTAGATATACTTTGGCATCCTTTAACTTCAGTGCCTCCCTTGACCATCCGTGCCAACTTCTTCTGCCATCTTCAGAGACTTTCACATACACAGCTAGCAATGCCACATTGAACCAGTAAGATATTGAGGTTGCCAGAGCTGCGCCTTTGTGGCCAAGGCCAAAACCTTGAACCAGCAACCAGCATAGCATAACATGAAGTAGCAAAGTAAGTCCAGAGCAAGCTACCAATATCTGGACAATATTTTGGGTCTGCAGGAATCTGGTAAGGCACTGAAGCAAACCATACGCGAAAAGGCCAGGAATCAACCACTGAGCATACAGTCCAGCTTCAAATGATATCTCAGGATTTTGACCAAGGGCGATAAGGATTTGGCCAGTGAAGGCCAAAACAAAGGCCAGAGGAACACCCGTAAGCACAAGAACAATTATCGCCCTTTGCGTGTGTGTCCCCAGCATGTCATATTGTCTTGCTCCGTATGATTGTCCACAAAAGGTATCCAATGCACTTCCCATACCCAGCTTGACATGGAAAATAGGAGCATTGTTTCCAATTAATTTACTGGTAGCACAGTAGGCATCACGCAGTATAGCACTGGGCACTACGCAATAAGTCAAAGCTCAAAAGTCAAAACTCATATGCCGCTCTTACTTCTAGAGTTCTAGTAGGTATAATTATGGAGCATGTGGGAAACTAATTGGAGTAATGCGCAAGCATTTACATAATCCGTACTAATTTTTGTTATAATTTCCTTAAACAACTAGCTCCTACAGTGTACATGTTCCGATTCACAATTTCACATCCCCCTCCCTGTTCTTCAGACTAATGCACGAGCAGTAGCACATACCGAGACCCGAGTTGCACAAATGGCTGAGTGAAGAGAGGTTACCACTGCACGTACCAGGACGCTGAAGCCGGTGACGTTGGCGAAGGAGGCGGCGACGGAGGCTCCGGAGAGGGAGAGCTCCCCTAGGTGTCCGGCGAACATGACGGAGACCACCTGCAGGCTG
Organism: Miscanthus lutarioriparius; assembly: GCA_904845875.1. NCBI lineage: Eukaryota > Viridiplantae > Streptophyta > Magnoliopsida > Poales > Poaceae > Miscanthus > Miscanthus lutarioriparius. Next base: position 5,134,301 of record CAJGYO010000019.1, on the reverse strand, counting down.
TACTGCAGCAGGCTGCACGCCACCAGCGGCGCCGCGAGCCCCACCTGCCGCCGCACCTCCGCCTCCACCGCGGGGCGTGGAGCGGAGCGGGGCATGAGGAGAGGCGAGGACGCCGCCTCCGTCGCCCCGCCGGCGCTAGCGCCACCCATTTCGCGATCGCGATGGCCTCACGGGCTCGGACCCCCGGGTTTGAGTTGACTAGCGAGTAGCGAGTACTCTCTCCGTCCAAGTTTATAATTGCACGTCTGGAGTTCAAAAAATTTCCCATATTAATCGGTCACGTAGGCCTGCAGCCCCAACCTAGCGCACGCGTAGATGAGACTTAGTGGAAAACGGGTAACCGAGTGACGAGAGCAAGATTTATATTATTTTATTTGCTCTTTTCATCCACGGATGAGCGCAAAATAATATATGGGATATTGAAATAAAATGATTAATAAAAAATAAAGAAAACTCCAGACCCAATAGAGCTAGCGATTAGGATTGAGGGGAGCTTTCTGTTCATCCGTTCCCCGTCCAGCCTCGTCTGTGCACAAAGTGATACACTTCATCGCACAGATGAGGCTCAGTGGAGAACGGGTAGTGAACAATAGAGTGGACGATAGCAATCTAGAGCTCCATTGTGTTTTCTTTCTTTCTTTTATTTTATTTTAATATCCCATCCGTTGCGCTCATCCACAAATAGAGCAAATAAAATAATATAAATCTTGTGCTGGTGCAGTAAACAGTTCACATTTTCTTCTCGTGGAAGGTTACCATTCTATCGTCAACATAGCTAATTTGATTTCTTTAGTGCGGAGAGGACTGCAAGCTAAGCCAAGCAGATTACCAATAGGCACAACTCATCACACGCAAGCTCATGATTCTTGTATGCTTTGATTGTGTACAACGGTTGCCATGGATAATTTGAAAAAACGATAGTGAAAAATAAAAGGACTCACTAATGATATACTATTTACAACAAAAGTGGCACTGCTAGTTATATACTATTTACATCAAGGCGACATTGCAGATTGAATGCCTTTATTCTATTCTATCCTGGTTGTCGACCCAACAACGAATTCTTGAAAATAAAGTCCTTTTCTTCTCTCAAATTGATCATGCTGTTCTTAAAGACTTGAAAGTCATGCTTTTTATATTATTCACACCAATGGGCTACTAACATACCATTCCATCGATCACCAGCTCCTGCAAGTCACAAATTTATTAGACGAACCATTTACAAGAAATTAATGTGGATGCTTATATATTGAAAAATGCATAGGTTTAACATTTACCATCAATAACAACTAAAAAAACAGCTCACCTGTATTTCGTTTGGGAATGTCGGCAAGAAAACTTGTATTCTACCAAACATGTCAACTCCTTAAATCAGAATTGATGTTTGCCTCATATGAGGCAATCTAACATACAAAAGTAATTAGGCCAAAATTAGAGGCATTAAGGCATGTTTTTAATTTATATAATGATTGAACTCAACCAAGACAAAGGTCAGGGAACCACAAAATTCTCTTCTGATCTTAGACTCATCCTTTCATTCAGCAAGAACCCAAAAGCAGTTTAAAATATTAAGTCTTCAACACCAAGGGAACACATTTCACAATATAAACATCAGTATCCACATAAGCTCATACCTTTAAATAGAGAATGTTATCTTTCTATAGCTTCGACTATTGATTCCTCGTCATCTTCCTGAAAGAAGATCAAATACAAACAAAAAAAAAGGTATTACTCAGTTTGCAGCACCTCATATAGATTTCCTTGTCTGATTTCCACAAGTAGGGCCATGGCTAGAAAGTGGACAGAAATTTTTTTACCAGTTATACAGGATACTGTAAATTAAGAAAGATCTGATATAGAATATTTATGATGCCATGATTTATGTGGTACATATGTGCATGCCACTCCATCTTTAAACAGACGCCATCCAAGCATCCAATTGCCAGGATACTTGCCTGCTGCTACCCACAACGAAGCTGCCTCAGCGTTCAAACTTTTGTTTAGTATTTGAATTTCAAAACACTGTATTTAAGTTTATGGAATCAAGTAGCTTCTATAATCGTTTTGGATAAGATTAAGGTTTTGTTTGAGCAAGCCAATCACGACAGAGTTACAGGTTGGTCCAAGATATAATCTTCGGGACCGCAGTACTATTGGGCCTGCTGACAAGTATGGTTTTCCATCTGTGAATGCTGTTGTTGATGAACCCTCCACGTATCAAGAAGCTTCCAGCATCCCTGAATGGCAGCTTGCAATGTGTGAGGAGCTTGCTGCCCTTGATCGTCAAGGGACCTGGGATCTTGTTCCATTACCATCACATGCAGTGCCAATCACATCTAAGTGGGTGTTCAAGATTAAGAGAAAATCTGATGGTTCTATAGAGAGATATAAAGCTAGACTTGTTGCAAGAGGTTTTCAGCAGGCTCAAGGCCGTGATTATGATGAGACATTTGCACCCGTTGCTCATATGACTACCGTTCGTACTCTGATTGCAGTGGCTGCCACTTCAAACTGGGCTATCTCTCAGATGGATGTTAAGAATGCTTTTCTTCATGGTGACTTGAATGAAGAAGTTTACAGGTAGCCACCTCCAGGTGTTGATGCTCCCTTAGGATATGTTTGTCGTCTTCGTCGTGCCCTATATGGTCTCAAACAGGCTCCTCGTGCTTGGTTTGAGAGATTTGTTTCTGTGATACGAGCTGCTGGTTTTTCAGCTAGTGCTCATGATCCTGCTCTATTTATTCACCTCTCTCCACGTGGGCGTAGTTTGCTCCTTCTATATGTTGATGACATTTTAATTACTGGAGATGATGTGGAACATATTTCCCATGTGAAGAAGCAACTTGGTGTGCAATTTCAAATGTCTGATTTGGGTCCTCTTAGTTATTTCTTGGGCATTGAGATTTCACATTCTGCCAATGGCTATTACCTCTCTCAGTCAAAATACATACATGACCTTATTGTTCGTTCGGGCATTACTGATAATCGCACGGCTGCCACACCTATGGATATGCACTTGCAACTTCGTGCTACTGATGGAACGCCTCTTCAGGATCCTTCTCGCTATCGGCATCTTGTGGGCAGCCTTGTTTATCTTACTGTTACTCGACCTGACATTGCTCATGCTGTTCACATTCTAAGTCAGTTTGTGAGTGCTCCTACTTCTGTTCATTTTGGCCATTTGCTGCGTGTGCTACGTTATTTAAGGGGGACATCATCTCGATGCTTGTTTTATGCTTGCGATAGTCCACTTCAGCTTCATGCTTATTCAGACTCCACTTGGGCAAGTGACCCCATGGATCGCCGCTCTATCACAGGCTATTGCATTCTTCTTGGTTCTTCTCCTCTTGCATGGAAGTCCAAGAAACAAGCTGCTGTCTCTCGCTCTAGTACCGAAGCAGAACTTCGAGCACTGGCTACTACCACTGCAGAGATTGTATGGCTTCGATGGTTACTCGCTGATTTTGGTATATCTTGTGATGCACCCACACCTCTTTTGTGCGATAACACTGGAGCCATACAAATTGCCAATGACCCTGTCAAACATGAGCTTACTAAGCATATTGGTGTTGATGCCTTTTTCACTCGTTCTCACTGTCATCAGAAGACAATTGATCTTCAGTATGTACCCTCTGAGCTGCAACTGGCTGATTTTTTCACGAAAGCCCAAACTCGAGAGCAACATCGGCTTCATTTGATCAAACTCAATGCTTCAGATCCTCCGCTTCCACCTTGAGTTTGAAGGGGGGTGTTAAGTGTATATCAAGGCCCATCCTATAGGCCCATATAGCCCATGTGGCTCTCTATATATATATGGCCATCTCCACTAATTGAGACATCTTCTGTCATTTCTAAGGTTAGTCACATTAGCTAATAAAATAACAAATAGCTAATTCAGATTTCAAGCCATGTGTAGGTATGAGCTATACTTACACTCGTCCCCCCCAAGAACTTCGACAGCCTCCAAGAACTTTTCATGGAGCTCAATGGTCCATGTGATCCGATTCCGCTTCTTTGGCTCTTCATATCCATTGCTTTCAGGATCGGATAAATCGTTTCCCTCTAGGATAAGCACTTCCTTGGGCTTTTCAGTAGATGATGAAACCATTCCATTTCTGGTACTATTAAGAGTTGGTTCTTGAGGTGCTGCCTTTTTAGACTTGTGTTCCAGTGCTTGGTGCCACAGAATGCTGAAGCTTCTTCTGTCCAGTGGCTTCAGCACATGGAAGCATGCACCCAGGTTCATACATTTGGAAAGTGCCTCTTCATCGTCACAAGAACACATTGTGTCAACAAGGAGGAATAACCCTTGGACAGTGAGTTTGGGATAGGTGAGAAATTCTTAAAAAAATAGGGCTCCAAATATAAACTCTTACCGGTAATAGGGACTTGAAGTTCACTCAGTATGTAATAATGGAGCAGACCAGAGTTTGCCGAAGTGCCTGGTGCCATAATGTTAAGATTAACCTCCACCAATACCAAATCAACCTCCGCATCTTTAGCAGCCCCGCGTTTAACGAAATCCAGGGCCGCACTTGCTGTTTGGAAGGGGAAAACTATGCAGCGATAAAGGTAATAAAATTAAAATATTTGGAAAATTCATACCACAGTGTATGTAGCACTATTCTACAATTAATGGACACTGCACTTGACAAATAGGCCCAACAAATAATTTTTAATTAGACTCCTAAACAAAACTTCATGGTGGGAAATTCCAGCAAGACAGCACTTTATTTCAATGGTAAGTTGACCTGTATTTGGACTGGTGCACAACAAAAGTTAGTAGAGAGATACAGGAGATATGGTGACTTAAGCAATACATGAGAACCCAAAGTCAAGACTATATTTTTCTATGCAAAAGCTTCTAACCATGTTGCTTTCAGGGTGTCACACTCTTTGAGGTATGAGGAATTAGTTTTAAAGAAAAACCTAGTATGAAACTGGGTAAAACATACTAACAGATGCATGCAAACCTCTACTGTTCTATTTCTTCCTCTTTGTTTCGGATTTGTAGCGTCAAATTTGACATGCTAAGTATGGATGCAATTTCAGGAACCACTGAGTATCAAACTGTGATGGCAGTAATTGCCACAGCACCTGGTTTTGGAATGTCCGTGGGGCATTTACATATTTACCATTATTACGGATGTCATCTTAACATGTGTCACTGACACATGAGTCACTGACATGGTATTTTATATACCACTCACCTCGTAATGATGGTACAAAAGAACATGCAGAAAATGAGGGCAAAGGACAACAAAATCGCATTAAATGAAGCCATGGCGGATTCGGTGCCATTAGTTAGTATCATAACATAATAATATAGCAGTCCCCTGGGACACGAATATATGTCATACTACAGCTACACCTGCTACTGCTACAGAGTGAACTGTACACTTTAAAAGTTGCTGCTGCACAGAGTCAGTGGATTGTACACTTTAATAGTTGCTATGCAGCAGGCCCCTTTTAAAGTGTACAGTGGAGTGTGCAGCTGCTGCAAAAGGCTGGATAGTGCAGCAGATTATCTCACAAATCTTCCCCTAATCCTGCTGCCTCTACTCCTTGGTCTTGAGCTCCACCATGCCAATCTTGTTCTTCAACCGAAGGCGCCCAAGTAGCTTGGTGAGGATGTCCGCGAGCTGTCGGCCGGTCTCGACGAACTCGAGGATGATCTGTCCTCCATCGATGCAATCCCGAAGGAAATGAAACTTGACGTCGATGTTCTTGGCGAGGGCGATGGCGGACTGATTGTCCACCATCAGAGCTGGCGGACGAGCTTCCTCGCCGGTCAGCTCACCCAGCAGCCGGCGCAGCCAGACCGCCTGGCACGCCGTTGTGGCCGCCGTGACGTACTCCGCTTCACACGTAGACACTACCACCACCACCACCTTCTGTGACTGCCATGAAATCGAGGCCAAACCAAGGGAGACGAGCACGCCAGAGGTGCTCTGCCGTCCATCAATGTCGCTCGCCATGTCAGCATCGCTGAAGACTGTGAGCCACAGCCCACCTCCGTTGTCGGTCTTGGGGAGTGCCTCGCTAAAGACTGTGAGCCGCAGCCCACTTCCGCCACCATGCTTGGGGAAGACGATCCCCTGATCAACCGTCCCCTTGACGTAGCGCAGCAGCTGCTTCACCGCAATCCAATGATCCTCACGAAGATCCTCCATGAACCGACCGACATACTCGACCGCAAACGTGATGTCTGGTCAGGTATGAGTCAGATAGCGCAGCCCGCCGACGATGCTCCGGTAGCGCGTCGCGTCCACCTTCGCCACAGTGCTGTGCTTTCACAGCTTCAGCCTTTCCTCCATTGGAGTCGCGCACGGCTTGCTGTCCGCGATGCCGCCACGTTCCAGCAGCTTCTCTGCGTAGGCGCGCTAGCCTAGGCAGATGGAGTCGCTCCCTTGCTTCACCTCGATGTCGAGTGTTAGACAGTAGTATGTCATGCGTATGTGTGGGTCCAGCGCTAGGCTGCTTAGCCGATCGGCCTTGGTTTGTTTAGTCAGAGAGATGAGAGGAGTAGAGAGATGTGAGATCTTAGAGAGAGTAGAGGTGCAGAGAGGTTGTACGAGATCTTGACTGGTGTTACTTCTATGAACCACAAGATCTCCTCACCCTCACCTATATAAAGCTCCCCTTCTCTGAATCAATCGATCATGCAATTCCACGCAATCTCTCCTTTCACCAAGGTAGTAGGAGAGCTGGCCGAGATCACTCATGCGGAACCAAGCCGCCATCTCGCGCTTGAAGCCGTCGATGTCCTCCGCGCGCTTGACGATGAGGTCGTCTACATACATGGCGACGACGAGCTCCTCCTTCCCCCGTCGCCGCGTGTAGAGCGCGAGCTCCGTTGCGCAGCGTGGTGTCGAGCTTGGCGTTCCACGCCCGTGGTGCCTGCCTCAACCCATACAGGGCCTTGCGCAGCTGCAGCACCTTATGCTCAGCTCCCTTGATGGCGAAACCCGGAGTTTGCATGACAAAGACCGTCTCTGCCAGTTTGCCGTTGAGGAAGGCCGACTTGACGTCCAGGTGATAAACGGCCAGTCCTTCACCGCCGCCAAGGCAAGCAGCAAGCGGACCGACTCCATGCGCGCCACCGGCGCAAAGACTTCCTCGAAGTCGATGCCCTCGCGCTGGACAAAGCCGCGAGCAATGAGACGCGCCTTGTGTTTGACGATGGAGCCGCGCTCGTCCCGCTTCACCTTGTACACCCACTTTAGCCCGAATGGACGGCAGCCTGGAGGTGCATCAACAAGCTCCCATGTCTCATTGTCCTCAATGGCCTTCATCTCCTCCAACATCGCCTGCCTCCAATTGGCATCCCGCTCGGCCTGCCTGAACGTGGGTGGCTCCTCTGCCCTGACAAGGAGCAGCTCTAGATCATCGAGGAGTCAGCTTGCAGTGCCACCGAGTCGTCGACGAGGTTGTCCATCTTGCGGAAATGCACCTCACTCACCGTCGTGGAAGGCGTCCACGTAGTTGTCGATGTCGCTTGGAGGAGAGGTGAACTCGTCCGGCGTCACCGGAGGTGTCCCTGTCCTACTGCAGCAGGGGACAGTGGTGGTGGCGTGTGCGCGGTTGCTGGTGGAGATTGCTCGCCAGCGCTTGCCATGGCCGGACTTGGCGGCTCACCGGTGCCGCCACAGTTGCTGGACTTGGCGCGTCCACAGCTAGCTCCTCTGCTCCAGCATCTCCGCTGCCACGGATCACCAAGTGCTCGATGACGATTGTCCCACCAACGCCACGGGCTTTCCCCATGCCCAGATTCTCCCAATCTCAGGCTGTCATTTCGTCGAACACCACGTCCCGCGAACCCACCACCTTGCCTCCTCTCGGATCATACTGCTAGTAGGCCTTGCAGCCCTCCTCATAGCCCAAGAGCACCATCGGAGTGCTTCTATCGTTTAGCTTGGTGAGTTTCGGCTTCATCTTCTTGACATGGCCAATGCACCCGAACGTCCTGAGGAAGGAGACGTCGGGCTTCCTCCCGAACCAAGCCTCGAACGGCGCCATGCCCTTCAGGCTCTTGGTGGGCGCGCGGTTGAGGATGAACACCGCCGTGCTCACCGCCTCTCCCCAGAACTCCGCCGACATGCCCTTCGCCTTCATCATGTTGTGAGCCCCACCGCACCACCACGCTGTTCTGTTGCGGCGAGTACGGCGTGGTGTGATGGCACACCACCCCCTGATCCATGCAGTCACGCGGCGAACTCCACGGAAATGAACTCGCCACCGCGATCTGTCCTCGGCACGCGTAGCTTCTTTCCAGACTCCGCCTCAGCCCGCGCCTGGAACCGCTTGATGAGTTGCAGCCACATGTAGCGGTTGTAGTCGTCCATGGGCAGCAAGAAGTAGCACCGCCGCCGTGCGTGACTGGCGCGATAGGCCCGCGAGGTCGCCATGGACGAGCTCGAGCACGTTCCCCACGCAATACTTGGCCGACTTTGGAAATGGTTGCCTCCTCTGCTTTCTCACCAGGCAGCTGTCACACAGCTTCACCGGCGTGCTCGAGGTGGCGCAACCCTCACACCATCTTCACCAACCGCCCGAGCGCGTCGAAGCTCAAGTGCCCGAACCACGCATGCCACAGCCATGGCTCCTCGGTGTGCCGCGCCGCCAGGCACACCAGGATGCTCCACCTTCAAATCGAGCAAGTACAACCGGTTACGTGAGCGTTGTACTTTGGTGAGAAGACGCTACTCCAGATCCCGAATCCTCAGCACGCCGCTCTTGACAAGCACTTCACACACATCCGTCAGCGCGCGGTGCTCCCCGTTCTGGCATCGGAAGATGATGGTGCCACGGCCTCGAATCTCCACCTTCGAGCCATCACCGAACTTCACCGACCCCGTCACGCCGCCGTCGAGCTCGGAGAAGGCCTTTTTGGAGCCGGTCATGTGGTTGCTGGTACCGGAGTCCAGGTACCACCTCTAGCTCCATGCCACCGCCCACTCGTCCAAGGTGGACTTGGGCATGCGACTCGTCGAGGTGGATGGCCTGCGATGCCTTCCCTTACTCCGCAACGCCACCTCCTCCGCCTCCAACTCTAGCTTGACGTCATGCAGCGCACAGAACGTCGTCATAAGGAAAGTAGGCTCGTCATCGTCCACCTACGCGAGATGCGCCTCTGCCTTCTTCCCTTCTTGGGTTCTTGCACTCCTTCGCCCAATGGCCAATCTTCCCTCAACGCCGGCAAGCGTTCTTGTCAAAGGGCTCGTTGTCTTTCTTCTTCTGCGGGCCTTGCCGCGGTGCTTGCCGTCACCGCCGCGACTGGAGGAGCCTTCCCCGGACTGCTTCTCCCGCATCCGGGCCACCCACTCCTTGGTCAGCAGCAACTTGCCGCCGGCCTATGTCGTAGTCGCCTCTGTGCAATCGTCCACCGCCCGCAAGCGCCCAGTCACATCCTCAATCGTGAGGGTGGACATATCGATCAGCATCTCGATGAGAGAGCGTGATCTGGGTGTACTTCGGCAGCACGACGCGCAGATACTTGGAGATTGCTTCCTCGTCATCGATGGTGACACCATGCATCGCCAGCTGACTGGCAAGTGACTGCAGCCGGAGGGAGAAATCCTCCACTGCCTCCCCGCCGCAGCTGCTGCGCCTTCACCTTCTTCGTGCGATCAGACCCGATGCGCATGGCCTTGAGGGCGTCCCAAGCTTCCTTGGCGAGTCCTTCGACCCCAGTGGCTCCCGGTACTCCAGAGGCACAGCGGCCAGGATTGCCTCCAGCGCTGAGCAGTCTTCTTCGTCCTCGGTGCCCTGGTCGATGACCTTCTAGAGCCTCCAAGCTCTGAGCTTGACCTTCATGGTCACCGCACACTCACCGTAGTTTGTGCGTGTTAGGACCGACCAGTTAGCCTCACTAACATCCTGCACGGCCCTATGCACAATGAGCTCCTGATGTGGCGGCGGAACCTTTGCTCCACCACCGTTCGCTGGTGAGCCATCCTCGCCTACCATTGCCGGTGATCAGCCGCGCAACAACAGCCTAGGCTCCGATACTACTTGTTGGCCCTCCGACTCCCTGCACAGGTGAGCAATCAGCTCACCAGTACCACACCACACCACACCACACTCATTCACGACTGGAGGTTGAAGAAAGGGTGAGAACAGAGAGCACACAAGCACAGCACAAGCAGCAGCACAGCTGCTCTGAATTGTGGCAAACTGAACTACTTTTTCCATTTACTAAACACCCTGATATAAACACAACTTAATGCACCTGCTACTGCTACTGTGCGCTTTAAAGGTGGGATGTGCTCTGTGCACTTAAAAAATAAGTGTGTGCAGCAGGGTGTGGCTGCTACTACATGATGTGCACTGTGCACTTAAAAAGTAAGTGTGTGCAGCAGGGTGCAGCTGCTACTACTGGATGTGCACTGTGCACTTAATAAAAAGTAAGGGGTGAGTGCAGCAGATTATCTGACACACGATACCTTCAAGCAAATTAATGTTCTCCATGTGGTCATTGTCTCTGGCAAATTCAGTACGATTGTTCTCTCCCACTTGATTACTCGTCAACATGTTGCTTGAACCAGAAATTTCTGTGAATGCACCATAACCTATTTCACCAACACACAAAAAAGGAGGATAAATAGGTAAATAAGTTCTTTTTAAAGAGAAGCCAGCAGATTAAACTGCAGTTCTATATATTAATAAAGGAGGAGTAAAAAAAGGTAAATAAGGTATTAGAAAGGCAAACTAGTTAACAGGACACTTAATCTTCAAGCAGATCAATGTTCATGATACCTTGAGGCAAATTAATGCTCCCCAAGTTGTTATTGTCCCTGGTAGCTTCAGCATAACCGTTCTGCCTGACTTGATCACTTGTTAACAGGCTGCCTGAACCAGAGTCTCCTAAGTATGCACGGTAAGCTATTTCACCAGCACACAAAATAAAAAAACTCGACGGTTTTCTAAAAAAGATCTTCTCATAAAAAGGTGAGAAGGCGACCAGCACACAAAATAAACGACAAAAAGGTAAGGTATCAGCAAGGCAGACTACTTAACAGAGCGCTTAATCTTCAAGCAAATCAACATCGATAATACCTTCAACCAAATTAATGTTCCCCACATTGTCATTGGCTCTGGCAGCTTCAGAATGATTGTTCTCTCCCACTTGACCACTTGCTAACAGGCTGCTTGAACCAGAGCTTTCTATGGATGCACCATAACCTAGTTCACCAGCACACAGGAAGGAGGATAAAATGGTAAATAAGTAGCACGGCAAATAAGTTAACAGGACGCCTAATCTTCAATTATTCATGCAGACCAATGCTCATGATACCTTCAAGGAAATCAATGCTCCCATGGTGTTATTGTCTCTGTCAGTTTCAGCACGATTATAATCTTATTTCTAAAAAATGCAGAAAAGGAAAAGGGGTTCCAAAATGGAATGGTTCAAGATCCACATGCACCTTTGAAGTTAAACTTTGCAAGCTGTCTCAGAGATGGTCGACAAGGACACTGGGTCACCAAGCCTTTGCATCATTATGCCACCATGGGATTTTGAAGGCAAACTTTGAGTATTTGTTAAGGATGTACAGTCTGCTTTCTGGTGTGAGACCTTCGTAGTTGGTCAGAGGTAGGCACTCTTTATATAAAAAAATTTAGAAAAAGACGAGGCTTCAAAATGTGTGTCACACGCCTGATTATGGGCTCCACACCGGGATCAGCGGGCCAAGCGAGGCCTAGCGGAGGGCCACGGCCAGCCTCGGCCAGTTCCACCGCGCCGCAAGGAGGGCGCGCGCCAGGAGGGGCGACATCGGCGCCCCCTCGGTCTCCACCCAGAAGGAATCCGGAATAATTGGTAGAATTAAGAATAAATAAGAAATTAAATTAGGATCTTGGATTCAGGAATAAGATTATATTTGTTAAGATAGGAGATTGGTTTGTTTAGGAAGGGGGAGTTCAATCTATAAGGACTTCTCCCCTATATGGACAGATGTAATCATTCTAATCTTAAGCAAGAATAGAGCTATGCTCCTTCCCCTATCTCCCTATCTCCTCGCCGCCACCCACCTCTGCCCTAGCCGCCACCCCTTACCCCGGGTTGAACTATGACACTTGGTATCCGGAGACCAGGCTGCATCCATGGGCGACAACCACAACGATGCCGCCATGAAGGCGCTAATCGACAGCCTCGTCGCTGACCTCAACAAACAATTTGAAGCCATGAAGGACCAGTTCACCAATCTGGACAACCGTCTGCAGAACGTGGAGCAAGGAGGCCACACCGATGAAGCTGCCACTGCCGCCCAAGCAAAGCGGGAGCATGAGGCCACCGCCAACACTTTGGAGGCGGATACCAAGCGCGCCATGGAAGCCACCGACAAAGCCTTCCTCAAGGAGCAGAAGGAGACAGCCGCGTCATCCACAATCCCCGAGCTCATGGATGAGGTGACCAACAAGCTGTTCGACGTCAACACCAATAAGGAGAAGGCGCCCAAGACGACGCTTCCACCACCGTACCCGTACCAGGGACACCACCAGGCTCCTTCCCTGTCTTACAACCACGCATCCACAAGCTGTTGTTCCCCACGTTCGACGGCAAGAACCCGTTGCCATGGCTTAATCGCTGTGAGCAATTCTTCAGAGGCCAAAAGACCCCAAAACCGAACAAGTGTGGTATGCCTCTTTTCATCTGACAGGTGGTGCACAGCAGTGGTACATGCGCCTCACGCAGGACAAGGTGGTGACGGATTGGGCATATTTTGCCCGATGCGCCAACGAGCGGTTCGACCCCCATACCCGCCGCAACCCACTGGAGGAACTGGCATCACTGCGGAAGACCGGTAGCGTCGACGACTACACGGAGCGCATCCTAGCGCACGTAGCCCACGCCGGGACCCTGGACGAGCAACAACAGGTGAACATCTACACCGCCGGGTTGCTCGAGCCGCTGAAGACGGGCGTCGAGCTTCAGAACCCCAAGGACATGGAGATGGCCATGTCCCTCACCCGAGCTTACGAACGGCGGGCTGTTGTGGTCGCCGACGCCAACAAGTCGACGGCACCAAGGCCGTCGAACCAGCCCTTGCCTCTAAAGGCGCCAACTCCTTCACCGTCCACACCAGCATCGACGACACCACCATCAGCTACTCCGCAACAACCATTCAAGCGCCTCACCGCCGATGAGATGGCAGAGCGCCGCCGCTCGAGACTGTGCTTCAACTGCGACGAGCCCTTCACCCGCGGCCACAAGTGCAAGCACCTCTTCGACATCACGGCCATCAACGACTCGACACCGACGACATCGACAACAGCCTCATCACGATGATCGGCGCCCCACAATCAGCCGTGTGCGGCTGGCGCACCATGTGCCTTGCGGGAGCGATTCTAGGCACCGGCGCCCACATACTCATCGACACAAGCGCAACTCACAACATCATCGACATCAACTTCGCTTGCCTCATTGGCCTCTTGGAGCAGCACATCAACAGCACCATCCTTGTTGGCAGCGGCACGAGGTCAAGTGTCGGGGGGCATGCTTCAACGTCCCGACTCCGTATCGAACACGGAGACATTCCAGATTGACGCCTTCCTCCTCGACATCGGCAACGACATCGACATCATCCTGGGTACACCATGGCTTGCTGACATTGGGCGCATCGCATGGGACCAACTCCATGGTGATGCAATTCTAGCGGGACGAGCGCACCATCTCCTTCACCATCGTCCCTCGACGACGCACACCGTAGAACGTCCTCGCGCTACCAGCTCTGATGGTGGACAATCAATCCGCCATCGCCCTCACCAAGAACCCTGTCCTACACGGCCGGAGCAAGCACATCGACGACAAGTTTTATTTCCTTTGGGATTGCGTCGATGGAGGACAAATCATCCTCGAGTTCGTCGAGACCGGCCGACAGCTCGTGGACATCCTCACCAAGCCACTTGGGCGCCTTCGGTTCTCAGAACTGAAGAACAAGATTGGCATGGTGGAGCTCAAAACCAAGGAGTAGAGGCAGCAGGATTAGGTGAAGATTTGTCAGATAATCTGCTGCACTCTCCCCTTACTTTTTAAGTGCACAGTGCACATCCAGTAGTAGCTGCTGCACACTGCTTTTTAAGTGCACAGTGCACATCCAGTAGTAGCAGCTGCACCCTGCTGCACACACTTACTTTTTAAGCGCACAGTAGCAGTAGCAGGTGCATTAAGTTGTGTGTGTATATATATATATCAGGTTGTTCAGTAAATGGAAAAAGTAGTTCAGTTCAGCCTCATTTTCAGAGCAGCAGAGCTGCTGTTCGTGGTGTGTGTGTGTGTGTGCTCATCTCCTTCTACCTTTAGCTGTGTGAGTGTGTGGGTGTGGAGGTGAGCTTGCTGCTCACCTGTACAGGGAGATCGAGGGCCAACATGCTTGGTGCCACAGAATGCTGAAGCTTCTTCTGTCCAGTGGCTTCAGCACATGGAAGCATGCACCCAGGTTCATATATTTGGAAAGTGTCTCTTCATCGTCACAAGAACACATTGCTGTCAACAAGGAGGAATAACCCTGGAATGGTGAGTTTGGGATAGGTGAGAAATTCTTAAAATAATAGAGCTCTGAATATAAACTCTTACCAGTAAGAGGGACTTGAAGATCATTCAGTATGTAATGGAGCAGATCAGAGTTTGCTAAAGTGCCTGGTGCCATATTGTTAAGATTAACCTCCACCAATACCAAATCATGCTCCGCTTCTTTAGCAGCCCCGCGTTCAACGATATCCAGGGCCGCTTGTTTGGAAGGGGAAAACTATGCAACGATAAAGGTAATAAGATTAAAAATTTGGAAAATTCATACCACAGTGTATTTAGCACTGTTCTACAATTAATGGACCATGCACTTGACAAATAGGCCCAACAAATAATTTTTAATTAGACTCCTAAGCAAAACTTCATGGTGGGAAATTCCAGCAAGGCAAAAGGAACCAATAAACAACTATAAACAAACAGGAGCTGCCCTCAGTGTTCCAAAAGTACACCCAAACTTACGATACACGACAAAATGGAATATTCAGATATTAGAACCTAAAGTGTCATATCATATACCTAAATTTATGATATGCAACAAATCGAATATACAGATAACCGTAGATCGGATCCCAAGCAAGCACTCACAAATAGGAAAAGACACCAAACATCCTTGAAACATAATATGCTACAGAAGCCCCTTGAATATCATATAGTAGGTGTAGATTGATTTTTAGGGCGGAGGATCTGAGTTCCTCTACTTCTTTGTCAAGAGAAGGAATCCTTTAAATAAAAAAAAGTGGTGTACCCAATTCAGAGAGCTCCCGCTCTGTGCGGGGTCTGGGGAAGGGTGTTAGTGGCAAGCCTTTAAATATTGCCAAAAATAGATCTAGGTCAACATGTTTCTCCCCCATCACCTTCAGGAATAATATAGACTGCAAATATGATACCACAGCTAACATATATAGGAATTCTTTTTTCAGGGAAAATAATAAGAGTTAGTTTGATATACAGGTTCCTCAGTTTTATAAAAGATTTCAGATTTCTTGAAATGAATATTGTGCCTATTGACTTCCTTTTTCTTCTAGAACACACTTCATTTTTTTCTAAAAAATGCAGAAAAAGAAAAGGGGTTCCAAAATGGAATGGTTCAAGATCCACATGCACCTTTGAAGTTAAACTTTGCAAGCGTCTCAGAGATGGTCGACAAGGACGCTGGGTCACCAAGCCTTTCCATCATTGTGCCACCATGGGATTTTGAAGGCAAACTTTGAGTATTTGTTAAGGATGTACAGTCTGCTTTCTGGTGTGAGACCTTCGTAGTTGGTCAGAGGTAGGCACTCTTTATATATAAAAAATTTAGAAAAAGACGAGGCTTCAAAATGTGTGTGTCACACGCCTGATTATGGGCTCGCACACCGGGATCAGCGGGCCAAGCGAGGCCTAGCGGAGGGCCACTGCCAGCCTCGGCCAGTTCCACCTCGCCGCAAGGAGGGCGCGCGCGCCAGGAGGGGCGACCTCGCCGCCCTCGGTCTCCTTCACCCAGAAGGAATCCGGAATAATTGGTAGAATTAAGAATAAATAGGAAATTAAATTAGGATCTTGGATTCTTCACCCGAAGGAATCCGAATAGGATTGGTAGAATTTAGAATAAATTCAAATTAAATTCCCATATCTTGGATTCAGGAATAAGATTAGATTTATATAGATAGAGATGTAATTGGTTTGTTTTAAGGGGAGTTCAATCTTTGGAATTGAATTCTTCCCATAATTATAATTTAGACAGATTAAGTCTATATAGGGACTATATATGTATAGATTGTAATCATTCTAATCTTAACAACAACAAAGGATCTTTAAGTCCCAAACAAGTTGAATTCATTCTAATAATTACAATTTAGACATAGATTAATTAAGCTATCTATATAGTTGTATATATTCCATCCTTTTGTATATTTATTGTTAGGCATACAAGGGACATACTTATATATTGCATTTCTATTGTAGGGAAGCAAGTTGAAGAGGGTGCTATAAGTTGGAGAGTAGAATTATAGCATAGTGATCTATAGAATCCATTTCCATCTCCCACCCTATGAATTTGAGATAGGTTTATTTGTGAGCTTGGGAAAGTTATGGAATGTCAAATTCCAAGCCAAATAGCCTAATCCATTAAGTAGATTTCAATTCCTCCAAAATGAAGGGATCCAAACATGACAGTGTGACAGTGTGAAATCGCTTTATTTCAATGGTAAGTTGACCTGTATTTGGACTGGTGCACAACAAAAGAGTTAGTAGAGAGATACAGGAGATATGGTGACTTAAGCAATACATGAGAACCCAAAGTCAAGACTATATTTTTCTATGCAAAAGCTTCTAACCATGTTGCTTTCAGGGTGTCACACTCTTTGAGGTATGAGGAATTAGTTTTAAAGAAAAACCTAGTATGAAACTGGGTAAAACATACTAACAGATGCATGCAAACCTCTACTGTTCTATTTCTTCTTTGTTTCGGATTTGTAGCGTCAAATTTGACATGCTAAGTATGGATGCAATTTCAGGAACCACTGAGTATCAAACTGTGATGGCAGTAATTGCCACAGCACCTAGTTTTGGAATGTCCGTGGGTAAAAGAACATGCAGAAAATGAGGGCAAAGGACAACAAAATCGCATTAAATGAAGCCCTAGCGGATTAGGTGCCATTAGTTAGTATCATAACATAATAATATTGCAGTCCCCTGGGACACGAATATATGTCATACTATATTTGTGGGCAGTCCAAAATGGCACAACATATTAATTGCAATCTACTTTCTCCCCCCCCAAACTGCCCTGTTTACATCTCTACGAAACCATGAGAGAAAGTAAAATGCCAGTCCTTGAGAGAGAAATATTTACTAGTCCTATAAAGATATACGCCCGAAACAACACAACCAATCTGCAATTCCCAGTTCCATTTGGATAAGAGTTTCACGATAACATATATGCTTAAACTAACTGGAAAGATTCTGTTCTATTTCGTGCATTTCAGCAAATCTTGCTACAGCTAATATTGTGGAACCAGTCCCCCTATGGTGTAATGCAATCTCCAAACATGTTCTCTGATTGTATATACCATATCATAGCAAATGGAAAGCCTGGATTGCCAAAAGAAGAAGAAGAACCCATGAAAGTAAAATATATCAATGCTATATGTACTCAGTATTCCACGACTAATTACCGACCGGCGTACGATCTGGAAACGCACATGGTAGAAAGTACCACAAAATCCGCTAATCTAATACTGCGGCGCCGCGTAATTACAAACTAAGGTGTTTATCCACCTGCAGACACTCCCTGCTTGGAATTGGAACTAAAAATCGAAGCAGGCCCGCGGCGCACAAACCGACAGACGGACGGGGCGGAGGCACCGCCCCCGCCGGAGGCGTGTCCGCGTCCACATCCGCGGCGGCGCGGGCTGCACGCGCTCTCAGCACGCCGTCCCCTCCTGTCAACAGGCGGACGGAGAGAACTCGGGATGGGCCGAAACCCGTTACTGCGTAAGATCGCGCCGTGGGCCGTGGGCCGTGGGCCATGGGAATCAAGGAAGGAAGGCCACGGGCGTGGGCCTGGACGGTGGGGCCCAGAGCACCGCCAGATGGGTCGGCGGCGCGCGTCACACGGGACGGTGGATGCACGTAGGCCCAGCCCCAGCCACAGCCTATAGATAGAACAGTGAAATATGTGAAAGAGTGGTTAGTTATAGCAATTAGGGAACGTAGTGAGATTCAGCATTCACATCAACACGGCACAGGAAAGAATCTCATAGGGTATTATAATACCCACTTTGATTAGAGGTGGCTGCACACGTGTAGTAGTGGTAGCTAGGGCCTGTTTGGATTTCCCCTCGAAATTTTAGAGCTCTAAACTTTAGAGCTGAAGTTCTAAAGAAGTGGTTTAAAGTTAGCTCTAAATTTTAGCCCACCTCACATTAGAGCTTTAGAGCTCAAAAGTGAGCTAAGGTGCTCTTATTAGAGCTCTAAAGTTTAGAGGAGGATCCAAACATCGCATGTCCCAGAAATTTAAAGTGAATCATACTAGTATATGTCTCTTGGACAAATATAGTTAACTCCAGGTTAAACTAGTGATGATGAAAAATGAAGCAAGGTGCTATGCATGTGTAGGCCTGTGCTTATTGTTAGTGGAGTGAGGGCAATGCTTCAAGCAAATGTTAGAACTGAGGTGCAACATACATATTGCAATATACATTCAACAAATTTGTTCTAAATAGGCCTCCTTATCATGCCAAGGTGATATACAGATGACTACTGATTGCCATGGATTAGTTTTTGAAAGTAACTTAGAGAAAGAAATAATTGCAATATTATTTCTTAGAGAAGAGATCCCAGCAATCTGTAGCGATTAATTCTGCATTCTTTTCCCATTGATGCAAACCTGCTCCATGTGTACAGTCCTTTGCCCAGGCTGTCCCCTCTCTCAGTCACAAAGAAAAAAGGGCTGTCCCCTCTCACAACTACGATCCAATTCCATCAGTAGAAACGAGAGAGCATGCATTCCGTTGATTGTTGCATAAGAGGTTAAGGGTGTACCTCTTCATTCCAGCTGGTTCGAAGCATCATCACGACCAAAGCAAATATCTGCACTGCCATAGCACATATGATTCCCAACCAAAGGCCCTGGCACATGAAGGAAACACATATCAATATATATCTTGTCATAATTACATAAAAGTAAAACATAGTCCAACCTACCATACCACCAATCTTCAGAATAAATGCAAAAGTAACAGCTGAAGGGAGACCAATAGCATAGTAAGCAAACAGGTTGATAACCGAGCATACTTTCTGCCAGACACATCCTCGAGCCGCGCCTTAAAAGCAACATGCAGATAATGAACATATGTCAGCCAGGAGTAGTTAGACAAAGGATTACTGATATTATGATTATGGAATGTCACGTTAAATTCACTGAGAAGTCTGATTCAGGAACTACCACTCTTGTACATAACACTTGTGCCGCTCTTCTTTGGTAAAGGAATAAATGATACCTAGAAAAAGAAAAACAACAATAATCCTAATTTGGACTGTATGGCTTACTGGTGAAACCCTCTTACTTGTAGCATGCAATACCAAACAAATTGGATCTTTTCTTTTTCTCTTATGACTTATGAGAGCACTGAGCATGTTGGATATGTGATCATTTTTTACATTAACCTGCTCAGGCGGCATAGCAAAGACAATTAATCTACATGAATTGACGGCATCATAATGAGGCAAGCAAACCAACACCAAGACCAACTGGCCAAGTGGTCAAACAAAATAAAAGCTAAGCAACTTTACAATAATGATATTCTGATTACAGTATCTGTATATGAATTTCCCAACAGGGAGCAGAAGTACGATGTGATACAAATGCTGCATACTAGACAATGCAATTATCCCAAACCTGATAGCGTGCATTGTATTCCATCCATGAAGTCAGAAGTAGCAAGAATTGGCATCATAATCGATACATGCTTCACTACCTCTTCTTAATTGCTGTACAAATAACCCCAGACATCTTGCACTAATACTGTGATGATAGATACAAAAAGGCCCTCAGCTAGGAAAAAATGATTCCTGAAACATAAACTGATAGGCGTGCTGCATGTGGATTCCCAGCACCTAGTTCATTGGACACTCTAATACTGCAAATAAACAAAGAACCATGGGCCAAAACTAGTTAACCACAAGTTTCTTTTACCACAGAACAAAAAGGAGTGGGCACTACGAATTTATGCTTCTCTGACCTTATTGCGCTGCTGTGGCCACTTGGAATTGTATAGACCATCCACATTGTGTTTAGGCTGCAAGAGTCAAAGTTACATTACATCAAGCACTGAAAGCATCATTACTGAACAACATCGGATCTAAAAGATTGATCAGTTTAATAGAATTTCCAATTACTGAAAGGGAGGAGATATTTCAAGTTTCATTTGCTTACCTGACTGACAAAATTGAAGTTTCCAGTGTTGGATCTGGAAGAAATCCCGCTAAGAGAACCACCATCTCAAATGCCCAATACTCCAAGCTGAGCTATCTTGCAAGTCAAATAACCAGTTCCATGCAGAAAGTAGGTAAAGGTACACATTGCTTCTTTGACAGATCATAAATTTAACATTGAAGACTTACTGAAATACATGTTTTTCACATGGTGCCCCACATCAGGCTTACCAGGTCATAAAGGTAGATGGAATTGCTAGCCTTAGATACACTTTGGCATTCTTTAACTTTAGTGCCTCCCTTGACCATCCATGCCAACTTCTTCTGCCAGCTTCAGAAACTTTCACATACACAGCTAGCAATGCCACATTGAACCAGTAAGATACTGAGGTTGCCAGAGCTGTGCCTGCGCCTTTGTGGCCAAGGCCAAAACTTAGAACCAGCAACCAGCATGGCATAACATTTAGTAGCAAAGTAAGTCCAGAGCAAGCTACCAATATCTGGGCAATATTTTGGGTCTGCAGGAATCTGGTAAGGCACTGGAGCAAACCATACACGAAAAGACCAGGAATCAACCACTGAGCATACAGTCCAGCTTCGAATGATATCTCAGGATTTTGACCGAGAGCGACCAGCGAAGCCCAAAACAAAGGCCAGAGGAACACCCGTAAGCATAAGAACAATTATAGCCCTTTACGTGTGTGTCCCCAGCATGTCATATTGTCTTGCTCCGTATGATTGTCCACAAAAGGTATCCAATGCGCTTCCCATACCCAGCTTGACATGGAAAAGAGGAGCACGAATTCCAATTATTAATTAATTTACTGGTAGCACAATAGGCATCACGCAGTATAGCACTGGCCACTGTGCAATAGGTCAAATTCATACGCCCCTTACTTGTTACTTCAAGTAAGTACAATTATGGAGCATGTGGAAAACTAATTGGAGTAATGCGAAAGTATTTACAGAATCCGTAATAATTTTGGTTACAAATTCCTTAAATAACTAGGTTCTACAGTGTACATGTTCCGATTCACATTTCCCCATGCTCTTCAGACTTCATGCACAGGCAGTAGCATATACCGAGTTGCA
This sequence comes from Miscanthus lutarioriparius, assembly GCA_904845875.1. Taxonomy (NCBI): domain Eukaryota; kingdom Viridiplantae; phylum Streptophyta; class Magnoliopsida; order Poales; family Poaceae; genus Miscanthus; species Miscanthus lutarioriparius. The sequence goes on along the minus strand of CAJGYO010000019.1, from coordinate 5,112,766 downwards.
CAAATGGTTTAGCGAAGCGAGGTTACTACCGCACTTACCAGGACGCTGAAGCCGGTGACGTTGGCGAAGGAGGCCGCGACGGAGGCCCCGGATAGGGAGAGCTCCCCTAGGTGTCCGGCGAACATGACGGAGACCACCCGCAGGCTGTACTGCAGCAGGCTGCACGCCACCAGCGGCGCCGCGAGCCCCACCTGCCGCCGCACCTCCGCACCCACCGCAGCGCGTGGAGCGGAGCGGGGCACGAGGAGAGGCGAGGACGCAGCCGCGCTCACCTCCGCCACTAGCGCCGCCATTTCGCGATGGCCCCGCGGGTTCGGAAGTCGGAACCGACGGGTTTGAGTTGACTTGTCTTGGGCTTCGGGCTGAAATGGTGGTGATGGGCTAAAATAGTAAAATCTGCCAAACTCTGTTTACAAATTTTTAATTTAAAAAAGTTTTTTATCTTTGCTTCAAAAAGAAAAATAGTTTGTTATATTGTTTTTATTTTACAGAATTACTCCTTTGCAATCGCATGAAATATTGCTTTTCCATCAGTCACTCGCCACGCGCCGTGCCCGCGCTAGAGACAAGATGAAGATGAAGAAGAAGGCGTTAGGTTCCGTAACACATCATCTTGGGCAATCGGGCTCATAGGGTCATCCATGAGAGCATCGCCAATAGCGGCTTCTTGAGCTATTGGTTCATCTAATAAGTTGACCATCCTCGCCGACCTAAGATCATCATCCCATGCATTGTTACCTGCTTGCATGACCTCTAGGGCAAGGCGTTTGATGATCTTGTGATCCTCCCGGCTTCTTTAGTCATTGGTTCATTTAATAAGTTGATAAGCCCCACAGATATCATAGCATCATCCCATGAAATGTCATCTACTTGCTGGAGGCAGGCCGGTCAGGCGGTGGGGACGGCAGGAGGGCGGCTTATGGTCCAAGCGGCAGCGAGGTGGGCCAAGGCCAAGTCAGGGCAAGGGCGTCCATGGTTGGAGCTCATCGTGGAAGGAGGAGGAGGAAGGAAAGAAGGCCGCCACCACGGGGCGCGCTATCTTCCTCCGCACTCCTCGTCCTTGCCCCTACCGCGGCGGTGGGGGCGAGGACGAGAAGGGGGCAGAGGAAGAAGAGGGACAAAAGAAAGTTGAATATGACTCCTGCGTTGTATGATTAGGATCCAACGGCTGCCATCGTCGCATGATGAAAATGCAAAACTGCAGTCACCTGCAGTGGAGACACACCCTTTATTTTATCATAAACCCTATGTATATGTATAGGAAATTTCAGGGAGAGTAATGTGCCATTCATGCTGTGTAGTTTGTACCTACCAAACTTATACCAACTACTAAGTCAACGCCTCAACGAGGCTTGCATGTCTACTGTGTTATTACTGCTACAAAGAGTTGCAAGCAAAAATATGATATCCGATCTCCCACTATTCCATTTTAATTATGCCATGCGTATCTGCATATGCGCCATACAAATAATTTGGATTAATTAATGATCTCTTCATATCACAAAGATTTTCAAGGAAGAAATCATCCGGTGAGGTTCTCCACATTAATTCGAGGCTTGGGTGTAAAATAAGTTAGAAATGGTATCACAAAAAAGGTTAAAAGCGATGTGAAAATCTATCAGGGTTTTGCGTTTAAAAAAAAGGAAGAAAATCGATCAGGATGTGAAAAGGCAGTAACTAGCACTCGATCACATAGGGAGAAGGCATCCAGCGATGTTCCATGGTAATGGCTGTAGCCTGTAGCATACAAACTGCCCATCGAATCATGGAGTTCACGGCATAGACATACCAGTTTTTCTCCAACCTGGGCAGGTTCAACATGACACAGTAATCATATGAAACCAAACAGTAGAGTATATAACGATTAATAACTTCTACACGGTCTTATGTGCTCTCGAGCACAACTGAGTTACTTATTTCTGTCAATGGGTTCTTATTTCTAACATCCATATTATCTGTCACTATCACTTGTTCAGCCTGATTCAGAAGAGCATGCCATAGTCAACCGCTGGCATTGCAGGACTCCAAGCCCATAACACATCGTCTTGGGCAATCGGGCTCACAGGGTCATCCATCAGAGCATCGCCAATAGCGGCTTCTTGAGATATTGGTTCATCTAATAAGTTGACCATCCCCGCCGACCTAAGATCATCATCCCATGCATTGTTACCTGCTTGCAGGACCTCTGGGGCAAGGCTTTGCTGATCTTGTGATCCTCCAACGGCGGCTTCTTCAGTCATTGGTTCATCTAATAAGTTGATAAGCCCCACAGATATCAGAGCATCATCCCATGGAATGTCATCTACTTGCTGGAGATCCTCCATGCCAAGGCTTTGCTGCTCTTGCGATCCTTGAGTTACTGGTTCATCTATGTTAATCAGACCAACCGATCTCAGAGCATCATTACATGCGTTGTCACGGAGGTCCTCTAGGCCAAGGCTTTCCAGCTGACTCATCCGAAATGAATCTGCTTCCTCCCAGCCATCAGAAGGGCCTGTCAGGTCCAGATCATTGCTGTCTAGGTGCGCCCAAGCAACAGAAAAATCCATTGATGCATTGTACTCCGGGTCCACATTACCTTCAACAACAAGAAAGAATTTTAGTCCCAAGCAAGTTATTGCAGGCTAGGAATGAAACGTCACGAGAGTCAATAAATAAAAGATAGAAAAGTATTAGCAAGGAAAACTAGTTAGCAGGACACTTAGTCTTCAAGCAGATCAGTGTTCATTGTACCTTCAAGGAAATTATTGTTCCCCATGGCGTCATTGTTTCTGGCAGCTTCAGTAAGATTGTTTTGTCCGACTTGATCACTTGTTAACAGGCTGCTTGAACCGGCGTTTTCTATGGATGCACCATAAACTGTCTCACCAGCACAAAATTAGATGATAATAAGGTAAGGTATTAGCAAAGAAAACTAGTTAACAGGATGCTTAATCTTCAATCAGATCAATGTCCACGATACCTTTGAGCAAATTAATGTTCTCCCTGTGGTCATTGTCTCTGGCAAATTCAGTACGATTGTTCTCTCCCACCTGATTACTCGTTAACATGTTGCTTGAACCAGAGATTTCTGTGAATGCACCATAACCTATTTCACCAACACACAGAAAAGGAGGATAAATAGGTAAATAAGTTCTTTCTAAAGAGAAGCCAGCAGATTAAACTGCAGTTCTATATATTAATAAAGAAGTAGTAGAAAAGGTAAATAAGGTATTAGCACCACCAGCAGTTTCAGGGGCTTCATTTGAATCCCCTGCATCTGTGATAACAATATTGTTCTTCACAGGCCACCGATGTTCGCACATGAACTGCCAACGTTTCTTTTTCTCAGAGAACACTCTATGCAGGTTATTTTCATACTTATCCCACATACACACAGACTGTGTGTCCTCAGTGTTCAGAGCCACTGTGTCCGCTGACCTTTTCTTCACCTCTGTCCACAGCCTTAAGGGGTACACTTCCACATCTGTCTCAACTATAGGTGTGATGGATTCAGAAGTGCCTTCATCATGTCCCATTGGTTTTCTGCTGGCATTCTCTTGGCGCTGTCCTCCTTGCTTTGCATTCCGGTGGCGCAATCGATGTTTCTATATTACATTTGAGGAGAAAATTGTCAAGCAAGGGACAAAGTTAGGTCACAGTATTAAAGGTCAAACTAATGATCAATTAATCACCCACCTGGAGATGGCTGCCAATATGCTTCGCAGTCAAACCTTTTATATTCATCAGGTGGAGGATCCCCTCAGGTGTAGCATCTGTTAGCCACCCAAAAAAAATAAACAGGCCACTAATAAAATAACAAATAACTAATTTAGATTTCAAGCCATGTGTACGTATGAGCTATACTTACACTCATTCCCCCCAAGAGCTTTGACAGCCTCCAAGAACTTTTCATGGAGCTCAATGGTCCATGTGATCCGATTCCGCTTCTTTGGCTCTTCATATCCATTGCTTTCAGGATCGGATAAATCATTTCTCTCTGGGATAAGCACTTCCTTTGGCTTTTCAGTAGATGATGAAACCATTCCATTTCTGGTACTATTAAGAGTTGGTCCTTGAGGTGCTGCCTTTTTAGACTTGTGTTCCAGTGCTTGGTGCCACAGAATGCTGAAGCTTCTTCTGTCCAGAGGCTTCAGCACATGGAAGCATGCACCCAGGTTCATACATTTGGAAAGTGCCTCTTCATCGTCACAAGAACACATTGCTGTCAACAAGAAGGAATAACCCTGGAACTGTGAGTTTGGGATAGGTGAGAAATTCTTAAAATAATAGAGCTCTGAATATAAACTCTTACCGGTAAGAGGGACTTCAAGTTCATTCAGTATGTAATAATGGAGCAGATCAGAGTTTGCGGAAGTGCCTGGTGCCATATTGTTAAGATTAACATCCACCAATACCAAATCAAGCTCCGCTTCTTTAGCAGCCCCGCCTTCACTGAAATCCAGGGCTGCTTCTGCTGTTTGGAAGGGGAAAACTATGAAACGATAAAGGTAGTAAGATTAAAAATTTGGAAAATTCATACCACAGTGTATTTAGCACTGTTCTACAATTAATGGACCCTGCACTTGACAAATAGGCCCAACAAATAATTTTTAATTAGACTCGTAAGCAAAACTTCATGGTGGGAAATTCCAGCGAGGCAGAAGGAACCAATAAACAACTATAACAAACAGGAGCTCCTCTCAGTGTTCCAAATGATGGATCTATTCCAGCATGCTTTTTTAATGTTCTTTGTTGGGAGCCTATCGAAATTAGTAGAAGTCCAATTAAAAAATGTATTCACACCTCCACATTTGAGTCCACATAATCCTCTACCGTACACCCAATCCTAAGCTACACGACAAAATGAAATATTCCGAAATTGGAATCTAAAGCGTGATACCGTACACCAAAACATATGATACGTGACAAAATGATACATTCAGTAATTGAATTTAAAGCGTCATACTATACAATCAAGCATATGATACACGACAAAATGGAATATTCAGAGATTGGAATCTAAAGCAGCATACCATAAACTCAAACTTATGCTATACGACAAAATGGAATACTCAGAAATTGGAATCCAAAGCGTCATACTGTATGCCCAAACTTATGATAACGACAAAATGGAATCCTCTGAAATTGGAATCCAATGCATCCTACTGTACGTCCGAACTTCCTATATACGACAGAATGGAATATTCAGAAATCAGAATCTAAAGTGTCACATAGTACACCCAAACTTACGATACACAACAAAATGGAATATTCAGAGATTGGAACCTAAAGCATCATATCATATACCTAAATTTATGATATGCAACAAATGGAATATTCTGATAACCGTAGATCGGAATCCAAGCATGCACTCACAAATAGGAAAAGACACCAAACATCCTTGTAACATAATATGCTACAGAAGCCCCTTGAATATCATATAGTAGGTGTAGATTGATTTTTAGGGCGGAGGATCTGAGTTCCTCTACTTTGTCAAGAGAAGGAATCCTTTAAATATCGCCAAAAATAGATCCAGATCAACATGTTTCTCCCCCATCACCTTCAGGAATCATACAGACTGCAAATATGATACCACAGCTGACATATATAGGAATTCTTTTTTCAGGGAAAATAATAAGAGTTAGTTCGATATACAGGTTCCTCAGTTTTATAGAAGATTTATTTCTTGAAATGAATACTGTGCCTATTGACTTCCCTTTTCCCTCTAGAACACACTTCATTTTTTTAGAACAAAAATGCAGAAAAGGAAAAGGGGTTCCAAAATGGAATGCTTCAAGAATCAAGATCCACATGCACCTTTGAAGTTAAACTTTGCGAGCGTCTCAGAGATGGTCGACAAGGATGCTGGGTCACTATCCAGAACCAGCGCTGAAAGCCTTTCCATCATTCTGTCACCAAAGGGATTTTGAAGGCAACTTTGAGCTTTCTGGTGTGAGAGTGAGACCTTCGTAGTGGGTCAGAGGTAGGCACTCTTTATATAATAATAAAATTAGAAAAAGACGAAGCTTCAAAATCTGTGAAATCGCTTTATTTCAATGGTAAGTTGACCTGTATTTGGACTGGTGCACAACAAAAGTTAGTAGATAGATACAACAGATATGGTGACTTAAGCAATACATGAGAACCCAAAGTCAAGACTATATATTTTTCTATCCAAAAGCCTGTAACCATGTTGCTTTCAGGGCATCACACTCTTTGAGGTAATGAGGTATTAGTTTTCAAGAAAAACCTAGTATGAAACTGGGTAAAACATACTAACAGATACATGCAAACCTCTACTATTTTATTTCTTCCTCTTTGTTTCCAATTTGTAGCGTCAAATTTGACATGGTAAATATGGATGCAATTTCAGGAACCACTGACCACTGAGTATCAAACTGTGATGGCAGTAATTGCCACAGCACCTGGTTTTGGAATGTCCTTGGGCATCTGTTGACAAAAGGACATGCAGAAAATGAAGGCAAAGGACAATAAAATCACATTAAATGAAGCCTCGGCGGATTCGGTGCCATTAGTTAGTATCATAATAATAATATAGTAGTCCCCTGGGACACAAATATATGGCATACCATATCTGTGGGCAGTCCAAAATGGCACACCATATTAATTTCAATCTTCTTTTTCCTCCCAAACCGCCCTGTTTACGTCTCTACGAAACCATGAGAGAAAGTAAAATGCCAGTCGTTGAGAGAGAAATATTTACTAGTCCTAGAAAGATATACGCCCGAAACACCACAACCAATCTGCAATTCCCAGTTCCATTCAGATAAGAGTTCCGCGATGACATTTCCGCGATGACATTATATAAAAACTAACTCTGAAAAGATTCTGTTCTATTTCGTGCATTTCAGCAAATCTTGCCACAGTAATATTTTGCAGCCGGTCCCCTATGGTTTACTAATGCAATATCCAAGCCTGTTCTCTGATTGCATATATCATACCATAACATACTAGGACCAAACCTGCATTCATCAATCCTAGTAACAGGCAAGCCTGGGGAGCCAAAACAAGAAGAAGAAACCATGAAAGTAAAATATCCCAATGCTATATGTACTAAGTATTTCCACGACTAATTACCGACCGGCGTACGAAACTGGAAACGCACACGGTAGAAAGTACCACAAAAACCGCTATGCTAATACTGCGGCGCCACTTAATTACAAACTAAGGGTTTGTCCACCGCAGACACTCACTGGTTGGAATGGAACTCAAAACAAAAAACGAGCAGGCCGGCGGCGCACAAACCGACAGACGGACGGCGGCGGCCCCGGTGACGCGACCCTGAGACCGCGAGGCCTGCCTACGGCGGGGGCGGAGGCACCGCAGGAGGCGTGTCCGCATCCACGGCGGCGCGGGCTGCGCCGTCTCTCGCCACGGCGCCCCCGCCATCCGTCGACAGGCGCGAACGGAGAGAGCTCGGGATGGGCCAACAAGACCCGTTGGATCGCGCCGTGGGCCGTGGGAAGGAAGCAGGAAGGCCAGGGGAGCGGGCTTAGGTGGTGGGGCCCAGAGTAGCGTTCGCTGGTCTTTTGACCCGTACTTTTTCAGCGATCATAGCAAATTAACCAATTTTTAACCATGTTTTTCTCTCAATAACTTTTAGCATGACTTAGGGCCCGTTCGGTTAGGCATTCCCGACCTAAAACGGCCAGAAACATTTCCAGCCCAGTACATGGAATAGTTCCAGGCCTGGAACGGTTCCAGGCCATTTCGGGTTAGAAACGAACGGGCCCTTACCTGACAAGCGAACAGGTGGACGACGCGTGGACCTAGCCCCAGCCACAGGCCCACCACAGCCCTCGTCGGGTGACCGGCGGCGTGGTCGATCGGGCCTGCGTCGCCACACCATGATGACACCACACGCCACTCGCCCGCCAGGAGATGGAGATGCGGCGGTGGACGTTACGTGGGGGGTGGAGGGGACACGCACACGCCTCCGGCTTTTCAGTTTCAGACGATTATTTGCAATTGCATGCGGCTGCTGGCCTGCTGCTGATGGACCTTATTTTTTATAATTTGGTCTTTTTTTAATAAAATTTACGTTTGGTTTTCTGAGAGACTTAAACTTATCTTTGACTCTGGGGTCGGCGTTAGGACTCATGGCGTCGAGGTAACATGTCTCGGCGTCACAGATCTTGACGCCGAGATGTCTGGCCGAGCACAGTAGAGCATCATAAGTGACGTTGACGTGATCGGTACCTCAACACCAGAATACATGACGCCGAACTCGATGCCAAAGATCTTGACGCCGAACATGGTTAAGCGCGTGTGACCGCCGCAGCTCTCTCCGGCGCTCTATCTCTCCCTCTCTCACGCTATGTGACGTGAAAGCTCATGTATATTAATACTCCTCTTTTCACTGCAAAGCGACGCCATCTGCGTTGCGCACGGCTTTGCTGTCCACTGCCCGTGACCGGTAAACAAATAATAAAGAAAAAGCCATCTTTCACTGCCCAGCGCTTTTCAATGCAAACCAGACTGACTGCTGCACCGTGCCGCTGGACGCTCGTTGATCTTTTTTTCCCTTCTCGGCTCTTGTGAGTTGCCTCTGTGGAGCTGTTCGTTCCTGTTTCTGTTCCTGTTCCTGTGCCTCGGGTCGGCGCTGTTGAGGCACCAACTGAGGCCTGGTTTAGTTTTTAAAAAATTTTATCATAAACTATCGTATCGAATCTTACGGCAAATGCATAGAGATTAAATATAGACGAAAAAAAATAATTGCACAGTTTAGTTGGAAATCACGAGACGAATGTTTTAAGACTAATTAGTCCATGATTAACCATAAGTGCTACAGTAACTGACATGCGTTAATGATGGATTAATTATGTTTAATAAATTCGTGTCGCAGTTTCCAGACAAGCTATGTAATTAGTTTTTTTTTATTAGTATTAAAAACTTCTTTCGACGTCTCAAAATATCCGATGTCACGTAAAAATTCTTCGTTTCACGACCTAAACGCAACAGAGCCAGCGACCCACTGCACAGGTGCAGAGAGCATAGCAACCGGCTTTCTTTCGCCCGAGGCCAGAGCAGTCTGAACCTGGGCCATGTTTAGTTCCTCCGATTTTCTGAATTTGGCACTATATAAAAAGAAAATTTTTTATCACATCAAATTTGTGGTACATGTATGGAGTACTAAATGTTGACGAAATCAAAAACTAATTGTACAGTTTGGTTGTATTTTACGAGACAAATGTTTTAAGCCTAATTAGTTAATGATTAGACAATTATTACCGAATACTACAATGCACTACAGTATCTCTGGTTTCAGGCGGCGCCAACTTCGGTCGGAACTAAACGCGCCCCTGGCGTGAAGCTAGCCACTGAACCCGTCTCTCTCTCTCTGTCCAGTCTGCACTGTGGAGATACTAGTGACGCATCAGCGCCATGTGTAGCACGTACTAGGCGCACGCCTCCTCTGCACCTGCACGCCGGCCATCAATGCGTTGCCAACGTTTTCTTAAAAACTCGCCGAACTCATGATTGCCCGTCTTGTTGCCTTCCCGCTCGACGCTCGTCGTCTTGCCCCGTCATGTCCTTGGCTTGAGGGCTGCCGGTGCCGGGCTCAGATGTCAGGAGCAAGAGCAAAGATCATACTCTAGCATACTGTAGATCATGCGAGATTCCCAGCATCTCTGTGCATGCGTAAAAGGAAACAAAGGAGAATTCTGGAAAAAAAAGGAGAGTGCATATAAAAGCACGCTGCTTTTGTCCATCGCAGCGGTTAAACAAAACCATTGCCTGGGTCCGGCCGGTACAAAAGCTCCTTTTTTTTCGCACGAAGGCCATTTCTCTTCTCTCTTCTTTCCTCTCTTCATCGGGTGCAGCGGTCAGTGTTTGGTTTGTATTGAAAGGCGCCGGTAACAGTGGAAGATGGCTTTCTCTCTATTATTTGTTTACTGGTCACGGGCAGTGGGCAGCAGAGTCGTGCGCGACGCGGACGACATCGCTTTGCAATGACCAGAGGAGTATTAATATACATGAGCTTTCACGTCACATAGCGTGAGAGAGGGAGAGATAGAGCGCCGGAGAGAGCTGCGGCGGCCACACACGGTTATCCATGCTCGGCGCTAAGATCTATGGCACCGAGCCTCGGCGCATGTATATTCTGGCGTTGAGGTACCGGTCATGTCAACACCACCTAAGATGTCCTACTGTGCTCGACCAGACACCTCGGTGCCAAGATCTGTGGCGCCGAGACGTGTTACCTCGGCGCCATAAGTCCTGACGTCGACCACCAGGGTTAAAGATGAGTTTAAGTCTCTCAGAGACCAAACTTAAATTTTATTCAAAAAGGGTTAAATTGTAAAAAATAATGGCCGATGGATGAGGGCTGCAATACATGTAAAATGAATACTCTTCTATTCTCGAATAAATAAATCAATTCGGGTAGAATCATCTTAAGTCAAACTATTTATATTTAATTAATTTAAAATTAAAATGAAAGCGACATCCATAACATTAAATTAATACATTATAATAACAACAACAAAGCATGTAAGTCCCAAGCAAATTTAGGTAGGCTATTAAATTAATACATTATATTATATAAATATATTTTATAATATCTCTAATGATAAGTGCTAATTTAATGTAATAAATATTAGAGATCTTTTCTATAGATTTGATCAAGCTTGATATAATCTGATTTAACACCATTCTAAAAGTTAATTTAATTCAGTGAGCACCTACTAAGAAATTGTTTACCATCACTGATTAGATAAGAATTTTGGGTTGCATAAGGTTCTTTCTTATTTCTAAGTTGCACGGTACAAATGCAAACGTAAATGCCCACAAACACCTACGCATGCTTACCTTGCCTCGATTGCGCACACGCAAAAACCTTATTCTTGTAATCAGCTTTGAGAGACTAAGCGACCAGATCAGGATCACCACAAGCGTCTCGATTCTAATAGACACCTCGTCTACCATTAAAATAGTTACTTTATTAAATCATAGCATAAATTTAAGAAAATGCAAGTACATCATGCTACCGATGCCGAGTCCAAAACCTAGGTAGCTAAGATCTACAAACTGCTATCTAATCAGTAGAACTATGCCCAGCGATTCACAGATGTGGTTTTATTTTCGTTGGTTGTGATGTGATTTGTTTTAGTCACCCGAGGGAGTGGTTGGATTTCAGGACACCATAGTCTTTTTAGTTTAGTCTGATGAAAGGTCGTCTCAGTAGTCACGTTATCAGTTTTTCATGAAGTTGAGTCGTTGGTCAGCTAATATTAGTTTGTTATTTTATTATACTATACTCTTTGAAACATATGTTTGTTTTTTTTCTCTCTTTTTAGATTATTTCTCAGTTCATTCAGAAACAGTATAAACATACATGCCTCGTGATTCTTGAATCTTGATGCACATGTTGGTGAACGTTGATGATGACCTTAGGCTCCGTTCGCTTCGCTGAAAAAATAAGTCAAAAACATTGTTCCGACTGATTTGTTGTGAGAGAAAAGTACTGTTCCGGTTAAAAAAACAAGCTGAAAAAGACGGACTATAAGAGAAACGAACAAGACCTTAGGGTTAAACTATAGGAGCTACCTACCTAGCTAGCTATCACGTAGAGTCCATACTCTTCGTAGTACGCCATACTTGACCTTTGACGTACTGCAGATGTGCAACCTTGAAACATGTCACGTAAGGCAAAAGCACTGATGCATCAATTCATCTGGCCCTGTGTACCGCATAGCACTTAGCACGTCGTTCCACAAATGTCTTTAAATTTAAATTTGCTACCGTCAGGAAGAAAGAACGTACCCACAGAGTCCATCTCGGTCAGCTAATAACCTTTACATAATCCTTTTAAAAGAAGCCTTACATAGCAGTAAAATATACTAGTATCTCTGAAAGACGACGTTTCAGAGAGTAATTTTGATTTGCATTCGGCTCTCTTTTTTTGGCAGGGACATCGCTTTTTGGCTTTTTGCTGATATGACCTTTTTTTCTTCTCCCAAAAGCAGTGTTCTATTCTATTTAACCTTACACTGTACGAAAGGTGTAGAGAAATCACAAATAGCGAAGCACAACAATACTCTACTGTGTTTATATATCCATTGTCCATTCGTACCTTCAGCAACTCTAACCAAGCTCTCAATTTTTGCACCCCACATTCCTTTAGATAAAAGTCATTCATCCATATTTCATTTCCTATTTTTCACAGCACTCATACCGATCTCCTAAATTTACACTGTATTGTCATGGGTCATTGGTCCCACTTGTCAGTTTTATGGGAAGAGAAAAAATAAGGAATGGGAGAAAGAATGAGGGGCTCCTACATTTGGGGGTTTATGAGAGAGAAATGAGAGTGCCTCATCTATCATGAGGCTGAAATAGGGCTCGGTGGAGAGCTTTTTCATGTGTTTGAGCGTTGAGAATGAGATGTGGGCTCATGTAGGGGCTTGGTTAGAGTTGCTCTAAGATTTAGGGGCTGTTTGGCATAACTTCTTGCAGCTCCGGCCCTGCCACCGTAGAACGCCATAGTGACGTTGTAGCAAGGCTTCGGTGGAGCTACAAATCATGTCTCTGCCGGCATCTTCTCTTTCGAGTTCATTTTTTGTCTCGGGAAATGAAGCGACTTCTTGCTACATTAGCCCTACTGTGAATAGGAGGAGCGGAAACCTTTCAGAGCCACACCAAACAACGTCTTCGAGAGCCATACCAAACAACGCCTTAGGAACTGGGTTTCTCAGGCTCCTCTTATCCTGTATTTTTGCTAGAACCAAAGCCGCTACAGTTGAACAACACAACGAGGCAACAGTGTTTCTCCCTACACCGTATACGGAGTACATGCTTTTTTTTAGAATTATATACGGAGTACACGCTTGACGTGCAACCATGAAACACTGTCATGCACGCCGCGCAAGCCTAATCATGCTGCCTGCTTCCTTGTCTGACTACTAATACTAATAATAACGCCGTTCCGATCCCGGCCGTCGCCTGGCATTTGACTGCCATGTCAGATCCATCACCCATCTGGAACCAGATATACAGTCAATCAGTCATGCGGTGCTAATCACGGTGGCCGTTGACCGAGCCGGGTGATTAGCACAGCAGCAGCTTCGTCTCTCGCTGTCGCGCACGCACGCTCCCAAAGCCGATGACTCCCGCGCGGTCATGATGCTCCGGTACGGTTTCTTCGTTCGTTGCCCATTTCTCCGATAGGCACCCTTCGCTTCTCGAGCAGACGACTGGATCCACCGCCATCCACCGCTCCCATAGAAATTGAAGCCTCACCCTTTGCATGCAACGCAATTTTTTTTTTATGGTTCATGCAATGCAGTTTTCAGGAACTGACAGTTCAGGTCAAAGACCTCGACTGCGCAAGTGGTTGAGAGCGAATGTTCTCTGCACATGCTCCATTCCGAGTCATTCATCCGTGCAAGTGGAAAGATCCCATGACGACGCGGTTGCCGGTTGTAGGCAGCACCGCAGCAGGTGTAGCCTGCAGGGCCCAACGTGAGCACATGCACAGCTGGAGCACGCGATGCTAGCTTGCCTCTTGCGAGCAATGCGTGCCCAGCCCAGCCCATGTACCTGCAGAAGATCTGGTCTAGCATCGGGCTAGCAGCCGAGTGGTGCAGGTGTATTGCCACTGCTAGGATTTTTTTTCTTTTTCTAGCAGCTACTATATTTCGGTAATGGCAATTCGGCACAGCCTTTTCCAGCTCCAGATTTGCACTCCACTAGCTCCATCATCAGTCTGAACACTCATTCATTCAGCGCATTATCAGACGATAGAAAAAGGGAAGGAAAAGGAGAGAAAAAGAAATCGCCCATCCAATCCTAATAACTGGTATAAAGATCCCGTTCCTTCCCATCACGCCCATCGTTTTCCGCTCTCCATTCCGTTCTGCTTCCGTCAATCCACTCCCCGGTCCCCACGGCGCCGACGACTCGGGCTCCCGGCTCGGGGATCCCCCCTTGGACTTGGACGGGAACAGCACGTCGGGGAAGGGAAGCAAGCGTCCGCGAGTAGGAACAGTAACTGACGGCAGCAAGAGAGTAGAGGAGGGACGGGACACGGGAGGAGAGGAGAAGCTTGCTTGGAGCCGGTGGGCTGCTGGTGGTATATTGGTATATAGCTAGGCGGGTGAGCGGGCGGGCAGCCAATGCCGTCGGGCGCGCAGGGCTAGGAGCATGGGCGGGGGGAGCGCGATCGTCCACGGCTTCCGCCGCTGGTTCCACCGTCGGAACGGCTCCACCTCCGGCTCCAACCAGTCGTCCGTCGCCGGCGAGGGGGACGACGGCTCGTCCGATCTCGAGGTCATCGAGGACCCGGATCTCGTCGGCCTCCGCGCCATCCGCGTGTCCAAGCGCAAGATGCCGCTGCCCGTCGAGAGCCACAGGAAGGTGAGCGACTGAGTGGACCCGCCTCCGTTGCCTTGCCTTGCCTGCTTCTGTGCGTGGGGCTGGGTGGGGGCCGCCGGACGTCTCTCTGCCTTCCTCCTCGTGCTCCTTGATCCGCGGACACGGGAAATTTCTTGCCAAGATCGGATTTTTATGGGGTTTGGTTGCTCCCGTGCTGTGCAATTTCTTGCCGTGTAGGAGTGAGCGCCTCGTTTCCTTCCGCTTATTATGCATTGGGGAGCTGTGCGGGTAATGCTTTTGTATCTTCGATCTGATCCGTGCTTATCATTTTGATCGGGGCTGCTTTTGTTCCGATTTCTCAACTTATATGAAATGTTCAATTCAAGCACTTGTGTGAATTCTTTTGGTCCCTATAGATATGCTCCTACTGTAGTTGTAGTACGGTGCTCTCGTCTTGCGTCGTCAAACTTCAGTTAGCTATATATATCTCGGCAATTGCTGGCATCGTCCCGCGTTATACTGATCCTGAGGAACTCTTTTCCAAGTTGCCCACTTGTGTTTTTGATGATCTGACCAGCCGACCAGGGCACCGGGCTTCTAATAAGGTAGACTTGATCTGCACCTCTAACTCCAGTTTCCCTTTGCCTGTTGCTGTTGAGTGTTGAGGACTCCACTGGCTCAATGAGAAATGGTCTTTCCCTTGCATGCGTTCCTACTGAATTTACCTGACCGCTTCTTCAGTGAAAAGGTCAATTTTTAGTTCGTTGGTCATGGCCCAGGTAAAAGATCCCAGCTTTATAAACTTGTAGATGCATGTTATGCGGCCATGTCATTTGCTTTGCTTACCAATAGCTTTCAACGATACACTACTGTTCAGTTTAACCATAGGTTGTTTCGCTCCAGGTATTTTGTAACCAGTCATTCTTTGGATGCCCAATACTCTGTATATCTCTGGTTAACTCCAATCTGTACTTGAATTTGTGATCTTACAGAACTCAGTGGAAATGGAGTTCTTCACAGAGTACGGAGAGGCAAGCCAGTACCAGATCCAAGAAGTCATTGGTAAAGGGAGCTATGGAGTAGTTGCTGCAGCGGTAGATACCCGCACCGGTGAGCGGGTTGCTATCAAGAAGATCAATGATGTGTTTGAGCACGTCTCGGATGCCACACGCATACTGCGGGAGATCAAGCTCCTTCGGTTGCTTCGTCACCCAGACATAGTTGAGATTAAGCACATCATGCTCCCTCCTTCTCGGAGGGAGTTCCAGGACATCTATGTTGTTTTTGAGCTCATGGAGTCAGATCTCCATCAAGTGATCAAGGCGAATGATGACCTCACCCCTGAACATCACCAGTTTTTCCTGTACCAACTTCTTCGTGCTCTCAAGTACATACACGCTGGTAAGTATATTAGTTAGTGCCAACCACACTGTACCTATCCCATCTACCAAGACAGTTTTTATATTTTTCAAACTATCGTGGGCTCATCTGCTCATGGTTATCCAGTTTATTGTTTTTTTAGGAAAATTTTCCAGTTTATTGTTATGATAATGTGCTCTTTATGGTCTATATTGGTGCAGCTAATGTATTTCATCGTGACCTAAAGCCCAAGAATATACTGGCTAACTCGGACTGCAAACTGAAAATATGTGACTTTGGACTTGCCCGTGCATCATTTAATGATGCCCCTTCAGCTATATTTTGGACAGTAAGACTCTTGATGTTTTATCGAAGCATTCATGTTCCACTTTCCTATTTTTAATGTGCTTCTGCTTTTCTATTTGAAGGATTATGTGGCAACAAGGTGGTACCGGGCACCTGAACTATGTGGTTCCTTTTTCTCCAAAGTAATGTCTTGAGCTCTTGAATGCAATCAAAGTTAATATTGTTAGAGCACTATGTATGCTGTGTATGCCTGTGCATCTTGAAGTTTCCAATGCATGAAGTGGTCAATTGTGTAGTGCATCAGATTTCCCTTTTAGTGAATATTCTTGTAGTATACTCCAATTATGTATTCTTTATATTCTTGTAGTAAACTGTGGTGAAGACTGAGGTGTAAAGTTTGTTTAGACAAGATTATGTTGCAAAATCCTTATGTTACAGCTATCCGAATTCTGACACGTTTTAATTTATATGCAGTACACTCCTGCAATTGATATTTGGAGCATTGGGTGCATATTTGCTGAACTTCTCACTGGAAGGCCATTATTTCCTGGGAAGAATGTTGTACACCAATTAGATCTTATAACAGATCTTCTTGGAACTCCATCATCTGAGACCTTATCTCGGGTACTACATCTCAATTCTTTGTGTCATTTTTGCCCAAACCTCCTATTATATCATTAAAGTAGCTAATGTGTTGTCTAACAAGACTAAGGGCCTGTTTGGATACAAGAGCTAATTACTAGCTAGCTAAAAATTAGCTCTAGTGCATCCAAACAAAAGAGCAAAAGAGCTAATAGATGGGCTAATTTTTTAGCCAAGTCTTCAACTAGTTGTTAGCCAACTAGCTATCCAACCATAGCTAATTTGAGTTATTTTTTTAGCCCCAACTAGTGACTAGCCATGTGTATCAAAACAGACCCTAAACAAAGGATCTATGCGAATATAATATTAAAGCACCATTTTATCAACAAAGTCCATTGCAAGCCACTGAAATATTTCCTTCAGGCTCCATTTCTTTGTTTATTTTGTGATGTCTGCTCCTTCTAGAGATTTCACATGCGGAAAAAACATCCATAATGTTGTCTACGATCTTTGCAGATTCGAAATGAGAAGGCCAGGAGATACTTGAGCTGCATGCGGAAAAAATATCCCGTGCCCTTTACTCATAAATTTCGAAATGCTGATCCTTTGGCTCTTCGTCTTCTAGAGCGTTTACTTGCATTTGATCCTAAAGATCGGCCTACTGCAGAAGAGGTAAACTCAATCAGAACACACTTTCTTTTCCTTCGTTCGATTTGCTTTAACAGTTTCCATAAAAAGATGTTATACGGATATTTTGATTTTTGATACAAAAAATTATTTTATCTTATTTCAGGCTCTAGCTGATCCATACTTTGCATCCCTTGCTAATGTGGAACGTGAGCCATCAAGACACCCAATTTCTAAACTTGAGTTTGAATTTGAAAGAAGGAAGCTGGCCAAAGATGATGTTAGAGAATTGATCTATCGAGAGGTAGGGAGCAATAGCTTTTAATATATTTTCCTGTTTGTGTAAACAAGTATAGTCACCGTGCTTGAGATTTTTTTTTTAATATGCAAGCAGATTTTGGAGTATCATCCACAGATGCTGGAGGAGTACATGAAAGGTGGAGAGCAGATTAGCTTCCTCTATCCAAGGTGCAGTACTACATTAGTTTTTCCTTCTAAGGTTTTACTACCATACAATGGGAATAGTTAACTTCAACATCAAACAAAGTTCACTATATACTTTGTGTTTTACTTGCATCCTAGATCCTACTCATTCTTTGTCAAGTTGCTTGTCTTTCAGTACGATCGTTCGCTCAAATCTTACCTACTTTACACTTCCTCACTTTCTGCCAGGAACCTATTTCCCCACACACCAAAAAAAGTACAAGGATTGTTTATAGGAAACAATAATCATCCATTTTGTAACATTATAAGGGTGAAATGCTGTTTTTATTTCTATTGCAAGGAGTTGCTGGATTTGATAAAGCATGTATCTAGCATTATTCTTTTATCTAGTAGGATTGGTATGTTTGTTAATACTACTATCTTGTTGCAGTGGAGTTGATCGGTTCAAACGGCAGTTTGCACATCTTGAGGAGCATTATAGCAAAGGAGAAAGAGGTTCTCCACTGCAAAGAAAGCATGCTTCTTTACCAAGGTACATGATTCAGGAGAAAGAGGTTCTTCTCTGCACTTCTCAGTCGTGCTAAATCCTGCATGTCTTTGTGTATGACAGGGAAAGAGTGGTTGTATCGAAGGATGGTAATACTGAGCAACATATTAATGACCAGGAGAGAAGTGCAGATTCTGTCGCCCGCACTACTGTGAGCCCTCCAAGGTCAGAAGATGTTGACATGAATGATGTGAAATCCACAAGCTTAAGCTCTCGGAGCTACCTGAAGAGTGCAAGCATAAGTGCTTCCAAGTGCGTCGTTGTCACAAATAAACACCCAGAGGTAATGCTGAACTGCCTGAATTCAACTGGTGGCAAGTAGGCAGGGTGGCAAACTTTGCACTATCAATGTCTTTTTTTTATGGCATGCACACTGTCAATATCAAGAAAGGATGTGCAAAAGGACATCTTTGATTGATTTGTTGCATGCAAGCTGTACCTTTTCCTTTGTTCACTTTAGAGATTAGGTAGTGACCCCACCACTCATGTTTGGTTTCTCTGTTAGAATGATGAAATTCCTGAGGAAATGGAAGACGGCGTCGATGGATTGTCTGAACAGGTCTCCAGGATGCACTCCTAGGCAGGACTGTCCAGGCGATAGCAATCTTGGCATATGGTTTCTACGTGGTACACTGTATGCCGATGATATAGAGAACAGCCTGGGAAAGCGAAACACTCTATGGTACACTGCATTGCAAGTTTGAATTATTGTGTACACCCACAGCTAGTTCGACTTTACTTGGGTAGAAGAGGAATATGCCACCGTCTGATGGTCCTTTCTTCATCATTTGTATTTCCACCGTGTCATGCCAGCATGGCGTGGCGTCTCTAGAAGCCCTGCATGGATTCATGAAGAATTCCTGAGATGTAGCACTATCTAGTCCATGGAGGAAACATAATGAAGTACGGTCAGCCTGTCGACCATGAGATGTTTTCTTGCAATGAAGTCTGGACCTATGTTTGAGTTTTATTACAACGGCTTCTGCCGTACGAAGTGTCAGCAGTGTATCATCCCCCTTTTCCATTTTGAGGGGATATCACTACAGTGCACATTTTGTCTGTCAAGGAAAAATGTGAGTTCTCCAGTCATGGCTCATAAGTACATGTACATGTTTATCTTGGATAAAAATTACAAATACTAGTCAGTCGTGGTTTGTCCTGAATAACCAACCTTCGGGTTCTGAACTTTCTTGGGTAACACCTTACACCTCCAGGCGAAGGTAACGAAGTAACTATCGAAACAATGACCCTTGATGCATTTACACAGGCATATGATTCTTTTTTTGGTTGAAAATTTAAAACTTCCGTTGCATTACAAATAAGTGACAGACAGGTTACAGAGATGGAGATCATGTTACCCCAATCGAAATTTTCTAGCACATGCTTGATATTACGTGTTGGGGAATGAGCAAGTGCCTGGTAAAGCACGAAGTTGGGATGATTGGCCGACTTACTCTTTGCCAAAGCATCAGCAATCTTATTTGTTTGTCTACCAATTTTGAGCACCGAATAGCTTTTTGCTTGGTTGATGTCCTGCACTCCAACAATAATAGGACGCAGCGACCAATGTCCAAGATGAGAACGTGGTAATCTAGCAAGCACGGCGGAAGGCACCATCTGATTGTCAATTAACAAAGCTGCATCCCGAAGATCGAGTGCAGCAGCTAGCTTGGCACCAAAAAGGAGGGCGTATGCTTTAGCCTCCAAGGGTTCCAATACCTGCGCAATCGCTACCTGAAAAAAAAAGCATGGGAAATACTTCACAATTCCAGTTTGATTGCGTGCAACTAGATTTTGAGAGTCAACAGAAGCATCATTGAAAATTTTAGGGCCTTCATGAACCTGCAAGGTAGCAAAACGAGAAGCCTCTACAACAGTAGGAGTTGTAGTAGCCTGTGGAGTGGGCTCAGACATAGTATCATCTTGAAATGCAAGATTGTAAGCCCCATCAATGGCCTTTGCCTCTTGCAACACTCTTGCAAGCAACCAATTTAAGGTATTAAATCTGTGATCATTACGAGCTTTCCATAAACACCACATGATGGAGAAAATTATTCCTATAGTAGCTTGAGATGGCCCTTGCCACAATATGGCGGCAACAATGAAGTCCATGGCCTGCCTGGGGTAAGACATCAACTCTAAGGCCAATAGGTGACGCAAACCATACCGCTCGAGCGAAGCTGCAATCAAAGAAAAGATGTTTGTCGTCTTCAGGCCTTCCACAACGAGAGCAATTCTCATCAATCGTCCAAATAATCCTGCGGATCCCGCGAGCTGTCCCAAGGGCGAGTCTGAGAAACCTCCACACGAACGTTTTGACACGAGGCTGAATTGTTTTATCTGCCCATACGTGTCTAAGAATCTCCAGCACCTGCATAGGAATGTTAGATGGTGTGTTTCTTGCTGCCTCCTCTGTCGCTAGCATTTTATAGGCGCTTTTTGTTTGAGCACATGCCACTAAGACTGGCTTCCAATATAAAATATCAGGCTCATCTCTCACCACAAGAGGAATCTGCAAAACAACCTGCAAAGTACGTTGACCAAAGAGCACTATAATCTTATTTTCGTCCCACTTTTTACAGTTTGGGAGCCAAAGATCAGAGACCTTATTTGGGATTTGGTAATCCGATTCTTCAAGGTTTAAACAATCATGCATCTCCTTCCATATGGGACACCATGGTTGAGACCAAATAGAGGTATTCCCATTAACAAATTGGACTGTGACATTTTGCTCAAGGTGGTGTCTAATGCTTAGGATAGAAGACCAGAAAGTAGATTTTGGAGAATAGTAAGGAGCAGTCCAAAGAGAGCGATAAGGGAAATATTTTGCTTTAATGATTTTGGACACACTTGAATTAGGATGATGGGCTAGCCTCCATGCCGTATTGATAAGCATACCTTGGTTGACTAATTCCAACTTTATTTCTAATTCCCAAACCACCCTCATTTTTTGGCTTGCAAATTGTCTCCCTCTGTAGTGGATGAGCTTCCTTTGTTGCTCTTTCTGTACCCCTTGCCACCAAAAGTTGCGGTGAGCTTGGCTAAAAAAATCTTACAGAACAAGATATTAGACATATAAAAATTGGAATAGAAGCAAAAGCTGATTGTATCAAAGTTAAACGCCCAGCATAGCTCAAAGTGTTTACTTTAGTGAGAGTGAGCCTAGATCTGAAATTTTGATAAATAAAATCATAGACTTTGTTTGTCTCATGGCTAATAAGCAAAGGATGTCAGTATTGTGGTTGAAATAAGCACCAGGAAAAAAAACTTGATCTGAGCTCTAACAGTGTGACTCACCTTTTGCTAACAAGAAGATTTGGACCAGTTTGGAGTTTGCCCTGACATAGCACAAAGTTCTAAAGGATACTATTTATTTCATGTAAAAAAAGGCGTACCCAGTACAGAGAGCTTCCGCTCTGTGTGGGGTCTGGAGAAGGATGTCAGTGGCAAGCCTTACCCTCGCCTGTGCAATGCGAGAGACTACTATTTATTTCATGTATTTCATGCAAATCAGCCTTGCCACAAATGATGAGATCGTCAGCAAAGAGAACAGAGTGGATAGGGGGCATCCTGGTCCTAACGTGACACCTGTAAGATTCGCATTGTCCAATGCTTCCTGCAATCTCAAATAGCAAATGACAAACAAGTATGGTGACAGTGGGCAACCCTATCTAATTCCTCTTGGCGCTTTGAAATTCCCATACGTTTCTCCATTGACATTGACTGAAAAGCAAGTGGAAGAGATGCATGCATGTACAAATTTGATGAAGTGACCATGAAAATATTTTTATGAAATGAATTGCGAGTAGCCCTCTCGTTTACTCAGTTCGACACGTATTAATCGTACCATGTGAGCTCCGGAACCTTCAGCTAGTTATCTGTATTATCTCGAGGAACTGCGTGAATATAAATAGTTGGGCAAAATTGTTACACAAGCTTCCTTTTGCACGGAAAGGAAAATAGAGGTTCGAATATTTTTTTTGAATCCCACAAAAATGAAGGAAAACATTTTGGATGACAGAAGAAAACGTCGATAAACATTCCTTTTGCACAGAAAGGAAAACGGAGGTTCAAAAGATTTTTTAAATCCCACAAAAATGAGGAAAACATTTTGAATGATAGAAGAGAACGTTGGTAAACAAAAAGAACAAGTGTCACCATAGACTTCTTTACATCGAATCCTGCTAAACATACTTATAAGGCAAACAGTTAAACTAAACATGAGCCAGACAGAAGCTATCAGTGCAAGCCAGGTAAGAACTGTTGCAGTAGCTGTAGCGGCGACGAGGAGGCTGCGGCTACAACAGCGAAGGTGAAGCCACACTCTTAGAACTTCAGCAGACTGTTGAGGCTTGTGGAGCGGGGATGACCGGTGCTTCTAGAGCGGCAACCACCGATGCTTCCGGAGTAGGGACGACCGGTGGTGCAGCGACCACCGGGTGATAGGGGCTAGTTTATACCCAAGAAAGTCAGGGCCTCGCGATGAGCTTCAGGAAATGTGAAAGACAACATCATTTGAGTAGTACTCTTATCATCAATTCAGCTTTACGATTGAGAGAGTACCAACATCAATAGAGTCATAGTTCATGTTAATTTAAAAAATATAAACAATACTCAACTCAATAGCTCATATATACTTAAAATAGATAAAACTACTGGACCCGCAATTATAACAAAAAAATTACCCTAAACACATCGAACTTGGTCAACAACGATACAAACATCACATGTGTATTGCTCTCGAACACGAAAAAGGAAATGAGAGGTAATACTAAAGACTAGATCCCGTACAATATATATGGCTTTGTACCTCTCTACCGATGTGAATAACTAAAGACTAGGGTACTAAAGACTAGGTCCGTATAGGAAAAAGGAAATGGGATGAGATACTAAAGACTAGGGTTTGAAGAATGAGAGGAAACCCTTGCCCCTTGGGCTTTATAAAGATGGGAGGTGGGAGGAGGCAATTTTTTTCCTACCCCATCAGTTTACAAATTACATGGAGATCCATGGCCCTCTTGGGCCTTGGGCCTTTTTACATGGAAGGGAGTAAGGCGTAGCTGCACCTACCCCCAATAGTAGCCCCTTAGCCACTAGGCTTTGGCAGGTATAACAAAACCTAGTTACTACAATAAAAGAAAAAAAGGCCCAAGAGTACAATTCCGATGTCTGTCTCGAGCTTCGGTAGGTGCAGTAGGAAGTGTTTTGGCGGTGAAGGTCGGAGGCCATGGTATGATGATGACGACTTTTCGTTTATGGAGGTCGACACCTATCTCAGCTGCTGCGAGGGTCTACACCTCTCTAGGGGTAGCTCTCTATAGCCAAAGTAGTCATAGTAGTGGAAGCATTCATAATGGCTGCCATAGTCGTCAAACGTAGACAGATGTTGGACTTGTCACCGAAGGTTGATGATGACACATTTGTCAAGGTGGGAATAGATGGAGTAGTTTTGTAGCCGACTGGGCTTTGCTTCCTTCTGCTCATGAGCACCGGGCAAGACATGTCCTCTAGGTTGAATTGGGTCTCCGATGCACCCCCTAGCCCCTCTTAGCTGGTTCTTATGAGCTGGCGAAGGTCTTGTGCCTAGTTGACATAGTGATAATGAACTTGGGATGAGGTTCTTCTGGTTTGTAGATGTTGCTAAAGTTGGGGGTACATCCAAGAAAAGTCATAGGCATCGCCAAAGTGGTCGATGTACCACTCGAGCCGAAGGTAATGGCGGGGCGAAGTTGAAGTCATCGTTGAAGATGGTTGTGAGCCCTGGGAGAAGGTTTGGTTAAGCAAAGCTATAGTTGATGCTAATGATGACGACGAGCCCCTAGGCCAAAGGTAGCCGGGCAAAGCTGAAGTTGATGCCAAAGTAGACGAGCAAGTCGGTGATGATGTCGATGGTGCTGAAGCTGTCGGTGAATTCTCGAGCGAAAAGTGATGTTGAGGCATTGAAGGAGTCACCACCGAAGTAGACAGGTGAGCCCTTTGCACCGAGCAAGATGGTGAGGCAGTGTGTTGATGGTGCCGAAGTGACGATGAATCCTCGATCCGAACATGATGTTGAGGTGATGATGAAGTCTCGACGAAGTAGACTGGTGAGCCCCTTGCATCAAGCGAGATGGTGACGCGATGTTGTCGATGATGCCAGAGGCAACTGTGGACCTTTTGATCTGAACGTGAGGTCAAGGCATTGATGAAGTCACCGATGAAGTAGATCGACGAGCCCCTTGCGTCAAGTAAGATTGTGACATGATGTTGTCAATGATGCTGGAGGCGACTGCGGACCCTCGATCCGAACATGAGGACGAGGCGTTGATGAAGTCATGGCCGAAGTACACTAGTGAGCCCCTTGCGTCGAGCGAGATGGTGATGCGATGTTGTCAACAATACCGAAGGCGCTGGCAAATCCTCGATCGAGTGTGATGTTAAGGCGTTGACATAGTCATCATCGTAGTAGACTGGCGAGCCCCTTGCACCGAGCAAGATGACGAGGCAGTGATGTCGATGTCGCTAACGTCGATGGCAGCTCACCAAAGTGTTGGCGAAGGTGAAGTCGATGTCATCGAGGTCGGTGGCGGAGGCCCTAGTTGAAGGGTTGGCGAAGGTGAAGTCGATGTCGCCGAGGTCGGTGGCAAAGCCCCTCGCTGAAGTGTTGGTGGAGGTGAAGTCGATTGAAAGCATCTAGGCCCCTAAGTGGATTTCGGTGATTAATGTCAATACAAGATTACTATGACTAACGTGTGTTTTGCAGAGGCAATTAAGTTAGGTCATGGTAATGGAGATCGATTGGGCAATTGAGGTTGTCATGCCCCTACGATGGAAATCGTTTTGGTTTTCAAAGGATGGACGACAAGGTTAAGGATAACTAGTTCTAAGTGTCAATTGAAGTTGGAGAGACACTTAGAGTAGTTTAGGACTTTGTTTTTCCTTTGGCCGTACTATAAAGGGGGGTATGAACGGGTAGCTTGACCTAGTTGAGTCTAGTGAGTTAGGTGTGGTGCACACTTGTTAAAACTAGCTCTAGGTAGCTCCTATGAATGCCTAAGATCCTTTGGAGCTAACTTCATTCACATATGATCGAAAGTTGGAAGTGAATGGAGGGTCAAATACTGACCGGACGCTGGCTCCGGTGCGACCGGACGCTGGCCACAGGGTCCGGTCAGTTCATTTGACTGAGGAGAATAAGTCTGGAGTGACCGGATGCTGAAGGCCAGCGTCCGGTCGACTCCAGTAAGGGTTCAGACTTGAGAAAGTGTGACCGGACGCGTCCGGTCAGTGGTGACCGGACCCTGAGTATCCAGCATCCGGTCGATTACAGTAAGCATCCAAGATCGACCGAACGTGTCCGGTCAGTGCTGACCGGACCCTGTCAGCGTCCGGTCATCCTTGGAAACTGTTGCGCGGGTTGAACTGACCAGAGCGTCTGGTCAATATGATCGGAGCGTCCGATCACCCCGCAGAAGCTCATAACGGTTCGTTTTTCAGGCTGCCTTATAAATAGAAGCTCCACTCGAGTGTGGAGTGACTTTTGCTCATTCCAACAGCTGAGAAACACGTTTGTGAGTGCCAAGAAGAGCAAGGTCCTAGTGAGGTGTTTGTGATTTGAGAATCCAAGAGTGAAACCTCATTAGTGAATCAAGAGTAGACAAGTGTGCATCCATCTTCTCATTAGGCTTCGCGTGGTCAAGTGAGAGTTCCTGCTTGTTACTCTTGGTGATCGCCATCACCTAGATGACTTGGTGGTGATTGGGAGCTTGGTAATCACCCGACGGAGCTTGTGGGTGACCCAACTCAAGTTGTGAGCGGTGTTGGGTGATTCGCCGCGACGGAGTGTCGAAGAATCAACCCGTAGAGAGCACTTGATCCTTGCGCGGATCAAGGGGGAGCTACACCCTTGCGCGGGTGCTCCAACGAGGACTAGTGGGGAGTGGCGACTCTCCAATACCTCGGCAAAACATCGCCGCGTTCCTTTCTCTCTCTATTTACTTTGAGCACTTACTTTGAGTATTTACTTTGAGCAATTCAATACTTGTTTCACATCCATAGAATTGCTTGCTAGAGTAAGTTTGGAACATAGGTTGCGAGGTTGTTGTGCATTAGTTTGATATAAACACTTTTCTAGGCACAAGGGGTTAATTGGGCTATCCGTAGGATTTGATTATTGCAAAAAAATTTAGAATTAGCCCAATTCACCCCCCCTCTTGGGCATCTTGATCCTTTCAATTGATATCAGAGCCTCGTGCTCATGTTTTTAAGCCTAACCGCTTAGAGCAAGATGTCTCACGGGGATGGACCTCCTCCTATCTTTGAGGGGGATGATTTTCCATATTGAAAAATTCACATGGAGGCTTACCTAGAAGCTCTAGATATTGGAATTCTTAGAGCCGCCTCTCAAGGGTTCCCAACACCTAAGAATGCCGCACAACTTCAAGGCGATGAAGTAAACTATGAAAAATGGAATGCAAAGGCTCACAACACCATCTTTAGAGGCCTTTGCAAAGATGTGTTCAATCGTGTAAGGAACCACAAAGACGCCCATGCACTATGGTCGGACGTTTGTGCGCTCCATGAGGGAACCAAGAGTGAGCGTGAGGAACGCTATCATCTTATGATTAAAAAGCTAAATTCTTTTGAGATGCTTCCCAAAGAAAGTGCAAATGAAATGTATTCTCGTTTGAATGTTCTTGTAGAGGAAGTCAATGGGCTTGGACTTACTCAAATGTCACCATCCAACGTTGTGAGAAAGATCTTGAGTGTCCTCCCCATTGACAAATATGGGCACATTGTGACCGTGCTACATCAAGGTGATCTTTCCGCCGCTACACCGACACAAATCTTGGGAAAGATCAATGCTCATGAGATGTACATGCACATCACGCCACAAGATGGCTCAATCTCTACAAAGAAGAAAGAGAAGGACTTAGCATTCAAAGCTAGCCAAGATAAGGGCAAGGCAAGACTTGAGTATGAGAGCTCAAGTGATGAAGATGATGAAGAAAGTCTTGCTCTCATGGTGAAAAAGACCGCCAAGATGCTAAAGAAGCTAAACAAGAGTGGCATCAAGTTTGATGGCAAGAAGAAGAAGTTCTTCACTAGCTCAAGAAGAAAGCCAATCTCCGAGATGGATTGCTACAATTGTGGCGAACTTGGCCACCTAGCTCATCAATGCACAAAGCCCAAGAAAGACAAGTTCAAGAACAAGGGCAAGAAAGATGATTCAAGTGATGAAGATGAAAAGAAAAAGAACAAGCCATACAAGAAGAGAGATGGCAAAAAGAGAGACTTCTACAAGAAGAAGAAGAGTGGCAAGGCCTATATTGTCGGTGATTGGCTCACAGACATTGATTCATCAAGTGGTTCATCCGATGATAAGAGTGACAATGAGAAGGTGGCCGCCATTGCTATTGATCGTGCATCCTCACCGCCACCATCGCCATCATCCTCTACACACCTATGTCTTATGGCCAAGGGTGAACGCAAGGTAACTAAGAGTGATGATAGTAGTGATGATGAGCAAGCTAGTGATGATGATAGTGATAGCGATGATGATTCACCCACATATGATGATCTTGTCAAAATATTAAGAAAATACACTAAGATCATTAGAAAGAGTAGAGCTACTAATGAAAAACTTGATGCTAAAAATGATTCACTCTTAGCTAAGTGTGATACATTAGAAAAGGCTAATGATGAGCTCAAAGAAACAAATGATTCTATATCATCCAAACTCAAGGAGCTCAAATCTTCTAAGAAAGAGCTTAAAGATAAACATGATAAACTTGAGTGGGTGCACAATGAGCTTATCATTAGTCACAACAAGCTAAAAGATGAATATACAACTCTAAAGATCAATTATGATACCCTTGTTATTGCACAAGAATTCTTACCAAATAAGCCACATGTTGCTACTAACCATGTTGTTAAGATTGATATAGCTACCTCATGTGACGATTTAATTGATGAGAGCATTAAGCATGGATCTAGTAGCAAAGGCAAGCAAGTGGTTGAGTGCAATGACTATGATGAGTATGTCAAGCTCAAGAGTGACCATGAAGAGCTCATGAAAGATCTTGAAGAGATGAAAAGTCACAACACCATTGTGCTAGAAACTCTTGATCATGACAAAGAGTTGATCCTTGAGAATGAGAAGCTCAAAGAAGAAAACAAGAAACTCAAGGAAGAGAAGAACAATGATATTCTCAAGGAAGAGAACAAGAAGATCAAGATGAAGAAAGAGCATCTCAAGGTGGGATTGAGCAAGTTTGCTAGAGGCAAGCATCTCCAAAGTGAGCTACTCATGAATACCGTCATGAAGATGGATAGAAGTGGCATTGGTTATATGGCAAGTGTAGAGAAGAAGAAGGCTCAAGCTCAACACCAACAATCAAAGCCAAAGCTAAAGCTAAAGAGATATTTTGAGTGTGGACAAGAAGGCCACTTTGCTCATGAGTGTCAAACTCCACCACCACAACCCTTGCCCAAGCATGCTAGACCCTTTGCTTTCAATGCTCACTACATGCTTAGAAAAGATTCTAGTGGAAAGATGAAAGTCATGTTCTTAGGACCCCCCAACAAGAGTAGTCCTAAGAAGATTTGGGTGGCTAAGTCACTTGTTGAGAAGGTGAAGGGCTCTCAACAAGTTTGGATCCCTAAAGCTTGAATCTCTTGTGCGTAGGTGAACTACAAGACCGGTGGAAGTCATTGGGTTATTGATAGTGGTTGCACTCAACATATGACCGGTGATCCTCGTATGTTCACCTCACTAGATGAAGAGGTAGATGGACAAGAGAAAATAACATTTGGAGATAATTCAAAGGGCAAGGTTAAAGGATTGGGCAAAGTGGCAATATCAAATGATCATTCCATCTCCAATGTACTCTATGTTGTCTCATTGAGTTTCAACTTGCTATCCGTTGGGCAATTGTGTGATCTTGGCTTCCAATGCTTATTCACCGAGAAGGAAGTTGTTGTATCCAAAGTAGATGACAAACAAGTGATATTTAATGGATTTAGATACAACAATTTATATCTAGTTGACTTCACCTCCGAAGATGCAAACTTGAAGACTTGCCTATTCACCAAAACAACACTTTGGTGGCTATGGCATAGAAGACTTGCTCATGTTGGGATGAGCTCACTCAAGAAGCTTATGAAGAATGATTTGGTGAGAGGGTTGAAGGATGTGAAGTTTGAGAAGGATAAGCTTTGTAGTGCATGTCAAGCCGGCAAGCAAGTTGCAAACACTCATCCAACCAAAGCTTTCATGTCAACCACAAGAGTGCTAGAACTCCTACACATTGATTTATTTGGACCAACAGCATACAAGAGTTTGGGAGGAAATCTCTATTGTCTTGTGATTGTGGATGACTACTCAAGGTATACATGGGTGTTCTTCCTTCATGACAAATCCGAAGTTGCATCTTGTTTTAAGAAGTTTGCCAAGAGAGCTCAAAATGAATTTGAAGTGAAGCTCAAGAAGATAAGAAGTGACAATGGCAAAGAATTTGACAACACAAACATAGAAGCTTATTGTGATGAAGTTGGAATCAAACATGAAGTCTCCGCAACCTATACTCCTCAATAAAATGGTGTAGTTGAGAGAAAGAACCAGACTTTGATCACTCTTGCAAGGACAATGCTAGATGAGTACAACACCTCCAAAGCTTTATGGGCGGAAGCAATCAACACCGCATGTTATGCATCCAATCGCCTATTTCTTCAAAAGTTCCTTGTCAAGACACCGTATGAGTTGCTCAATGGGAAGAAGCCGGACGTCTCCTTCTTTAGGGTGTTTGGTTGCAAGTGCTACATCTACAAGAAGCGGCAACACCTAGGGAAGTTTCAAAGACATTGTGATATAGGTTTTCTTGTTGGTTACTCATTGAAGTCCAAAGCATATAGAGTATTTAATCATGCCACCGGCTTGGTTGAAGAAACATATGATGTGGAATTTGATGAATCTAACGGCTCCCAAGGAGCACATGAGAATCTTGATGATGTAGGTGATGAACCATTGAGGGAGGCTATGAAGAACATTCCGGTGGGAGACATCAAGCCAAAAGATGATGATGATGATGTACAAGTCATTAACCATCCTTCTTCATCAAATGTACCACAAGATGACGAAAAAGATGGGAGAGTGAAAAATGAAGATACTCATATCTCTCATGAGCAAGTGGTGGTACAAGCACAAGATGTTGATGCTCCACAACCTCCTCCTCAAGTGGTCAATAGAAGAAACACACCTCTCCTACAAGATCATCCACAAGATCTCATCATAGGGAGTCCATCAAAGGGTGTAATGACTCGATCTCAAAAACTTACTTCATTTATTGCTCATCACTCTTTTGTCTCTTGCTATGAGCCTACCAAGGTAGAAGAAGCTCTTAAAGATCCGGATTGGATCAATGCCATGCATGAAGAGTTGAACAACTTCACTCGCAATGAAGTTTGGAATCTTGAAGAGCGACTAAAAGGTGCAAGAGTCATTGGAACGAAGTGGGTGTTCCGCAACAAGCAAGATGATCAAGGTGTTGTTGTGAGGAACAAGGCAAGACTAGTTGCAAAGGGGTTCTCTCAAGTTGAAGGTTTAGATTTTGGAGAGACCTTTGCACCGGTTGCAAGATTAGAAGCCATCCGTATCCTTCTTGCATATGCATCACATCATGAAATGAAACTATATCAAATGGATGTGAAAAGTGCATTTTTAAATGGCTTTATAAATGAACTAGTCTATGTTGATCAACCTCCCGGGTTTGAAGACCCTAGATATCCTAATCATGTTTATAGGTTGTCCAAGGCATTATATGGGCTTAAGCAAGCCCCAAGAGCTTGGTATGAGCGCCTTCGGGACTTCCTCATTGAGAAGGGCTTCACCATTGGGAAGGTTGACACCACACTATTCACCAAGAAGCTTGATGGGCATATCTTCATTTGTCAAGTATATGTTGATGATATCATCTTTGGATCATCAAATGAAGACTCATACAAAGAATTTGGTGAATTGATGTCGAAGGAGTTCGAGATGTCAATGATTGGTGAGCTTACATTCTTTCTTGGTTTTCAAGTCAAGCAAATGAAAGAAGGCATCTTCATCTCTCAAGAGAAATACACAAAAGATCTTCTCAAGAGATTCAAGATGGATGAATGTAAGCTAATCAAGACACCAATGCCTACAAATGGACATCTCGACCTAGATGAGGGAGGTAACCCGGTTGATCAAACTCTCTACCGTTCTATGACTGGTAGCTTGTTATATTTAACCGCATCTAGGCCCGACATCATGTTTAGTGTGTGTATGTGTGCTAGATTTCAAGCTAGTCCTAAGGAAACACATTTAATTGCCGTAAAAAGAATCCTTAGGTATCTTAAGCACACGCCAAGCATTAGTCTTTGGTATCCCAAAGGAGCGTTATTTGAATTAATTGGCTATTCCGATTCGGATTACGCCGGATGCAAAGTTGATAGAAAAAGCACATCCGGAGGGTGCCATTTGCTTGGTAGATCACTTGTGTCTTGGTCCTCCAAGAAATAAAATAGTGTGGCGTTGTCCACCGCCGAAGCGGAATACATTGCCGCGGGTGCCTGTTGCGCACAAATATTATACATGAAACAAACTTTGCTAGACTATGGAGTAGTTCTAGAGAAAGTACCTCTTTTGTGCGACAATGAAAGTGCGGTAAAACTTGCAAATAATCCGGTTCAACACTCTCGTACCAAGCATATAGATATCCGCCATCACTTTCTAAGAGATCATGTGGCTAAAAATGATATATCACTAGAAGGTGTAAGATCCGAAGATCAATTAGCGGATATCTTCACAAAACCGCTAGATGAGGCTACATTTTGTAGATTGCGGAATGAGCTAAATGTACTTGATTTTAGTAACTTCACTAAAAATTGAGCTTGTGTTGTCCCTTGCATTCATTGTAATATACAACATGTTTAATTTGTGGCAATGCACATAGGGCTTGTCTAACATGGTTAAGATAACCGCCGAAAAGCGTGTGAAGAAGCTTAACCTTGGATCAAACTTGACAAGCAACTAGATTTACTTACAAGTATTGCATATGCATGAATGTTGTTTTGTCGTTTTGTTCCATTTGCCCTCTTGTTGCCTATTTTCTTAAAAAGAATTATAGCCTAAGGCAAAATATTTTGAAAAATATGAGGGTTTGAGAGAGGTCACTCACATCAGTCCCAATTGGTGTTTATTTGGATCTTTTTCAAGTTGGGACTTGATTGGGAACAGCGTATGAAGGAAGGTTGGAGGTTTGTTTGGAAAAGGTGCACGGACGCCGCAGACCGGACGCCTTGTCGTCCGGCGTCCCTGGCCGATTCACAGAGGTGAATCTGAACTGCCCAAGGAGTGACCGGACGCTGCGTCTGTCGTCCCGGTCGAAAGGATTCTGCGTCCGGTCGATCGTAGAGTGCACAAGTTATCTTGACCGGACCACGCTGCGTCCGGTCATGGACCACCGGACGCGTCGATCCGATTCCAGAGGATTTGGACCTCTCTGAATCGACCGGACGACGCTGGTGGTAGCGTCCGGTCGCTACCACCGGAGCGTCCCGGTCGGTGGATCTCGCGCGACTTCGGGACTCTTTTTGGTTTCCTTTTACATCGCGCGTTTGGGGATTATTTAACCGCAGCCGCACCTGCTCGTCCTCAACTTGTTTCTCGCCCTAGCCCGAGCCGCCGCCCATTTGCCACCAGCAAGACCACCGCAACATTGCCCGCGTCTCCTTGCCGATGCTCGCCTGCCCCCTCGTCGACCAAGCGCCACCTCGACCTCGCCCGCCACCTCACGCCAGCGCCGCCATGCCCCCCCTGCGCCATGCCATTGCAACATCACGCCGCCACCCAGCGCCCACCTCGACCTGCTCCCGGCCACCTCGCCACCACACCAGTGCCCTCGCCTCGCCGGTGCCATTGCAAAGATCACGCCGCCACCTCGCCACCACGCCATCGCCGCCGTAGCTCGCCGAGTCGCCTGCCCACGCCTGCTTTCGCCTCTTGCCGTGTGCCCTAGCCTCATCTCCTCTTGGTAAGGCTAGCCCTTGTTTCAATTTCAAATTGAGTAGATCAATTTGCAATACAATGCACCGATTTTACAAATACTAGGGCCACCAGTTCATCATTGCTCCGTGTAACCCTAGCCGGCTCCGTGGTTCCCCAGCGTGACATCTCATCTTTTCACGGATCGGCGATCGTCGTGTAGAAATCCATTCGATTCAATTTCGCATCTACATTGCTTTCTCTATTAGGGTTCCGCATCTATTAGCAATATGGTATTTATTTGTATATCCATCTATTCTATCGTCGCAATGAGTCGGTTCCGTTGTGGTTCTTGTGGCGGCTTAGCGGTCATCTCGAGCCAAGCTCATGAGTAAGGATCGAGGCCAAGCCTCGAGAGGTTCGCTGTGTCTGCTGATCCTCATCGGCGTCGATTCACCATCTTGTCGATTCAGATGGCCCGCACCAAGAATGTTGGTGGTGGCCTGGTGATGATGATCGGAGGCCCCCACCTCGCCACCACCGGTAGGATCGAAGGGCAAGTCAACCAAGCGGTGACATCCAAGAAGCGGAAGTACCCGACGCAGAGACAAATGAGAGCAAGAATATTGCAGAGGCCGCAGAGCGTGCCGAGAGGGTGGTGCCCGCAGCGAGTTGTCATTGCAGATCGGCCGGGCCATCAAGATTCGTGAGCTGCGATTGAGGAGGTTGAGCGTCATCACGGTAGTCCAGCTTGGGACACGCACGCTTCTGAGACGACGAGTTGCCATTGAGGAGGGTCCATCAAACCAAAGCAGCAGCCCCCCCACAAGCGAGCCTCAGCACCCAGGAGGCCAAGGAGACAGAGCCGGCACCCCAGCTTCACCGCTTCTGGGCATGCACCTGTACCCGGCCTCTCACCGAGGCCACGACACAATGCCGGAGGGGATCACGTCCTCCACCTAGACCACGGGGTCCACCTCCAATGGTTCACCTCGACTTGAGGGCCAAGTATCGCCACCCCGTGTTCAAGAAGCTCAAGCTGCTTTTGTTGAGTTTGAGGTTTGGTTTCCTCCAAGGAGGGATGAGAGAGCAAATGAGGGTTTTACACGCCACTGCGGCAGTATGATTTCTACAATGCTTATCTCAACAATGGGGGCAAAGGTTCGATCTCGAAGAGTTTGTCGATAGAGTCCATTGTGGTAGCAAATATGAGAGAGGATTCGCCATACTTGTCATATTTGCAGATCGATGATTTGATTGGACGGACGAGGATATATGTACCATCTTGGGTTCAAGTCTTTTATGCTTCACTCTTCATCGATCCACATCACATGTTTATTCACTTTGCTTTCAGAGGCAAAGACTACAGAGTGACGAGTGGCAGGGTCAGAGAGATACTGAGGCTACAGGAGCAGCCTGTCAAGATACATGAGGTCTGTTATGGACAGCAGGAGCCTCCCAGGCGTCCTCACGGAGGTTTGGTGCCTCCTACAGATTTAGTGCGACATTGCTTCAAGGAGCCTTTTGGAGAGGGGTCGAGGAGGAACCCCAGTGACTTGACTCCCACAAATGAGAGTGCTAGAGGCTATTATCGAGGACACTGCTTCCCGTGTTGGGATATAGAGAGGGCCCTGACTCGCCACAGCCTCGCTTCTAATGCCCCACGATGTAGCGAGCATGAGATTTGATATCTAGGACCTCCTTCTTTCGAGATGGAGGACACTATAGCCGAGGGATTCAAGGGTCGCAGTGCAGCCTTCCTTATGCGCAGGATCACGCTTCTTATCCGCAGTAGTGCTTGATAAGCCCCCTGGTATGATGGATGAGTATACAAAGCCACCACAGAGTTCCCAAACTTACAACCTATCACAGAGGATCGGACACACCACCTCGTGCACCCAGACAGCCTAGTCATCGTCTCCGACGTGCGAGTCCGGCAAGCTCAAGAAGATGAGATCATCGTGAGAGGATTGCAACCACCGAGGAGGAGGAGCTAGAGGCACAAAGAAGAGGTGAGCGAGCATGGTGGCAGCTCGGCGACGACTACCACCTATACCTCGAGATGCCTCCACGCGAACACGATGCGAGGCCCGATAGCTCCAGATTCTGCTCCACACTGCTCCATGAGCAGACCCCGCTCTCATTGCTATTCTTGAGCGGATGCAAGCAGAGATCGAACCACAGCGAGCACAGAGACAAATGCCAACCGCTGATTTGAGCTCGTCGGGACGAGTTCCAGCGGCAGCAAGCAGCTCCTTCAGCACCAAAGAAGCATTTATGCAAAGAAGAAATCATGGGATTCATGCGGCATGTAGTGACGACCATTGGGGTTCCACTTGCCACGCCTTTGCCCCAAACTTGCACAACCTCCTACCACTTCGACGACTCCAAAGAAGACAGCCCGGTGGGCTCCAGAGTCGAGGGCAGCCTCCATTTCGGTTTGCTTCACTTGCCTATACTGTGTCCCGATGGTTAGCCTCACCGTGTAGTAGCCCCATGATTCACTCCACTTCGCATGTGCTTCACACACCAGCGGTCTTCCTCGCTATTCAGTGCACGACACGTCGGTCTCCAGAGTCTTGGAGCATCCTTCACGAGTTGACCAAGCATGCCTACTCCGCCTCATATGCATTCTCGCGGTCATCTCACATGAGACCTAGTCGCCGTGACTACTCGAGAGCTCCCCCTCGTCTGTCATCGCCTCGTCGAGATCCTCACGACAGACATACTAGCAAACTTTCACAGGCACAGACTAGCTCAGGCTGCACCCCAGCACCGCTTGACACTTCCCGCCACAGAGGGTCGGGCCACCAGAGCTCAGTGGTCGAGATGATGATGGTGCCTGTTTCCAACTTTTCTGACGTTCTTCAAATACCTCGGCTCGTCCGCTGCAACCTCGCCGTCCGACCCCTAGGTTTTGGTGTTTGACGCCAAAGGGGGAGAGGGTGTTCGAGTATGTAGTCTCAGGGGAGCTACATTTAGGGGGAGCTAGTTATCTAGTATTAGCCTATTATATACATTTGGAGTTCTATTTGTGTGATACACTATTACTCGAGTGTGGAGTGACTTTTGCTCATTCCAACAGCTGAGAAACACGTTTGTGAGTGCCAAGAAGAGCAAGGTCCTAGTGAGGTGTTTGTGATTTGAGAATCCAAGAGTGAAACCTCATTAGTGAATCAAGAGTAGACAAGTGTGCATCCATCTTCTCATTAGGCTTCGCGTGGTCAAGTGAGAGTTCGTGCTTGTTACTCTTGGTGATCGCCATCACCTAGACGACTTGGTGGTGATTGGGAGCTTGGTAATCACCCGACGGAGCTTGTGGGTGACCCAACTCAAGTTGTGAGCGGTGTTGGGTGATTCGCCGCGACGGAGTGTCGAAGAATCAACCCGTAGAGAGCACTTGATCCTTGCACGGATCAAGGGGGAGCTACACCCTTGCACGGGTGCTCCAACGAGGACTAGTGGGGAGTGGCGACTCTCCGATACCTCGGCAAAACATCGCCGCGTTCCTTTCTCTCTCTATTTACTTTGAGCACTTACTTTGAGTATTTACTTTGAGCAATTCAATACTTGTTTCACATCCATAGAATTGCTTGCTAGAGTAAGTTTGGAACATAGGTTGCGAGGTTGTTGTGCATTAGTTTGATATAAACACTTTTCTAGGCACAAGGGGTTAATTGGGCTATCCGTAGGATTTGATTATTGCAAGAAAATTTAGAATTAGCCCAATTCACCCCCCTCTTGGGCATCTTGATCCTTTCATCGATGTCGCTGAGGTCGATGGAGGAGCCCCTCGCCGAAGTGATGGCAAAGGTGAGGTCGATGTCGCCGAGGTCAGTGGCGAAGCCCCTTGCCGAAGTGTTGACGAAAGTGAAGTCAATGTCGCCGAGGTCGATGGTGGAGCCCCTTGGAAAAGTGTTGGCAAAGGTGAAGTCGATGTCGCCGAGGTGGGTGGTGATTGGTGAAGCCTCTCGCCGAAGTGTTGGTGAAGGTGAAATCGATGTCACCAAGGTCGGTGGCGAAGCCCCGCACAGAAGTGTTGGCGAAGATGAAGTCGATGTCAAGGTCGATGGTGGAGCCCCTTGCCGAAGTGTTGGTGAAGGTGAAGTTGACGCATTGGGCAAGCCCTTTGAGCCGAAAGTGATGGTGGTGTTACGGATGTAGTTGAAGCTTGTGTTTTCTTTTGTTTTCGCTAGGCGAGGAGTTTCCCTTGTAGTCATGGCGAAGACCTACAAGGGGATCTTATATTGTGGTGATGAACCATTCTGAAGTGGTGAAAGGTCCTTGTTTAGTTTCGGTAATTGAGTGATAACCTAGGTGGACTAATAAGTGTTTATGTGAGATACACATGTGATTAGTCCACAGGTACATTAGTGTGAGCAACCTATGCCATAGAGGTGAAAATGGCTTCGATATGTTGCAATGCTCACACATATGATAAATGAGCTCTTGCATATGAGACATGACATGGAGTCACGTGACTCGATGGAGAAGATCAAGACAAACCTTAGCGTCGATGGACCGGTTGCAAGTGTGAAGCACAAGTCGGAGGCTTTGGAGCGACACACCGCACGTGGCGGAGAAGCTTGGGCAATGATTTGGCACCAATGGACAAGGGCAACGGTGAAGAGTAAATGATGTCGAGATCGATGGACAAGGTCACATGATGATATGAAGTAGATCATATCATTCAGTGCATGTTTGGATTAGGATAGGGATAGGGATTGGGAAATAGATTGGGATAGCATGAAGGGGTATGAAATGGGTATGCTACTCTTTATTTCCCTATCCCATTCACCCAACTGGCCTCTCCCACCGCCCGGCGGGTGGTGCCCAGCAGCCCCGCCCTCCGCCTTCATCTTGACCATCGCTGCCGCTGGTCCAGCATCCTCTCCAGAAGCTTCCTTCTAAGCCAAACCTGAAACCCGAAACGCTAACGGTGCAACCTTCTCTTGCAGCGGCGATAGTAGGTGAGTTCGTCTGCAATTTTTTTTGGCTTCTAGTGCATGCACACCAAAACGTCTCCTCACAAGCGTGCGGAAAGAAGCATTTGGTTAGATATGATTCAATGGACGAGGGGTTATAAAATTACGAGTGGATGAGAAAGATGGCTGAAGAATTTAATAAACCTGCAATAACATGGTTATTATATACTCGCAATCAAAGGTGTTAGTGCATAGATGTCATAAGCTAAATTTGGCTTATGCTTATGCTTATGCTAATTTATTGTGAGAAGAAAACATTATTCGTTTACCGACAAGTTTTTAAAAGCAGTGAGTGTAAACAAGGGTCACAAGGTGTTTAAAACCTGTAGACAAGTGAACGACCTGAGTAGCTAATCAGGGAGCGACACAATTTCCATGACCCTTTTCTCAGAAGAAAGAATACTCCCGATCGCAGGATCCATTTAGCGTCAGATTCCATTCCCCTAATGTACATAATCTTACAGTTCCATCTGGTTACTATCGCAATCAAACTAGCAGCTTCAGAAAGGGCTTACTTTCCCAGCAAGCTTCAGCATGAACTCAGGAACAAGACGCCTTGCAACAGGCACGTCGAGGTGCTGGGCAGATACGTCTGGATCTTCACTGTGTATCACACCGGCGATCTCTTCGAGCATTTTATCTCTGCCACCCCGAAGAGGATCCTGTGCATAAAATTAATTAGTTACTGAAAAACAATTTTATGTTTGATGAATTGATTTATCACTTGGGATAAGAAAAAGGAGGGGTCTTCCACAAGACTGAGCTTTGTTCAAAATTGTTATTGAGTCAGAAAATAAAGAAAACCCGAATAGCACTTTTGGTACAATGACTACCTGAAGGAACAAATCAGTATGTGTCTTCCCTTCATACAGAAATAAATCTGCTTTTGCACCTTGCTGTTGTAAAGCATCAATGAACGCTTGGCTGCATTTTTAGATTAGTCATCAAATAAGTATAGTGTTTCTACAACCTTGTGAAGAAGGTTTACATATTAAAGTAATTCCAAACAATAAATTGAAAAGCACATTAAAGTGGGCCAAACATAAGAAACAAGAGGTAACCAGTAAATTGTCCTCTGTATCTACTGCTCGAGCACACAGATATTGTCTTTTTTATTTTCTTTAATATCCTAACAGTACCGGGAATCATATAAAACAGCAAGAATATGGATTTACAATGCACCCTATGTTAAATATAAAATTTGTGACGCACCTTTCAACTGAAGGTATTGAATAATCACTTGTCCCATGGAAAAGGATGATACGAGGCAATAAAGAAACTGCAGACCTAGCAGATGATTGCATAATCATCACTTGTGGAGAGAATTTCTGGAGTGATTCTTCACCTTCCATAATACTGGAAAAATATTATCAAAATAAAGTCACAATACACTCACAGGATCACGATTTTATATAGAAGACATGAATAAATACTAACAGTGAACCTCAGAAAGATGGACCGGTAAAGGCCACGTCTATGGAAATGATCAACCAAGTTAAGGAGGTTGTACCTGTAGAGATCATACACAAAAGTTCAAGCCCATCCCAATCGATCCATTTCCCCCACAAATAAATGCTAAAGTACAGTGCAACTCCCTCTGTCCCCTTTTAACTGTCGTTCTTATTTCCCGACAAGTCAAACGTACTCGACTTTGACCAAATATACACAATAAAATATTAATATTTATGGTACATAATTAGTATCATTAGATAGATCGTTGGATATATTTTCATAATAAACTTATTTAGAGATATAAATGTTGCTAAGCTTTTCTACAAACCTAGTCAAACTTAAGAAAGTTTGATCAGCACGAATACCATAACGACACTTAAAAAAGGGACAGATGCTGTAAAAGGGTCCATAATTTATGCTATCTTTGGAAACTTGATTGATACCTAAACATAGTATAGAAGGTTCTTATAAGTTGCCATCCCACTCACTACTGCAAAGGCTAAATTCATCAACTGAATCTAGAATAGTCATATAATCTCTCCACTCGGCAACGACATATATATTGCAGCCAGAAACTACTCTCAGGAAAAGGCGATGACGTGGCTGCGTAGGAGAAGAGAAAATGGTGTACAGAAATAAGGGTAATGGTCCCCTCAAAAAAAAAAAGGAAATAAGGGTAATGGTAGATTGGCAGAGCTGCGAATATTAGAGAAAAAAAAAGTAGTGACACTATGCATAAATTCAAATAGAAAACCATATAGTTTATTTTTCTGTAATCTATATACTATTCAAAGAGACATGAATGTTTTACCCGCCAGAAATACCAAAGTAGGCTTTTAGCTGTGATACACTCCAAGAGGAAGTATCTCCTTCACCACATTCTCTAATGGCCTGATTTAAGAGAGCACAAGCAGCAATATGTGCACCAGCTGATTGTCCAACAAGATATATCCTGCATATGTAAGAACAGAAGTACTTCAAATATGTCATCTCAGGACAGAGGTCTATACTTTTTCATTCAGTTTTTTCAATACACTGCACATTTTTTTGAGGAAGATAAATACTTTGGAAAAAAACAAGAACTATTTCATTTTTGTGATAGTAAGCAAATATGTACACAAGGGTAGGTTATAAACCTGCTAGGATCACCTCCATAACTTGCTATATTCTTGCAGACAAAAGCTATTCCTTGAGAAACATCTTCTACCATGTCACCAATAGTCCCCTGAGGAAAGTTTCTGAAAACAAAGCATTTACATCCTCAGTGACTATGGCCTGAATGATTATGCTGCTTTGCATAGGAAATACATTCAGAGTACCTGTAATCAATGCATGCAACTATGATGCCTCTTTCTGCTAAGCGTCTGCCTAAAAGGGCTCCCCACCCTTTGTACCTGAGAAATATATAATTTGATATGCAGTCATTGAATCAAGACAGAATCAAAGTTTGCAACAGCGAGAACATCAAAAAATGGTTTTGGGGGGTGGGGGGTGTTCAAGATAGTACATACTTCCACTCACCCTATGATCCACGCTCCACCAGTCACAAATGCCACAACTGGCTTTAACCCTGTCGTACTAGTGGGCATATACAGGTCCAGTCTGCAATAAAACTTACCAAATGATTTATCAAGTAGAAATATTAGTTACATGGTAGTAGAATCAAATCAAGTACCTGTTTCTTGGCTGATCTCCATATACAACACTTCTATGGACTTGGCTAGAGAAGAAATAATAATATACAACTGGAGTAGAGCAAAATCCATTAAGGTAGTAGCACAGTCAGTTGCATTGTATGAGTTCAATTGAACAAGCTATATCACCCACGCTTTTTCAAGAACAAAAATGAACCAGATACACAGATAATAAAACAACGACAAATCTCGAGCAACACCAACCTTGAATAAAACCTGGCATCAGCAAGAGGGTATAACAGCAGAGGGCTAGGAACTGCCGGATCCATCTGTAGCCTATCCTGCATAAACTTAACATGTTATTAACCGAACAAAAGTATGTAGTCTCTCTCATAAAAGGCCGTCTGAACACACTTCCAATCAAATTATCTAGAAAATATGAAAAAAGTCTACTTAACCCCCCACCTTTCATACTTGGTCTACTTTACTCTCCCAACTATGAAACCGTCTGTTTTACCCCCTAAACTTTCTAAAACCGTCTATTTTACCCCCTGGGTAGTTTTCAACGGCGGTTTTGCTACAGTAACATCGTTTGCTACACTAGCCGTGGTTTTGAATTTTCTTTTTTTTTTCGGTGAATTTTTGAAAAATCATAGTAAATCATAGAAAAATCATAAAATGAAAAATCTAATTTTATTGGACTCCACATGAGTAGATCTACACAGTGAATATATAATACGGTATGCTTTAGTACAATTTTTTTTGTAGCTTTAGATTAATTGAAAAATCAAATTTTGTCTGTAATTAATTAGAATTTATCTATAACTAAGTTATACATAGTCCAATGAGTACGAAATTTTTACTATAGTTCAAGCATACAATAATTAGCGTACCATAAAAATTTCACCACAATTGGACCATAGAAGCTGCAGCTATGAATTATTCCAATTAATTACAGACAAAATTAGATTTTCCAATTAATCTAAGGCTACAGTAAAAATTTTGTACTAAAGCATACCGTAGATCTACTCATGTGGAGTCCAACAAAATTATATTTTTCATTTTATGATTTTTCTATAATTTTTAAAAAATTCACCGAAAATAAATAAAAAAAGAAAATTCAAAACAACGGTTACTGTAGCAACCCGCTGTTACTTAGCACACCCGTTGAAAACCGCTAGAAGTAAAAAATAGACGGTTTTAAAAAGTTCAGGAGTAAAACATACGGGTTCATAGTTGGGAGTGAAGTAGACCAGTACGAAAGATGGAGGATTAAGTAGACTTTTTACTAGAAAATATCACTTAAATTGACGCTAAATATGGCATGTCACACAAATTGTCCATTTTTCCAACAAAGACATTCTTTCCGCGCAGACAAATTTGCAAATGTCATCGAGCACGTAGGTGTACCAGGAGAGAGCAAAGCACAAGTGAAAATGTGCAAGTCCAACTAGAGGTCGCGGTAAACAAGCAAATAGCACATCGCACAACAAAGCAAAGCGCAATTAGCAGCCAGAGAAGCGGAGTTCATGCCTACCCGAGGTAGCGGAGGAGGATCAGGGTGAGCCTCGTGAGGAGGAAGGTCTCGGCGGCGGCCCGGCCGACTTCGCGGCGGAAGCAGCCGCTTCGCTCCGCGAACCGCCGGCACGCCGGCCGGCGCCGCACGCCCGCATCGGGGAGGAGCGGCGCATCCTCCACCGGGGGTGACGCAGCAGCGGCTGACGGGGACGGCGGCGGGGTCTCCTCCCCCGCCTTTCTCGTCTGGGAGGTCCGGGGGGCGAGCTCCACCTTCATCGCGGCGACGAGAGACTCCTGACTATGAGCACCTCATGTGCGCTGCGCTGCGCTCTCACAAGCCGCTGAGCCTGAAACGAGTGCGGCTGACTGAGCACTAGCTGCTTTCGATTTGCGTGGCTTTTTGCCTTTTTTCTCTTTTCTCCTCCGCTCTGCGCTGCGCCCCTCCCTCCCTTTGTTTCCTCTGAATCTGATCATCTCTGCTTGCCTGCTGCTTATATAAAATGTAGCATGATCTGTTCCGTCTCTTGATTTGCTGCTAGAGGAGTACTCCATATAGAGTAGGTCATGGATCTAGAAGAAGGAAGGTGATACCTCATACTACTTGGGTGGTGATCTTTGTATGTTTGTTTGGCTGATAAGTCATGACTAAAAATATTGTTGACTAATTTATTGTGAAAGAAAAATAATATTCGCTGATTAAA
Source organism: Miscanthus lutarioriparius (assembly GCA_904845875.1). NCBI lineage: Eukaryota > Viridiplantae > Streptophyta > Magnoliopsida > Poales > Poaceae > Miscanthus > Miscanthus lutarioriparius. The sequence goes on along the minus strand of CAJGYO010000019.1, from coordinate 5,069,303 downwards.
AAAATAAGACTCATAAACGAAACGAATATGGCGATGCTGGTCGGTTGCTGGGTTTAGGCATATTCCAAGCCTTGGCCGGCAAGGCTTCCCTGTTCTCTTCTGTTCTGCTACATGCATGTTGTGTTGGAGAAGAGAAATCACCTTTTCTCCCAAGATTCCTCTCACAGAATATATATATAATGGGTAAAAGTCGGTTGCTGTTGGACCAGTGGTTACTGTACAAAGATAACAGTTGTTTGATTTTGCGGTGAAAAGCAGGGAAATGCAAATTTTGACACAAAGGCAGACACTGGATTGATGAATTACTCGTACTAGTTATTACTACTCTAAAGAAATAGTAATAAACATAGAGTTTTTTTCTTGTTTTTTTTTAGCAAAAACAGAGGCCTTTCCTTGATCCATAGAAGGAAATCCAGATTACCACAGAGCAGCTAGTCAATGAGTCAATACAATTCAGTCAAGTTAAGTAAAGTAAAAAAACGATACTTTTTTTTTTCCTTTCCCAATTCCCATGTGTAGTACACTCCCCTGTCCCCTCCCCTATTGCTGGCTGTTTCCTTGAATTTCCTGTGAACCAGCTCCAGCTGTGGCTGGAGTGAGTGACCGCAAAACCAGCAGGGCAGCAGAGTGAAGGGTTTGAAAAGACGCTCCCGGTACTCCACTGTAACTGAAAACCTCACAGTCATCACAGACCGCGTCGGTGCTTGCCGAGTTTCCTGCAGCCTGCATGGCGTCGCCCTCGGCCCTTGCTCTGTTGGTGTGGCCGACGAGGATTTGACGGGTGGAAAAGCAGCCTTGCTTCCCGTTCCAGCCCTCCAGGTCACCTCCCTCCTCCATCCCTCGCATAGTCGCATGCCATGCAAATGCTGTGCAATGCAGGACGATGCAGCAGAGGAAAGAAAGGCCGAAAGAGACGCTTCCCCCCCCACCCACCCACACCCACAATGGCAATTGCAATGCAAGCTGGGAGCAATGGCCATGGCCCCTCTCACAAGCCAAACCTCACTTCACTCTCTCTCTCTACTCTCGAAGGAATCAACCACCCAGGCAGGCAAATCACACAGAGAGAGAGAAGAGGGGCATTGCATTGCATGGTTGATTGCGGCAAGGGATATTCTTCTAATTCTAATCCTAATCCTACAGCGAGTGAGTAGATAAACAAATGCGGTCCTGTTCGTTTATAATCCGTACTTTTCAGCTTATTTTTTTAGCCGGAATAATATTTTTCTCTCACAACAAATCAACCGGAACCGTGTTTCGACTTGTTTTTTCAACGAAACGAACGAGGCGATAAGAGAGACGACATGAGAAGATTATGAGATGGTGTCCCCATCCACATGCCAGTATGGTCGGTACGTAGATGAGGAGTATATAAACTCCCCGAGGGAGAGCGAGAGATTTCCGTCCAAAGGTGGAAGAAGCAAAGCATCTCATTCCCCAGGCCACCCCTCCGGCCTCCCCCTCCACCTTTTGTAGCTTTCCCATTCCCCCTCTTGCGTGCAAGCATCTTCCCCGCTCGTTGTTCTACCGCTGGCTGCCGCGTCAATCCCTGTCTGTTCGTTTCTGTCGCGCGGTTGCTTGCCTTGCTTACCTTGCCGAGAGATCGTGATCGTGAGCGGCGTGTGACCCGGCCAGCCTTGGCGTTTTCCGGGGGCGGGGGCCGTTGCTGTTTATTCGTCCGTTGCCCATCAATGCACTCCTCCCTTGCCTCCCCTGCATGCAATCCGTGTGTGCTCGCCGGCGTTGGTTTCGTGCGTCGCCTGCCTGTCTGTCGTCCTCACCTTAACGCCCTCCCCTCCCCGCCGCGCTCGCCACTAGCTTTGCCTTCTCCTTCCGCTACAAGAAACTGACGAGCCCCTCCCGCGGTGTCCCCAGCTCCCTCCTTTCTCGACAGTTTTTTAGTCTGCGCATTGCTCTGCCCGAGGAGCAGCAGCGGCAGCTGCAGAGCCATTGCCGCGTTCGCTCGCGCCGCGGTTCATGCTCCTGGAGTCGGAGGCGGCTACCTAGCTAGCTAACGGCGGGGCATGCGTTTCATCACAGGTGGCGGTGGCGGCGGCGGCGGCGGGTCGGCGGCGCGGTCGTACGAGCCCATGGCCACGGCCGACACCACGGACCTGCGCTACTGGCTGCACTGGCGGGTTCGCCTGCATGGCCGTCGCGGGCTACCTCATCTGGCGTCGTCGTCGGCGTCGGCCTCCTCGGGCCCCGCGGCTGGCGGCGAGCCCGGCTGCAAGGGGAGGCGCCCCGGGGTGCTGTACGACGACGAGGCGTGGCGGCCCTGCCTCCGCGACATCCACCCGGCGTGGCTGCTCGCCTACAGGCTCGTCTCCTTCTTCGTCCTCCTCAGCCTCCTCGTCGTCATTGTCATCTCCGATGGCGGCAGCATCTTCTACTACTACACTCAGTAAGTCACCAGGCCAATCGCTTAATTTGCTACTAGATACTTCTTCCTGTTTTCTTTGATTTCCTCTGCCTTTTTTTTCCTTTTCTAATTTTGAAAACAAAGATTGTTGTGGATTAGATGCAAAGTTGAGTAAAGATTACCCATTTTTAAAACCTTTTGTTTTAAAAAGAGTTAAATGCATTGGTGGTCTATCAACTTGCGCTCTAGTTTTATTTAGGTCCATCAACTTTGAAAGTAGATTTTTGGGTCATGAACTTTTAAAATAGTTTACAGTAGATCCATACCCATTTATTTAACCTTAAATTCAACATACATTTATAGAAAACCCCTATCTTTTTTTATCGATTACGCGCTCACCCTTCCTGCTCAACGGTCAACGGAGTGAAGAATGGCACACGCAGGTGAGCATGCAGCGAGCGTGTAAGCGGGCTCCCGGCCACTGCAGGCGCAGAGGCCGCCGGCCACGGGCGCGAGGCAGCGTGCGTGCCCAGCCGCAGGACCCGAAGGCGAGCTGGCGGCTGTCCGTCGATGGAGCAGCACCCTGCAGGCGGACACGGCAAGACAGGGAGAGGCATGCTCAACAGCGTTCGTGTGTGTGTGGTCCGGATAGCTTCGAATTTAGCTCTCGAATTTTACGGGATGCCGGCAGGGGCGGCGGGCGTGAGATTCGCGGCGCACTGGGCGCGACCGCGAGCGAAGCGAACCTCCACGCGCGCGCAGCGGCTGCGCACGCAGACGCAGGCCCTCTGCTGCGGGTCCGCCGGCCGCGGCTCAGGGCCACGACGCGGAGGGCGCGGGGTCACGGCGAGGAGGCAGCCGGCCGCGGAGTCGCCAGCCGCGGGGTCATGGACTGTCTGCTCTGCCCGGCCTCTCCTTAGCCATGGACGCCGCAGCAGCAGCAGCAGCCTCCACCACGCTCCTCTACGGCGCGCTCCTCCTGGCGGCGTTCCTCTTCGGGCCGCCGCGGTGCGCGGCCGCGGGAGCAAGAGTGGTGGTCAGCTCCCCGTCCCTGGCGCGCGAGGTGCTGCGCGAGCAGGACCTAGTCTTCTCCGGCCGCGACGTCCCGGATGCGGCGCGCTCCATCTCCTACGGACGTGGCGTCATCGTACGCGTAGCTGTAGGCGGAGGGGTACGCGGCCTTGAAGAAGCGGGAGTAGGGCGTCGGCGCGCACGTCGCCGGGGACCCGTACGCGCCGCTGCAGCAGTACTCGGCCGCCGCGAACGCCTCGCACGCGCTCCTGCACGCCACCGCCGCCCCGCCCCCGCGCCGGCGACGCGCAGCTCCGCGGGGCACGCCGCGTTGAGGTCAGCAGCGCACCCCGTGGGCCGGCAGCTGCTGCTCCCGTTGGCGGCCGCCGCAGACGACTCCCGCGGCGCGACGAGCATCGGCACGTTGAATCCGTCCACGAGGCTGACGTCGTAGAAGTCGTCTCCGCCGGTACCGCCGTCGAGCGTGAGCTCGGCCAGCGTGGCCGGCGCCGCGGCGCCGCGGACGGAGCACTCGACGGCCCCCGAGTACTGCTGCAGCGGCGCATACGGGTCACTACTCGACACTCACCATGTCCATGGTGCTCATCACCGCCGTGTCCACGCGACACCGGGACGCGGATGGAATGCCAAGTCGACGGGGACACGGGGTGACCATGCATCTCAGTTTGGGCCAGAAGGTGTAACGCTATTGCCGCCATGCATGCATATGTACGTCAACCTAACCGACCCCTTCACGCGGGAACATTACATTTACATGCAGGCACACAAAGAACCAAAACTTGTACGGCCGCCACCGCGCAGTCGTCGGACTCGAGCTCGCTGCTGTCGCAGCTCATCGCGCGTTCCTCCTTCGGCGGAGCCGCGTCGTCCCGGCACCGGCTCACGGGCACGCTCTTCGGCTACCGCGACGGCCGCGTGTCGCTGTCGCTGCAGCAGAACGCGCGGTGCCAGCCCACGCTGATCGTGGAGCTGGCGCTCCCGACGCACGCGCTGCTCCGCGAGCTCGGCGCCCACGCGGGCGCTCGCATCGTGCTGGAGGTCGAGAAGCGCGCGGAGCAGAGCGGTGAGGCCGACGGCGCCCTCGACGGCAACGAGGCCATCACCGGCGTCTGCGAGAGCGGCGGCGCCAACGGCTTCAGGCACAGCCACAACGACGGGTGGGTGCTGGAGGAGCTCATGTGGACCATGTTCTGCAACGGCAAGAGGGTGGGGTACACGGTGCGGCGGGAGCCCACAGAGGAGGACATCGCCGTGTTGGAGACGCTGTGGGCCGTCACCATGGGCGGCGGCGTGCTCCCCGGCAGGTCGGACGTGGACGGCCCCGACGGCGAGATGGCGTACATGCGCGGGAGCTTCGAGCACACCGTCGGGTCCCGGGACTCGGAGTCGCTCTACATGGTCGGACCGCCCGGCGGCGACTGCCCGGAGCTCGCCATCTTCTTCGTTAAGCTATGAATGAACCAAACGAACGAACGAACGTACGAACTACGGTGTACACGTCGCGCTCGTGGTGTCTAATCTCTCGCTCTTTCTCTCGTCTGGTCTCGTTCGTTGTTCAGCCGCAGCTAGCGTCGTCAAAAATATTCATTGCCGTGCAATTTTTGCATTTTGGTCCCTTTTTAAAAAAAAAATTTATAAAAAGACCTATGCCAAAACGTTTGCTGAAAATAGACTATTTTTAGGCGTCTTAGAACATGACGCCAAGGTATGAGGGTCGGCGTCGACTGACACGACGCCGAGGTCTTGCCACGTCACGGACGACCCCGGTCGACGACGACACGGTGGCGCATGGGGCCCAGTACGTCGGCGTCGTGTCAGCCAACGCCATAGGCCCAACCTCGACGCTGTGGGACTACACGCCAAGCTATTGGCATCATCCGGCGCGCGGCTCAGGCAGCCCAACAACGCTTCGTGGCCCAATAGCTCGGCGCGGAGTCACTTAACGTCGAGCCACCAGACTCGGTGCGGCCCGACTCAACGCCGAGGTCTGGACTCTTGAAGTGCGCCGCGGCCTCCTTCTTCTTCCTCCCTCCATTCAGAAGACTGCAATTGGGCCCCCTTCTATCCGAAGACTGCAATTTATGAAATAGCGAATGCACAACGATTACACTCACATCAAAACTAACAATGGCATATCGCAAACTAAACCTAGCATGCCTTAGGGGATTGAAAGAAACAAGTGATACAGACGTTGCAAAGGTACTACGATTACACACTCACATGAAAACTAACAATGGCATGTTGCAAACTAAACATAGCATGCCTTAGGAGATTGAAAAGAACAACTCATACGTGTAACCCTGCTCCCTCGCTGTGCAGCTCTGGCCCCGGCGTCAGCCTTGCGCCCGCCCGCCCATGTCGAGACGACCGATTTTTTTATTTTTTAGTTCTTTTTTCGAAAGTTTCTCACAAAAATACCTCTGGAGGTATGATTTCAAAATCTTGACCTTTAGCTCGGCGCCATCGTTGGTGACGCCAAGCTTGGCGCCACTAACAACGGCGCCAAGCTGGCTGCTTTAACCCCGCGCCCAACATTCCTGTCCGAGCCTTATTCCCCTTCTTTCTCCTATAAGTGCACCGTAGAGATAGATTCCGTAGTAGTACGAGCTGATTTTTTTCAATCCTAACTACAAACTATCATGACTTGGACAACCTAAAATTTTACCATGAGATGATAATGTCAAATGGTGTTTGGTTAAATTTAGAGGTCGGTGCCATGACCTATGGCGCCGAGACGTTACCTCGGCTTGCCGCAATCCCGCAACAGGCTAGGCAGCGGGCATGCACTACCTCCGGTAGCATCGTCTCTCGCTTCTAAATGGTCTCCCGGCACCCGCAGATGAACATGCCATGTCTCCATCACTAGTGGAATGAAACCGATCGAGCTGCATGCATGCTTCTCTGATCTCATGAATCGTGATGCGTGGGGTGGGGTTCTGACCGAACCTCGGCATTGAGTCGGGCCGCGCCGAGGTTAGCGTCTCAGCGTCATCTGATCGCACGCCGACCTCTTGGCCCACGAAGCGTTGTTGGGCCACCTGAGCCGCGCGCCGGATGGTGCCAAGAGCTCGGCGTGACTCCCCACATCGCCGAATTTATGCCTGTGGCGTTGGCTGACACGACGCCGACGTAGTGGGCCCCATGCGCCACCATGTCGCCGTCGACCGGGGTCGTCCGTGACGTGGCAAGACCTCGGCGTCGTGTCAGTCGACGCCGACCCTCATATCTTGACGTCATGTTCTAAAACGCCTAAAAATGGTCTATTTTCAGCAAACGTTTTGGCATAGGTCTTTTTGTAAAAAATGTTTAGGGACCAAAATACAAAAATTGCACTTCATTGCCCCCATCAAAAGTTTACTGTATCACGCAAAAAACAGAACACGAAAGAGTCTTGACGTTCATCGCTAGTATGACAGGTCACGTCGTCGATCGACCACCACGGACATGCATGTAACCTGCAGAGCGCAGCAGCACTGCATACCGCAGCAGGGGCCATCGGCTAGCACTAGCAGTCGCCTGCTCCCTGCTCCATGCTGCCGCCCGGCTGTGCCTGTGCCTGTGCCTGGGCTCTGCATGCATGAACCGATCGAAACGATGCACGCATACAGAGGCGCTGCATGGATGGACGGCGGCTGTGCGGCGCGCTGTCCAGACTGCAGAGGCGCTCGGCTCAGACGCCGACGTGCATGCATCATGCAGTGCGTGTGTGCGGCGTCCACCTGGTGAGCGCGTAGAAGATAAAAAAGGTAGATTTTTTTTTTACAAATATGCTTTGAATTTAATGTTAATAAATATGTATGGACCGCAGTGAACCATTTTAAAAGTATATGAACCCAAAAGCTCACTCTGAAAATTGATGGACCCAACTAAAACCTCCTCATAAGTTAATGGATCTCTGGTGCATTTAACTCTTTTAAAAAAGAACAGAAGGAGGTGCATTGCCACTCAGCTGCTGCAGCTGATTAAGTCTTTGTATTTGGTGCTTGATTGAATTAGAAATCAGTCAGCAAGTTTGGCATTTGTTCTGTCCCCTTGTAATACTCTGAGTTTACAGGGAATAAAGGGCTCTTTCCATGGAACAAACCTGTTTTAAACATGGGGTCCTTTTTCAGTTGCAAGAACTGAACATGGTTCTTGGAAACAACTAGTAGCTTACACAGCATTCTCTGTTATACTACTGTACACAATTGATGGCTGCCAACAACTAGTAGCTTACACAGCAAGCGACACCCTCTCTGTCTTCGACCTTCATTAGACGACATCAAGGAGATGAGCACATGTTGCAACCTTATGTTTCATGCGTTTCAAATGTATGTTGTATATATTTTTATCTAGATGTTGTAAAAATAGATCTGGTGTTACATACGTTGCAATAATTATACACTTATGTTGCAAGTGTATGTTTCAAATGTTTTAGCTGTTTCAAACGTATGTTGTAAGTGTTTCATCTGGATGTTGCATACGTTGCAGTGGCTATACACGTATGTTGCAAGTGTGTTTTTCAAATGTTTCATGTTTCACCTGGATGTTGCATCTTTTTATCTTAGATGTTGCATATGTTGCAGTGGCTATACACGTATGTTGCAAGTGTATGTTCCAAATGTTTCACCTATTTTCAGACGTATGTTGCAAATATATTTATCTATATGTTGCATATATTGCAGTGGTTATACACATATGTTGGAAACGTATGTTTGCATTGTTTCACCTGGTTTCAGTATGTTGCGGCACGTGCAGCTCCCCGCGCGCTCTTACTCATGGGCACGCACGTGTTGCACACAAACATCCAGCCCTTCCTATCTCTGTCATGCAGGGCACCTCCAATAGTCAGACGTGCACGCAACGGGTGGCTAGTGCCCAAATGGTCGAGCACTCCCTGATCAAAGTGCATGCTCATATGCAAAGTGCCAGAGCGGGCCAGCACCCAATAGACGCGGAACCATATGTCCCTGCACCACCAGGCTTGGTCTCCCATGGTGGAGCATGTAGCCAAGGTCACACGGGTATGCATGCTGTGCTCCCAGCTGACCACCAGGCTTGGTCTCCCACGGTGGAGCATGATACCGGGGTCACACGGGTACACGCTGCTGGGCTCCCACCCTCTCTCGCGCATGCGGCTGGGAGCGTGGGGCACGGAGCATGTGGGTAGGCGCAGCAGGACACGAGCATCCAGACGCTAGCATGGCCCTTCCTGTAAAATTACTATGTTCCAAACAAGCCCTAGACGAACACTCCCGCGGAGACATGCCCTAGACAAACACTCCCGCGGAGACATGCTGCATTTCTATTTCTACGATTTTCAGTGAATGGATAAATTTGCACCCACTAAGACTCAAATTGCAAGATTTTTTTTATCAGATAGACATCGAAGAAGGCTTGCCTCCGGCACTGGTTCTGCCTTTTTTTAGATAGACATTGAAGTCTTGCCTACACCCAGCCCATCATCAAGGATTCCCCATCAAGAGCTACACACTGACTGCGCTACAATCTCACGGCAAATAAGAATACACAACCCAACATCAATTCGGAACAAATTTTCTCTAGTGCTAACAACCATGCAAAATTTTGTTTCACACAAAAGCAAAGAAAATATATACATATAGCCTTGTTCAGTTCGGTGTGGACTGAAGATAATTGAGTCAGAACACCCCCAATCCCTTTTGGGGAGGGGATTAACTGAACAAACACCGGATATCCAAGAAAGCTATCGTGGTTGAACAATTGACGACTCAACCCAACTGGTACTTCACCTCCCCTCCCTCCCGTGTCGATTTAGTTGTGTCCGTAAGGCTAACCAAAGATTTCACGGTGTCAACACCGAATTTGCCTGCTAGGGCACCTTTTTCGGCAATCACAAGTGATTTCTCCTTGACAAAGCTTTGCAGTTTCTTGGTATCCAGATCCAGGCGTTCTTGGTCTACACCAATCACAAAATGAAATAAGCAATTGTTAGGTAGTCATCTGTATTATCTCGAGGAACTGCTTGAATATAAATAGTTGGGCGAAATTGCTAGCTTCCTTTTGCCGAGAAAGGAAAACAGAGGTTTCAACAGATTTTTGTTGGAATCTTACAAAAATGAAGGACTCTACATCACTAATAATTTGAAATGCACTGATTATTACGGGCACGGTTCTGGAGCATACCTTTTTCCACAACAGTGTGTGCGACATGAAATGGAACACGGGCAAAAATATCTGATCCAGGAAACATTAGCCAAGTATGTTCCTTGGGGTCATGATCTCCACAACTTGGGCATATCTCCTTTATCAGCTGCTTGGCAGAGCTTCTTTCCATCTCTTTCATTATGACCTCAAAGGGAGATGGCACGCTAGTCTTGGTTGTCCTAGCTTGTTTCCGGAGGGCCGTCAGCGCCTCCCTGTTACCATTTCTTATCTTATCATTTTCCACCAACTGATAGTAACAGAGATCAACAAATCAGAAGAGTAATATTGAGACTGCCATCTGGTATGAACAAGGCAAGCCAATAGCAAATTAGCACATATGAACCTGATGCCTAGCCAGAAGAACTTTTTCTGCATCAGTCTCAGGCTATCCGCACTCGTCAACCTCTATTTCCATACTCTAAAAGGAATATTTTATCCCAGTCATCGAGATTCTCTACTCTATATCTATTTCTTCCGGACCCATGTTATCTCTATTCTATACTCTATACCCACTATTCCATATTTTATCCACCTCCCTCCCCCTTTCTCTCTCTCACCGACTCTCTCTCTCTCTCCGCTACAGTGTTCAGCGTGCTGTGCGGCTGGTACGCTGGAAGTAGCGGTGGGCAGCAGAGCCATTTGCAGGCGTGAGGTGCGAGCGCGCGGTACGCCACCGCGTGCTGCAGGGCTGTTTAGCGGTGCTCAGTGCGGATAGCCTCAATATCAACCAGAGCCTCTTGAAGCTGCTTCATGTTGGGATCCATTATAGAGCTGAAAAAATAATGTCAATCTTCTTTTTATTATGCCAGTAAATTACTTTAGAAGAACACAACTATCCTCATATTGTACACTAGTAGTATATTTATATATCTTAAATAAAGTAGCATACAAAATCTTCAGTCTCAAGTGCAGCTATCCGTCTGCTATGATCGAAGGTACACAGTTCTGAAACCTGACACAGTAAGTAAAGAAAATTGCTTGCACAAAAGTAGAACACCAGGTGAGGCAGGTAGTATCAGAATTATCCTTGTTACAATACATTGACTACATCGCTCCTGCCTCCTGGAGGGACACGTACCAGTTGTTCACCAGCTCGTCTTCCTTTTGCCAGTCCAATCCACCTGGCTCCGGCTCACCAGGAAACGAACGCCGCCACCCCAAGATGGATGCGCGGCGGCCCAACCGCGTGGAGCGCCGCCGGCAGGCTCCGGCAGACCGGCACCCCGTCCACTGGGAGCGAATCTAGGGTTTCAGTTTCAGGTCACCAAGACTAGCAGAGGGAGCGGAAATTTGCATTGGGCTCTACACGGAGCTCTCAGCCCCGTTTGTTTTCGCTTATAAGCGGCTCGTCACGGAAATAAACGACTCTCAGTTTATTTTTATTGATTGGTGGTAGCAGAGATTTGAACTATGATCCCCTCTTTACTTACAAAGCTGCCGAAACAAACGGGCCTCGACCTGCCGAGCTCGCCAGCGCCAAATGGACTGGGCCGACCTTCCCTGGGCTTTACCATCGGCCTATCTACCGCAATTCGTTCAGACGTTCACGGCCCATCCTGATTGTCCGTCCCCTCGGTCGGGCGGAGCGGCGAGGTTGGGGCGCGCCGAGACGACGGTTGGAGAGCGGCGGGATTCCGGCGACCGGCTCAACGATCCGCAGCTTCCTGTTCGGAATCTGCTCCGCCAGCCGAAGCACCCGGTGTTCTCCTTCAACTTCGCCATGTCGTCCACCTCCTCTCCCCACCGGAAGTTGCTCCACTCCGTAAACCTCTCTCACCCCCGCTAAACCCCTCCCATTTCCGATCCCAATTCCAGACTACACGTCCTAACAAAATTTTCCGCGCCTCTATTTCAGCTGGCATACTGGGCGGTGCAGCGCTGCCGGATGTCGGAGTCGCCGTGCCGGCTCACGGTCTCCCTCAAGCGCCCCGCCGAACCTGCCAGCTCTTCGCCGCTGCGCGTCTCCGGTAATGTAGCCTGCGGCGGCGTTCCGTCCTTAATTCCGATTATTACGTCCCGAGGAGCGTCGCGCCCTCAAGAATTAGTTCACCGCTTAAACATTTGGTGGGCTGTTGCAGTTTCGGACACTGGGGTGGGCAGCAAACTGGAGTTCCTGGAGCTAGACGCCCTGGCTCGTGAGACTCCCGCAGAGAAATGGGGTATGTGATCAATGTGATGCCCACCTGCTCTTGCAGATTGCATTAAAAAGTTCGGTTCCGATGTTTGGAATACTCTCTCTAGTTACTAGTAGGAAGTTGGGTTTGTGGTGTGGATGTATGTCCAAACCACCCAGGTTAAGTCCTTGTTGAGGCAAATTTGGTCGCCCCGTTTTCTTCTTAATATAAAGACACCTAGTTCCTCCTAGATTGGTCTAGTTTTTTTTTTTTTATAATGAATAAGTAATGTCACCATTAAGTTTTCTCCACAATCAACATCTCTGTTGCAGTATGCTAGAGAATGGAGTCCGCCTAAGAGACGTGGATGTGATTAGTGATTTTGTCATTGGCATTTGTTTGTAATAATACATCTGGAAGTAAATATTGTCCGATGGTAAGGTGGTCAAATGTTCTTCACTGACACTTTCCTTCACGGTCATAGTTTTAAGTGAGTCTTCAGATGGAGTACCAACTTTGGTGTGACAATCACTTGGGAAACAGAAATGGAATAGTTCTTGTTTTTTGTTCATCTTCCTCTGTCTTATGTGGTTTCTATCTGCTTGCAGATGGCACACTCTTAATCACAACTACTGGTATGTTCTCTGTTTCACTGCATGATATAGTTTAGTGTTCTGTTTGTGTTATGAATATCAGTTGATGTGAAGAACTGTACTAGGAGTTCGTTAATTTTAGCTATTCTAAATTGCTCGGTTGGTTGTGAAAACTGTGGAACTTGATAGCAATGGTAACAAACAGATATATGGGAATCCTACAAAGATGGGAGCATTCTATGATCAGACTCTCACCATTATTCTTTGAAATTCGCTCTTACCTTGATTTCCTCACTACTTTCATTTGTTGTTCATGCTTCCTTTTTCTCTTAATCTGTTTTCTTCCTTTGCGATGTAGTTTCCTTTACAGTTTCTCTTAATTTGCAAGTGCTAAACCCCAAAACAAAGAATTATACAGTAGAAGAGTACATCAAAGTTTTCTGCTACCTACTTATATCTATTTAGATGACTGAGCTATTAGCAGTTTAGCGCGCTTTTCTTGGGTGTACAAGTTGGTACCATAATCTCTATCAATTGCATATACGATGCATGCAAAAGGCAAAATATATCTGAGAAGGTTGTTTTTATTTCATTTGTGATATTATGAATGCAGTCATTGATAATTTCTTGCCTATATACTATTCTGTAGGAATCAATGATGAAGCCATTTATCGTTATCGAATTAATCTTCAAGAAGAGATATCAAGTGCAAGATTCAGCAAGCTGGCTACCACATACAAAAATCATGCACGATTCAGGTACCTGTCTGTTAGTTTGATTTCACCAAATGAATACCTTGATTGATTAAATCATGGATATGTTTCTCAACACAGTGGAACTGAAGTCTGCCTTTGTCTCTCAAATGATGCTGATGTTGATGATCTTATATTATGGTTGGTTGGCTTCTTCAGAAAGGTTTCATTTTGCCATATTTATTTACCTGCTTAACCTTAGCAGAAAGGCCAAAAGCATGGTCAGAATTTCTAATGTTAGCTATTGAAACCAGCTTTTCTACAACTTGTGTCATCTTCCATCAGGATTTGTTTGCCAAACATCTGGAAGTATCACATTGTTTCATCTTTTTGATGTGCTAATACTTAGACTAGAAATTGCATGTCTAGAGTCTAAGTAAAGTTTGTTCATTACAAAATCATCTGTTAACATTGACTGAAAGAGGGAAAATAGTTTGATGTCTGTTTTCAAATGATGAGATGTTAGTTTTCCACTGCAAAATAATCTGTTTGCATCACCTTTCACCTAGAAGAAAAGGTACTTAAAAAAAGGGTGTACTCAGTGCAGAGAGCTCCCGCTCTGTGCGGGGTCTGGGGAAGGGTGTCAGTGGCAAGCCTTACCCTCGCCTGTGCAATGCGAGGAGACCGTGACTCGAACCCGGACCTTCCGGTCACAGGCGGTAAGACTCTACCGCTTGCACCAGGCCCGCCCTTCATTAGAAGAAAAGGTACTTATTGTTTCTAAATTGGCACTACAAAAATAAATGGTGAATCTAGAGAATTTTAAGTTGATTAAAAATGTGTGATGATACCATCAAGATCAATTGACACCATGAGTGGTCTCTCCCTTCTTCCAAATAGATCATCCAACAGTTTTTTAAACCCATGTTAAATCTTAGTTAATAACTCTTCGTACATATCCTTATCCTTCATTCCATCTACCCAGGAACAATGCTTTATATGAACTAATTTAGTTTTTAACCTTTAATCAATGAGCAGCTGTCTCCAGACACGGGGAATCAATGAAAACTATATCAACATGTGTCTCAACATATCAGTATTAGAATCCTATTAATGATCTTATGGTAGAGATCTGTGGCATTTATTGGCAAATACGGTAGAATTAAGTGTCAATCTCACACAGTTAAGCATGTCCCTTTTGTGTTGTTGGCTCCAATATTGTCTGAGTTGATTTTTTTTGTTTCTTAACCTATGCAGATACAAGCGATAAGAGCAGCAGTAAGTATATCTGAACTATTATCTTTCCTCAAGTTGGAAGTGTAGTATTTCGCATTCTTTCATTTTCAATGCTCCTTTGCAGCTTAAATGGCTCATTGTCTACTCTAATGTGATCTCAGATTTTTCTTATTCTTAATCCCTTCAGTCTTTAGTTGTTGCATCTTTGACTCACATACTTTTCTGCTAAAAAAGACTAATACATTAGCATTAACAGTGCTGTTTTATGGATGTATATTATCTTATGTTTTTCTTTCTTATTCAAAGGGCTAAGTTAGTTTAGTTGCCTTCTAGCATATTCATCTTACTTTGCCTTTGTATTGGTTGATCAAACAATAGTAAATTTAATGCCATCCAGACCTTAAAAATATCAAAAGCACAGATTTCCGTATACCTATTCACTTTGTGAGGCTTAGTTTTATTACAGTTCTTTATGCGTTTCTACTTTTAGGTATGGTTCATTATTTTTTGGTAGTAAGTAGGATATGAAGCATAAGCTTTAATGTATTTGTACGGGTATGTCTCATTGTCTACTCTAATGTGATTTCAGATTTTACTTATTATTTTTTGGTAGTCAGTGTTTATGCTGCAATGGCAAAACAACACGATCCTAGAAGTTGAAACCTCCTAGATATGAAAGAACATGAATACATTTAGACTACAACATATGTTTGATATTGTCGATGGCTGGAGATAGTTGATCAGAAGTTCATTGGCCATGGATATATTAGTAACAAGTGTCTTGGAAAAAAAAAGGTTAGTAATAGACTAATAGGTGTATATATGTCCTTGAGCTGATTAACTGAAACAAAAAACATAATAACAGGTCTAAAAGTGATTATCATTTTTCAGCAGTTGGTCACATTACGTTTAGTGTGAGTGTGACATTTAACTTGAATTGGTTGTGGCATATTTTCAGTTTTTCTTGTTGAGTATCAAGGACGCATGTAACTTGATAATCTCTGTTTTGCCTCCTTTTTTCTTAGGCTGACAACTTAAGTTCCTGTTTGGCTGTTTATTTTGTACTTAGAATTTAGCATGTGAGCTCTTTGTTGAGCAAACAGGCAACGCTGATTCCAGAAATGTCTGTCTAACACAAGATTCTGATGATGTGCATCATTCTGTTACGGCATCAAGTATTGACCAGCTAGTTTCTGGTCTTAAAGACTACACACTCTTCCATGGAAACACTTGCGACAAGTGTGGTGCGTGCTCATTGAATAGGTAAAATAACGTTTCCATCATGGTTGTCTTACATTTTTTTCTCATACTACTACGCTGCTAAGATAATTTTACTGAAATTGCTAATATATGCTCCAAAATATTCATCCTAATCGCCCAACCCCATTCTCTCTCGGCCTTTCTGGCATGTGTGTGCTAAGCTCCTATGTCCAAACTTTTATGTAGTCTGGTCTGTTGTCGTTATATTCACCCATTGGCATGCTAATAAACAGTTGTGTATCATCTAATTATGGTCTTATGCATCCTCACGACAGGTTGTTGTGCTGCCATAACATGATTAGTAAGTTTTACTTTTTCTTCCTTCTTACTTCAGAGATCTTCTAAAGATTGGAACTGGAGCAGCAAACCATGTAGACAGAAGAAAATCTAAAGGACTGCATGTTGAAGTAGTCATAGTGATTGCACAGACTGCATCTGATTCGACTTGTTGTATGGTAAATTGCCCGTTCACACAGGTTTGAACCACAAAGTTTTCAGCTATACATTTTCATTTCCTCAATAGTTGTTCTTCTAGGGCCTAGCGCATGGCTGGGTACCAAATTCAGGTTGAAGGCGGCACATTCCCCATGCCAAGACAATCTTATTATGCTTTGACAATGGAAAATGACTTGTTCATTTGACTTATAACTTGCTTACTAACAATATAATAACTCATGAGACATTCTTTCTCGTGTCCAGTGATATTAGAGGAGTTAAGCACGATTCTACTGAGCTGATAGTTTATGCCATTGTTGGTTGCAACAATTGCAGGTTTTGTACTTTGAAGATTTTGTACCTTGTCAGATATCGCAGTCCTCTTTTGATGTGTTGATGAGCACAGATTGGCAAAGCTATGGTTTCAAGTTAAAAGGAGGTTTGATGGGTGATGAAGGAAATGCTGTTCTTGAGTGGGATAACATGACATTTGCTCGTATTGATATTGCCATTCACACTTACCATGAATGATATCCAGTTTCCACACTGTGCCCTGCATACTCTTTTTGTTTTTGGACATTCACAAGCTGTTTTTGTTTCAATGAAAGCCTCAATGTATATATAGAAGGTGGATTTTCTGTCTATCCTTGACTTTCTCTAACCACTGCTATGCAAGAACGGCAGGGATCTCAACAAGGCAGATACCTTGTGAGGAAGGCACTCAAATCTGCTCTATCTCACTTGAAAGCAGATCATGCAGGAGATTTTCTTAGTTGCCATGGCCAGAGGGTATGAGCCTTCTACTTACGTTTTAGTTTTTCACTACTATTAACTAACTTATTCAGTATGTTTTTTTGGACTGAAGAAATTGCGTTGCTATTTGGGTAGAAGCTAAGGCTAAAATGCCTCCTATTTATTAACTCCGGACAGTTTGTCTTATTCTATCAACTACGCTGCAAATGGACTCCTATTTATTAGAGTTAGTAGATAGAAAAATAAGCTAAGCATGACATGATAATAAGCACCATATGTTCTATCATGAAAAGAATACCATAAGGTGTAGTACATGTTCAGATGTACAACTTTCAGCAGTTTTCCTACACCTTTCCACGTTTGCAACTTTGCATATCATAGTCTTTAATAAGAGGTTTTAAGCTTTGAAATTTCTCAGCGGACACTTGCACCCCATTAATTCCTAACTTTGTTGTGAATTCTGTCAGACTGTCACTTTCATTCAAAACTGCCAAGCGTGAATTCCAGTTCTGTGCATTTTGGGATGCTTGAGCCCTGTATTATTATAGAGCTGCAGCTTCCTAGGCTCAAACTACACTCTTGGAGTATTCTCTATCGCTAGGTCACATGAATTTCTGGTTGGTTTTCAACTGGTCATGACTCATGATCTTAAACATGTCTATTGAGCTCAATGTTTGTAGCTGTTTGTTTAGGGCCCTATATGGGATTGTTAGGTGCATTTTTTCTTGTTGATCCTATTCTTATGATGGCAACTAACACATCCTGTTCATTATGTCATTTCAGGTTCGTGAATTTGTTCCTGACCTTGCAGAATCAATTGCTGGGCTGATCTTGTCGTCCACCGATGAAGAGTTCCAAGACGAATGCATTGCGCTTCTTGGGCTAGGCTCGGAACAGGATATCTCGGAAGGAGCAGTTCAATCGTCAATCTCTGAGAAGATGATCCGTATCATAGAGATGAATGACACCAAGGAGAATGCAGAGGACAACGTGCCTTATCTGTTCGAGTGCGAGAAGCTGGATGGAGATAGCGAGCTGGACGAAGAAGATGGAGATGAAGACATGGCTTTCGATTTCTAGCGTTGTTTCACCTGTCTTGGAGCCCAGGCTCCAGTAAATCCGCTCGCTGAACTAGAGGCAATCTAAGCAGCGTTAACGTTGCTGCTATGTCAATATTTAGAAAATGTAACCATCAAAAAAATATTTAGAAAATGTAATTGCAGAAATTGGATAGTTAAACGGAATATAATTGCAGCATTTCGAGAATTTATGTATTTTAATTTAATTAATCTTGGTGATTTTTAGGTAAGTAGAGATCACGGCCTGAGTAAAATTTTTTGTAAGCTCATATTTTCACTAGTAGAGATCTTTATGTTTTGAGTAAGCATATTATTTAGTTATCTTGTAATATCTTTTCACAAACCCATTTTTATCAGACTAGTGCGGTTTTCTTTTTTTATTTGTTTGTGAAAAGCAAAAGTGTGGTTTTCGTGAAATGGGGAAAAATAATTCTAACACTTTATAAATACTCCTATAAAAGATGTTTGTTGTTGAGGAATAGACAAAATGTTGTATATGAGTTTTTCTTTTTCTTTTAAAAACGTTTTTGTGATATTTACTCTTTTATATAGCACGTGAGCTCCGGAACCGTTGGCATGTGAAAACCCTCTTCCTCTGCAGTCTGCTCGCTCGCGATTGCGATTCCCTCCAGTCCCCCAGCCCCAGACACGAAACCTAACCCACCCAGCCGGGGATCCCAAAGCGGCGGCCATGGAGCCTCTCCCCGTCGGCGACGGCGGCTCGGCGGAGCGGTGGCGCGCGGAGGCGGCGCGGGCGTTCCAGCACTACCTGGACCGCGCGGCGCCGCACACGGCGGGGCGGTGGGCGGGCACGCTCGTGGCCGCGGCGGTGTACGCGCTGCGGGTCTACTATGTGCGGGGCTTCTACGTCGTCACCTACGGGCTGGGCATCTACCTACTCAACCTCCTCATTGGCTTCCTCTCCCCCATGGTCGACCCGGAGCTCGAGGCGCTCGAGGCCGGGCCCGGGCTCCCCACCCGCGGCTCAGACGAGTTTAAGCCCTTCATCCGCCGCCTCCCCGAGTTCAAGTTCTGGTATGCCGCTGCGTTTCTGCCCTTACCTCATTTTGGACCATGCTTAGTCCAAAGGCACCGCACTGGCCGAGCTGATTGCTAGTAACTACGTACTAACTAGGGATCCAATTCTATAAGGCAACCGTAGCAATTTGCTGTTTTTGTGCTAGATTTCGATCGAACCAGCTATGCTGGCTAGCTAATCTTCGCCATTCAGGCATTCACCAACCAACCAGATAGCCAATGTTGCTCACAGATTGTACGGTCCACCTCATCAATTGTCTGTCCGTCCGATATGATAGTATTCCATAGTAGTGCTTGATACTATCCAATTTAGGTGCAATTTTTACCAGTGATTATAAGATATGCCGAGTTTGTGTCAGTTTTCCGTTGGACCGGGTGACCAACTATACTTGGCTTGGACTGTTGGTGCTTAATTAGCTCGTCCTTCACTAACCAACCAGCTAAGTTTGTCTCATGATCTGCATCGCATCTGAAATCATTGTTTCATGTTATGTATTTGTTTATCAGTAATTGTTCAGCTGCTGGAAAACAGTCACGGGCATCCCTCATCTTTAGTGGTAGTATTTTGTATAGTTTTAGCCTTTTAGGCTTAGAGCTTTTCGTTAACTGATGTTATGTGTGTGCTACTGAGAAATATATCCTAGTGAATGCCTATGCACAGTTTATTCCTTCGAAAACAACATAGTACATTCTTTTTATCACTCCAGAATTCTTATTAGTTACTGCTGTACATTGTAATGCATTTTCTGAGAAATATAGGCTGCATTTCCTTGTGGAACTGATGTACTTTTGTGCAAGTTTCATTAGAATTGTTTTTACTTTCATATTGAATATTAATTCACCTTTTGATGTTCTAGTTTTATAGTGCAATACATTTTCACCCCTTCGAAGTTATATTGTGATGTTTGTTCTTTTTGCCAGTAGTCATCTACTTTCTGTATGATTCGCATGGAATGATGGAATTGAACAATCTATCACCAATGAATGCCTTTGTGGCACTGCTCTCCCCTGGGATCTGGCAAGCTCAATTTTGCTGTTTCATGTGAACAATTTGTTATCTTTACTATATTAGGAACATCATGTTACTAGCCTACTCAATGTCTCAATCAAGCTTTGGTGTTTCAGTGGCTTGTAGTTTTCTGTCTTTTTTTTTTTCTCAGTGGTAGTGTACAGCTGAAAGTATATTAACCAACTGCTTCTTGTTTCAGGTATGCCATCACAAAAGCCTTTTGCATTGCTTTTGTCATGACCTTCTTCTCTGTATTCGATGTTCCTGTCTTCTGGCCAATACTTCTCTGCTATTGGATTGTGCTCTTTGTCCTGACAATGAAGCGGCAGATTGTGCATATGATCAAGTACAAGTATGTCCCGTTCAGCATTGGAAAGCAGGTGAGACCTCTATGTTTCTGAGCTGTTATGTTTCCTTTTACTTGAAAGTTACACAGATCATGCTTTGTGACAGAGTTTCTCAAAAGTTAATTACAAATGGTTTTATGCCATGTGGTTTCTACTGCGAATTGTGTTTACTGTCTACGTCTAGTCAATAATAACTAGTTCAAGATCCTGCATTGCTGCTTGGTAGCATGATTCCTTGGAAGCAATCAGAATTCATAACTGAGTTAGAGCCTTTGCATTTCATCCTTAGTGTGTTTCTGAGTTATTGGTATCGAAATATAGGAACTTGTATAGGAGCTTGGAAAATATTTTATTTTATTTATTTATCTGCTTGGTACTGTACAGTCTTGGCAAGCCTTTTTCTATTTTGGGGCTAATGATTTTACATCATGTCTATTGACAATACATTCTCCCTAGAATTTACTGAAATTTGGAAGTGTTGACCTGCATCTGCAATTGGTCATCATACGTCGCTTACTAAACTCTGCTTGCAATTCCAATGCAGAGGTATGGCGGAAAGAAAGGCCCTGCAGCCAGTGCATCTAAAGACTAAAGACGGTGTGGGACCTCGAGAGCAAATGCCCGTTTATCTGTGAGGCATCCTGCTGGCATGGTGGTATTTTGAGTACCAGCTACTGATAGGGAATGTACACCATATATTCGCTGGTGGAGACCGCAGAGAAGCTAACCAGACTTTTGCATTGGTTGATGATTCCTGTTTCACATATCAGTAGTTTATGTACAATGACATGGAACATAGCTAGTAGATCAAATTTCCAGTTCCTCTGTTGTATGTGGACCTGTTGAATCATTTCCAACGCAATACAAGCAGAGACCGAGAGGACAAAATGGAATTGTGGTGCCTGGGGCCACGTGGCGGTGAAACATAGCTGTTATTTTTTAATGATCTTTCCAACATTGTTACTTGGATCTCGCAAGCGATTTACCGTGCCTGGATCAACCACTCAGTTTGCTGCGTGTAGCTGCGGCCGTTGCCTGCGTACCAATACCAGCGATTAATAACTCCTGTTGCTCTCACCCCCCCACCCCCCCCCCCCCAAAGCCACCGATCTTAACCGCATGACCTGCTCATCCTTGCTGTGATTACTAACAAACGTTTTAGCCATTGTCTATTTGTAGCTAACAGGCAGTTGCTGGAGCCCAACGTGCGGTCCACGACGATCAGCTCTCACAGACCCTCAGTTTTGACAGTGGCTCACCAGCCAGCCCTCCTTGTAAGGACCGTGGACGCTGCAGAATTTGGACCAAGAAAAGCTCAGGCTCATCGGCACCCAGTGACCGACGACGAGGAGGAACCGGGGGCAAGAGGCAAGCTGCAATGGCGACGAGGAGCACGGCGGTGAGGGCTGTCCCGCTGTGCCTGTGGCTCGCGCTCGGCGTGGCCACCCTGACGCTGCCCCAGGTGCGCCTCCATCTCCATCTCCATCTGTTTGCATATGCCTCCCATTTGCCACTGCTCATCACTGGCATAGTGCCATTGTTGTCCTGAGATCCCTTCGTCTATGCTGTGCATCCTATTGCTGTTGCCACCACCACCGTCACTGGCATTGCTCTTCGTTTATGCCTTGGCTGTTCACAGGCACATGCAGCAGAGGCAGACGCGGACCTCACCAAGATCACCAGCAAGGTCTTCTTTGACATCCAAATCGACGGCAAGCCCACAGGTTTGTTTGTGCGTGCAAATACGTGGCGGCCCTCCTGAGGCTAACATTTGCCAGCCCTAGTTGTATCATTAGTTGTGCGTGTTGATTCCTGAATCTTTTGATGCTCCAACCTGACTAACATTGGAGTGATCATGGATTTTCATAGGCCGGATTGTCATTGGACTCTTTGGGAAGACTGTTCCCAAGACAGCAGGTATCATCAACTAAATTGTTGTTTAGTGTATGTGGGTCTCAAAAAATGTTAACTGTATTTGTGCATCTTTTTTTTCAGAGAACTTCAGAGCACTTAGCACAGGTATGCTTCCTAACTACCACTATCATGTCCCAACCCCTTACTTACCATGCAGTACTGAAACATATTCCTACCCAGTCTAGAAATGGCAGGCTACTTATGATGTCTAAATGGGAAACATTAGGTTCCAGTCATTTCTTTTATGAAATTTCTTACTGGAGAGAGAGATCCCTCCACAGTAACGGTTTGGCAGTACACCGCTCTCTGATTCCTGTCATGTATTGTAAAGCACCCTCAACTTCCATGTTACACAGGGGAGAAAGGAATGGGTGCGTATGGCGAACCTCTGTGGTACAAGGGATCCACATTCCACAGGATCATCCCAGGCTTCATGGTTCAAGGAGGCGATTTCGTAAACCACAACGGAACAGGCTGCGATACCATCTATGGCAAAGACGTCTTCCCTGACGAGAACTTCAAGCTCAACCACGCTGAACCTGGTGACTGACTGTGCTACTTGAAATTAACCTGCTTGAAACACTGGACAGTGCTCATTTCTGATCAGCTGCATTGCAGGTACCATATCCATGGCCAATTACGGGAAAGATACAAACGGATGCCAGTTTGCCATCACCGCCGTAGAAGGAAGCAAGTAATCTTCTTCCTCAATGGTTCTTGAGCATCATCACTAGTCTTGAATTTGTAATCGCTGCAGCGCCATTTTAACTTCTATGAAAGAAAGATTTTCTTTGCTCCCTCTTGAGAATTAATGCTTGTCATTGACCGTTCTTTTCTTCTTCATGCTAAGGTTACCGAAGAAATTGGATGGGGTACATGTTGTGTTCGGCAAGGTGGTGAGTGGAATGGATGTGGTCCAGAAGATTGAAGCTCAAGGCCAGCCGAGTGGTGTGCCCAAGGCCAAAGTCCTCATAGCTGACAGCGGAGAGCTGCCCGGATCTGATGAGCTGTAACCATCCATTTTGAATGGAAACTAACATGTGTTAGCAAGCGCGGTTGTTTTTCAGCGTGGAATTGTGACCACCGTGGTCTTGTTTGATTTGGTTGGAGTCAGTTTATGTTGAATACAATGTCTAGTTCATATATGTACTTATTGAGGAATTAGAATGGTGAACAAACAAAAGCGTAATGATCTCTTCTTTAATTTATATGTTGAGAGTTTAAGAGAAGATACAGGTTAAACTGCTGGTTTATATGTGTTAACAACCAAGGAGCTGACATGAAACTAAAAAACCCACTATCCACATGATTAGCAACCAATACGACAACTGACATAAAAAAAATAAAAGAGAAACATCTTGCTAATCATCCTTTATAGTTTACACCATGTAACCAAGAGCCATTCTGCATGCTGCAACAACTTCCACGAAAGGGAGAGAGGGATGGGTTCTCCTAGGCGATGCCTCAAACTAAAGCCACCCTGCACGTTGCAGCAACTTCCGCGAGGGGTAATCAAGAGCCATCCTCTGTAGAACTTTCCACAAGAGAGAGAGGGGCTCTCCAAAGCGATGCCTCAAGAGCCACCCTGCACGTTAAAGCAACTTCTATGAGGGGGAGAGGTTCTTTGGAGCGATATCTTTAGAGACTATATGTAAATAACTTATTGGTAATTGGTATAGTTGGGAAGGTTATAGACCACGCCTTGAAGCTGGTTGGTCGCAAAAATGTGGGTATGTGATATGTGTTGAAATGGACTTAAATAAGTTTAAGTGAAACATTTTTGTGTTAGTAAACTTAGCAAGATATAATCGGTAAACCTTAACAAGACACAGACGCTTTAAATTAAACACATATGTATATCTCATATATGTTAAAGTGTAACAAGCATGTCGTATTTAAATTTAAATACTTAAGAAACACTTTCTTAGGTGCCAATCGCCAAGGAAAACCGGAAAACCCTCAAGGAAATGTCAAGTTTCTTTGGTGGCCTAGAGAAACAGCCAAGAAAATATCCAATTTCCTTGGAGGCCTAGTGAAACAGTCAAGGAAATACAAAAATTTGGGGGTTCTTGCTATCCGCCAAGGAATATACATTTCCTTGATGGTTTACTATCACAGCCAAGAAAACAGTATATTCCTTGACAGTTTGATTTGGCCCGTCAAGGAAATTTGAGGGCGCCAAGAAAATATGTTTTGTGGTAGTTTACCTCCATGTGAACGAACAGTTGCTTAGTGTTATTCCCCTTATTAAGATGAATCCAGGATCTATTGGGAAGCTTACTGTCAAACTGTTGTAAATGAGATGGCATGGACGGCATAGGGTTGAGTTCGTTTATACAAACATGAATGTGGTTTATTATTGGGTATGAAACCTTGTGGTTGCAGTAGATTTACGTGTGCAAAATTGGAAACTTGTAAATAAACTACCCTTAAATAAATTTGTCTATAAACTAGCAAAACAATGGCATCAAATATGAGTCTAACAAAAGTGAGGGCGCTCAACCGCTCATGTTGGTGAACATCACTAGTTATTTTTCACCTCGACTTGGATGAATTTTCTTCAATTTCCACCTTTCCTGCATGGTTTGTGCTAGAAAATTGGCATGTGTCGATGATTAACCATTCAAATATTTCCCTGTTACTGTGGCCACATACTATTCCCTTTTGTTCTAAACTATAAGTCGTTTTGACATTTCTAAGTACACATAGTTTTTGCAAAACAAAACAAAAATTGCCTGATGGGAGTACGAAACAAAAATCATGTATCTATAGAACTGTCAAATTGACTTATACTTTGACTGAGGGAGTACGTGGCACTGAATTTTGCAATTGGTGATGGCCTTGTATTACCAGCGTCCAGCAAGCCATGGCAGCGTCTTTTTTTTTGCGGGGGGGGACAGTTGCATGAATCCAACATGCCGCCTATAAATTATAGGGGCCTCGCTATTTCTGTATGGCCCATCTGTCAGACAACGCCAGCCGTGTCTTTTTTTTTTTGGAGGAATCTAACGAGCCACCTTGCATGAATCTAACGTGCCGCCTATCCCTCGTTATTTCTGTATGGCCCATCTGTCAGCCAACGCCAGCCCTCCTCCACATAAAGAAGGATCGAGGGCGCGATGCTGCAGGAGAAGCAGAGAGAGCCGCAGGTCAGGCTCGCCGGTGCCTATGGCTCGCGCTCGGCGTGGCCACCCTGACGCTGCCCCAGGTGCGCCTCCATCTCCGTCTCCCATTGCCACTGCTCATCACTGGCATTGTTGTCCTGAGATCATATCCCTTCGTTTATGCTATGCATCCTATTGCTGCTGCCACCACCCGTCACTCTGGCATTGCTCATCGTTTATGCATTGGCTGTTCACAGGCACATGCAGCAGAGGCAGACGCGGACCTCACCAAGATCACCAGCAAGGTCTTCTTCGACATCCAGATCGACGGCAAGCCCGAAGGTTTGTTTGTGCATGCAAATACGTGGCGGCCCTTCTGAGGCTGATTCCTGAATCTTTTGATGCTCCAACCTGACTAACATTGGAGTGATCATGGATTTTCATAGGCCGGATTGTCATTGGACTCTTTGGGAAGACTGTTCCCAAGACAGCAGGTATATCGTCAACTTAATTGCTGTTCGGTTCAGCAAATTTGGTATTATTTTTCGTGCGAACAAACGTTGGGTCTCAACTCTCAAATGTTAACTGTACTTGTGCATCTTTTTTTCAGAGAACTTCAGAGCACTTAGCACAGGTATGCTTCCTAACTACCACTCTCATGTCCCAACCCCTTACCTACCATGCAGTACTGAAACATATTCCTACACAGTCTAGAAATGGCAGGCTACTTATGATGTCTAAATGGGAAACATTAGATTCCAGTCATTTCTTTTATGAAATTTCTTACTGGAGAGAGAGAGATCCCTCCACAGTAACGGTTTGGCAGTACACCGCTCTCTGATTCCTGTCATGTATTGTAAAGCACCCTCAACTTCCATGTTACACAGGGGAGAAAGGAATTGGTGCTTATGGCGAACCTCTGTGGTAGAAGGGATCCACATTCCACAGGATCATCCCAGGCTTCATGATTCAAGGAGGCGATTTCGTAAACCACAACGGAACGGGCGTTGATTCCGTCTATGGCAAAGACGTCTGGCCGGCCTGACGAGAACTTCAAGCTCAACCACGACGCCGAAGCTGGTGACTAACTGTGCTAACGTGAAATTAACCTGCTTGAAACACTGGTCGTCAGTGCTCATGTCTGATCAGCTACTGCATTGCAGGTACAGTATCCATGGCCAATTACGGGAAAGATACAAACGCAGGCCAGTTTGCCATCACCACACTGTAGAAGGAAGCCGGTAATCTTCTTCTTCTTCAATGGTTCTTGAGCATCATCAGTAGTCTTTATTTTGTAATCGTCGCAGCGCCATTTTAACTTCTACAAAAGAAAGATTTTCTTTGCTCTCTCTTGAGAATTAATGCTTGTCACTGATCGTGCTTTACTCCTTCGTGCAAAGGTTACCGAAGAAATTGGATGGGGTACATGTTGTGTTCGGCAAGGTGGTGAGTGGAATGGATGTGGTCAAGAAGATTGAAGCTCAAGGCCAGCCGAGTGGTGTGCCCAAGGCCAAAGTCCTCATAGCTGACAGCGGAGAGCTGCCCGGATCTGATGAGCTGTAACCATCCATTTCGATGTAACATCTGTCAGCAAACGAGTTGTTTTTCAGCGTGGAATTGTGACCACCGTGGTCTTGTTTGATTTGGTTAGAGCCATTTTATGTTGATGTTTACAATGTCTAGTTCATATATGTGCTTATTATTGGGGAATTAGAATGGTGAACAAACAAAAGCGTTAAGCGTAGTGATCTCTTCTTTAATTTATATGTTGAGAACTCCCTTTGTTTAAGAGAAGATGCAGGTTAAACTGCTGGTTTATATGTGTTAACAACGAAGGAGCTGACACGAAACTAGAAGGAAACGTTCTAGGTGACATCCGGTTATTTTGGGCCCTCTTAACAACTGGATTTTGCCCATGTATTTACATTGTCTTTTAACTATTTTTACACTGTCTATTTACTGTATTTACAATGATTTTTCAATATAATTTATTTTACAGAGTGATGTAATTTAAGGATAACACAACTTCTAATTTTATGGATTGTCAAATTGTTCAAAAAATTTATAAATTATTTCTATAGATTACAGATATTAGATAAATATATTTCAAATTGTTCACGAATGTTAGAGCCAAACATATATGCCAAATTCTCGATGGTTTGCATGCGCCGCCTGTCTCCTGCGAGTCATAGGCCCCACGCCATGCAAACCGGTCCCCTCTGTAGACACTGCTGCATGCGCCGTTGCCTCCTAACGCCATGGGCCCCACGCCCTTCCCCCCTCTCTCTTTCTGCATGCAGACCAGACCGCGCGGCAGACAGCAGCAGCAACTGGCGTGATCGGACGGCAGACCGCGCAACACATGGCAAATCCGACGGCTACAAATCCGTGCGCCAGAGGGAGGGAAAATAACCGGTTGTTGTATAGCAATCCTGAACTAGAAAACCCACTATCTACGTGATTAGCAACCAACATGACAACCATCACAAAAAATAAGAGAAACAACCAGCTAATCATCCTATACACCATGGTCACCAGGGTCATCCTGCATGAACTTCCGCAAGCGGGAGAGTTCTCTAGAGCGATGCCTCAAGAGCCGCCCTGCACGTTGCAACAACTTCTACGAGAGATAACCGAAAGGCATCTTCTGCAGCAACTTCCACAAGAGGGAGAGGGGTTCTTCGGAGCAATTCCTCAAGAGCCACCCCAACTTCTGCAGGGGTAATGAAGAGCCATCCTCTGCAACAACTTTCATAAGAGGGAGAGGGATTCTCTAGAGCGATGCCTCAAGAGCCACCTTGCACATTGGAGCAACTTTTGCGAGGGGGAGAGAGGGAGGGGTTCTCCACAACGATGCCTTTAGAGACTATTTGTAAATAACTTGTTGGTATAGTCGAGAAGGCTATACACCATGTCTCGAACCTGGTTGATTGTGAAAATGTGGGTACGTGATATGTGTTTAAATGGACCTAATAAGTTTAAGTGAAATTGTCGGGTTCATAAACCCGGGGTCCCTAATGGACCTGCTTCCTAGCAAAAGCTCGGCCCAGCAGACGATGTTGCGAATGACGCGCAACTCCTGGACCGGCCCAAATACCTAACGGCTGGCCAAAGAAGGAACGACGCTCGCTCCCGACTTCGGCCCGCCTCTCTCGACCGGAAGGCCTGGCCAAGGAGAGGACGACGCTCGCTTCCGACTCCGGCCCGCCTCTCCGACCAAAAGGCCTAGCCAAGGAGGAACGACGCTTGCTTCCGACTCCGACCCGCCTCTCCGACCGAAAGGCCTGGCCAAGGAGAGGACAATGCTCGCTTCCGACTCCGGCCCGCCTCTCCGACCGGAAGGCTTGGCCAAAGAAGGAATTCCGACTCCGGCCCGCCTCTCTCGACCGGAATGCCTGGCCAAAGAAGGAACGACGCTCACTTTCAACTTCGGCCCGCCTCTCGACCGGAAGGCCTGGCCAAGGAGAGGACGACGCTCGCTTCCGACTCTGGCCCGCCTCTCTGACCGGAAGGCCTGGCCAAAGAAGGAACGACGCTCGCTTCCGACTCCGACTAGCTTCTCTGACCAAGAGTACACCGAACCTCTACTTACAGCTCCTCTCCGACCGGTGCGGTCGGAGCCGACTGGGAAACAACCGAACGGGAACACCCGCTCAGTAAGGACCCAAAGAACCAGGCGGAGCAAGTAAGGCAGGGCACTAAAGTCAAACCACAATACCAAGGACCGTACCCTGCACGCCTGCAGGACAGTACCGTCAGGTCATGTCAGAAGGGTGCTCTGCAACCTTCCAGACATGTCAGAACACGAACCGTGTTATGGGCGCCGACGTTTGTCCTACAGTATGGTAGGCGTCGACATTTGCCATACTAGAAGAACACGGTGGAACCAACCACATGCATCCAGCCATCAACAATATTGTGGGCGCCGACAAACCACCTTGTACCTGACGGCGTGGGCAACAAAACTAGGTAGCACACACACTCTCTTTCTCTCACACTCTCTCTCTTGTAAAGCCGTCCCCTTCATCTATAAAAGGGGATGCGCTCTCTCAAAGAGGGGATGATTCCGACGATTCGAACAACCAACGAACAATAGACGGATCATTCGGATTCTCTCTGCTTGGCTCTAGAACTCTAAAGACAAACAGAGCATACGTTCGAACACTTAGCTCACATTGGAGCTCCCGTCACTCTCGGCCCTTTGGTCTGGAGTTCGACCGGTCCTCTGATACCCCCATCTTACTCCCTCTCATTTGTAACCCCACAACAAACTTCAAGCACCTGGGCTCAGGAATAAAGTCATCAACCGACTCAAACTTGACGTAGGGCATGTTGCTTGAACCAGTATAAACCCTGTGTCATTGAATGCTAGGCCACATCCGATCACAACGTACGGCAAAACTATAAATATTTACGTGTTGGTCACTTTTCGCACCGACAGAAATATTTTTGTGTTAGTGAACTTAACAAGATATAATCAACAAACCTTAACAAGACACAAACACTTAAAACACATACATATATATCTCATATATGTTTAAGCATAACAAGCATGTCAAACTTAAATTTTAAATACTTAAGAAACATTTTCTTAGGTGCCAACCGCTAAGGAAACCAGAAAGTCCTCAAGGAAATGTCAAATTCCTTGGTGGCCTAGAGAAATGGCCAAGGAAATGTGGAGGCCTGGTGAAAGAGTCAAGGAAATACACAATATCCTTGGAGGTTCTCACAATCCGCCAAGGAATATACATTTCCTTGATGGTTTTACTATCACCACCAAGGAAATAGTGTATTCCTTGGTTGTTTGAATTTGGCCCCTCAAGGAAATTCACAATCACCAAGAAAAATCTATTTTGTGGTAGTGTGCCTCCTTGAGAACGACCAATTGCTTAGTATTATTCCCCTTGTTAATTAAGACAAATCTACGATCTATTTTGGGAAGCTTACCATCAAACGATTGTAAATGAGATGGCATGGATGGCATAGGGTTGAGGTCGTTTATATATACAAACATATGAAATGTGGTTATTGCTGGGTATGAAACCTTGTGATTGTAGTAGATTCACATGCTACAATTGAAAATTTGTGTAAACTTCCCTTAAAAATTTGTCTATAAACTGGCAAAAGCAATGACATCAAATATGAGGCTAAGAAAAGTGAGGGCCCACATGTTGGTGGAACATCATTAATTATTTTTTCACCTCAATTCAGATGCATTTCTTCAATTTCTGCCTTTCATGCATCAGAAATGATTGGACGCAGGCGTCCGTCCGTCCTGACGCCGCGCACCCACTCCGTCTCGCAGCTGCCACATTTCCCCTGCAGCATGCTCCTCGCCCCGCCGTCGCGCGCCCCACCGCACCACTCGATACTTGCTCCGGACACACCACTGCTCCCTCTGGTGCACAACCTCGACCGAGTAGCAATTCCTCGCTCTGGCCATGCCCCTGCTCCCTCTGGTGTGTGGTCCCTCGACTAGGCAACCCACGCTATGTGCCAGGCCGATCGGGCCACACCACGCCTGTGCTGGCATAGATGGCTGCCACCTTCTTCTCCACTGCGACCCACATAGCCGGATCTCGCTGTGCAATGCTCCGTTCGCCCAACCACCTACCAGGGTTTGTTGAAAAGCGCAGATCGTAAACGGTCTGTTTCAAGTGTTTTAGATGTTTCAGAGGTATGTGTAACACCTCTGATGTTACGAGTTTGCTTAGCACCAAGGTTAATGCCTAAGAGAAATTAGCAAAACAAGTTTTCGGGTTTAAAAGTTTAAAACGCACATGGAATGACGTGTGAGTCTTAGGTGGCTCACTTTGATGGACTAAACCAAATATCTGAGTTAATTCACTTAGTGCGTAAAAGTATTTAAAAATATCCAATAATGATTCTAGCAAGTAAATGGCGAATGGCTTGTTCTGCTGGATTGAGCATGAAAACAATTTTTATAAACAAAAATAAAATATAACATGTAATTAGAACTTAAATAAAAATTTGAAGTGCAAGTTAGTAGTTAAAAATACAACTATTGGTTTGGTGAATGGATGTTGTTCCATGGTATTTTTGATAGCTCAAAAATTGAATTGGAAATTAAAATTTGCCCTTTTCGTTGAATCGGCAAAAAAAATTAAAGTTGTGTTGAAAGTACACTTTTTGTCGATTTATAAAATGTAAAAATAGTTAAATAATGCCATGATGTTTTGGTTCTATTGTTTGATAGATGGTAGTGTGGACATCAGATTGGAGGACTTGCTTGGGCTTCAATCACGATCAACCGCAGCACTTGCTTAGCTTTTAAATTCGTGCGCATCACTACTCACCGTCGAACAGCGCAGCCTATGGTCGCCGCGTGCACTGCCTGCCAGCCGTCTAGCCGATGTGGTGCTTCGCCCACTGCACGAACCACCTACCAAGATGTCTCACTGCCGTCCTGACCACTTGACGACGGTGGTGCGTCCCCTTGCTCAGAATCAATCATCCGAGTTATTCATGTCGCGTCGCGTTGTTGGCCCCGTCGCCGTGTACGCGGGCTTGCTTGACATCACCGACCGGAGCCGTGCCGCTGCTGCCTCGCTCACCTCGCGCTGCCCCTTCCACTCCCCTTGCCCTCCCTCTGCTTGCCCCGTGCCGAACCGCCTGGCTGCCCTGGCTAGCGCTGGGCCACAACCACCATCGCCCACCTCCTCGCCGCATCCGAAGCGTAGCACCGCGACCGTTGCCGTGTTGTCAACCCCATGCTGCACTGCTCTTCTCTGAGCCACGCCGTCGCCTATGCCACATCGTCCACCTGTACGACGGGCTGGAGGCGTTGACCCCACGTTGAGCCACCTTGCCTTCGCGCTATGGACGCCGCAGCCTCACCATCGCGTCGTCACTGTCACCCGATCCGCCACGTCGCCGTGGGCCCATCCTTCCCATCGCTGAAGATCCACGTCATGCCACCGACTCTGACGCGCCCTGCTCTAGGTCTACGACGCCGTTGCTACGCCTTCCGCCGTTCGTCGCCCGGCCCTCGCGAGCGCGTGAACCTCCACGGCACCACCCTAGTCTTGCCTCGCCGCACCGCCGCGTGGAAGACCACGCCAAGGACCGACTCATGGCCGGCCCTCCCTCGTGAGCGCGTGCGTGCCCCATGGCCTCTTGCCGGTCCACAGCTCCCCCGCGTTGCCTTGCCACACGCGACTCCACCCTGCTCCTCCGCCGCTGCGCAGCCGCCCGAGCCCACGTTGCCCGCGCCGCTCCGCCTCCGTCATCGCTGTCCCTCTGCTCGTGCTCTACTTTTGGGGAGGGAGAGAAGGTGAGAAAGTATGAATAGAAACTAATATGGGGTTCTTATTGCAAAAATACGTGACTCATATGAATAGTATCGCATAGTGTTGTTTACCTCGGTTAAATAAGGAAAAGCGCAGGGTCCTTTTTACATAGTTGCGTGCCCTCTCTAGGCCTTTAGCCGTGGGTCGACTTTGTTGGCCCTTTCTTCCCTACACCTCCGCTGACATGCTGCTGCTCGGCGCCCGCCTAGGCACAGTCAGCGCCTTTTGGGCCTTGGCCGCGTGGGCCATAGCCACCATGGGCATTTGCCAAGCGCGCTTGTGCCTGATGGTCGTCTCTTCTGGCTAGTTTGGGCCACGTGTGCCTGGGTCTCTTGGCCACCCAGTGTGGGCCGCGCTGGTCAAAGCCGGCCTAGGTGCCCTTTTCTTTTTCTAGTTTTTGTTTAAAATGGCTAAAACTTATAAAATTCATAATAAATAAAATAAAAAGCGTAAAATGACAAATCCAATTTTGTTGAACTCTACACGGATTGTACTACACTGTGAACATATAAAATCATATGCTTTAGCACAAAATAATTGTCTTAAAAATTACTCTAGGGTTTGTTGTAATTAATTAAAATAGTTCTTATGCTCCAAATGCTATGAAAATTTTACAGTAGCATAACTTTGCTTTGTTTGTACTCTAGTAAAAATTTTATGTTCATTAGGTACTGGATCATTGGAGTATTAATTTAGGTTGTGAATACTAGTTTAATTCTTGAAATAAAATTAAAAGAAAATAGAAATATAAAATGTATGTCCTTAGAATATTATAACTACAATAGTACTTTAGGACACTTATTAACATCTTGGAATTGTATAACTAAAGACACTTGTTGAGAAATGTCACCTTTCTTGACGATGTTGATGCGTAGATTAGAACGTTAGTCATTAGAGCCGGCTTGTTAGTTCATAGTATGTACTCTGTGTTAAGAGTTGTTGTTGCCTTGTTAATTAACCATTGCATCATCTCTGCATCGCATTGCATATCATAATAGGAATATCGATGGATCGTGGAGTCATCGGGAGTTACTGGTGAAATAGTACGTTTGGAGATCGTGTCGCTAAGATGGAATGTTAACTTTGGGTTATATTTTACCAGACAAGCCCCGGTGCATAACCCCTACTTTTTTGTATTTTAAATTATATTTGTGCATTAAGTTTTAAGGAGTTGAATAAAACCCACTTGCATATATATATATCTGTATCCTATGAGTCTTACTAGTATGACATGATCGTGTAGATTGAAATGCTACAGGACTCCGGTAGAAGTCGAGTGATTGCCTGTCACTCGTGAGAGATAAGAAATATATTACTGTATTATTATGACTTGGAATATATAAATGGTGAAAGAAAAAAATGGAGACCGGGCAGGGATATGGTTTGGGTATTGGTAGGTGTAAAAGGTTGTGTCCTGCGGCTAACGGGGCATAACTTGGTTACGCTGTTTTCCCTGTCTGTGTCGAATAAGGACCGGCCGTTACATTGGACTCTAGGCAAGGTATAGACTTACTATCCCGAGCACATACTTGGGTATGGGTGCAGGGAAGACTTATTACTCTCTTGTCATGGATTCCGGCTCTTTTCGGTCCAACTTGCGGTGGTGGTTTTTGGGTGGAGGTCACCGTACTGAGTCCGGGACTCAAGTGCGGGGGCTTGGAGTTCAAGTTTGGACGGGGACCTAGACCTCATGACAGGACGGTAGTGGGTTGGTCTTGTGTGCCTGGGGTACAAGCGGGGCATGTGTTTCGCACATAGGCCGGATCGTGCTGGGACTTTTTGGGGACACTGTTCCTAAAACAACAGGTACTATATATAAGCATATATCATCTCAATTTGCTAACGCTAGGTCACAGACCAACAAATGTTGCGTTACCTGTTTTTTCCTCGTGATGAGTTCATTGTTGATTTCTAAGAACACTAACTGGCAATCTCCATGTGTACCTTTTCGTTTTTTACTAAGAATATATAAGCGTCGAGCTAATTTGCACATGTACGCTTCCAAATCCTAACCACTAAATCATGCCATTTCGCCTGAATGAAAAACATGCTCAAATCACGTTTCGTGATTTCACCAAAAAAATGGGCTGCGCTTATTTTTAACATCTACGCCAAAAATGTTTACTCGAACACAAATACATTATACTTGTTTTGAAAATTTATGTGAAATTGCTTATTCAGAGTTCAGGGATGACACTGAGATAAAATCTGTTTCCTGTGGATTTTAATTCTATATAGTGCAGGGAGAAAGGAATGGCCAAGTCCGGCAAGCCTCTGTTTGCTATAAGGTATCCAGATTCCACAGGATCATCCCGATTTTCATGATCAGCAAGGATTTGAACGAGCAGATTTCACAAATGGCAACAGGAACGGGACTGAATCCATCTATGGTAGCACGATCTTCCTACCGTTTAGAACTTCAAGCTCAACCACACTGATCGCCGTCGTACTATCCAGAGGCAAACAAGACCCATCGCATGGAATGGAGCTTCAGGGGCTTTTACATTGCTCACCTCTGACGGTCAAGAACTGAAATGTGTGGGATCTGATCTGCTTGGCACGCTGTCCATATCGGTTGTTCAATGGGCCAGCTAAATTCATTTTTTTGAAAGTTCATCTAATTCACCATTATAAGAAAAATAATATTATTTTCAAAAACACCGTCTATTTACCCCCACAGATCTCTCTCTCGGTTAAAAAAATAAAAATCAATCCCTTAATGTTCTAGAGCACAGCTAGTTTACATGCATTTCAGTTTTGACTTTTGAGAATGTTTATTGTCGCTGATATAGGGTGACCGACGACGCGACGCTGCATGAAGCTGAATTGGGTCAATTTCGCCGACGACAAATTGAAGGTTCAGAGGAAGAAGCTGGACGGCTCCGCGCAGCTCGGCGGCGGCGTGCCTGTGGCTCGCTCAAGCCGTGGTGGATCGATCATTCGCTGGACGTCGTCCGCAAGATCGAAGCTGAAGCATGCGATGCCATTGTCGCTGCCCAAGGCCAAGGTCGTCATATCAACAGCGGGGACCTTCTTCGATATCCAAATCGACGGCAAGCCTGATGCTGCCCATCATGATACCATCTCACCTGAACATGCTATCAAATTCAGAATCCATCCATCTTGTTAAGAAACCAAATCTTGAGATGATTGTGTTTTTCTATTGCCCCATCGCTCTCTGTTGTCACACTTATGCCCGCTCGATGCTCCTAATCGCAACTTTATTTCGCACACAGGCTCGGATCTTGCTGGGACTTTTTGGAAACACTGTTCCAAAAAAAACAGTTGTCACAATATATAATGCATATGTTGGATCTCAAATTGCTAACGCTCAAAGTTTATACACCAACAAATGTTATATTGCCTTTTTTTATCATGATGAGTTCGTTGTTGATAGGAAGAACACTAACTACCGTCCATGTGTACCTTTTCGTTTTTTACATAAAATTTCCATTTTACACAGGTAACTTCCTAATTACAACCATTTCTCAACTATAAGGCCTTAATGGTCTTTTGCTCAACCACGTTTGTCGCGAGCCTTCATTCTCCAACTTTACTGGTCACAAATCTTCTTGTTGTCTTTTAAAAACTTTTCAGACTTCAGGGATGACACTGTACAAATCCGTTTCCTGTAATTATACATACGCAGGGGAGAGAGGAATGGCCAAATCCGGTCTTCCTCTGTGATCTTGCTTCTTCTTTCCACGGGATCATCGCAAAATCTCTTTATCAAAGGAGGAATTTTTTGAGCAAAGTCGGGATTTCCATCTATGGCAGCACGATCTTCTTTGACCCTTCAAGTAAACTTTGTTATTGAAATCACACTTTACTCCAAACACTATGCATGGAATGGAGCTTCAGGGAGTTTTGCATTGCTCACCTCTGATGGTCAAGAACTGAAATGTGTGGGATCTGATCTGCAGGCACGCTGTCCATGGACACCTTCTTCTCCACTGCGACCCACATAGCCGGATCTCGCTGTGCAGTGCTCCGTTCGTCCACACACCTGCCAGGGTTTGTTGAAAAGCGCAGATCGTAAACGTTTGTTTCAAGTGTTTCAGATGTTTTAGAGGTATGTTGCAAGTATTTCATATAGATGTTGCAAAAGTAAATCATGATGTTGCGTATGTTGCAATGGTTGTACGCGTATGTTGTAAGAGTCTGTTTTTGAATGTTTCATCTGTTTTTTCAGATGTACGTTGCAAGTATGTTTATCTAGATGTTGCATATGTTTCACACATGTGTTGCAAGTGTTTTATCTGGATATTACGTATGTTTGCAATGGTTTTCAAGTGTTTTTAAGGTGTCTCTGCAAGTGTTTCAGACACATGTTTCAAGTGTTTCATATATTTTCAGACGTATGTTGCAATGGCACCGGTGGCTGGCGGACAGCGGCCTGCTGCAGGGCTTTGGCTCCTTCCTCACGCGGCGTGCATCGCCTCTCTCTCTCTCCTGTCCCTCCCCTCCCCTCCCTTCCATCCATCTCGACGCCCGCAACTCGAGCTCGTTGAGCGCCTTCCCTTCCCTCCATCTCGATGCCCGCAGTTCGAGCTCAAAGAGCGCGATGACGCAGACGCCTGACAAGCACGGTACGTGCGGAGATGGTGGCCCGACGAGCGTGCGGAGGTGGTGGCCCTAGGTAAGCCGACGGCGGCGCGATGCCCGCGTGATGGCCCCGCAGCAAGCTGAGATCTGCGCCGTCCGCTCGCTTCCTGCATGAAACAGAGCCACCGCGGGCATCCATCCGGATGTCCGGGCAAGAGTCGTACCTTCCTGCATGGTTTGTGCTTTAAATTTGGCATGTGTCCATGGTTAACCATTCAAATATTTTGCAATTGCTGATGCCCTTTATCACTGGCAAACCGTAATATTATTTAAATATAAAATTGCAGATCTAAATGTTGTAATAGAAAAATCATAAATCTAGGTACCTGTCCGCACTTCAAGAGCCGACAGACAACTAATCGACCGCCCAAAGGCTGATACGATCTTGTCGGCAATTAGATCGCCGAGAGATGATGCCACGAGTCCGCGGCTGTATCCCCTCCCCTAATGATCCACTCCTGCTAATGACATAAGGTTGGCCATGCCCATTTTCTTTTCTTTTGTTTATTTCATTTCACATAGCTGGTGTTTCTTTTCACCTGGCGAAAGGCTGGCAATGTCCTTTTTCTTTGTTTTTTCTATTTCATTTCACATAGCTAAATGTTACCAATATATTTTCATAATAAACATATTTAAAGATATAAATGTTACCAGTATATT
Organism: Miscanthus lutarioriparius; assembly: GCA_904845875.1. Taxonomy (NCBI): domain Eukaryota; kingdom Viridiplantae; phylum Streptophyta; class Magnoliopsida; order Poales; family Poaceae; genus Miscanthus; species Miscanthus lutarioriparius. The sequence goes on along the minus strand of CAJGYO010000019.1, from coordinate 5,031,595 downwards.
TTCATAATAAACATATTTAAAGATATAAATGTTACCAGTATTTTTTATAAATCTAGTGAAACAAATTATTTTGGGATGGAGGAAATAGGCATTTCAAGTTCAAGCGCTCAGGTTGCATACAATTCTTATGAATGTATGCATGCACATCTTGACCTGGCAAGCATTTGCGAGGAGTGACAAGCTAGATCAGCAAATCTCAAGACACCTCGCTATCGACGAGACATCGTCTGTGTCGTGGGTTCATAACCATGGCTATGTATGAAACTTTCCAGATTACTCAAGACACGATAGGGTTCATCCTGGTTCAGACGTGCTTGCAGCCTTTCTAGATGATAGGAGCTGGCTGGCAATCTAGGAGCTCGTAGTTTTACCACTAAAATAATAGCGCCGTTAATAATTTCAGAAAATTACAAACACTCGGTCTAAATCGAGGACTTGCTTGGGTGAGTAGATTTCACCGTAAGAAATCTAACTTGCTCGGGTGAGTAGATTTCACCATAAGCAAAATGGGTTGCGCTTATTTTTTAACATCTACTTAAAAATGCCTTCGTGACGTGGACATTGCAATTGCATGTGCTAGTGTATTTTAATTGTCTGTGATAGTGCATTGCCTAGTTAGACAGCTTGCATGTTGAGATAATGAGGTTTTGCTGAGTGGATTTTAATTCTATGTGATAGTGCATTGTCTAATTGGACCGTCTGCATGTCTAGATAAATAGCTAAGGGTTTGCTCTATAAGAGTATAAGATAGGATAAGTAAATCGCCGCGCAAATTGATTTGAATGAGCAGCATGCAAATTGATTTGAACGAGTAGAAAAAGAAAAGGCAAGCCAGTTCGGGCGGACCAGGGGCCGACAAGCAGCTGCTACCGTTTAGGCTGCAGTTACGTGGACGTGATATTGTCGGCTATCCAGAGGCCGACAAGACCAATCGGCCAACTAGGTGCCGACAAGAGGCTTCCCGATTACACCTACTACTGTTTAGTCCGCGGATCCGCGCACGCGAGGCTATCGGCCAGTTTGGGGCGGCAGGGCCCATATCGGTTGTTCAATGGGCGATAGGCAGCTAAATTCTTTTTTTTTGAAAGTGACATCTAATTCTACAATTATTTATTTAAATAATATTATTTTAAAAAAACACCATCTATTTGTAGCCAACAGAGTGCAACAGAGACGGTTACATGAATCCAACGTGCCATCTATAATTTATAGGGCCGTCGCTATTTCTGTCTGGCCCACCTGTCAGCCAGAGCCAGCCCTCCTCCTTATAAGGAAGGATCGAGGACGACCGACGACGCGACGCTGCATGAAGCTATAAGAGAGCCGCAGGTCAGGCTCGCCGGCGACGAGGACGGAGGAAGGAATCAGAGGCAGGAGACCTGGCCGCGATGGCTCCGCGCAGCTCGGCGGCGACGTGCCTGTGGCTCGCTCTCGCCGCGGCCACCCTATCGATCATTCGCTAGCTGAATGCCTCCAGCTCCTTACATCGCCTCTGGCGATTCTGATTCTGATGCATGCGATGCCATTGTCGCTGTTCAGGCGCAAGGAGGACCATCACGGCCAGGACCTTCCTCGATATCCAAATCGACGGCAAGCCTGCAGGTTCGTACATGCATGCATAGTTACCATTTCACCTGAACATGCTATCAGAAATTCAGAATTCGAGTCTGAGATTTGCCGGCCGGCTTGATTATCCTGAGATGATTGCATTATTTCTATTGCCCTCCCTCTCTCTGGTCACACTTATGCCCGCTCGATGCTCCTAATCGCAACTTTATTTCGCACACAGGCCGGATCGTGCTGGGACTTTTTGGGGACACTGTTCCTAAAACAACAGGTACTATATATATAGGCATATATCATCTCAATTTGCTAACGCTAGGTCACAGACCAACAAATGTTGTGTTGCCTGTTTTTTCCTCATGATGAGTTCGTTGTTGATAGGAAGAACACTAACTACCGTCCATGTGTACCTTTTCGTTTTTTACAGAGAATTTCCGAGCTCTTTGCACAGGTACGCTTCCTAATCCTAACCATCTCTCATGCCATTTTGCCTTAATGAAAAACATGCTCAACCACGTTTGTGCGCGGAGAAAAAAAAGCATTACGCCAAAAAGTTTACTCGAACACAAATACATTATCCTTGTTTCGTGAAAATTTTAAAAAACTTATTCAGAGTTCAGGGATGACACTGTACAAATCCGTTTCCTGTAATTATACATACGCAGGGGAGAGAGGAATGGCCAAGTCCGGCAAGCCTCTGTGCTACAAGGGATCCACATTCCACGGGATCATCGCGGGCTTCATGATCCAAGGAGGCGATTTCACAAACGGCAACGGAACGGGGACCGAATCCATCTATGGCAGCACGATCTTCCCTGACGAGAACTTCAAGCTCAATCTCAGTGAAGCCGGTACGCCCCGCGACCAACGTTCCGCTGAACACCCCGTGACCAGCGTTCGCGTTGCCGAACGCCCTGCCAAACGCCCCGCGACCAACGTGAGCGAGGAAAGCGAGATAATCCCGCCGAACGCCCCGCGACCAACGTTCCGAACCGCGTTCAAGAGTATTATATAAACTACAATTACATGTCCAATTCACAAGAATATATACAATCAATCATTAAATAGACATAATTCACAAGGTAAAACCAATGTCAAATTCCATACACATTCAGTCCCACGAAGGTGTTGGTACTGAGGATTTCTACCTAAGTCAGACTCTCGGTCATGGTAGGTGCCTTTGATGTGTACAATCTGGTCCAATATGGAGTTGCAAAGGTCACCGACGAGCTCTAAGAGTTGGTCACCCTTGTATGGGTCTCTTTTCATTTCTTTCTCTTCTTTCCACTACAAGAGAACAAGTTTTGATTTAGTATTTCATACCATGTACGAAGTTTTTATACTACGGGTGAAGAGGTTCAAACTTACCTTTAAGGGGTGTCTCCTGTAGGCACCGGTGTTACTTATCATAGAACATACATAGTATCCACAATGTACACTCTCAGGCTTCTGCTTGGGGCATTGTGTGTTTTGCATATGAAAATGTTAAGTAATGCATTTGACAGCCATGTAATGGAGTACTGAAGAAGTAAGTTACACTTACCGCACATAGTGTTTTTATAGCCAACTTTTCCTTCCTTGCTGGATCATGCCTTCCGTGATGTTTAGTGACATAGAACCTAAATGTCTTGTTCAAATTATTTTAGCAAATACAACTTGTTAGTATCCAAAAGTGAACGTTACAAGTATGTATACAAACATATAAGCTAATGAAGATTGTCGATATGTATACGTCTTGAGAATTGATATAGAGTCTTTGTATGTCACTGGGTCCCTATCTATTGAATCAAAGACCCATGCCATGCTTCTCCCGACATCAACGCCTATACAAATCCAGTGGTTGCTGCATGGATTTAATCTTAGAACTAGATAAGCTCTTTGGCATCGAATAAAATATATCGAACAAAGCTTTAAGTATAGAGTTGAACTTACTCGAAGTTGTATGGTAGCCATATAGTAGAGTGCTGTTGGAGAATTTTTAAAGCCAGGGCAATGTATGCCACAACCTTAAGGGACTCTTCCCTTAGTTTTGCCGTACAGATATGTTCTTTCTCCCGAAGGGTCTTTCTAGCAGCTAGCTCTTTGGCATCCAGTTTCCACTATTTAGGGTAATTACAATTTGTTTGTGCTATAGCTTGAGGGTCTATATACCTGGCTTTCACACTTGACATTTGTTTGACAATGTGCACTTGAATTCTACAAATCATGGCGTGGGTTAGTTACAACAAAATTCAAAAATTACATTCATATCATATCGGGAGGACAAGGACTTACAGGCACCACGTGCGAATTAGATTCATCTCCATTGCTCCGAGGTGAAAGCATGTCTGCATGTCATTGAAGTCAAAGACAATTTTTTGGTTGGGCTTCCAAATGTGCCGGTGGGGAAGAATGCTTGTACGAGGTCTATGCTCGTTGGGAGAACACGCAAGTACCAATCATGGAACCTTCTCATTCCAAGTGGTAGGCGCTGGATGTCCTAGTTTGGTAGGAAGGGCTTGCCTCTTTTATATGTTTTCGGGCAATTCTTTGACCATTTGATGGCATCAACATTTGGATACTGCTTTGCTATTTGGTGGAGTTTGCTAGTGACGACCTCCTCAGAACCCCGTGATGTGACTTTTTTAACTTGGTTCTCAGGCTTGAACTGGTCATGGGAATACCACTGTTGCACCGACGAGATGTCTTTCATCGGAACATAAATTGGTCTTATGGTGATTGGATGCTTCTTTCAAAGTTCCCATTTAGGCACGTCCTCATCTTCTTGTGCATCACCTTCTTTAGGAGGCACTCGTTGTTCATGTATCGGCTATGCTTGTTGAGAAGACTATGGCATCTCATCATGCACTTGCTCGGTACGAGCTGGAGAAGGCACATGCTCGCTAGGAGATAGGGAAGAATGTGGCATCTCAGGAATGTGGTGGTCGTGAGACGGTGAAAATATCTCCCTGACCTCAACAATTCGCTCCAAATCTAGGAGAGGGGAGGCGGCGAAGAAGCAGTCAATATAATGTCCCGTTTGTGCCAGAGGATGAACTGCCCCATTACGTCTCTGAGTAACACCAGCCCTTTGGGAGTTGCATAGTCTATCCTCCACTGCATGAACTCGGGCTTCACGGTATGCACCTCGACCCTAGTGTAGTCCGGCGGTATCTTATTATTGTGGTGTAAGCCACCGGGAGGATGTGCCACACCCGTTGCCACCTCCATCACAATGTTTTGCCGACCGCTGAGAAACACCAAGGTGCAACTAGTTGGTTCTCGTATGCGATCGACGAGGGTTGTGGCTGTAGTGGAACCTTGGCTGCTAGGAACTTTCGGAGGGCTGCCAACTAATGCCAGTTCTCTCGGCGACGTCATTAATGTCCGTAGCTCCGTAGATAGTCCTTGCTCCTCCAACGCCTTCGCAACTAGAGCCTTTACTTGGAGCTCAAGATTAGTCTCCTGGTCTCTACCATGTTTCTTGTACATGTGCCTATCCTCTTCGAATCCGTGCTTCTAGGTCATCCTTTTCCCTAGCCCCCTGGTGCGGCCTATGTGCTCCTTGTTTCCCAAGCTAAGGCTAAGCTCATCTCTCTCTCTAGAAGGATTGAATGAGCCCTTCTCCTTGTCTTCAGCATATTTTAGTATCCTTGATACTGCCTCTTGGGTCTCCGGCTTATTAAACTTAAGATTACCGTCGGATGATTCTGTACTCCTCGCATATATCCAATTCCTTGAGCGTACCTTCAAATTTATCACATCGATATTCCCAGTAGCTGCAGCCTCTTCGTACATCTTCCTAAACTGCTCTTTCTTGGCATAGTAGCCACCGGGGCCTAGATGATGGTGGTGTTTGTTCCTCTTCGCCAGCTCGGTGTTACGGGCACTGAGCTCCAATGCCTCCGGTGAAGTCTTCTGAGCCACGAGCTCCTCCTATTGACTAGGAGTTATTTTGCCAAACTCGTTGAAGGGAGTTAACCTCTTTTGGATATACTTCTTGTTGAGCTCCGACCTCCAACGTCGGAATGACTCTCCCATCATCCTAAAAGTATTTTATTTACCAGTTCGTGCTTACCCTCCGAAAATCTAAAATTGAGCTTCAGCTGCCTATCCCATAGTTCATCCTTTTTCTTCTCTGGTACCTCTTTCTAGTTAGGGATTGCTGGGTTCAATTTATCTCTTACTAGGGCCCCGATCGCATTACGGAATCATCCTCTTAATTCCTTCGGCTCAAGGATCTCCCTTGCTGGCCCGACCTCCGTTATCACATAACATACCTTATCTGGATGTAGATTTACTTTTATATCCCCTCATTTCCTCTTAGGCTTGGTAGTCATGGTTGTGGCTTGAGGTTGTGGAGCAGAGGCCTCAATGTCCGTCTCTATGGCTGTTGCCTCTGCTCTCCTTTCCTCTAATCTGTCTTGTCCAGCGAGATGTCACGGACGTCAACGTCGTCTTTTTCGAGTTTCAAGAGGGACTTGTATATACGACAGGTCAAAGTGTTAGCAGAGGTAACACAGCCAAAGTTTTAGCAAAATTTATAAGCTAAGGCTTTTTCCCTACCTCCTCGTTCAGGTTAAAATCCTTGTCCAAATCTTCCTCCGTTGGCCTCCTTCTGGCTTCATATGAGAAAGGATCCTTGGGACTTACATATCCCTCTTCTGAGTCATCATCATCATCCTCTTCTTCTTCGCCTTCAGCAGCCTCTCCTGCTCTTCCTTTTGCTCCCCCTTCCTCCTTGTCACACTGCTCTTGAGTAAGCATCACTTCTAGATGCTTTTCTAACTCGATATCAAACTGCTCCTGAGTAAGCTGGTCCTCTAGTGCTTGCTCCTCATAGGTTGGCTGCTCATCATGCTCGGGGCATTGGGCTACACTATCTGGTGTCCGCGACATTATTTCATTCTTTATTCTAATAGATGCAAGAAAGTGTGCTTTAGGTATGCGAGAAGGTATAAGAAATCAAAAAGGTCTATAAACCAAAGTAGTCCTATAAAACAACAATATATCAAAAAAAAAGTAGTAGCAGTAGTAGAGGCCTCAGAAACATGTCAATCATCATCTGATCTTGAACTTGGAGCATCAAGGCATCATAACAGAGAAGAGAGGATAAGGTAATGTAGGGGCGGTTACTAATGATGCCAAGTTCCTCACATGTTCTTGATCATCAGCTCATATTCCATATAATGTATGGACTTAGACAATTTCATCATCGGCAAAACAAAGGAGAGGAGAGGAGAGGGGAGATTTGGCAAAAAAGCAACAGCTGCTTAACAAACATAGAGAGGAAAATGTGTAAAAAAAAGCAGCAGCTGCTTCCCAAACATAGAGGATAGGAAAGCAGGAGGACCCATTCGATCATCATGCCAATTTAGATATAGTAGTAGTAGTAGTAGTAGGACAATAGTATAGAAGTAGCAGCCAGCAGTGTAGCAGCCAGTAGTTAAGAGCAGCAGCCACTTAAATATAGTAGTAGTTATAGATAGAGTAGTAGAAGTGAGCCACTTAGTAGCAGCCACTTAGTAGTATAGGGAAGTGAGTAGAGTAGCAGCCAGCACCTAGGGAAGAGAGTAGAGTAGCAGCCAGCTAGTAGTAGTAGGAGTAGCTAGCAGTAGCAAGTAGAGTAGTAGTAGTTTAGTAGAGTAGTCTAGGACAGTAGTAGGACAATAGTATAGCAGTAGAGTAGTAGTGGAGTAGAGAGTAGTTGAGTAGTAGTAGAACAGTAGTATAGCAGGAGTAGTACACGAGCAGAGCCACTTAGTAGTGCAGTCGAGAGTAGTAGAGGAGTAGTAGGATAGTAGTATAGAAGGAGCCACTTAGTAGTATAGGGAAGAGGGCAGAGCAGGGACGGCTGGTGTATCACCAGCCGCCCCTGCTGTTCCATTCGTATCACCAGCCGCCCCTACAGTAGTATAGGGAAGACTTAATTTAGATTTGATGTTTCTATTTGCAGTTTAGTAAGTCAAACTGGTATTAGCAAATTGATAGCTATAGATTGAAAGAAGAGAGAAAAAATATGAATGTATTGATACACATCAATCTCATCTTTGTCAATGAAAACTGAACATAATCTCTTACAGGTCCTAGATTAGAATAGAAGCAAATTCCGGCTAGTGGCAGTAGTGGCAGAGGACGGAATAAAATGAAGGAATGGCAAAACTGATGACATAGACAATGGAAGATCCAAAGTCAAAGTAGTGCATACACATGCAACACACAGTTACGTGCTAAGTATGAATTATAGAACTACCAAACATATATATATTCATAAGCACAGAGAAGAGAATGAAGAAAACAAAGTGTTGCAAGATCATAGATATGCCAAAAAGGCACAGGTTGTAATAAGAGAGAATCAGGGAAAGTCCAAGAGATCAAGTTAGCTCCAAGGAAAACAACTCAATGTTGAGAAGAAAACACTGCACAAACTAATAAGATCAAAATTGGAAAGCCAAAATTTAGATTCATAAAGTTACAGTACATAGGCTGCGATAAGAGCTCACATAACTGAAACTAATTATCAACTAAACACATATTAAAGGCATGAGTGTGCTATGCAAAGTGGAAAGACTATAAATATGGATGAAAAACATATTGAGTGGTAACCAAAGTCTATCTCAGTCGGACAGAGATTACAATATATTATATTAGAAAACAAACAAAGAGAGATCAAAGATAGCATTTTTAGTTAGATGAGGATCAAAATTTTATTTATGAACTTCTAATATTAATATCTTCTAAGATTCTAGCCCTCATACGAGTAGGGTTTGGTGGACTAGTGATAATAAAATAGCCATATCAAATCCTTGCAATACTTTTCTTGGCATCATCAAATCCTAATAGCTCCTTCAATTGCTAAAAAGTGACCACTATGGTTAAGCTTTATGAGACTACATAATCTGTTAGTGATACTCACGAGTTGGAAAATATAATAAATAAAAACATCTAGACCCTACCATTTTACGTCCTCAGAAAACAGAGAAACCCTATAAAAAACAGAGAAACACTTATATAGGGAGATGCACTATACATGACCTTTCCTTCTAAAAAGCAAAGATTTAGCAATTAAATTTGTAAACTGACACGACCTGAATATTTAATATCAATTATGTCACTCTCTTCTCCTCCACTTGGGGAAAACATAGTGATAGAGTAGCAGGAATGTCCATATATATATATATATATATATATATATATATATATATATATATATATATTATATATCTTCATTCACTTTGTTCTAATTTCCCTTTGTTCTATTATAATTTACTTTAGAATTTTCCTATATTCAAATTTTATAACTTCGATCAAGTTTTTATAAAAATATAGTAACATCTACAAGTTTAATTTCCACTGTCCAGTCTAAATGGTGGTGGATCAGCAACATGAGTTGATTGGATTAGTGGCTATGTGTCTTTTTCCTTGCTAAAACACATGGATTGTGAAAAGTCAAGGAAAGAATAAAACAATGGTGGCTGACTGGCTACTTTGCTCGAAACAGCCATGCAATACAATCTACACAAACACAAGGGTAGATCACAAAGGGCATGGAGCTTCAGTAATCAGACCCTATACATGCTACATATTGGACATAGTTGAAGTACCCTGAAGCAAATGAGAGTCTCAATAATCATATTCAATATATATGCCCCAACGAAATATAGCTCAATGTAAGTGAGGCATGCTAATCTAACAACCAAAAGTAGTACAGTGGATAATATTATCATAGACAGCACAACAAACTGAAAGAAAGCAGTGAGGATGCCCATAGCACGAAAGCCGTATTATCTTCATGATGGCCTTCTCCAAAATTATCACAGGGGGCAACCAACACAAGCAAGCCATGCTAAACCCTAGTAATAAAACCCATGAAATTGGCAGCTAAAAGAAGGGGTTGGGCTTACCTGTAGAAGACGGCGGCGATGCGCGGGGGCCGGCTGAGGGATGGCAGCCAGAGGAGAGGTCGGAGAGGAGGTGTCGCACGCTGTTGGCGGGGACGACTATAGAGCACATGGCCGGGCGCGCAAGGGCCGGCGAGGTCGGAGAGGAGGCTCCGCCGGTGGCGGGGACGACTACCAGAGCGCACGGCCGGGCGCGCAAGGGCCAGCAAGGACGAGGCGGCGCAGCCACGTGGATTGTGAGCTCTCGCGCAAACCCTAGCCGCCATGGCGGCCAGCCTGGGGAAGGCGGTGTTTGGGGAAGGAAGCGTGGCCGGCGACGGAGGCGGTCATAGGAGGACGGCGAAGGAGAGAGGACGCAGCGCTAGGGCACGGAGACGGCGGCGGCGGCGGGAACAGTTGGGCAGCCTGACGGCGTCGGGAGGAAGAAGAGAGCGCCCAACACTAGTTCACCTGAGTGCCCTTGTTTTTGTACTCAGGACGATTTGTAGGGGCGGTTCCTGATCCAGCCGCCCCTACAAATTTGTAGGGGCAGTTCCTGATCTACCCGCCCCTATAAATATTTTCTATTTTATTAAATTATTAATTCTGTATTTTTTATATCACAAAGTAAATGTATATAATATTTTATATTATTCTATATATGTACAAATATATATAAAAACAATTGTAGTCGTAAAAGTTGTAAACATAACTCAATCTTGTCGTGTGACTACAATTTGAATTTTAAAAATTTAAATTTTAAAACTTCGACTACAATTTTAGGACATTAAATGACCTAAAATGAAAATGTTGTAAACATAAAAGTTGTATTACTCATCAACATGTACAACTTTTATTTTGGTCATCTTGTCATGTGACTTTGTTTCAACGATTCAAAATTTAAAATTCAAACAATTTCAACTTGAAACAATATTTTGAAAGAGTAAATAATTTCAGCTGAAAAACTCATGAATATGAAAGTTGTAGAACTCATCAATATGTACAACTTTTATTTTGATCATCTTTTCATTTGACCAAATTTGGACAGTTGAAATTTTGAATTTCAATAAATGACAACTTCAAAAAAGATTTTGAAACCTTAAATGATTTCAACAATAAAAGTCGTGAACATAAAAGTTGTTGAACTCATCACTATCTACAACTTTTATTTTTGTCACTTCTTCATGTGCCAAAGTATTAGTAAACATTGTTCACAAATTCACATATGGCTCATAGTTTCATGAACTATATGAGAGACATGTTGATTTGTGAACAATATTTACTATCACTTTGTCAGATGAAGAAATGACCAAAATAAAAGTTGTAGATCTTGATGAGTTATACAACTTTGATATTCATCACTTTTTTCAGCTGAAATCATTTAATGGTTGAAAATCTCGTTAGAACTTATCATTTTTTTAAATTTGAAAATTTGAATTGCTCAAACTTTGTCAAATAAAAAGAATGACAAAATCAACACAGTAACTTAATAGGGCATGATTTTAGAAAATTTTAGAGAAAAAATCATCACATTTGGAGCTAATATGAGAGAGAAAGACTAATTACAAATTTTACCCAGAGATTAAAAAGAAAAATCACAACTGTTCATGATGATTAATGATGAACAAGTGTGATTTCTCTTTTTAATCAGTGGCTGAAACTTGTAACTAGTTTTTCTTTCTCATACTAACTCCAAATGTGATGGTTTTTTTTCCTAAAATTTTCTAAAATCATGCTCTATCATTTTAGTCTAGTCATCTATCTTTGTCACTAATTTTGAACAATTTAAAATTTGAATTTCAGAAAATAACAGCTTCAAACCTGATTTTCAACCACTAAATGATTTCAGTTGTAAAGGTGATGAATATAAAAGTTGTTTAACACATCACTATCTACAACTTTTATTTTGGTCATCTTTTTATTTGACAAAATTTGAACAGTTCAAATTTTGAATTTCAGAAAATGACAGCTTCAAACCTTATTTTCAACCACTAAATGATTTCAGCTGTAAAGGTAATGAATATAAAAGTTGTTGAACACATCACTATCTCCTACTTTTATTTTGGCCATTTCTTCATTTCATAAAGTGTTAAGTGATTTTATAAAGTTTTAGTAGTAATAGAGTGGATGTTGAAATAGGTTCATCTGGATGTTGCAAAGGGTAGTCTCACACACATACATAAATGTAGTCTCACACACATACATAAATATATAGTCTTACACATATACATAAATATATAGTCTCACATGCATGCATAAATGAAGTCTTACAAACACACACTTACACAAACACTCTGCGTTCAACAACTAGCTAGCCCGTTGTAACGACTTTTCCCTTGACACCTTTTCGTTCCCATGTCAATGTGTCTTTGGGTAGGTTCTTTTCCACAACACTGATCTTTTTAGGAAAGTCTATGAATAGCGGCATCTCATCGTAGTTATTGTAAGCTTTAACATCGTCCACGCCATCAACTCCGATATTGTGCTGTTTTCCGGAGGCAACCACGTGCTTTGTCTTCTTCTTCGGGGGGGGGGGAGGTTACTTTGTGGTTCAGACATATAGAAAACTTATGCGACACGTGAAGCGAGCACCCAAAGGTCATCTTGATAGCCTAGATTCTCGAGGTCTAGGACTCTCAATCCGATCTCGTTCAGTTGGTGTTGTTTGATCCAGCGGCATCGAAACAGGGCCACCGTTATATTTCTTCCATAGTCAAGTTCCCATATCTCTTCAATGATGCCAAAGTATTGGATCTTTTGGCCCAATCCATCGAGAGCCTCTATTCGAACGCCGCTGTTTTGGTTCACATATTTACTATCCTTTGCGTGGGTATAATACGTATACCCATTGATGTCATAAGCATTCCAAGATATCACTTGTCTCGATGGCCCCTCCGCCAACCTACTGATAGTAATAGAGTCTATGGTTTCTCCAGGCGGTATGTTTTGGTCCTTCAACCATGTAGTTAGTCGTTGCTTATGCTGTTTCATGACCCAATCATCCGAACGACCATTTCTCTCCGCCATAATGATAGCCAAGTGTTCATCAATGTACGGTTACATCAGTTGTGTACTCTACAAGACACTGTAATGCGCCTGACTCACCTCTTTGTAATCATGGTCGATGAACACTTTTCTACCACTGGTGCCCTTCCTAGCCAGCCTACACTTGTGATGAGAATCGAGTTTACCAATCCCTTTCTGTACTTTTAGGTACTCTTGACAGCACTCGATGACTTCTTCAGTACTGTAACCCTCTATCATGGATCCCTCTGGGTATGCTCAACTATGCACGTATCAACTTAGAACCGACATGAACCGCTTGTAGGACCACATTTCATGCAAGTAGCAAGGACCTAGCGCCTATATCTGATGAACCATGTGAATCATGAGATGTGGCATTATATCAAAAAAAGTAGGAGGTAAACACATCTCTAGTTGGTTTTGTTTCTCCACCATAAATTTATGTAGGTCACTCAGCTCTTGCTTGCCAATCGTCTTCTGTGAGATCTTCGAAAAGAAGTAGCACATGCGGATGATGGCCATTTTCAAGAACTCTGGCTTTATAGCCCTGATTGCAATAGGTAGAAACATTGTTAGCATCACATGACAATTGTGAGCCTTGCAGTGTGTTATTGACAAGTCCTTCATCGACACTAGCTTCTTCACATTTGCTAAAAACCCAGTCGGGACTTTGACCCCCCCCTCAGGAAAGTGCATATAGCTCTCTTCTCATCTAGTGTTAGGTTGAAGCACGCCATGGGCAGAGTGTATTTTCCATTAGCTTTAGGTACCGGGTGAAGCTATGGCATCATGTTTAGCTACACCATGTCTTTCTGTGCTTTTAGACCATCATTTGACTTGCCTATGTCCATCAAGGTAGCAGTGAGACTCTCAAAGACATTCTTCTGCATGTGCATAGCATCAATGGCATGGGAGACCTCCAAGTTTGGCCAATAAGGCAGATACTGAAAGAAGATCGATTGTTTCTTGAAAGGTACGCCTTTGATAGGAGGTGTGCTTCTATCTCTGTTCATCCCATCCGGATTCTTCTTTCTATAGACGACGCATATGTTTTCACCATTCTGTACACGTGTTCTCCGTTATGATGTCTCTCCGGAGGGGGTTCAATCTTCGGGGTGTTGTCATAAAATCTAAAGAACAATTTGCTGCGGTACTTGTGACTTGTCGTTAAGAAGCGTTGGTTTTTTAGGTAAACTATCTTCTTGGATGCATCTAGGTACACCCATGTAGTACCATCCAAGCAAACCAAGCATCCCGTCTTCCCTTTGATCTGTCTAGACAAACTAAACAGCGCAGGGGTAATCATTGGTAGTAACAAATATTATTACTCTATATATGAAGTCCTCCTTTTGGAACGCATCGTACATCGGCTCCCCATGCCTCCATAGCCTCTCCATTTCTTGCATCAAAGGCTCGAGGAACATGTCTATATCAATGCCTCGTTGTTTAGGGCCAGAAATAAGAATAGTGAGGAGAAGGTACTTTCTCTTCTAACACAACCATGTTGGGATGTTGTACATGGTCAAGATCACTGGCCAAGTGCTGTGATCGCTCATCCTCTCATTGAAGGGATTTATTCCATCGGCACTCAAGCCAAATCATACATTCCTTGGGTCATCGCTGAATTCTTTGTGCTTCTCATCAAACCTTTGCCACTGACTACAATCAGCCGAGTGTGCAATCTTATCATCATCCACCTTGCGCTCATCATCCCACCATGTCATGAGTGCGGCTTCTTTAGGGTTTAGGAAGATACATCTCAAGCGGTCGGTCACTGGCAGGTACCACATTACCAAGGCAGGAATTCTTCTCTGCTTTGCATCGTTGCCTAATAGAGTGTCCTTTGGGGGCTGAGATTCTTATACCACCTTTTTTGTACCCTTCTTATTCCTCTTTTCCCCCGTGGAGGCTTCATCCCCACCGTAAAGGTCATTGTTCTTGTACCGGCTGGCCCCACACCGAGGACATTTATCCAGTGACTTGAATGTTTCACCACAAAAAAAGTATACAGTGGTTGAGGCATGCATGGATTTTTTCAACCCCCATTGTCAATGGACTTATGACCTTCTTCGCTTGGTATGTGTTGGCGGGAACTAAGTTTGGTTGTGGCAGCACCCATGACAGGAGATGCAATAGATCATTGAAACTATAGTCTGACCAGCCATACTTAGCCTTCAGGATGAGTAGCTCAAGCACAAAATGTAGCAATGTCCAATGTGTCGGACAACCCTTTTCAACGCCATACACAGTCTGCTTGTTATCATTTCCAAATTTTCTAGACCTTTTGGGCTATTTAGTAAAATCTCTGGTCCAAGGGCTCGAATCATGTCCTCCAAATCATCTTCATCCCCGACACGTGCTCCACCATCATTATTGGCACCACCTTCGTCGTTACCATCCCACTCACCAGCATCACCACCTTGTTCATTGCCAAACTCGAAATCCATCCGTGCATCAAGCTCTGCTGAATATTGGGACATGGATTCTATGGTTTTATCGTCGTATTCCTCCTCATCCTTGTCGTTAACAATAACCGTTTCACCATGATGAATCCACATTGTGTAGTCCTCAACAAATCATCGCATAATCAAATGTGATCTGATGATGGTCACATCTGTCTATGCCATACGGTTCTTGCAATCTTTACAGGGACAAATAATTGTATCCTTATTCTCTATCAATGTCGTTGCATGCTTCTTTGTGGCTTCAATAAATTTATCCACCTCTTCATGGAAACCTGCCTTGAACCTTAACGAACCATACATCCAAGAGTTCCTATACTCCATCTTTTACAACAACAACAAAACAAACATTAAAGGACTACTTATTCAGATATATATAAAAATGAATCAAATTAATAATTACTTGAGAATAATTGTATATACTTCAGATATGTATGAATATAAATCAAATATAATTACATGAAGCTTACAAACACACCATGGTAGAGGAAAATTAATTAATGGCCCATTTATCCATAAATAATTAAAATACATATTTGTTGATTACAATAAACAATTTCAAAGACAATAATTAGCAACAATTATATTTTACCCAATATCTTTCATACAAACCCTAGTCCAATTTCATCAAACATAAATTTACAAAATCGAAATTAATAAAAAAAATAAACCCTAGATCTAGATCTACATGCACATGAAACATCCATAAAATTAACTAATTGTTCACTAAAATCAAGAAACATGGACCAAATAAGGGTATGATCTTGTTCCTCTACCTAATTTACCCTAGTACATTCAAAACTTGGGTCTAATTTGCTTCATAAGTAGCTCAAGCACCATAGAAGAGAGAGAAAAACAAACTCTAATTACTCACTAACCAACCATTAAAACTTCAAAAAAAGTGTGGAATAGCATTTTCTTACCTTCTACAACCTCTCCACCAAAGGATTTGAGACCAAAACCTTCCCCCTTTAGTAGAGCAATTTTTGGGAGGTGCCTAAGGCCTCCCCACCTTTCTTTCACGGGTTGGAGTGAGTGACCCGAGGAGGAAGAAGGTGCTATAGTTTTTTTATATGTGGGTCATTTGTAGGGGCGGCTGGTGATTGAGCCGCCCCTACAAACAACAGATAATTATACATGGGGCATTTGTAGGGGCGGTTCAATCACCAGCCGCCCCTACAAATAGAAACACCGAGGGTGGCTGGTGAGTGGGCCACCCCTACAAATCAGACTCATTTGTAGGGGTGGCTTGTATCACCAGCCACCTCTGCTGTTCCATTTATAGGGGCGGCTGGTCTCTAGGCTCCTTAGCACGCCACTGTAGAGGGGCGGCTCCATCATGAGCCACCCCTACAAAAAATTTATCCTGTTGCTATAAACCATTTTTCACGTAGTGCACCCTGGCGCTGGCACAGGTGCTCGATCATCGATCATTCGCTAGCTGAATGCCTCCAGCTCCTTACATCGCCTCTGGCGATTCTGATTCTAATGCATGCGATGCCATTGTCGTTGTTCAGGTGCAAGGAGGACCATCATCAGCGGACCTGGAGAAGGTCAAGGCCAGGACCTTCTTCGATATCCAAATCGACGGCAAGCCTGCAGGTTCGTACATGCATGCACAGTTACCATTTCACCTGAACATGCCATCAGAAATTCAGAATTCAAGTCTAACATTTATCGGCCGGCTTGATTATCTTGAGATGATTGCTTTATTTGTATTGCCCTCCTCTCTCTCTCCCTACATGTTGGTCATAGTAATGCCCGCTCGATGCTCCTAATCGCAACTTTATTTCGCACACAGGCCGGATTGTGCTGGGAATTTTTGGGCACACGTATTGTTCCTAAAACAACAGGTACTATATATAAGCATATATCATCTCAATTTGCTAATGCTAGGTCACAGACCAACAAATGTTGTGTTACCTATTTTTTCCTCATGATGAGTTCGTTGTTGATAGGAAGAACACTAACTACCGTCCATGTGTACCTTTTTGTTTTTTACAGAGAATTTCTGAGCTCTTTGCACATGTACGCTTCCTAATCCTAACCATCTATCATGCCATTTCGCCTTAATGAAAAACATTCAAAGGTCCTAATGGCTAGAGGGGGGTGAATAGCCTAATAAAAAATTCTACAACAACACTTAACAAACCGGTTAGACAATTATGAGGCGAAGCAAGTGTTGCGCTAACCTACTAAAATTGCAAGCCACCTACCACAATTCTAGTTTATATAGTTTCTATCCACACAATAGCTATGTCACTACACTAAGTTAGTGTGCTCTCAAAGGCTAACTAAAGAGCCACACTAACCAAACAAACAAGCTCTCACAACTAGCTACACTAAAGAGCTTGACAACTAGTTTGCGGTAATATAAAGAGAGTGAGCAATTTGTTTATACCACCGTGTCAAGGAAGGAGCCAATCAATCACAAGAATGAATACCAATCACCTCGGAATCAAATGATGAACACAATGATTTTTACCGAGGTTCACTTGCTTGCTGGCAAGCTACTCCTCGTTGTGGAGATTCACTCACTTGGAGGTTCACACGCTAATTGGCATCACACGCCAAACCCTCAATAGGGTGCCACACAACCAACACAAGATGAGGATCACACAAGCCACGAGCAATCCACTAGAGTACCTTTTGGCTCTCCGCCGGGGAAAGGTCAAGAACCTCTCACAATCACCACAATCGGAGCCGAAGACAATCACCAACCTTCGCTCGACGATCCTTGCTGCTCCAAGCCATCTAGGTGGTGGCAACCACCAAGAGTAACAAGAGAATCCCACAGCGAAACACGAACACCAAGTGCCTCTAGATGCAAACACTCAAGCAATGCACTTGGATTCTCTCCCAATCTCACAAAGATGATGAATCTATGATGGAGATGAGTGGGAGGGCTTTGGCTAAGCTCACAAGGTTGCTATGTCAATGCAAATGGCCAAGGGAGTGAGCTTGAGCTAGCCATGGGGCTTAAATAGAAGCCCCCACAAAATAGAGATGTTGTACCCCTTCATTGGGCACAACACAGGGTGATCGGACGCTCCGGTCTTATTGACCGGACGCTGGACCTCAGCTTCCGGTCACACGATGCGTGCCACGTGTCCCCTCTCTTTAAATGTTGATCGCCCGATCTCAATGGTCAAGTGATGACCGACGCGCAGCAGCTCAAAGTGATCGGACGCTGAACCCCAACGTCCGGTCGTTTCCAATAAGCATCCAGAGATGACTTTTCACGACCGGACGCGTCCGATCATGCTCGACCGGACTCACCCAGTGTTCGATCACACGGTGACTCTTCTATGCATTGCCACGTCAGCTGGACCGGATGCACCCTATCAGCGTCCGGTCAAAGACCGACGCTAGCGTCTTCGCTGCCTCTATTGACCGGACGCACCGGTCCTTACCGAGACCAGCGTCCGGTCACTCATAGTGGCCTCCATCTTTTTTGTCTAGGGTGCTGGTGGCACCGTTGGACTGTCCGCACTCTATGGGCGGACACTCCGCCACCGGTGAAGTTCCTTACCCTTGCTCAAATGTGCCAACCACCAAGTGTATCACCTTGTGCACATGTGTTAGCATATTTTCACAAACATTTTCAAGGGTGTTAGCACTCCACTAGATACTAAATGCATATGCAATGAGTTAGAGCATCTAGTGGCACTTTGATAACCGCATTCCGATACGAGTTTCACCCCTCTTAATAGTACGGCTATCGATCTTAAATGTGATCACACTCACTAAGTGTCTCGATCACCAAAACAAAATGGCTCCTACCATTTATACCTTTGCCTTGAGCCTTTTGTTTTTCTCTTTCTTCTTTTCAAGTCTAAGCACTTGATCATCACTATGGCATCACCATCATCATGTCATGATCTTCATTTGCTTCATTACTTGAAATGTGCTACCTATACCATGATCACTTGAATACTAGGTTAGCACTTAGGGTTTCATCAATTCACCAAAACCAAACTATAGCTTTCAATCTCCCCCTTTTTGGTAATTGATGACAACCCTTTCACAAAGATATGAATTGAAATTCAATTGAATCAATGTTGCTTGTCCAAGCATATTTACTATGTATAAAAGGATATGGACAAGTTTCATGAATTCCATATGGTAGCAATTGCTCCCCCTACATATGTGCTAAGAGTTTGGATTGAAGCTTGCACATATGCTTAGATAGAAAATATAGGAGACAATGTCTACCAAATGATGCTAAGGTATAAAAGATGGACCTTTGAAGCGTGATACCTATCGAGTGCACCATTATACCATCCTTAGTACCATGGTTAGCTTGATACCACTTAGAAACACTTGGAAATGAAATTACTAGATAAACTTATGCATGCTAGATTTTCATTTCATCATTCAAACCTACAACTAGCATACACCACACAAGTATAGATATTGAAATTTAAAACTTGTGCCATGCAAGCAAACATATGAAATGCACATTCAAATGCACCATACAAGTTCATGAGCTTGCTCCCCCTACTTGTGTGCTTAAAATTTTAATTGATCCCCTTCCTTTGTCCTTCCTTTGTCATATCTCTCCCCCTATGTCAAATTCTCCCACTTTGTTGTCTTTTCATGATCTTAGTACACTAATATCTTTGTTTTTCTTCCCATGTACTAATATCACTAATATCTTTGTTTTTCTCCCCCTTTGTCATCAATGACCACAAAGGTTCAAACATGTAGATAGGTTGAGATTATCAATGTCAATCAATAGGGTGAGGATCATTTTCCTAAATTTAGTTCAATCTAGATCTTTTACCAAAGATATTTAACTCGGTTTGATCCAAGGACAAGCTTCTTCACACCTCCAAATAAGGGTTATCTTATACCATGTTGAGTTAAACACTTAGAGCTCATTTTCTAGATCAAACACTAGGTTTACAAGCCCACAAACATGTCATATGCTACCACTAGATCAAAATAAGCATAGATGCAATAGTTGTACCATACAATCATCAAATTCATTTGATTTTCATGAATGAGCCTATTAAATGTGAAAGATGTCTAGATGCACTAAACATGTCCTTAGCAAAGATGTATGCCATGCCAATCAACTTTTACCTTGGATTGCTTGAAGGAGAGGCATGTCATATAAGTGGGGGGTGCATCAACACATATTTGAGAAATCCAATATGTTCAACTCATTCCTTAGCTTGCAAAACCTTTTCTCATCCAATGGCTTGGTGAATATATCGGCAAGTTGATCTTCGGTGCCTACACTCTCAATGCAAATGTCCCCTTTTTGTTGGTGATCTCTTATGAAATGGTGGTGGATATCAATATGCTTTGTTCTTGCATGTTGAACCGTATTATTGGTTAGCTTGATTGCACTCTCATTGTCATATAGTAATGGCACTTTCTTAAACTTGATTCCAAAGTCACTCAAAGTGGCCTTCATCCAAAGTATTTGTGCACAACAACTACCAGCGGATATGTATTCGGCTTTGGCGGTTGATAATGCAACACTATTTTGCTTCTTTGATGACCATGAAACAAGTGATCTTCCCAACAATTGACATGTGCCCAAGGTGCTCTTCCTTTCAACCTTGCATCCCGCATTTTTTGAGTCGGAATAACCAACTAGATCAAACTTTGCTCCTTTGGGATACCACAAACCAACATTTGGTGTATGCTTCAAGTACCTCAATATTCTCTTTGTAGCCTTCAAATGACTTTCTCTTGGTGAGGCTTGAAATCTTGCACACATGCATACACTAAACATGACATCCGGTCTTGATGCGGTCACATAGAGTTGGCTTCCAATCATAGACCGATATAATTTTTGATCCACCATATTTCCAATTGCATCACTATCCAAGATACCATTTGTTCCCATTGATGTACTAATGACTTTGCTATCACTCATGCTAAACTTCTTGATCATGTCCTTGATATACTTGCCTTGACTCACAAATGTACCATTCTTCAATTGCTTGATTTGGAGACTAAGGAAGTAACTTAACTCTCCAATCATGGACATCTCAAACTCATTAGCCATCATGTTTCCAAACTTATCACAAAAGTCTTGATTGGTTGATCCAAATATGATGTCATCAACATAGATTTGCAACACAAACAAATCTTTTCCAATCTTCTTGATGAAAAGAGTGGTGTCAACCTTGCCCATCATGAACCCTTTAGAGAGTAGGAAGTCCCTCAATCTCTCATACCATGCTCTAGGTGCTTGCTTCAAGCCATACAATGCTTTCTTCAACTTGTACACATAGTCGGGCTTCTTATCATCTTCAAAACCGGGAGGTTGCTCAACATATACTTCTTCATTGATGTAACCATTGAGAAATGCACTCTTGACATCCATTTGATATAGCTTGATGTTGTGGGCACAAGCATAGGCTAGCAAGATTCTAATTGCTTCCAATCTAGCAACCGGGGCATATGTTTCTCCAAAGTCAAGACCTTCAACTTGTGTATAGCCTTGTGCTACCAATCTTGCTTTGTTCCTTACTACTATATCATCTTGATCTTGCTTGTTTCTAAAGACCCATTTGGTTCCAATCATATTGTGTCCCTTTGGTCTCTCTACTAATTCCCATACTTGATTTCTTATGAAATTATTCAATTCTTCATGCATAGCATTCACCCAATCAACATATTTCAATGCCTCATCTATCTTCTTTGGTTCAATGCATGACACAAATGAGAAATGCTCATAAAATGAAGCCAATCTTGATCTTGTTTGTACACCTCTAGAAATATCACCAATGATAGTGTCCAATGGATGATCCCTTGCAATATTTGTTGGTTGGAGCATTGGAACTTGATTGCTTGCACTTGCTTGATCATTGGGTTGAGATGATGTACTAGCCACTTGATCTTGTTCATTGTCATGAGAGCCACTTGTACTAGCTTGATTTGTATCATCTTGCACATTTGAGTTAGAGAGCACTTGCACTTGATCATCTTCATCATCATTCACTTGCCTAGGCCTTAATTCACCAACATTCATGTTCTTCATGGCATTTGAAAGTTGAATGCCTCTAACATCTTCCAAGTTCTCATTTTCTACTTGTGAACCCTTGGTTTCATCAAATTCAACATCATGAACTTCCTCAAGAGTACCACTATCCAAATTCCAAACTCTATATGCTTTGCTAGTGGTTGAGTATCCAAGCAGGAATCCTTCATCATATTTCTTGTCAAACTTGCCCAATCTAGTGCCTTTCTTCAAGATATAGCATTTGCAACCAAAGACCCGAAAATATGCAATGTTGGGATTTCTACCATTCAAGAGCTCATATGGTGTCTTCTCTTTCAATGGGTGACAATAGAGGCGGTTGCTACAATAGCAAGCCGTGTTGATAGCTTTGGCCCAAAAAGATTGACTCACATTGTACTCACTAAGCATAAACCTTGCCATATCAATGAGTGTTCTATTCTTCCTCTCAACAAGGCCATTTGATTGTGGAGTGTACTTGGCCAAGAATTGATGTCTAATTCCAAATTCATCACACAACTCATCAATTCTAGTGTTCTTGAACTCACTACCATTGTCACTTCTAACTCTCTTGATGGTTGTTTTAAACTCATTGTGAATGCTCTTGACAAATGATTTGAATGTTGCAAACACATCACTTTTGTCCACTAGAAAGAATACCCATGTGTATCTAGTGTAATCATCCACTATCACAAAGCCATATTTGTTACCACAAATGCTAGTGTATTGAGTTGGCCCAAACAAGTCCATGTGCAATAACTCAAATGCTTTACTAGTGCTCATCATGCTTTTCTTAGGATGGGTGTTTCCAACTTGTTTGCCGGCTTGACAAGAGCTACAGAGCTTATCCTTCTCAAACACATCTTTCAAGCCTCTAACCAAGTCATGCTTAACCAATCTATTCAATTGTTTCATTCCAACATGACCAAGCCTTCTATGCCATAACCAACCCATGCTAGACTTAGTGAACAAGCATGTAGACAATTTAGCTTCACTAGCATTGAAATAAACCAAGTATAGATTCTCATATCTAAAGCCTTTGAAGATCAAATTAGAGCCATCTACACTTATGATCTCTACATCATCTACCCCAAATATGCATTTGAATCCAAGATCACACAATTGAGCCACGGATAGTAAATTGAAGTTCAAGCTCTCTACTAGCAATACATTGGATATGCTCATGTCATTGGATATTGCAATCTTACCAAGCCCTTTGACCTTGCCTTTGCCATTGTCACCAAATGTGATACTATCATAACCATCATTGCCACTGGTGTTGATTGAGTTGAACATTCTTGCATCACCAGTCATGTGTTGAGTGCACCCACTATCAAAACCCAATGCCTTCCTTCGGCTTTGTAATTGACCTACAAAAGAAGATCAATTCTTTTTAGGTACCCAAACTTGCTTGGGTCCTTGAAGGTTAGTTACTAAGCTCTTTGGTACCCAAATGGCTTTCTTCTTTGAGCCCATCCATGGTTTACCAATGAACTTAGCCTTTACACTATTTACACCCTTGGTAAGCATATAGAAAGAATCAAGCTTAATGGAGGATACATTAGCATTTTTGCTCTTGTTTTTGCATTCATGCTATTTATGACCAACTTGCTTGCAACTAGTGCAAAACCGACCATTGTTCTTCATAAAACTAGTCTTGTAAGGAGCAAAGGTCGCCTTGCCTTTCTTAGGGGTATAGTCCAATCCCTCTTTGTAGAGAGAAGCTCTTTGGCTACCCAAGCACATAAGCAAGTGGTCCTCACCACCATAGGCCTTAGCCAAGGTGTGAGTGAGCTTATTGACCTTCTTCTTGAGGTTCTCATTCTCAACCATTAGTGAGGCATCACAAGTGAGACCATCACTACTAGATGAGGTAGAAGTAGAAGTACTACAAGAAGGGTTAGTGGGAGCAACAATGATAGGCATAGATAATGATTCATCAATTATATCACAAGTTAAACATACATCACAAGTCTCAACATGCTTCTTTTTATATTGTTCATTAAGCAAAGAGGAATGAGCTTTTCAAGCTTTTTGTGAGCCTTGCCAAGCTTCTCATGGGCTTCCTCTAGCCTCTCATGAGTTGCTTTGAGCTCATCAAGGGCTTGCTTAAGGGATTTCACCTCCTTATTCAAGCTCTTGTATTCCCTTCTCTTAATATCAAAGTGTTCTTTGGCATCTTCTAGCATGTCAAATAATTCATCTTTAGTGGGTTCATCATCATCACTATCACTATCATTTTCATTATCATGTTCATCATCACTTCCATCATCATCACAAGTTTATACCTTAGTGGCCTTAGCCATGAAGCATGATGGAGTGTCGAAGAGAGAAGGCTTCTCATTGATAGCAATGCTTGCAAGTGCCTTCTTCTTGGTGGTCTTGTCATCATCACTATCATCATCATCACTTGAGGAGGCATCACTATCCCAAGTGACCACATATGAACCACTCTTCTTCTTCTTGAAAGTCATCTTGTCCTTCTTCTCTTTCTTTTCTTCTTGTCCTTTTTCTTGTTCTTCTTGTTGTCGTCATCATTGTCGCTATTGTATGGACATTGAGCAACAAGATGATCTTTGCTTCCACATTTGAAGCACCTTCTTGACTCTTCCTTGTTCTTGGATGAAGATTTCTTTCTTCTAGCACGATACCCTTTCCTCATCATGAACTTGCCAAATTTGTTGACAAAGAGAGCCATCTTCTCATCATCATCATCATCCCATGAGCCATCATCTTCACTTGATGTTTCTTGCTTAGCCTGGCCCTTGGATGATGTGGCCTTGAATGGCACACTCTTCTTCTTATCATCTTTCTTCTTCTTCTTTTCTTCCTTCTCATCATCATCTCTATATGTATCATCGGTCATTATATCTCCCAACACTTGGTTTGGTGTCATGGTGTCCAAACCACTCCTCACTAGAATAGTAACCAATGTGCCAAATCTTGAAGGTAAACATCTTTAGAACTTGTGGAAGATGTTCTTGTCCTTCACCTCTTCTCCAAGTGCTTTGAGATCATTGACAAGCACTTGAAGCCTATGAAACATCTTCGGCACATTCTCATCCTCCTTCATCTTGAAGCTTGAAAACTTCTCTTTGAGAATGTATGCCTTTGCACCCTTCACGGCTTGAGTGCCCTCAAATGATTCTTCCAATTTCTTCCATGCCTCATAAGCTCTCTCAATGTTCTTGATTTGCTCAAATATTCTCTCATCCAAAGCATCATGGATGGCACTAAGAGCAATCTCATTATTTTGGAGTAGTATTTCTTCGGCGGTGGTGGGAGCCTCTTCATCTTCAATCTCAATCTTTGTCTCTACCACCTTCCAAACCTTCCTATTGATTGACTAGATATAAGTTGTCATCTTAGCTTTCCAATTAGGATAATTTGTGCCATCAAATTGGGGTGGCTTCTTGGTGTTGTTGATTTGAGCCATTTTTACACCGGAGGTTGTTAAGCCTCAAATCACGGTGACCTTGGCTCTGATACCACTTGAAAGGTCCTAATGGCTAGAGGGGGGGTGAATAGCCTAATAAAAAATTCTACAACAATACTTAACAAACCGGTTAGACAATTATGAGGCAAAGCAAGTGTTGCGCTAACCTACAAAAATTGCAAGCCACCTACTACAATTCTAGTTTATATAGTTTCTATCCACACAATAGCTATATCACTACACTAAGTTAGTGTGCTCTCAAAGGCTAACTAAAGAGCCACACTAACCAAACTAACAAGCTCTCACAACTAGCTACACTAAAGAGCTTGACAACTAGTTTGCGGAAATATAAAGAGAGTGAGCAATTTATTTATACCGCCATGTCAAGGAAGGAGCCAATCAATCACAAGAATGAATACCAATCACCTCGGAATCAAATGATGAACACAATGATTTTTACCGAGGTTCACTTGCTTGCCGGTAAGCTACTCCTTGTTGTGGTGATTCACTCACTTGGAGGTTCACGCGCTAATTGGCATCACACGCCAAACCCTCAATAGGGTGCCGCACAACCAACACAAGATGGAGATCACACAAGCCACGAGCAATCCACTAGAGTACCTTTTGGCTCTCAACCGGGGAAAGGTCAAGAACCCCTCACAATCACCACGATTGGAGCCGGAGATAATCACCAACCTCCGCTCGAGGATCCTCGCTGCTCCAAGCCGTCTAGGTGGCGGCAACCACCAAGAGTAACAAGCGAATCCCGCAGCGAAACACGAACACCAAGTGCCTCTAGATGCAAACACTCAAGCAATGCACTTGGATTCTCTCCCAATCTCACAAAGATGATGAATCTATGATGGAGATGAGTGGGAGGGCTTTGGCTAAGCTCACAAGGTTGCTATGTTAATGCAAATGGCCAAGGGAGTGAGCTTGAGCCAACCATGGGGCTTAAATATAAGCCCCCACAAAATAGAGCCATTGTACCCCTTCATTAGGCACAACATGGGGTAACCGAACGCTCCGGTCATATTGACCGAACGCTGGACCTCAGCGTCCGGTCATGCGATGCATGCCACATGTCCCCTCTCTTTAAATGTCGATCGCCTGATCTCAATGGTCAAGTGATGACCGGACACAGTAGCTCAAAGTGACCGGACGCTGAACCCCAGCGTCCGGTCGTTTCCAGTAAGCATCCAGAGACGACTTTTCACGACCGGACACGTCCGGTCCTGCTCGACTGGACTCACCCAGTGTCCGGTCACATGGTGACTCTTCTGTGCATTACCGCGTCAGCTGGACCGGATGCACCCTGTCAGCGTCCAGTCGAAGACCGACGCCAGCGTCTTCGCTGCCTCTATTGACCGGATGCGCCGGTCCTTACCGAGACCAGCGTCCGGTCACTCACAGTGGCCTCCGTCTTTTTTGTCTAGGGCGCCGGTGAAGTTCCTTACCCTTGCTCAAATGTGCCAACCACCAAGTGTATCACCTTGTGCACATGTGTTAGCATATTTTCACAAACATTTTCAAGGGTTTTAGCACTCCACTAGATCCTAAATGCATATGCAATGAATTAGAGCATCTAGTGGCACTTTGATAACCGCATTCCGATATGAGTTTCACCCCTCTTAATAGTACGGCTATCGATCCTAAATGTGATCACACTCACTAAGTGTCTCAATCACCAAAACAAAATGGCTCTTACCATTTATAACTTTGCCTTGAGCCTTTTGTTTTTTCTTTCTTCTTTTCAAGTCTAAGCACTTGATCATCACCATGGCATCACCATCATCATGTCATTCATTTGCTTCATCACTTGAAATGTGCTACCTATATCATGATCACTTGAATACTAGGTCAGCACTTAGGGTTTCATCAATTCACCAAAACCAAACTAGAGCTTTCAAACATGCTCAACCATGTTTGTGTGTGGAGAAAAAAAACATTTTGCCAAAAAGTTTACTTGAACACAAATACATTATACTTGTTTCGTGAAAATTTTAAAAAACTTATTCAGAGTTCAGGGATGACACTGTACAAATATGTTTCCTATAATTATATATATGCAGGGGAGAAAGGAATGGCCAAGTCCGGCAAGCCTCTATGCTACAAGGAATCCACATTCCACAGGATCATCCCGGGCTTCATGATCCAAGGAGGCGATTTCACAAATGGCAACAGAACGGGACTAAATCCATCTATGGTAGCATGATCTTCCCTGATGAGAACTTCAAGCTCAACCACACTGAAGCCGGTACTATACTGACAAACACTTCTCCATGCATGGAATGGAGCTTTAGGGAGTTTTGCATTGCTCACCTCTGATGGTCAAGAATTGAAATGTGTGGGATTTGATCTGTAGGCACGCTGTCCTTGGCCAACTACGGGCCAGACTCCAACGGCTCCTAGTTCTTCGTCACCACTGTAGAAGAAAACAAGTAATAATCAATCCCTTACTCCTACAGATCTCTCTCTCAAGAAAAAAAATCAATCCCTTGAATGTTCTTGAGCACAGCTTGTTTACATGCATTTCAGTTTTGACTTTTGAGAATGTTTATTGTCGCTGATATATGGTGCCTACTACCTGCTACTGAATTGGTTATATTTGTGCATGCAAATTGAAGGTTGCCGAAGAAGCTGGACGGGAAACATGTTGTGTTTGGCAAGGTGGTGGAAGGGATGGACATCGTCCGCAAGATCGAAGCTGAAGGCCAAGCAACCGGCATGCCCAAGGCCAAGGTTGTCATAGTCAACAACGGGCAGCTCACCTGATGCTGTCGCCCATCATGATCTCTGATCTGATGATGAACTCATGATCCATCCATCTTGTTAAGAAACCAAACATGGTTGTGTTTTTCAGTGTGCCGTCCCATGTTGTTGTCACAGTGCGGAGGCTAGACGACGTTGTATCGCAGCTCTCACTTCTCTCTTAACGAAAGACATGCAAAAAAAATGTTGTCACAGTGGCACTTGTTGGATAAGAAATCACACAAGCATCAAAGTTTGTACACAAAACAAAGTTATATTCATTTTATTATCGTACTGTATATGTCAAAGGGGGTATTTATAGGGTCTCAGTCTTCGTATTTTACATAAAATGACCATTTTACCCCTAACTTAAATAATTACAACCCTTTTCAACTACGAGGGTGAAGTGGTCTTTTTACCCTTCTGAGCCTTCATTCCCCATCTTTTGGTCACCAATCTTCTCGTTGTCTTCGTCTTTTGGACTTGGTCATTTTTTGCTCCATCTTTTTTAGCCTTCAAAATTTTAGGCGAAGCCAAATCCTTGTCTTCGCCTGATCTTGATTTCTTCTTTTCTCCGGTGAAGACGAAATCTCTTTAGCAAAGTTGGAACCTTTTGAGCAAAGTCAGATTTCCATCTTCGCTTCATTTCTTTCTCCTGCAAGTAAACTTTGTTATAGAAGTCACAATTTTGACTCCGAAGTTTTAGGGGCTGAGTTTTCTTGGCGAAGTTAAATCCCCAACAGCAGCCCCTCGCGAGCGAAGATTGGTGTTACACCCTAAATCATTTACTAAAATATGTCATGAGCATTATGTTTATGTGTTAGTACATGTAATAAAGTGTGTAGATTAATTTCTTATAACCTAAAATGACTAATAAAAATGTTAAATGAAAGTTCGATGGACAAGGTTTTAGTAAATTGATCTACACACTTCCTGCATGGTGTGCTTTAAATTTGGCATGTGTTGATGGTTAACCATTCAAATATTTTGCAATTGTTGATGCCCTTTATTACCAGCAAACCATAATATTATTTAAATATAAACTTGGTCGTTTTTCGCTCCCTGGTGGTCGGCACAGCCGCGCTATGTCACCGGCCGTCGTGCCACCGTGCACTGGGTCACCGGGGGTGTCCACGGGGGAATTCTAGGAAAGCCAGGGGGTTAAGTGAGAAGGTTTGAGAGAGGGAGAAATAGTGTTAGGACTTAGTTGTAATTCGGGAGAAGTTCGAGGTCTCTTTTCCTAATTCGCCAGCGCGCGCGGGCTTTCCCCAGCGCGGGCCGTCTCAGCGTGGGCCGGCCTCGAGTGGGCCGTGCTTGTGGGCCGCGCGTGTGGGCCACGCGGGAGAATTCATTTTTTCTTTTTCATAAGGAATTAGAAATTGTTTTCTAATTTAATTTTTGAGCCGATCTTTGCTAAATCATATAAAATCATGTAGGTGTCCAAAAATTGTGAAACAAGTTTTGTTAGGTTCCTAAAATTGTGCTATATCTATTAGTGTATTTAGTTCATATATATACATGTTGATACTAGGAGCTATTAAATCATTTGAGAGTGCTCAATATTATTATGTTAAATATTGTAGGAATTTTTGTGGTAAATTGGTGATAGCTTTAGTCCTAAAAAATTTTATGGTAGCTTGATTGTATTATTATGTGCTCACCATAATTTTTGTAGCCTTAGAATAGACTAAGCATTAGGATAGTTAATTGCTCTTTGTTTCAATATACATTAAATCACTAGTACCAAAAAAGATATATTCTTAATTTGCCAAGCTAAGGGTTTGTTAGTTGAATCCAACACCTTGCTTGATGAAGATGATAGTTAGCTTAGTACCTTAGTCATTAGAGCTAGCTTAGTAGCTTAGTATGCGTATTCTTAGTTTAAAAGTTATTGTTGCCTAAATGTTAAGTGTTGCATCATCATCACATGCATGTATAGAAGGAGTTGACGGAGATCATGACCACCATGGATCACAAGTTTGAGGAGATCATCGAGGAGTATGAGGAGGAGATTCTCATGCAGGAGGAGGTCCCAGAGCCACCACTGACTGACTCAGCTGACACCGCGTTTGCCTAAGGCAAGCCCCGATGCATAACCCTTATTTTTTATAATCACTGAATATATATTTGTGATGTACATTTACATTACATGAATTTTATGAAAACCACATGCATAGATACATCTGTCCTATGAGTCTTACTAGTGTAGGTTCGAGTAGATGCTATGGTTAGGTTTTTGGTAGCGTGAGTAATCTGCCGTTACTCACAATAAGTGATTATTATATTTACTCTCATGATAAAATGATGAAAGGAAAAATGGAGACAGGACAGGGATATGGTAAGGGTATTGGTGGGTGTAATAGGTTGTGTCCCGCAGCCAATGGGGCTTAGCTTGGTTACACTGTTTTCCCTGTTCGTGTCGTTTAAGGACCGTCCGTTGTTGTGGATGGTAGTCAGGTCACAGACTTATTATCCTGAGCACATACTTGCTTATAGGAGTAGGAAGGCTCATTACGCTCTTGTCGTGGATTCTGGCTCTTTCTAGACCTACTGATTGGAGGCGGGGAAAGGTGGAGGTCTAAGCACTATATTAAGACCAAGACTCAAGTGTGGGGGCTTGGAGTCCAAGTTTGGATGGGGACCTGGATCCCTTGATAGGAGTGGAATGTGCTGGTATTGTTTGTGCATGGGGTACAAACGAGGTGTGTGTTCTGTGGTACCCAGCTAGGATATATTGGTTTATGAATCGCCATTTCCATGAGATGGTATAACTTAGCTATGGTCTAGCATCATAGTAAGAGCTGAAAGATGAAAGACGGTGATATGGTTCTAATTGCTCAACCCTTGCTTGAAAGTAGAATAGGTTCTAACCTAGAATGGTTAGTTAATGAAGTAATCATGACTGCTAATAAAACTTGACTGCAAGGATGAACTGTTAGTAATGCTTTCCGCAAAAAAAAGAAAACAACAAACCCATATTGACTATCATATCCTTGAGAGTCGAGAAACTATTCTCACTAGTCGGGTAAGTCTTGCGAGTACATTGTGTACTCAGGGTTTATTTTACCCCTGTTGCATGTGTAGCTTGAGGAGTAGCTCTTATGTGGAGGATTCTTCTGGTGGGCACAGACGGATCCTTGTATTGTTTTCGCTAGATGTTTATTTTCATTCCGCTGTTTAATTATTGCATTCTGAATTCTAGTATTATAATAAATAATTTTCTAGAACTCTTGTTGTCTGAAATGGACTAAGTATTGTAAGCTCGTACTCATTATTGGATTTTGGATGTAAAATGTGGATTGTTTCGAGTTCTCCCTTGGGGTGGCTCGACGGAACTGTCCGATGTAGCTCACTTTCGAGGTGCTTAGTGTCTAGTGGAAGACGAGCGCCTCTGAAAGCATGTTATTTCGGGTGGTTTCAATGCCATGTAGCCTATGGATGACCATGTGACATGGCGGGAGTTTACCACTGCTTTCCATTAGTACTATATTCCTGTTGATTTGCTGAACAGAAAGTTGTCCTAGTTTCTAGAGCTGAAGCAAGGAAACATGACTATGATGGAGTATATGAACAAGTTTAACCATCTTTCACAGTATGCTGGGACTCATGTGGATATTGATGAGAAGAAGATGGACCGTTTCAATCGCGATCTCTCTTGCATCTTGTAAGAGATGTTGTATATAGGGGGATATCAGACCTTTGGTGCTTTGATAAATGCTGTCATTGCTATGGAGGGACTTCAGCATGACTCTTAGGTTGAGTGGAAGTGCAAGAGGGTGATCACTAGGTCTTCTAGTCACCCACAGTCTCAGATGGTACAGATTGTGAGGAGGGTGTCCTATCACTCTCCGGGTGGACAGTCGTCCCGCCAGACTTAGCAGACTCATCAGACACCTCCCACTCAGTACCGTGCACCTACTCAGCAGGTGCAGCAGCCTTAGGGATAGCAGGTTCTGCCTCGTCAGGGATAGGGAAACAAGCCAGGTGCTTGTTTCAAGTGTGGCAAGTAAGGCCACTATGCTTGTGAGTGCCCCCCGAACCAGCTTACTTAGTTTTCTCAACCTTAAGCCAACTCTCATTTGGTCAAGAGGACTATCATTAGGAAGAAGGTGCTCGTGAGCCGCTCGGGATAGGTTAACTTCACTGAGGCTGAGGAGATCCCATAGGGAGAGCCTATGATTATTGGTATGTTCACCATTGATTCTCACCCAACATATGTATTATTTGATTCTGGTGCATCACATTCATTCATGAGTATGAGGTTTGTACAAAGGCACAATATATCTACTATAGCTATTCCTATTGCCTATAGAATCAGAACCCTAGGTACGTAGTTATGCGTTAACACTCGAATGGACCTAGTAAGACTAGTGCTAGCAACTCACTCTTATCATCTCTAGTTCATGGTGTTGCCTAGGCAAGGCATAGATACAATTCTAGGAATGAACTGGTTGAGAACTTATGGGGTAGTCCTAAACCTTAGACAGAGAATTGTTGAGTTGAAGCTTCCTTCTTCTGAGGATAGAATGTCTCTTCTTATGTCTTTAGTTTCCACCCTACCAGTTATTGCTCATACTGAAGCCTCTCCTGATCTTGCTTCTATCCATGTGGTTTGTGAGTTTTTGGATGTCTTCCTCGAGGATCTATCTGGGTTACCACCGGATTGGGAGGTTGAGTTTGTAATTGAGTTAGAACCTGGTACTACTCCTATTTCGTGGGGTCCCTACCGCATGGCTCCAAAGGAACTGACAGAAATGAAGAAGCAACTAGAGGAATTGTTAGAGAAGAGATTCATCCATCCAAGTTCTTCACCATAGGGTTGTCCAGCTATTTTGTGAAAAAGAAGGATGGCACTCTTCGGATGTGTGTGGATTATTGCCCTCTCAATGCGATAACCATTAAGAACAAGTATCCTTTACCTCGTATTGATATTTTGTTCAATCAGTTGGCTGGTGCCAAGGCATTTTCAAAGATTGATCTTCGTTCTGGGTATCACCAAATTAAGATTCAGCCACAAGATATACCAAAGATAGCTTTCTCTACTAGGTATGGGCTCTATGAATACCTAGTCATGTCTTTTGGCCTCACCAATGCTCCTGTATTCTTCATGTACCTCATGAACTCAGTCTTCATGTCGGAGTTAGATAAGTTTGTGGTGGTGTTCATTGATGACATATTGACATATTCTAAGAATAATGAAGAGCATGCACATCATCTTTGGATAGTACTGACTTGGTTAAGGGAACACAAGCTGTATGCCAAATTCAGCAAGTGTTAGTTTTGGTTGGATCGAGTGTAGTTTTGGGACATGTCCTTACACCTAAAGGCATCTCTGTGGATCCTGGCAAGGTGCAAGACATGTTAAATTGGAAATCTCCAAAGTCAGTGCATCAGATTCGTCAGTTCCTTGGTCTTGCTGGGTATTATCGGCGCTTCATCCCTGATTTTTCCAAAATAACTCAACCAATGACCAAGTTGCTCTAGAAGGATGTCAAATTTGTATGGAGTCTGGCTTGTGAAGAAGCTTTTCAAGCCCTGAAGAAGTTTCTTACCTCTGCTCCTATTCTTGCCCAACCAGATATTGATAGACCTTTTGATGTGTATTGTGATACCTCTAGGACTAGACTGAGATGTGTGCTTATGCAAGATGGATGTGTGATCGCTTATGCTTCACGTCAGTTGAAAAAGCACGAGTTGAATTATCCCACCCATGATTTAGACCTAGCTGCAGTGGTGCATACTCTAAAAATTTGGAGACATTACCTGTTAGAAAATAAAGTACACATTTTTACGGATCACAAGAGCCTCAAATATATTTTCACTCAATCCGTGTTGAATATGAGACAACGAAGGTGGCTTGAGTTAATCAAAGATTATAACTTAGAAGTTCATTATCACCCTGGAAAAGCTAATGTGGTGGCTGATGCCTTAAGTCAGAAGTCACATCAAGTTGAAGAAGAATCTTTGTCTCTCAACCATTCTAAGGTGTTAGCCCATATTGCCCTAGTCTCGGATTTACTTGAGCAAATTATTATAAAGCAAAGGCAAGATGCTTCGGAAATTCTGCATATCAAGAAGTTAATTGCCGAAGAGCGTGGTCCTCATTTTAGTATTGATGATCAAGGTGTGGTGAAGTTCAAGAACCGATTGGTGGTTCCCTCAAGCGATGAACTTAGGAGGAAAATTTTGGATGAAGCCCACAACTCCAAATTATCCATTCATCCGGGAAGTAGCAAGATGTATCGTGATTTGCCTCACTTGTATTGGTGGCCAAATATGAAACGGGATATTACCAAATACATCTTAGAATGTGACATTTGTCGAAGGGTTAAGGCGGACCATATGCGTACGCTTGGATTTCTACAGCCTTTGCCTATTCCTGTTTGGAAATGAGAGGATATTTCTATAGACTTTGTTGTGGGTTTGCCCCGCATGGCAAAAGGGTATGACTCTATTTGGCTCATTGTGGATCACCTTACCAAGTCCGCTCATTTCCTCCCGGTGGATACAAGGTATTCAGCCAAAAAGTATGCTAAGTTGTATTTTGATCGGGTTGTGACCCTGCATGGAGTTCCTCTTACCATTGTTTCTGATAGAGGGTCAGTCTTCGTCTCTCGTTTCTAGGAGCAACTCTAGAAATATCTTGGTACTCGTCTCCTTAGAAGTTCAACTTATCATCCACAAACTAATGGTTAGACAGAAAGGGTCAATCAAGTACTTGAAGACATGTTGAGAGCTTGTGCCATTTCTTATCCAGAAAAATGGGATGAATGCTTGACTTTAACTGAGTTTTCCTATAACAATAGCTACCAAGAGAGCATTCGAATGGCACCATTCGAGGCCCTATATGATAAGAAATGTAGGACACCTCTTCACTGGGTTGAAGTGGGTTACCATGGGTACTTTGGACCTGATTTTATCAAAGAAGCAAGAGAACATGTCAGTGTTATTCAGTCATTTGAAAGCGCTCAAAATCATCAGAAAGCTTATGCGGACAAGAGGAGAAGGCCCTTGCAGTTTGAAGTTGGTGACCATGTGTATCTAAAGGTATCCCCGATGAGAGGTGTGGATCAGTTTGGAGTCCGTGGAAAGTTAGCTCCTCGTTATGTTGGACCTTATAAAGTTTTGGGATGGTGTGGTACTGTTGCTTATCGTCTCTAACTTCTAGATATTTTGTCAGCAGTACATAATGTCTTTCATGTCTCCTAGCTAAAAAGTGTTTACGAGTTCCCGATGAAGTGGTGGAAATTGAAAGACTCCCTCTCCAACCTGATTTTCTTATATTGAGCATCCTGCCAAAATCTTGGATGAAAAAGAGAGTTACTAGAAACAAAGTGGTGAAATTTTATAAAGTCCAGTGGCAAAACCATTCGAAGGACGAAACAACTTGGGAGCAGGAGAGTTATATTCTAGAGCATTATCCCCATCTTCTCCACAGTATGCTCGAGGTAATAGTTTATGTTAAAAGCTCACTCTTACCCTTTTTCCAACACTAGGCACTCACATGAAATCTCGGGATGAGATTTTGTTTAAGGAGGGAGAGTTGTAACACCCTCGGTGTTACACCATAAATCATTTACTAAAACATGTCATGAGCATCATGTTTATGTGTTAGTGCATTTGATAAAGTGTGTAGATCAATTTCTTGTAACCTAATATGACTAATAAAAATGTTAAACAAAAGTTGATTCAATAGCTCATGTATATCAAGTAGGGTTTAAAACTAATTTTATTGAACAAAAATGCTATAGAACATATATGTGGCGCTTAAATAAAGATTGGATTATGAACTTTGTAGATAACAGTGAAATACTTGCTGTAGAAAAATAATATTGCTAGCCAACATTTCTAATAGCCTAGAAATACAAATTGGAATCAAGTTCAGCTCAAAAGATAGAATATTTTCAAGTATGTTGACAGTTAGACAATGCCATGTTTGGCAATTTATTTTGCGAAATCGGGTTAAGAAAAGGTGTAATGTATTAGCTCGGTTTGGTAGCCTCATATGCCATCTTGAGCATGGTGAAGATCATTAAGGTCTAGAAGCAACCATTTAGTTTTTATAGGTGCTTTAAAATTCATGCACGACACGGTCCCGGGCTGGTTGGCCGTGTGGGCGCGGTCACCACGCTCGGGGTGCTCAGCATCGCCATGCTAGCTATCCCATGCACATGTGCGCTCTAGTGCATGGCTGGCCAAGGCTGCTTTGGCCTGGCTATGGTCTGGCCACCGCTGGCTCCTAGTGCGCGGAGCCGTTGCTACTGCTTGCGTAGCTAGGCGGTGCTACCGCCGGCCTCGCCGTGCTGCCGTACTGCTAACCCGCCCCGCGCCGCGATGCAGCCACTGCCGGTGCCATTGCCTTGCCGTCATGTCCGTGCCTCCCTCTACATCTCTATGCCACCACTGGTCTAGTGTGATGCCGCCTCTACCGCGTGCGTGGCTGGGCCCACCGTCACCTTATCATTGATGGCACTACGGCGCGCGGGCCACGTCGATTGCAAATGCACGGGCATGTCTGCTAGCGCCTACATGGGGCCTCCAGGATCATGCCGACTGCATCTCACCAAGGCGAGGCCAAGGCGAGCCTACCTATCGTGCCCCGATCTTTCCCTTTCTCTCTTTCTTCCTCTGCTGCCGCCATCGAGCCACGCCATTAAATTACCCAGCAAATGATCACCTCCATTCAATTCAGTGCATCCACGGTTTCAACATCATGTCCTATCACTGCCTGACCCTACCCAGCCTTGAACCGTGCAAGGCCAAGCTCCAATTTGGAGTTTTTTCCACTGCTGTGCCATTAAGGCCGCTTAAACCATGGTCGAGGGCAGCCCTCCTGCCGCCCATCTCGAACCAATTCACCTGCACCACTAGTATCGCCTTGACTCCCTCTTCACCCTGCGCGCCTTAGCTAAACCACTACTGCCTCCTCGTTGTCACTGATGCAACCGTGCCACGATGGTGCACCACCGCATGTGGCCAGCCCTTCTCTGTCACCCTCTTCTCCAACCATCACCATGGCTAGGTCCATGGTAGCCTCCTAATGCTCACGCGTTAACCAATTAGGCATGTAGCTACCCTAGCTCATCGGAACAGTGGCGCCGCCATCGTGGATGGCTATGCACCGCTGCAGCCTTCTCTAGCCAGTCGTGTCACCCCACATCGCCGCTTAGCGTAGCCGCTCGGGTCAGAGATGGTGACCGACCTGTTAGGTGGTCTATCACAGGTCCTTGGTGGCTGGCGCAGCCACGCTGTGTCACCGGCCACCGTGCGCTGGGTCATCGGGGGTGTGCACGGGGGAATTCTAGGAAAGCTAGGGGGTTAAGTGAGAAGGTTTGAGAGAGAGGGAGAAATAGTGTTAGCACTTAGTTGTAATTCAGGAGAAGTTTGAGGTCCCTTTTGCTAATTCGCTAGCACGCGCGGGCTTTCCCCGGCGTGGGCCGTCTCCGCGTGGGCCGACCTCACGTGGGTCGCGCCTGCGGGCCGCTGCGCGCGCGTGCTGTGTCGCGTGGGCCAGCGCGTGTGGGCCGTGTGGGAGAATTCGTTTTTTCTTTTTCATAAGGAATTAGAAATGATTTTCTAATTTAATTTTTGAGCTGATCTTTGGTAAATCATATAAAATCATGTAGGCGTCCAAAAATTGTGAAATAAATTTTGTTAGGTTCCTAAAATTATGCTCTATCTATTAGTATATTTAGTTCATATATATATTCATGTTGATACCAGGAGCTATTAAATCATTTGAGAGTGCTCAATATTATTAGGTTAAATATTGTATGAATTTTTGTGGTAAATTGGTGATAGCTTTAGTCCTGAAATTTTTATGATAGCTTCATTGTATTATTAAGTGCATGCTATAATTTTTGTATCCTTAGAATAGACTAAACATTAGGGTAGTTAAATGCTCTTTGTTTCAATATACATTAAATCACTAGTACCAAAAAAGATATATCCTTAATTTGCCAAGCTAAGGGTTTGTTAATTGAATCCAACACCTTGCTTGATGAATATGATAGTTAGCTTAGTACCTTAGTCATTAGAGCTAGCTTAGTAGCTTAGTATGCGTATTCTTAGTTTAAAAGTTACTATTGCCTAAATGCTAAGTGTTGCATTATCATCGCATGCATGTAGAGAATGAGTTAACAGAGATCATGACCACCGGCGATCACGAGTTCGAGGAGATCATCGAGGAGTATGAGGAGGAGATTTTCGTGTAGGAGGAGGTCCCAGAGCCACCACTGACTGACTCAGCTGACACCACGCCTGCCCAAGGCAAGCCCCGGTGCATAACCCATATTTTTGATAATCACTAAATATATATTTGTGATGTGCATTTATGTTACAGGAATTTTATGAAAACCATATGCATAGATACATCTGTCCTATGAGTCTTACTAGTGCAGGTTCTAGTAGATGCTATGCTTAGGTTTTCGGTACCATGAGTAACCTACCGTTACTCATAATAAGTAATTATTATATTTACTCTCATGATAAAATGATGAAAGGAAAAATGGAGATAGGGTAGGGATATGGTGTGGGTATTGGTGGGTGTAACAGGTTGTGTCCTACGGCCAATGGGGCTTAGCTTGGTTACACTATTTTCCCTGTTCGTGTCATTTAAGGACCATCCATTGCTGTGGATGGTAGTCAGGTCACAAACTTATTATCCTGAGCACATACTTGCTTATGGGAGCTAGAAGGCTCGTTAGGCTCTTGTCATGGGTTTTGGCTCTTTCTGAACCGACTGATTGGAGATGGGGAAAGGTGGAGGTCTAAGCACTATATTGAGACCGGGTCTCAAGCGTGGGGGCTTGGAGTCTAAGTTTGGACGGGGACTTGGATCCCTTGATAGGAGTGGAATGGATTGGTATTGTTTGTGCCTAGGGTACAAATGAGGTATGTGTTTCGGGGTACCCAACTGGATTACATTGGTTCACAAATCGTCATTTCGGTGAGATGGTATGACTTAGCTATGGTCTAGCACCGTAGTAAAAAATGGAAGATGAAAGATGGTGAAATGGTTCTAATTGCTCAACCCTTGCTTGAAAGTAGAACAGGTGCTTACCTAGAATGGTTAGCTAATGTAGTAATCATGACTGCTAATAAAACTTGACTGTAAGGATGAACTGTTAGTAATGCTTTCCGCAAACAAAAAGAAAACAACAAACCCATATTGCCTATCATGTCCTTGAGAGTCGAGAAACTATTCCCACTAGTCAGGTAAGTCTTGCGAGTACATTGTATACTCAGAGTTTATTTTATCCCTATTGCAGGTGCAGTTTGAGGAGTAGTTC
Source organism: Miscanthus lutarioriparius (assembly GCA_904845875.1). Classification (NCBI taxonomy): domain Eukaryota; kingdom Viridiplantae; phylum Streptophyta; class Magnoliopsida; order Poales; family Poaceae; genus Miscanthus; species Miscanthus lutarioriparius. The sequence goes on along the minus strand of CAJGYO010000019.1, from coordinate 4,992,227 downwards.
TTATGTGGAGGATTCTTCTGGTGGGCACAGACAGATCCTTGTATCGTTTTCGCTAGATGTTTATTTTTATTCCTTTGTTTAATTATCGCACTCTGAATTCTAGTATTGTAGTAAATAATTTCCAAGAACTCTTGTTGTGTGAAATAGACTAAGTATTGTAAGCTCGTACTCCTTATTGGATTCTAGATGTAAAACATGGATTGTTTCGAGTACTCCCTTGGGGTGTGCTCGACGAAACTGTCCTATGTAGCTCACTTTCGAGGTGCTTAGTGTCTAGTGGAAGATGAGCGCCTCCAAAAGCATGTTATTTCGGGCGTTCTGCCACAGAAGGCCTACTCCAAATGTCTGAATCCTGCAAAGTTTGGATTTAAAACGAAGATAGAAAACACCGTTCCAAACTTTGGAGTTGGCCGTTTATAGCCGTTTAGGCTGTGAACAGTTGGTTTTTTAAATTACAAAGGTCGTATTTGACCGGCGGAGGCTGAACTGTCAGGTTTGACCCGAAGCCTTCTATATATACTTCAGTCCCTCCCCCTATTTTTTGCTACTTTATTGAACATGGGGAGGTGCTGCTAAAATTTTCTTTGAAGCGAAGTCAAAAAAAATTAGCAAAGGCAAACTCTCTTCCGAAGACTATTTCTTTGTAGAAGTGAAAGTTTGATTGACTAAGGTTAGTTTTAATTTGTTTGTTTCTATTTTCTCTTTTTGTTATTATTTTTATCTTGCTGAGATGTTTCTTGTTTTCTAGATGTCTGATCAAGAGGAGAATGCTTCTACAAATTCTCTAATTGGATCTAATCAGTCTGATTTGGGTGAAGATTTGTCGGGTGTTTCTGCATCCAAGTCCGAGTTGGTTGGTGATGACATGAAGTCTTTGAAGTTTGGCAAGACTTTGATGGATGATAAAGAATTAGATTGATTGGTGACTAATCGTATGGTGAAGGCATATGTTTGTTTGCCTAAAAATGAAGTAGTTCCTGATCCGAAGCCTCATGAATGTGTGGTTTTTCGGGATCAATTTGCTGCTAGGCTTTGTATGCCATGTGAAGATTTTCTTGAAGAACTTCTAAAGGCATGTAACATAGAAATGCATCATTTGACTCCTAATGGAATAGTGAGGATTGCTCTTTTTGTTTGGGCAGTGAAGTCTCAAAACGTAAACTTGGATATTAGGGCTTTTTGTGCTCTTCATGAGATGCATACTCAGTTTAGGAATAAGAATGTGGATGGGAAGACTATTATCAAGTACTTTGGTTGTTGCAGTTTTAAACATGCTCGAGGTGCTAAGCAAATTTCTCCAGCTTCTAAGAATAAATGGGTTAAAATTGGTATAGGTACTGGTTTTACCATATAGTTCCAATGGTTGAAGAAAGGGATGAGACAAGGAAGATTGTGAAGCGCTATCCATTGGTTGCGAAGATGGAGAAGAATGTTTTTTATTGTAAGCCTGAATTTCTAAGTACAAAGAATTCAAAGATTTGTGAAAAGGCTTACAAGTTGACTACTAGCCTGCAAAGTGCTTGTGATCTTTGCGAAGAATATATTGCAGCCCGAGTTTGGGCTCTTAAGAAGGTTTAGAGCTTTATTTGTTTTTATAAGAAAGTTGTGAGGGAGAAAGATTATTTGTATCCTAACAAAGAAGCTTTTCACCCAAAGAAGTACACAAGAGATGAAGAATTTATTTCTGCTGTTCAAGTTAAGGCAGTTGAGATTCCGGGCAAGTTTTTGAAGAAGGAGAAAGATTTGATGGACAAAATTCTTGGAAAAGATTACAAGCGACTAAATAGAATATTTGAAATTGCCTAGATAAAATATGATGAAAGACGTCCACCAGCGTATACTCGTGCAGCGAAGCCGAGGTTAGAAAATGTTATAAAGAAGAAAAGAGCTGGTGGACAACTTGCTAAGAGGACTAGTAAGAAAAAAAGGTTTCAATTTCTTTTGATTCAGAAAAATTTATAGAAGATGAAGTTGATTTGGGTCTTGATGTTGACAGTCAGGAGGTTCTTAGTCAGTAGGCTTGTGATGATGAGGTGAGAATGATTAGTTTAGTTTTTAATTCTAGTGATTTGACTCCACCAATGTTGACTCCGCTTGGTGACTATTTCTAGAATTTTGCGAGTACTTTTTATTCTGGTGAAAATGTTGGCGAGGTATCTTGTCTTCGCCTTAGAAAAATATTAGCAAAGACACTTTGCCTTCTTCATCTCCTATTGTTGATGCTCCTGATACTGTTGTCGATGCTTGTCGGGGACCTAATACTAGGGTACCCCAGAAGGTGGAACCAATAACCACCGAACGTTAAAAACTTCTGGACGCATAAGAGCGTTGCTTCACCCCTCACGGGAATGACAGGAGCTTGGTTCCACCTCGCCCGACGCCTTTAGGGTGGGCTCGATCTCGCCCGAGGGCCCAGGGCTAGTCTCTGTCTCGCCCGACGCCTTTAGGACGGGCTCGGTCTCGCCCGAGGGCTGAGCGATAGACTTCGCCTCGCCCGACCCTAGAGGAGCAGGGTCGGTCTCGCCCAGGAGATAGGGATTGGTCTCCGCTTCGCCCGACAGCAAGGAACAAGCCTCACTCTGCTCCATATCTAAAGATTGGATTCATCTTACGACCACTTCTCCTGTTCCTTCAAGATGATAGAGACAGGGGCAAGACATGACGTTCAGTCAACCGTGGCTCCAAGAGCCATACCACCGCACCACAGTAGGAAAAAATCTTTGCCGGGGGATGACGGGACGGGCGCTTTAGGCCCTTCCAGTGCCGCATGAGCCGAAAAGGTGTCACAGTGTGAGCTCTCCACCACAGTAGAGTTGTAGGCGCCGCCTTGACTCTGGGACACGAGAACCCGCGAAGATATCGACAACCACTACGCTCCGGAGAAAAGGATTTGCTATCTCCACGAGCAGCGGATATTCCGTCACCACGCAGTGGACCCAAGGGAGCGGCGCCCGCTTCCCGACCCCTCGGTCCACCAAGACAGAAGAAGACCTTAGCCCGCGGCGCTACTCTAGACCCGACCCGCATCCCTCCGGCGAAGACTCATAGGAACCGGAAAGGCGTGCGGAGCAAGGTGAGGGGATGCTCAAAAAGTCAAAACCAACATCTTTGGGCCCATACCTGCGCGGGTAGCATTACATAACCAACGACATTCTCTGAGGGACATCGAGCAGTGTGTAGGCGCTTATCTTCCTTCGCACTCATCGAAATGAAGAACCGGGCCGGTGAGACGTGAGCCATAAGACTAAGTAGAGTCGCATCCTAAAGCCCTCACCCTTGTAAAGCCGGCCCCTTCATCTATAAAAGGGATGCGCTTCCTCCATAATGGCAAGGGAGAAAAAAGATCGAACGAGACGACTCTCAGATATGCACAGTCAAGTTGTGTCGAACCTCTTGACATCCCTTCAACCCTTCCATCAGAGACTTGGGACCAGTCCCTCTCTCGATCGTTTGCACCCTTCGCAAACCGTTCACGGTGCTAATAACACGGCGACAACAAAGCTGGGCGTAGGGACTTTCGGCCCGAACCGATTATAAATCTTGTGTCCTTTAGCGCACCATCCGAAAGCGTAACGCGCATTACTATAAATTTACTTGTCGGTGCTTATACGAAACACCGGCGGTTAGCGCGCGCGCGGTAGGGGCTTCGCGCGCGTTCCAAATCAGGCCTCGGATGGCCACCCACGCAATCACCTGGGTCCCGGGCGCACACGTGCGTTTCGGCGACCTAGATTTCATCATCACACTAGAAGGAGAGCTGGCGCTGACTCACTCTGCCGCCCCATCTCTTCCTTCCATCAACCTCAGCCATCTTAGGCTTGAGGGCCAGCCGGGCAACTCCCTGGGAGTCCGATCACCAAGGGAGGTCTCGCTGGCGTCACCCTATGTCCAAAAGGTCTCGTCACGGGCGCCCGACAACATTTCCATTCGGTCTCCGCAGCGCTGCGCGGCAACCGCTAGCCACCTTACAAGCGCTCACGGATGGTTTCGATCACCCACGGACATCGAGTTAAGTGGGGGCGATTAAACATGATCTGGAGACCCTTTACGGGCTCCTCAACGAGGCCGAGATCGTTCTCTAGCTCGGATTCCGGTGGGAGTCACCACCCTTCCGGGAGTGCTTCATGATCACAGACCCCGAAGGTCACGTTGAAAGCGCCTCGGGAAGAGTCACCCCTACAAACAACCTGACGGTAGATCCGGGGAAGAGACGATAGCCCCATCTCGCCTAAGGATGGAGCAGCTGAAGGCCCGTCAGCAGGAGATCGATGAGGCCGGGCAAGGGCTCGTCCGGGAGTACGCGGACATCAATCGCGAGATTGAACGCTGCAAAAACGGCGCGCGCAAGCTTGGCTGCGCCCCGTACCATACACCAAAGGATCCTCACCGCGATGGGATCCTCCTCACTTCACCCGAAGCAGCTGAAACATCGCCCAAAGAAACCGCCTTCTTTGCATGGCCTCCGGGAGCCGTGGCGGCCGAAGATCGCCGGGCCCACAGGAGATTCACATGTTGCTTGGCGCCTGGCGGCGCAGCAGTGGAAAGTTCGTTGTCTCGGCGACGCGAACCCAACACCACCCAGTAGCGCCCTCGGTGCGTCCCACCAGGAGGACGCATCCGTCGCTAAACACCGCCCGGCCGGCGGGCAGCAGCCCTCCGTCGTCCCGGTACATCAACGCCTCGGCCATGGCGTGGCGTATGCGGCATCGCCGACACTTCGCGAGCGTGCCTGGCGGCGATGGAGAAGCGACGCGCCGCGGCTATCATCCCGACGTGGTGGCGCTTACGGCGACAACGAGGACCGAAGCCCGAGCCCCGGCTGCCTGCCGAGCCCTCGGGCCTTCGCCCGACACATCCTCAACGCTGCGTTCCCCTAAGGTATCGACCACCTACCAACATCCCTAAATATTCCGGCGAAACAAATCCCGGGCTTTGGCTCGAAGACTATCGGCTTGCATGTCAGGCCGGTGGTGCGAGTAATGACAACTTCATTATTCGCAATCTCCCGCTGTTCTTGGCGATTCGGGCGTGAGCATGGTGGAGCACCTACCGTCAATGCTATTGAGTTGGGCGGATCGTGAAGATCTTCGTGGGTAACTTCGAGGCACGTACAAACGCATGAAAACCCATGAGACCTCAAAAAGCTGCCGCCCGAAGGCCAATGAAACCCTTCAGCGGGTACATTCGGCGCTTCTCTCAACAGTACAGCGAGCTCCCGAACGTCGCCGACGCCCGACGTGATAGGAGCCTTTACTGTCCGGGACGACACTGCAAATCCACGGTCCACAAGCTGGGATGCGAGGGGCCCGCCAACTACCAAGAACTCCTGACATCGCCATACCGATCACGCCTCTAGAGAGGAAGCGGTGAGCCATCTTCGACCGCACCTGCCGATGCTGAAGCGAGGCGGGACGAGAACGCCGATGAAAGGCACCTCCGACCGTCCATAAGAGAAAAATAAAAACAGCGGCGCGAAAACCCGCTTTCGTGTCGCGCAAAGACCGCAAAGGTGGCGGAAGCTGCGGAAGGTACTCGAACCACTTGAGAAAATTCTCAAGGGGCCATGCCCAAACCACGCCTTCCCGACCAAGCATCTATACAAGGAGTGCGGCCTCATGCGCAAATACTTGTCCAAGGGACTTAACAAAGGGGAGCAGGGGAAGGAACCTGTTCCCGCCACAGAGGATGCAGAGGAGAAAGACGACGCCTTCCCAACGCCGACCGGCGCCCTTATGATCTTCGGAGGATCAACGGCCTACGACTCCAGGCGCCGCCAGAAGGTCGCCCGTCGCGAGGTCTATATCGCCGGACCGGCCATGCTAGCCTTCCTTCGGTGGTCAGAATCCGCCATCACCTTTGACCAGACCGACCATCCGGATGCCGTCCCACACCCGAGAAGGTACCCGCTTGTCGTCGATCCGATCGTCGGTCCAAAGCGGCTCACCAAAGTACTGATGGATGGGGGTAGCGGCCTCAACATCATGTACGCCAAAACGCTCGACGAAATGGGCGTCGACCGAACAAACCTCCATCCCATCCGAGCACCATTCCATGGCGTCGTGCACGGTAGGCAAGCCATACCAGCTGAGGCGGTCGACCTGCCCGTCACTTTTGGGGATCAGTCCAATTACCGGACTGAGATCCTCACCTTCGATGTAGTGGGGTTCTCGGGGACTTTCCACGCCATCCTAGGGCGACCATGTTACGCGAAGTTCATGGTCGTTCCCAATCTACATACACAGAAGCTGAAAATGCCGGGCCCCGTGGTCATCACCATCGGCACACCTCTTTCCAAAGCGCTTACAAATCTGAGGTCGAATCTGCGGACACGCATCCGCGATCATCGCCTCAGAAGAGCTTGCCACCCTCGGGGAGAAGGTCATCGAAGAGGCACCCGACGCAAAAAGAAATCAACCGCGTCGTTCGAATCGGCGAGAGGGGCTCGAGGGAGGTCCTCTTGGATCCCAGCTGACTCAGGGGCAAAAAAGTCCGTGCTCGGGACCGCGCTCTCTCTCCAAGTAGGAAAGCGGCTCGTCAAATCGACTTCCTCCGCGCCAACAAAGACATCTTTGCGTGGAAACCCTCGGATATCTTGCCGGGCATCCAGGAGGTCACCGAAACATACTCTCCAAATCCTCCGGGCTCCAAGCTAGTGAAACAACGCCTCGCCTTTGACGAGGAGAAACGCAGGGCCATTGGCGAGGAGATAGCCAAACTAATGGCCGCATGATTCATTAAGGAAGTATACCACCCGAGTGGTTAGCAAATCTGTTCTTGTCCAAAAAAAAGGGGAAATGGAGAATGTGTATCGATTATACCGGCCTCAACAAAGCGTGCCCAAAGGATCCGTTTCCTTTGCCACGAATAGACCAAATAGTCGATTCCACCTCGAGTGCGAAACCCTCTGCTTCCTTGCGCATACTCCAGCTACCATCAAATCACGATGAAAGAATCCGACCAGCTCACGACATCTTTTATCACGCCCTTGGATCGTTTTGCTACACTTCAATGCCATTGATGCGAAGAATGCGAGAACAGCGTACCGGCGTTGTATGCTTAATTGCTTCGGAGACCTCATCGAAGCGAACCATTGAGGCCTATGTCGGCGACATCGTAGTCAAATCAAGCGAAGTGACCACCTTGTCGCCGACCTTGAACGAACCTTTGCGAAACTCCGGGCAAAAGCGGCATCAAACTCAATCCCGAAAAATGTGTTTTCGGGGTCCCAAAGGCATGCTTCTCGGCTTTATCGTCTCTGGCGTGGCATCCGAAGCCAACCCGGAGAAAATATCGGCCATCACAAGGATGGGCCCGATTCAAAACAAAAGGGTTCGGTGGATCACGGGGTGCCTTGCCGCTCTCGGTAGATTTATTTCACGCCTCGTGACGAGGACTCCTAGTTATCGACCCCTGAAGAAATCTGACCACTTCGAGTGGATAGTCGAGGCTCGAAAAGCACTTGACATGGTTAAACAATTTTTACTAAACCTCGGGTCCTAGTTCCTCCGTCGACCAGGAATCCCTCACTCTATATATCGGCCACCACCCGGTGGTCATTTCTGCTAATAGTAGAGCGAGAGGAAGAGAACACGCCTTCAAGGTGCAAATACCTATTTATTTCATCGGCGAGGTGTTATCCGACTCCAAAACCCGCTACTCCCGGATCTAGAAACTCCTCTACACCATCCTCATCACCAAAAGGAAGCTACGCCACTACTTGAGTCACACCCCATGACGGTGGTGGCGTCGTTCCCCCCTCGGCGAGGTCGTTCGTAGCCATGGCCTTCTGGGAAGAACCGCAAAGTGGGCACTCGAGTGATGGATCGGGGCATTTCTTATGTCCCCGAGCGGCGATCAAATCTCGGGCACTAGCTGACTTCATCAGCAGAGTGGACCGAGGTCCGATGCCACCACCAATGACCGTCGATCAAAATCTTGGATAATGTACTTGACGGATCGGCCGATGAAGAAGAAGCGGCGGCAGCGGACTAGTCTTTGTATCCCCCTCGGGGTCCACATGAGGTATATGGTTCGACTTCATTTCCCTCATCAAACAATCTTTGCGAATATGAAGCGCTCATCAATGGCCTACGAATCGCCATCGAACTGGGCATCCGACGCCTCGACGTCAGGGGCGACTCTTAGCTGGTCATCAACCAGGTCATGAAAGAGTCATGCTACCATGACACCAAGATGGAGCGTCTTGTCAAGAGGTCCAGCGTCTAGAAGACAAATTCAACGGCCTCGAACTCAATCACATCCCTAGGCGCCTCAACGAAGCGGCCGACACGCTCGCAAAAGCAGCATCCAGCCGAGAGCTAGTCCCCACTGGCGTCTTTTCTAGTGATCAACACAAACCCTCGGTACGCTACGCGGGGTCGGAACAAGCCGACGATGGCCCTTCTAGTCCGACCCACGGGGCGATCCGCCAATCTTCTCCGCCCGACCACGAGGTCATGGAGCTTAAAGAGGACCAATGGTGAGTCCGATCCTCCCGATGATTGGAGAACACTTTACCTCGACTATCTCCTCCACGACGTACTACCGACCGACAAGGCGGAAGCCCGGCGGCTCGCCAACGCCGCCAAGTCCTTCGTTCTTGTAGAGGGCGAACTCTATAAACGAAGTCACATCGAATTCTGCAACTCTGTATCCACGATTTAGCAGGGAAAACTCCTGTTGGCGACATCCACGGTGGAGTATCACGGTCATCATGCCGCACCAAGAACCTTGGTTGAAGCGCATTCCGACAAGGTTTCTATTATTACCCACCGTAGTAGCCGATGCCGAGCAAATTATGCGCACCTCTCTGAAGGGTGCTAGTACTACGCTTCGGCAAATGCACCTCCGGCCCGAGCTCTCCAGATGATCCCCATCCGTGGGCCTTCGCGGTGCAGGGGCTTGACCTAGTTGGGCCACTCAAAAAAGCGCCCGGGGGCTTTACCCACCTGCTTGTCACCATAGACAAGTTTACAAAATGGATTGAAGCTCGACTGATATCCACGATCAAATCCGAGCAAGCCGTGTTGTTCTTCCTCGATATCATCCATCGCTTTGGAGTACCAAACTCCATCATTACGGACAACGACACGTAGTTCACGGTAGGAAATTCATTCGATTTTGTGATGAACAACACATCCGGATCGGTGGGCGACCGTCGCACACCCCCGACGAAGCAGGCGGTCGGCAGCGCAAAAGCGGCATGCTTCTTCAAGGCCTCAAACCTAGAATTTTCAACCGATTGAACAAATTCGGCGCCTGGCAGCTAGCTGAGCTCCCGTAGTGCTCTGGAGCCTAAGGACAACTCCTAGCCAGACCACCGGCTACACACCTTCTTCATGGTCTATGGTTCAGAGGCCATTCTCCCAATAGACCTCGACTACGGAGCACCAAGAATCAGAGCATACGACGAAAAGGGGGCCGAAGCATCTCACCAAGACGCCATGGATCAGCTAGATGAAGCCCGCGACATCGCCCTCCTCCGTTCGGCTAAGTACCAGCAGGCGTTGCGATGGTACCACGGCCGACGGGTGTGGGGTCGAGCCTTCAACGATGGAGATCTCGTCCTCCGTCTTGTGCAGAGCAACAAGGACCTCCACAAACTCTCCCTGCCCTAGGAAGGGCCCTACGTCATCGTGGAAGTACTTCATCCAGGCGCCTACCAGTTGAAAACCATCAACGGCGAGGTCTTCACCAACGCCTGGAACATCGAGCAGCTACGTCGTTTCTATCCTTAAAATAAGCTTACACTTTTCCTTATCAGATTTCGTCATAACAAAACCCCGCCCCTTAGTCACTTCCGACCCCTGCAGGTGGCGAGGGTCGACCTCACTGTGAAATGGCATGTGACATATGTGATATAAATATTAAGCGCTTACAAAAAACTCTGTGTTATACTTTCAAACATTTCTAAGTTTTTCGTTCACCTCATAAACAAGTCCCAAGGGCTAAGATTTTGGGGACCCGATTCTAAATACAAGCTGGTAGGATGCTGCGAGACACCCACGCCCGGTGTGCTGCAACCTCTTTGCTCACCAGTTCAATCAGAATTAGTCCACCCATGTTCCTAGCTTCTTATGACTTAGACCATGAGAAGGGTCGGAAAGCGCTAAAATTTTTCCTGCAGAAGGGAGAAAGATAAAAAAAATTTGCTTGCCATAAGCAAAGGATGTAATTTTGTTCATTTTTTGTACAAATTCATCACTTACAAAGCGATTTCATTAAAAAAAGGAACAATATACTTATAAATTCAGAGGAATTTGTTTTACTCGGGGCTTCCCCACAAGGTTATTTCATTACGGTCTCTGCTCGGCTCTACTACAAGTGCTCTCTGCTGCCCCATGCTTCACGCTCTCCATCGGCGATGCAGGGCGTATACATCAGGCCAGCTAGTCTCTGCATGGTCGCCCGTGCCACGCTCTTCAACGGCGGCATCTCAATATCCCGCCGCCTCTCGCTTTGGATCCTCGAAGCGCCACCATCTACGACGCCTCCGCCGGAGCGTCCAGGGACTACGCCATCGTCGTCAGCCGCAACCACAACAGCGACGCCACTGCCATGGAGTCTGGGGACTACGCCATCATCCCCAGCCATAACCCTAACAACGGCGTATGAGCAGGAAATGCCTCCCGCCAAAGGAGGAGCACAGCGGACGACGGCGCAGTCGACGACGTACGACGCCCACCGGCGCCTCTTCTCCTTCGACAATAGCGACTCCTCAGCAAGGGCAGCATGCACCATCTCATCTACGTTGGATAACCTCCGGCTCGACATCACACACCAGACTCGTGAGCAAATTTGTGAGTTTTCTCTCTCTCTAGCATTACTCTTCCTCACTCGGGAAGTGCTGCGGCGACGCATCTTGCAGACGCGTTCAGCGGAAAGGAAGAAGAAGGAGAGATAGCGGCTCGGAGGCGAAAGGCGAGGTGGGATGAGAACTCCTCGCCCCTCCCTATTTAAAGAGAGACACATTAGCTAAGGAAAGGCGAAAGGTTGGACAGAAAAACCCTCTCCTTCCCCTCTTTAAATCTGGAATCAATGCTGATTGATATCTCGAGGGGACCTTGGGGCCAGACGGGGCGTACCCGGTCGACGAGGCGTCCACCTTTGGTCAAACCTTTGCAGGTATGGCCCGCTCTGCCCTTAGGACCACGAATGACCGCCCACATGACGGAGACCTTTCGGATCTCTGGGGCTGGCCGTTCGGCCTAGAAGACACGACGAACGAACGTCCAAAGAAAGATAAGCATCTCAGCTTTCTTACTTTATGCATTAAAATTCTTTCACGAGCTTCCGACCCCGTCAAATGGCGGGGACACGAACATCGCTCAGGGGATGCCGAGGATGTCAACCAGTCTAGACATCCCCCTCACCCGACCCCTCCGTACGCTTGAAACTAAGGGCGCGACATACGGGCACAAAGCTTTGAGTAAAACTGGACGAACTAGCAAACCCTACGCCCCGATAGCTACGGTGTTTCTGTTCACCAAAAAAATCATACTCAACACCCCCCGCGTTCCTAGTCTCGATGTCTGCCTTCTCAAAGAAGGGATCGGAGGGGTCCGCCTATAGAATCTCCCCCAAAGGAGAAGCTGTCAGGTTACCCAAGTTAATCAAACGGCTCGGATCGCCACCGAGACACGAAAACAAAGAATAGCAAATCTTATGCAGGTTATTCCAACCTCGTCACAAATGTCAGGGCCCGAGCCCATCTGGTAGGAGCTTTTTTGCCACTCATGCCACCAAGGTAACGTTACCGACCCCGCCTTTGTTTCAATTATATTATACGTAGGCAAAACATCCCAACGATTCGTGTAGCACCACGAAATGGCTGTCGCCTCATTCAATATAGGTGACCACAGGTCGAGGTTCGAAGGTCGGCCCGCGAAGGGCTCGAGGCCGCCTCACGCCGAACAGAGCCAGGGAGAGATAACCGGGACAAGCCTCAATGGCCCTGCCTGACCCCGCTCAGAAGCGAACAGGGACGTCTCGACCTTCTCTCGTTCGATTCTATCCCCGAGCCAAACCCACAGAATCTCCATCGAGGAGAGGCCATCGGGCCCCCTGAGCTTATCGAATGACTCAGGCATCTGCCGGGAGGCGGGTTAAGAAGTTGTGGAGTGCCACCAGAGGGCCCTGCCGACCACATCAGCAAATGATGGACCCAGATTCCACACGAACGTACCCGTTAGTGAGCTCGTTGAGCGCGACACTCGAGCCGTCGAGGCAAGTGTCGTTCACTCAGCCCCTCCGATTGCAAAAACCGAGGATGGGGTGACACGCAAATAATAGCCGACCCCTATTGGACCCTAACAAGGTTCGGGGGCGTGAGCCAAACAATACAGGGACACAGGTTCGAAGGCCCCACCTTGCCGAGCCCATAGAGTCCCCAGTTGGGGATTTCTGTTGGAAGACAGGGTGGGGAATATCGCGATGACGTCCATGGACTTCGTCAACCCTATCACCAAAACCATAGTTCCGATCTCCAGCAACCCCCGACCCCAGCAAATGCAGGGGGTCGGACCTTGCTCGGGGGCTGGTTAAGGTACGGCTACCTCCTTTCTTTCTTTTGGAACAATCTCCTCGCATTATAACCAGCGGTATAATTCAGGGGAACAGATTGTTAAGATCGTAAAAAATCAAACAAAACAAAATTACGACGCAAAATCACGAAAAGCGTCCAGACCCGAAAAATACTGACACTTGTCCACATATTACATATAAGTTATTCTCAAAATTGTTCGACTAATTACTTCCGCGGAGGGAGAACCATCTCTTTCAGATTGTCTGCCAGGTTTTTTGCAAGGGGAACAACCATCTTCTCCATTTCCTCTAGCTCTTCATCATCGTAGGTGGACGGGAAGCCTTCGCTCATCACCTTGAGTTGATTTCCTTCCCATAATGGCGTGGGCGATGGTGAAGGCTGGGTAATCCCGTGGAAGGCACTCTCCTCAAGGCGCCCACCCGAGCCGTGATACTGCGACATGAGCCATGGCCAGGCTGGTCTCCACCGGCTCCGTCACATTCAGGGCATTAAGACCACCCCGATCGCGACTGTAGAAGATCATGCTCGTCGCTCTCAACACAGAAGGGCCCTTGGCGCATAGGCGACCTCTTTTTCCGGCTTGATGGAGCGTTTCAACACTCAACCTTGATTCACACTGCGTCACCAAGCTCCACCCGGAGAGGCGGACCACCTCGATGTCCTCGTCCACCTTCTGCTTTGGAGGCCGTGGCCCTACTCTCGGCCTTCCATCGGAGGTCCCGCTCCATCTCCAACTCCTTGAGGACCTCGCCCGGCCTTCTCATTAGCCGTGGCATTCCTCTCTGACAGCTCATCTCGCTCCTTTTTGAGCCTGGCGATCTCCTCCCCATCCAGCTTGGACCTCGCTGACAAATCCTCGAACATCCCGTGGGCCTCCTCTGTGTCCTGATGCGCCTGGGTCTCCCGCTCTTGGGCGGCGACAAAAGGCTGTCTTGGCCATGTGCGCTGCATGACCGGGCCTCCTCGGAGAGCGATCCCACTCGCCTTACGCTCCACGGAGGGAATTGGGATTTATTCCGCTCGAGCAACAAGAACTGAAGAGGAAGAAGACTGGTACCAGAAATATGAAAACATAAAAACATACGAAGAAAGAAGAAAGCCTAGAAAATACCTGAGTGGCAGGGATAATGACCTCATGAAGGGCTCCTCTGGCCTGGTCCAGGGCATTCAGCATGGTCGAGATCCCGATGTCAAGACCCTCCCGCTCCATGCTCTCGGAATGATCATCGAGCGAGAGAAGAGCCGACGTCGGGGTCTGAGTGGCCATCCATTGGGCGGCTCCCCCCCAGGGAGGCGGCTTCTCCCGACAAAGGGGGCCGGTGGCGGCTCCCTCCCGACCTGTCTTGGCACCACCACCGCACTCGAGGACCCTCCGATGGACCCTCCCCGTCTAGGCCGCTTGGAGCGCCACGGGTGGATCCACCTGGGCCCCTGGTGGCGTGGATTAAACTCGCCCTCGGCGCCACGGCGACCATCGCGCCGGTGATCCTGGCTTGGCACGGTCACGACCACCTCCACCGGCGGTATGCGGCCCTCGGCCGACTGTTCCTCGACCGCCACGGAGGAGGCCGCTCGCTCGATAACCTCCAGCGGGCGTGGGAGCCACCATGGGCGCCCGTCGGGTCGGCCAGCGTGGCCCCGACGTCGGCACCCTCTGCCGCCCGCAGGGGTGACTCGGCGGCGCCGTCTGTCCCGCTTGAAGGCGAGACTCTTCTTGGGCGCCAGCCCGAGGGTGACCCGTCGCAACAACCCGCACAAAGGTAATAACCATTAAGTCAAAATAAAATTGGAAAAAGGATGAAAACAGAGGAATCAACGACTTACGTTGGCGTCCTCGGCGGTGGAAGCATTTTGGGGATGGATCCCTAGATCCACCTTACGACTCATCATCTGGCGGGACCGTTTCATGCACCCCCCCTTTCCGGGGGGGGGTTCATCTCGTCGGGCGCGGCACCGGAGCCTTCCCCTTCCATCGTCTCACAGGGTGCAGCACCGGAGCTGCTCCCCTCCATCGTCGCCTCGAGAATGGCAGCGACAGGTCCGCCCCCCCATCCACCGGTCCTCGGCCGGCATGCCGTGCGAAGCGGTGGACTCACCGGCCTCCACTGACCTCATCGATCTACTTCCCTCCGCGTGGAAAGGGAAGGGCCCCTGCACGGATGGGTGGCCACTCGTCAGCGTGTCCTCGTCCTCCAGGACGTCCCAATCCACGCCGATGGCTACCTCGTCGTCGTCATCATCATCATCGTCATCGTCGTCATCCTCACTGCTCATGTCTTCTCCCCGATCCCGTGCCTCCTGCTTCAGTCGTTTCGCCTTCTTCATCTCTTCCCTTGCTTTCTTGTCCCGCTCAGCCGCGAGTCGATTCGCCGCCGCCACGACCTTGTCCTTGGCGGGTGGGCTGGCTGTCCTTAAAGACCAGCAGCCTCGGTGGTCCCAACGTCATAAAGCAAGTGTTAAAAATGGAGATCCGGAAAAAAAAAAAAAAAGCACGGGAGAGTAGAGCTTACAATTCAAACAATCCGAGCTCGGCCGCATTGGGGGTGTCCGACACCGGATACACAATGTCGAGGACCACACTGCGAGAATCCTTCGTCGGCTCATGTCGCCTCCTTGATCTTGTGCGCCACTTACGAGTAAGGGGCGCGCCTCGTCAATAAGCACCACCCCCTCGGCGATATCCGGGCATCATCCGATGCGGGGGAAGCACCTGCAGCGCCATCGGGCGCCACCCTCCTAGCGTGGTAGGCACCGATAATCCTGTCCCCTTTACACCCCGACCCTTGAGTGGCTTGGAGGCGAAAAGAAGGTCGGAGATGTGTTTCTTGTCTTTGGTGCAGGCGCCCCACCCCACGACTCGAGAACGTCCACAATAAGGCGTCTAGTGTACTTGGTAGGGTGGCACTTCGCGTCATCCCTAACGTAAAACCACTGCGAGTGCCATCCCTTGTTGGATGTCGCCAGACGCATGTATGGGTAACCTTTGACCGGGTATGGCGCGGATGAATCTTGACACACCCCATCGGTAGCGTTCACGTCTTTCCCCAATCTTCCTCTTTGGCGGACTAATGTTAAAGAAATACCGCCCTGAGATCAAAATGGGGATCGATCCCCAAGAAACCCTCGCATGGGGGCAACAAATGCTGCCATGTCTTTGAATCCCATTAGGAGTTAGATCTTGCAGCTCTACCTCATATTAATCCAACAGACCCCGAAGGAATCTATGCGCTGGTACCCGAATCCCGCTCATGGAAGATGGCAAAGAGGCGACATACCCTTGGTGACCTTTCGCTCACCCTCGTCGCCAGTAGCAACCACTCTGGGCGGCGGACGGTGGGGCGGAGAAGGCCACGGCGGGCGAGGCCCTCCGGACACCGGGAGGTGATGTTTGATCTGCCCCACAACTCCATTAAAGCATGGGGGAAGGCGGCGGCGCGAGCTTGGCCGGCGGCTGGAACATGACGCGCGGCCGATCGGCGGTGGCGATCTGGCGCGAGAGGCTGGGGACGATTAGCGGCGGATGTTTGAGCATAAAAAGCGGGGGAGCGAAATCACGGAACCTTGGGGGCGAACCCCATGGTTTTATAGGGGCGATTTAACGCGAGAAGGGCAACCGTCCACCTCGATCTCCGAGCTCGCCACGCGCCGCCACCAAGATCACGTCGCGGACACGCGCCGCATGCCCCTATCCTCTCACCCCAAAAATCTCGGCGGACGGATCGCCTTCCCCAGGTGAATCCAGACTCTCTACCCACCTAGGAAACGCAAGCCACAAAGGCCTATTTCTTTTCTCTTTGGCCCACCTAGGGCCCAGAAGCTCACTGGCCGGCCCAACTAAGAAAGGATCCACGGACGATCCGAAATCAAGGGCAGAAGCACCAGTTAGGTCAGCCCCAAATCAGTTCCCAATGAGCGGGATACCACGACCCACTCGGAAAAATGTCCGATTGATTTAAAATTAAGTCCTTGACCTTACCCGAAGGGACCGATATAACCCCGGCGACTCTACTCAAATCACCCGGGGCTCGGGGCTACTACCCATCCAGAGCGCTCATCGCGCACCCTCGACAAAAGTAACCTCGGCGAAATCAAAAAACACCCTCCAGTGGTTCTACTCGAATCACCTAGAGGCTCGGGGGCTCTTGTCGGGGACCTAATACCGGGTACCCGGAAGGTGGAACCAATAACCACCAAACGTTAAAAACTTCGGGCGCATAGGCGTTGCTTCACCCCTCACGGGAATGACAGGAGCTTGGTTCCACCTCGCTTGGCGCCTTTGGGGTGGGCTCGGTCTCGCCCGAGGGCCCAGGGCTAGTCTCCGTCTCGCCCGACGCCTTTAGGGC
Organism: Miscanthus lutarioriparius; assembly: GCA_904845875.1. Lineage (NCBI taxonomy): Eukaryota > Viridiplantae > Streptophyta > Magnoliopsida > Poales > Poaceae > Miscanthus > Miscanthus lutarioriparius. The sequence continues at coordinate 4,975,340 of CAJGYO010000019.1, read as the reverse complement.
GGGCTCGGTCTCGCCCGAGGGCTAAGGGATAGACTCCGCCTCGCCCGACCCCGGAGGAGCAGGGTCGGTCTTGCCTAGGAGATAGGGATTGGTCTCCGCTTCACCCGACGGCAAGGAACAAGCCTCACTCTGCTCCATATCTAAAGATTGGATTCATCTTACCTGACCACTTCTCCCTGTTCCTTCAAGATGATAGAGACAGGGCAAGACATGACGTTCAGGTCAACCGTGGCTCCAAGAGCCATACCCTGCACCCTGGTAGGAAAAGTACTGCCAGGGGATGATGGGACGGGTGGTTTAGGCCCTGCCAGTATGCCCATGAGAGCCCGAAAGGTGTCACAGGTCTGAGATCTCCACCACCTGAGAGTTGTAGGCGCCGCCTTCACTCTGGGACACGGAACCGACGAATATATGACAACCACTACGCTCCGTAAAAGGATTTGCTATCTCCACGAATGACGGATATTCCGTCACCACGCGGTGGACCCAAGGGAGCGGCGCCCGCTTCCCGACCCCTCAGGTCCACCAAGATAGAAGACCTTGGCCACGGCGCTACTCCAGACCCGACCCGCATCCCTCAGACGAAGACTCATAGGAACCGGAAGGCGTGCGGAGCAAGGTGGGGATGCTCAAAAGTCAAAACCATTGTCTCATGGCCCATACCTGCGTGGGTAGCATTCTCAGAACCAACTTTGACATTCTCTGAGGACATCGATAGTATTGTAGGCGCTTATCTTCCTTCGCACTCATCAGAATGAAGAACCAGGCCGGGTAGACGTGAGCCACAAGACTAAGTAGAGTACGCATCCTAAAGCCCTCACCCTTGTAAAGCCAGCCCCTTCATCTATAAAAGGGGATGCGCTTCCTCCATAATGGCAAGGGAGAAAAAAGATCGAACGAGATGACTCTCAGATACACACAGTCAAGTTGTGTCGAACCTCTTGACATCCCTTCAACCCTTCCATCAGAGACTTGGGACCAGTCCCTCTCTCGATCGTTTGTACCCCTTACTGCAAACCGTTCACGGTGCTAATAACACGAGCAACAACAAACTGGACGTAGGGACTTTCGGCCCGAACCAGTATAAATCTTGTGTCCTTTAGCGCACCATCCGAGCCTAACGCGCATTACTATAAATTTACTTGCCGGTGCTTGTACGAAACACCGACAATGCTGCTGCTGGGGTACAGACTAAAGAAGGTGAGATTGTGACTATGGCTTCATAGGAAACTGCAGGGCCATCTTATCAAAGATTTGGTGCTGAAACTCCGTAAGAAACTGCAGGAGACGCTGGTGCTACTCTTCATGTTGCCTCTCCACCCCAATTTGTGATGCAAAATATTGATTTGGGAGGTGGGTCTGTGGAGACTGATGCTCCAAAAGTTAAAGTTTGCAAGGGTAAGGGTACCACTGTTGTTACCCTTGATTTTGATGATTCTGATGATGATGTTTTTGACAAAGAGGCTAAGAATGCTCGGGCTTCTCGTCTTACTGAATCTTCAATTGATGTGAATACTGGTGAAAAAATTGCTTGTCAACTTAAAAAGGGAGTTTCTACGAGTAAGTTTGCTTGTTTTTGTGTTTGTTTGATTTGAATTTCATTTTTCTTTTGTTCTTGTTTTAGACTTTTGTTTGTTTTTGTGAAGAGGAATTTTTTCCTAATCCTTCATCTCAGAAGGAAACAACCATTGATATTAGGAAAATGAAGAATGTGGCTCAGGTGCCTACTACTCCTACCGAAGCCCTAGAAACAATCCCTGGTGGAGTTGATCCTGAGGTGTGTAAGAGGTGCATGGAGTATTATCAAACTCAAGGTGTGAACTTAGACACTTTTAAATTTGTTGGGATTGGCTTGGATAGAGTTCGCATTATGCCAAAGAAGTCAGAGTTAAAGCTGTCCAAGTATATTGATGATGCCTTCGTAGTTCTTGATGATGAGGCTCAACTTGCTAGGAATCTTCCCTTGAGTTGGCAGATGCAAGTATTACCATGATTTATAAGGTATATGTGTTTATTGTTTTGACTTCATATGCTAATTTGGCTTCATGATTTGACATTTATCACGTTTTATTTTGTAGAGTGCTCTTTTGCAAAGGAGTTTACGTAAATCTGTCGAAGAAGTAAAAAATACGGCACTTTGTGAGAAAGGTTTGCTTGAGGAGATTAAGTCTTTGAAATCTCAGCTTGCTGCTTAAGAAAAAGAAAGAGTAGAAATAGTTGAAGCTCTCCATAATATGGAGTCAAGGTGTATCTCTGTTGGGGCCAAGCTTGAGACAAAGACTGAAGATTTTGATAATTTAAAGAAAGATTTTGATAAGATTGTAACGGAGAAAAATTATCTTGAGAAGAAGTCTGCTGAGAAAGATCAACATTTCATGACAAGTGTAATCACCTATGGGAACTTTGCAAGAATTGCTATGACAAGTTTGGTGCGAAGCCAGAAGATCCTTGCTGGGAGCTTGGGGAGTTTGATCCATTCTTTGCTTGGTTGTGCCGTCAATATCAGGATTTACCAACTGTTATTTAGACTAGTGCTGATTTGAGTTGTGTGTATGCAACTCGTGCACTTTTCCATTTGATGAAAGAGGCAAAAGATCCATTGTATGAGCAAATGCTAGATAAAGATTATAAGTTTTCTTCGGTGGAGTCGTTGAGTCAAGTTTCTTCTTGGACTCAATTGCTTTGCAAGAAGTATTTCAATCAATATTGGAATTTAGGTGGAAGAGAGAGTGCTTTCATGAAGGCGAACAAGAAGATAGAGAAGGTTAGATTGAAGTATTTTCTCTTCTTTTGTTTACCTCTCTTTCTCTTTATTTTATGTTTTAATATTTTGTTTTCTTTTTGCAGCAGCTTGAGAAGGAAATTGCTGCTGATGAGAAGGAGCAGAAGGAGCAGGACAAGCGTGAGGAAGAAAATGCTAGAGATGACAATGTTGGTGATCATCCATTTTAATTGTCTTCGTAGTTAGTTTTTAGATTTTAAGTTGAGGGGTGAGGTTTTTAAAAGACTTTTGATATTTGTAAATATTGAACTAGGCAGGATGAAGTTGGTGTTATGTTGTTGTTAATGTGTAAGGATAACTTTATCATTGAACCTTCGCTGTGGTTGGAGTATGCAACCAGTGAGGCGAATCCTATGTTTGATACATTTGATGAACATAAGCTGACATAAGTGTTAAGTTATGATGTCTTTGTTTTTTTTATGTTGTGATTATTTTGAAGATGATGTATGCTATTTTAGATTTTGAGTCTAAAAATCTTATTGTTGAAAACAAAGAAACCTTGTTTACCGCGTGTTGTTGACTTCAACAAATTTTCCTAGGTAGTTGTTGATTTTTCACTTTTCCCCCTATTTTATCATGATATTTGAATTAGAAAGGTCATATTTTGACACTATTATTTTTCCAGTCATCATGCTCAAGTGCTTCACCAAGTTTTGCTTCTAAAGATTTTCTTTGCTTAGAAGTGGATCGTGTGTTGGATAAAGTTGTTAAAGACTTATTAGTGAAACTGCAACTATTGTAGCTTTGGAAAGTGATTGATTGTGAATTTTGTTGTAAACTTGCTTCTTTGTGTTGTAATATCTAATAAATGATTCTATTTTATAATAAATTTGAATTTTGTATACTTTGTTTTATATTGATACTTGAAGTTTTGCGAAGGTAATGCGTGGGCTTCGCTTTGGAAGTTATATTTTTCCTTAGTAAATTTGAAAAATGTTGTCCCTCTTTTTTTTGCGAAGACAACACATAGACTTTGCTTAGAAGTCATAATTCACCTTAGTGAATTTTAAAAATGCCGTCCCCTCACTTTTTGTGAAGGTAACGTGTAGACTTCACTTAGAAGTCATAATTCACCTTAGTGAAGTTGAAAAAATGTCGTCCCCTCACTTTTTTGCGAAGGCAACTCATAGACTTCACTTAGAAGTCGTATTTCACCTTAGTGAATTTGAAAAAACACTGCCCCCTCACTTTTTTGCGAAGGCAACGCGTAGACTTCTTTTAGAAGTCATAATTCACCTTAGTGAATTTGAAAAAGCGTCGTCCCCACACTTTTTTACGAAGGCACACGTAGACTTCGCTTAGAAGTCATAATTCACCTTAGTGAATTTGAAAAAATTGAAGAGTAAATGAAGTATTATATATTTTATATATAGGTTAGCTTTATTTTTTGTTTGTTTAGAAAATGATACCTATTTTTGTTTTATTTTAGCCGATATTTGAGTATATTTTAGGTATACTCTTTGGCTTTTGTTGTTTTTGTTGTACTCGAGATTTAGGGGAATAGTTTCTCATTTATATTTGATGAGAATTTACAATAGAGACTGCCTCGTTAAAAAACCACTCACCTTGTGAGGGGCTTCCCCTGAGTGGAAAAAGAGTGCAGCTCGTTTACATTTGAACTAAAACTTTAGAATGTAAAAACAGCTAACAACTATTCTACTTCTAGAGTAAAAACTTGTATTGAGAAAGATGAAAGTCTAAGGGTAGTATCTTCGGAGTGCTTCAATGTTCCAGGTGTGGTCAATCTCTTTCCCATTCATATTTGCCAAATGGAATGATCCCAACTTATTTGTCCTTGTGATGACATAAGGGCCTTCCCATTTTTGCTGAAACTTTCCGACTGTATCTTCGTTTCTTTTTCTTTTTAGGACAAAGTCGCCCGGTGAAAGTTGCCTTGGCTTTACTTTCTTGTTATACCAATTCTTTGTTTGTTTTTGGTATTTCTCGAGATTTTGGATTGCTTTAATCTTTTCTTCTTTGACCAAGTCTTTGCTTGTTATCTGTTCTTTTTCTTTAATGATCTGCACATTGGTTCTTGGACCTTCAAACTTTATTTCTTCAGGTGTCATTGCTTCTTCTTCGTACAATAGTTTAAATGGTGTGAAGTTTGTACTCTCATCTATAGTATAACTAACTTTGGATCTATGCATAAGGAACATTACTAAGGAAGATCAAGAACAGATCTTGTCTCTCTTTGCAACCGCGTTCTACTTGCTCTACAAACGGGGAGTGGACTTCAAAGGATTCAATGGGAGTATCACATCCATGATCTACCACATGACCTAGAGTGCAGAATGCATCCATAGGCAAACAATATCTAAGCACCATGCTTACATAGTGTTGACCACTTAACTCACTCGAGTATTGAGCTAAGAGCTTTGCGAACATATGCATAAATTCATCATTAATCATAACTATATCAAGCATATAACTAGAGCAAACTAGGAACATAATAAATAGCAACATAATATTGAAGTAGCACAAAGTCATAAATTTAAATATACAATGGCTATACCAATCTCTAGACGGTAGATCCAGAATCCCGAGCAATAGCCCACACTCTACTAGAACGTTGCTAGCTAGCCTATACTACAAACTTGAAGAATTGGAGCTCTATTCTCTTCTCTTTGGAAACCCTAATTTTTGGTCTGATCTTGACATATGGTAGCGTGTTCTGGAGTGGCGGCAGGGGCTGGTTATATAGGCTGGAGAATCAATCATGAGCCCTCAGATCAAACCAACTTGAAAGAACGGCGTAGATGCAATCCTTAAGGTGGTGGAGAACCGATGTACGAAGGAGCGACTGCTAGGTGGGGACAGGGGTGGTCAAATTATAGGTGGGGCCGGCCAGCCCCACATGTCAGCGCCTCGGCGTCCGCATTGGTGTGGTGTCTTCCTGAGTCTTCTGGAATCTTCTAGGGTAGTTTTCGCTGTGGATAAGCGTGTTTTTATTTGATGATTTGATCCCTCTTGACAATTTTCTAGATAAACCCTGCTGAAAACACAGATTCACCAAAACTTGTTGAAATTGTTAGTTTAAACATTTAAATCTATGTTGGTGATCCTATTTGTACATTTATTCAAGTTAAGTTGACGGTTTATGATGGATGATAACTACCGTCAACAAACTCCCCTAAGCTTAACCTTTGCTCATCCTTGAGCAATGCCAAACTTAGCAATGGATTAGGAGTTGCATCAATGTTTTCACTCCACAAAAGAACACATGCGTTCAATCAAGAATTCTCCTCTAGATTAAAATTCCTCGATCTGACTTTCAAACTTACCCATATTACCTTTAACCATGGGCTTTTAAGCCTTCACTTGGATCTTGAGCAATTGAAAGACGGAACGATCAAGTCAAGCACCATGTCTCAAGTTCTTTGTTCAACCATTATTCCAGAGTTTTTGTAAGTTTTCAAAATAAAACTCAGAGATTCCATTGTATGACACTCTTAAGTCTCTCTTATATATGTGGTATTTGTGGATCCTCACCAAGGCAATAAATGATGATACGCCTTTCTTTTCCTACAACTAAGGCTTATGTGGAGCTCATAGGAATGGAAATTGCATGAAAGAGCATACTTGCATTACACATATTGTAAAGTCAAACCTCGGATCCAAAGAGAGTTGGGTCATACTGTCGGGGACCTAATACCAGGGTACCCAAGGAGGTAGAACTAATAACCATCGGACGTTAAACACTCCCGGACGGACAAGAGCACTACTATGCTTCTTACCCAAACGACGGGAGTTTGGTTCCGCCTCTCCCAACGCCCGTGGGCCAACTCTGACTTAGCCGACGGCCGAGGACCGGCTCCGCCTCACCTGAGGGCTGAGGGCTAGTCTCCGCCTTGCCCGAGGGCTGAGGGCAGGGACAGCCTCGACCATGGGCTAAGGGTGGGCCCCGCCTCACCTGACGGTTGAGGGCCGGCTCCGCCTTGCTTGAGGGCTGAGGGCTAGTCTCCACCTTGCCCGAGGGTTGAGGGCAGGGACCACCCCGCCCGAGGGCTAAGGGTGGACCCCGCCTCACCCGATGTCCGGGGCCAGCTCCGCCTCGCCCAACGGCCCAGGACTGGGCACCGTCTCACCTGACAACTGCACCCCGCTCCTTCGTGATGACGGACACAGGGTAAGACAAGACGTTCGGGTCAACCGCGGCATCGAGGACCATGCCCTACGCCACTGTGGGAAAGTACTGTCAGAGCACGACGGGACGGGCGCTTTAGAACCTTCCAGGCATGACAGGGGCTAAATAGTGTTGTGGGCGCATGCTTTTTGCCCTACAGTGTTGTAGGCGCCGCCTTCAGCCCTCAAGTAAGGAACCAGACGCCAACATATGACAACCACTATAGTCCAAGAGGGGACCCCCATCCTCTACAGTGACGAACGAGCGGTCACCGGACCGTCTGCTTCCCATAGGACCGTGGGACAACATCCTAGTCTGACACGCCGCCTGCGGGGGCGGGACGAGATGTGACCACTTGTAGATCAAGTAAAGGCGCAGCGTCATCAGCACCCAAGTACCCGGCGAACGTGCCAACCTCTGACACCAGCTGGCCATGTCAGCAAGGCTAGCTTGGAGGAAAAGGAAGACTCGGACCCTTCGAAGGACCTTCTATACCCGTGGTACTTTCCTCTTTCACCCATCGGTAACCCCTGCTCCCCCCTTGGTCTATAAAAGGGAGGGCAGGGCTCCCCGCTAAAGGGACGACCGACTTTTGACGGAACACACACACAGACAAACTCACAGAGAGTTCGGTTAGACACATCACGCACACGACCAGGCCGCCACCAGGCTCTTAGCACCCTTTTGACCCTTCCATCAGAGACCTGGGACCAGTCCCTCTCTTGACCGTTTGTACCCCCTACTACGAACCTCTTTCGGTGCTAATAACACAAGCAGCAATAGACTAGATGTAGGGACATTCAGCCAGAACCAGTATAAACGTTGTGTCCTTTAGCGCACCATCCGGGCCTAACGCGCATCAATTATAAATTTACTAGCCGATGCCTGTTCAAAACACCGACAGTTGGCGCGCCAGGTAGGGGCCTTTGCGCATTCCAAACCAAGCCACAGATGGCTAACCACAATGTCAGCTGGGTCCTAGGCGCACACGTGCACTTTGGGAGCCTAGATTTCATCATCACGGTGGGAGGAGAGTTGGTACGGGTGCACACCACCATCCAATCTCTCCCCTCCATCGGCCTCGACCACAAGAGGCTTGGGTGCCAGCTCAGTGTCTCCCTTGGACCCCAACAGTCCAGAGAGAACCAGCGTCGCCTCACCCTTTCCAACGACAACGACATGGCATGACCTTCCGAAGAGGGGCACCTCTCTCCGGAGTGCCACGTGCGGAGCGCCCCGATAGCATTTCTGTTTGGTCTCCGCAATGCCACGGCGACCGCTGGCCACCTCCTAGCACTACGCATGGTTCAACCCCCCGCGGACAGCGAGTTCGTGGGGGTAATTGAACATGATAGGAGTCTCTCCACAAGCTCCTCATTGAGGAGCCAGAATCGTCCTCCAGCTCTGACTCCAGTAGGGGGAGACATCACCCTTCCTAGGGATACTCCATGGAGGAAACCCTTGAGGGGCGCGTCGAAAGCGTCTCTGTAACACCCCGGGTGTTTTAAATACTAAAACTGTCATGTCATCATATGCATTGCAAAGCATTTGGTCATATTGCAAACTTTGATATGCATTCACTAAAACAAGTTTACATTCATGTATAAGTGTTGAATTGTATTGTTTGAATCAAGTTTGAAATACCTGTATTGATTTGAAATTCCGAAAACCCTAATTTCAGTATTTAAATTTTACCCTGAAAACTCATTTAAAAATCTAAGCATATTTTGGGGTTGAGCTTAAAAGCAAAAGTGTAGATCTTGTCAAGTTGTACAAAGTTGGTTTTTGGAGTTTTCAAAGTTGTTTAGTAAAATTTGAAGTAATTTGAAAAGGCATAATTCTTTAAAAGTGTTCCCTTTTGAATTTAAATTTGAATTTCAAAATGTAGAATGAATTTGGATATGGTTTCAAAAGCAAAGTTTTAGAACTTTTGATTTTGAACAACTTTTGTTTTTGGAGATTTTTGAGTTGTTATGAAAATTTGAGAGTAATTTGTGAATTTTGGGCGAATGGCATTTCTGTAATTTGTGTGAACACAGTGTTCACCGCTCTTGCTACATTGCTTGCGGCGTTTCTTTCTTGGCGTTCGGTAGCGGTCGTGGCCCGTTTTTGGCGTCATATTGGGCTGATGAAGAAAGGCCACAATATGACTTCTTTGAGTTTCTGGCCATCCTTTATAGCTCTGGAGTCGTCGCCGTTCTTCATTTTCCGTTGCTCTGTTTTCTTCCGTCACCTTGCTCATCTCCGTGAGCCCGTGCGTCATCATCGTCGTGCTCCGCCATCGCCGATAAGCTAGCTCCAGCTCCGCCTACTCCTTGCGCGTCTAGCTATCCCCTCAATTTAGTCTGATTTCACCGGAGACGCCAACGCAGCGTACTTTTTTTCTTCGCGGTAAGCAACAACCCGGTGATCCCGTTTCACCGTGGTCGGGGCCCTCCGGTGAGCCGTTGTTTCGATTAAGCGTAGCTCCAGGCTTCGTCTCGATCTTGTGATGCTTAATCCGTTGTTGCTTGCTCATTTTGATCACCACGATCGCGGCACACCATCACCGACGATCCTTGCTCCGCCAATTCTTTGTGTCGTCGACCCACGTCTCTGTTGCTTCTCCGACCTTGCTCTCTGCTCCGTCGTGTTTGTGGTGAGCTCTTTGGTGCTTCTGTACCGTTTATTTGATCGTTGCCGGTCTCCTGCCGCCGGCGTAAGCGCTGCCGTGCCACCGCGTCCCGCCATGGTCGGCGTGTAGTGCTTTCGATTCGGTCCGTAATTGGTCGCGTTAGTGCCATAGATCGATCGTTGTGGCGTAGTGATCATGTTAGTACCCTTCTTTGTCTCCTGTGATCTCACCGTCGGCGAGTTTATTGGCCGTCAGCGCCGTCGTTGTCGTAGTCAAAGGACGGAGGTTAGGGATGACATGTGGGGTCGGGTTGTCAGTGACTCAGCGTTCAAATGGATTTTTCTATTTTCTGGAATGAATGAATAGTGTCTGTTTTTGTTATTTTTTGTGTAGATTTATTTAGAGCTCCAAAAATTATGAAAATTTTTGTGTGACTTCTCTATGATGTATGTTATATAACAAAAATTTGAAATCTTGATTTTCAGTATTTTTGGGTATGATAAAAATTGCTCAAGTAATTAATAAATGACTTTCCATGATTTTTCTAGGCTTATTTATGTATCCAAAATTATGAAAATTGTTTTGTCACTTAGTTATCATGTAATGAACATTTACAAAAATTTTGAGCTCAATTGGAATAAGTTGATTTATTTCATAATTTTTAATTAAATAATTAATTCATAAAAGTGAATTGTAACCTTTAATGATTTAGGTTTTGATTGAACTTTTGATTGAGTGATGTCCTTGGGTCATTAGTGGATAATGATCTTTGGCAATTGATGTATGTATTACGAAATAGATTTAGTTAGTTTGACTTGTAAGCTTTGTCTGCGAAGGAAAGTTGTATTCAAGTTGTTTAATTTTGTATCCATCATCGAGCATCATGTTTTGTATTCCGCATCATGTTAAACATGGCATTGTTACTACGTGTAGTGAGCGAAGGTGAACCCGTGGTAGTTAATCAAGTAGTTGAGGAGGTTGAGCCATCTGTGGAGGTTGGTGTTGATATCGTGGTGGTCCGACTCTCACAATCGGACTTTTCCGTCAACGAAGGCAAGCCGGATACATTTAAACCTACCTTGTGTTTTACAAATTGATTTCGCTTTTGCTTTTCAATCTGCATTAAGTGATTAGAAGTCAAGTGGAAACCTAATTGATGCATTACCAACCTTGTTTTCCTTATCTACCTTGTTAACCGTTTTAATTAGTATATGGCTAGTTATGCTTAGTCATGCTTAGATAATAAAAAGTCGGGTGATTACATCACCACTGCGAGTTTTATATGGAACTTTAGTTACTTATGTTATCATGAAATATGAGCATGTGAAGTAATAAATCTAGACCAAGGCGGACTCGGTGTGTGTGAGCCATAAGACATGGAGGTCTTGTGAGCGGGTTCTTTCACTTGATGTCGATTAAGGTCCGTCTGTTGTTGAACCGCTTCGAGGTGAGACTTTGTAGTACTAACCGCATACTCCGGTAAGCCTTAACTTGGCTATTCTATTACGAGAATGGCTACTCGCGCCTTTGGGGAGTGGAGAGATGGCGAGAATAGCGTGTACCCACGTGGCAATGGGCTTTGGTGTGGAGTCTTCAGATTCTCGGGTGGCGCGGACCCGTTCTTGTTTAGAGGATCCGAGGGTAGGTTGATATATGTAGGTCGGGGACCTGCATATGTCGTGTGGTCTGGAATTCCCAGCTGGGTTTATAATCGGTTCGAATCGTCGTTGCTCCTCGGTTATGGAGACTCACTTCTCTGTTCATCATCGTAGTATTAATAACTGGAACTTGAGTATGGTTTGAGAAAGTGTTGGATATGAAGTTTCATGATCTCAATACGGATCGTGTCAGCTTTGTATATGATCTTATGAAGTTTTAAATGTTGAAATAAAGAATTTTGTTAAAAGAGCTTTTCGCAAAAGAACCTTGATTATTGCTAAAGCCATACCTTGAATCCCATGAACTGCATTCCCGAGTTTTCTCGGTTTTTATTTCGGTTAAGTCTTGTTGAGTACTTTTCGTTACTCGGGGTTCGATTGACCCTTGTTGCGGTGAGGCTCATGAGCGGATCTGTTTTGGATCATCTTTGCATGACCATTGTTCGATCTTGATGACGATAAGTAATGTGTGGCCCTTAGGCGAGGCGTGATATTTGTGTGTTTTGTAATATATTATAATGCCACTCCACTACCTTGGTTTGTATTATTAATCGAACTTAGTTTGTAAGGTTTGAAATAAATGTTTTGTAAACTAAGTTATTGTAAGACTTCCGCTTGATTTACTCGGTGTAGATATTTGAATAAATGTTGTAATATCTTGCAATGACTACGTAATGTGATCCTGCTTTCGGAAATCGTGGATGATTCGGGGTTCTTCGAGGACACCCGACAGTCTTCTTAGGTTATCGGTAACATATGCATAGATGTCAAAGGTCGTTGGACGTTGGCAGTGCATGTGGGCCCAATAATTTAGGAGGTTACGCCACAGAATGGTATCGAGCGATCGTTACAAGTCTTTGTTGTGTTGTTTTACAAAAACTTCAAAATGATTTGGGACAAATAAGTATAACTTGATAATTTGGTCCAAATTGCTTCGACTTATCTTATTTCATTCTCACCCTTCTGATTTGAGAAAAAGGCTTTGTGTGGTGGAGTAGTAATTCTATTATGCCCTATATAATAACAAGCTCTTGTTTGTGTGCTTTATAAGTTTGATGTTTTTGGTTCGTAAGAACGATTCATGCATCATGATTAATTCACTTGTTACTTCCTTCATCTACGAGCTTGGGTGAGTAGTGTGTATGGGTTGAGTTGTGTAGTCCATCCCAACCTGCTCTTGAGGCTGTTGTCGATTTGTTTTAATTGGATTAATCCTGTTAAATGCAGTGTATGGCTCGTACCAAGAAGGCGCCCGTAAGTCCACCGGGACCTAAGGGAGTTCCTCGCCATCAACTTGCCCCTAGGAATGACGGTGCTAGCGATGGCAGATCTAGGTCGATCCTCGAGCGAGAGATCTGAGAGATTTCTGCAGAGTTAGCCCAAGCTACTAGAGATAGGGCTATGGATGTCATCATCAGGTGGGCGATTACAGGGAGGCGATTAAGGCGTATCACCACCGCTCACGAGGCTGCGAAAATCTGTTAATTCATATGGTGGATGGGAGAAATGAAGCTAGAGCTAGAACTCATGAGCTAGAATTTTATGTGTAGAGGATTTAGAGGAGCATAATACCACTCTACATGAGGAAGTTCATAGGCTAAGCAATCTCACGAATCCTAATCATGAACCCCAAGGTGATGCAATGGACCCAGTGTGATCCTTGCCGATGATAGTGAATCGGAAGAGGAAGAAGAAGAAGATCCGGAAGAATTAGTAATGATTGATGAAAGTGATAATGAGGGCGGTAATATTTACGGAATGGATCTGAGCCAAGTTTGAAGTGATAAAGGAAAGAAGTAGAGTTGTGTAATAGTTAGTTCTAGTTTAAGTGAAGCGATCTTGTTTAGATGCGGTTTGTGTTTAAATAAGAAACCGATGTAATGCGTTGTAGTAAGCTTTAGTTGCAATTCAATAAAGACTTGTGAATAAAGTTTGGTTTGTTATGAACAGATCGTCGTCTGCGAGGTTCGCATGATTCCGGTACTTCACAAGATGAGGATGATATCCCCAATCCGCCACCGTTCAAACCAATTTGGTCGATGCTATAGCTTGCACTTGTCAATGTGATGATTGAAAATTCTCGTTTGCTTCATGAGATGGCTCAAAGTAACGAGAATCGGATGCATGGACACCGTGGGCGTAATCATAATAGGCATGAGGCTACATATGTGGACTTTACGGATACAAAACCCCAGTGTTCACCAAGGCCGATGACCCACCGAGGCGATGGTAGCTTAGGACCATGGAGCGAAAATTTGATCTTATTCCATGCACGAGTTTTAGAAACCGGTGTTTGCCGCCCAACAACTTAGGGGAGCAGCGGGTGCTTGGTATGCAAATCTTATGGCCATACAGCCCATAGGTGTTCCATTAACTTGGATGGAGTTTAAATCGCTTTCAGAGCTCATTATATCCACGAGGAGTGATGGCTATGGCTGGATGAATTCCTTGCTTTGAAGCAAGGGGATCGAGCGGTTATGCGAGTATGTGGGAAGATTCAATCACCTGTCACAATATGCACCTGAACATGTCAACACTGATGCTAAAAAGAAGAAATGGTTCATGAGAGGTCTGAATACCAAATTACAGACTATGATGACAACTTGTACCAATATTACTTATCATGAGGCAGTGAATATTGCAATTGCTTCAGAAGAAAAGTATCGACAACATAGGGAGATCAAAAAGAAAAAGAATGTGCCGTCTGGACCTTTTGGAGGAAATCAAAAGAGGCAGAGGGTGATCTATCATCCAGTCAACCATTATCGTCCTCCTTATCGTCCACCGCAGTTTCAATCTGGGCAACAATCAAATGTTCGTCCTGCTACAACTTATCAGAATTTACCTCAGAATACTTCTGGTGTCAATACTCCAACATCACAAGGTCATAAGTATCCTGTTTCAAGCTGTGGTAAGCTTTGGTCATTTCTCAAGGGAATGCCCAGTATCCCAAACAATTACAATCCCAATTTCGGAAGAACCACGCCAATCAACAACGAGGTCACACAAAACAAGAACAACAATCGAGTGCTCGGAAGGGTAATGGTGAAAAGAAGATTGGGCGAGTGTTCTACATTCAAGCGGAGAGATTCGGAGGAGAGCCGGTGATGATGGAGTACGTTTCACATCGTTGATCACCTGCGGTTATTCTATTTGATTACGGCGCATCACATTCATTCATCAATAGAACATTTGTTGTGAAGTATGAAATTTCAATTGGGGCAACAAAGGAAAATTTCTTTATCTGATGCTTGGGGGGGCGTCGTGTACTAAGGAGATGGTATACCAGTACCGTAAACACAGGTGGGCATATTTTCCCACTACCATGATTATCCTAAAGGATCGGGGATATAGATGTAATTTTGGGAATGAATTGGATGTATCGACATAAGGCTATTATAGATGCTTTGAATAGAACTATAAGAGGGTGAGTTTGCGGATAGTAATTCTCAACTTCTCATCCAACTTCCAACCTTAAGAAGATCAATGGGCAAAATTTGTGCAAGCTAGGTCAAAGAGATTAGAGATATCCCGGTAGTATGTGAATTTCGGATGTGTTTCACTGAAGATTTATCCGGTCTACCACCAGATAGGGATGTCGATTTAACATAGAATTGAAACACAGAACAGCTCCGATTTCTCGGAGAGCTTATAGGATGCCACCTAAGGAGTTAGCCGAGTTGAAGACTCGATTGCAAGAATTGATTGATAAGGATTTATCCAACCTAGTTCATCACCTTGGGGATGTCCGCAATTTTGTGAAAAAGAAAGATGAGACCTTGAGGTTATGTGTGCGACTACCGTCAGTTGAATGAAGTGACCATCAAGAATAAGTATCCATTACCTCGGATAGATTTACTTTTTTGATCAATGGCCGGAGCCAAAGTTTTCTCGAAGATAGATTTGAGGTCGGGGATATCACCAAATCAAGATTAAGCTGAAGATATTCCCAAAAGCGGCATTTACCACAAGATATGGATTATATGAATACTTGGTAATGTCTTTTGGTTTGACAAATGCTCCAGCTCATTTCATGTATTTGATGAATTCGGTATTCATGCACGAGCTAGACAAATTTGTAGTGGTATTTATTGATGATATTTTAGTATACTCCAAGAACAAGAGTGAACATGCGGAACATCTCGAATTGTTACGAACCGCTTGAGAGAACATAAGCTTTATGCCAAGTTTAGCAAGTGTGAGTTTTGGCTTAAGGAAGTGCAGTTTCTTGGTCATGTTTTGTCGGTTTGAAGGAGTTGCGATTGACCCAAGCAAAGTTAAGGATGTGCTTGATTGGAAACCGCCAACTACTGAGTTCATGAGGTTCGGAGTTTTACGGGATTGGCGGGGTATTACCGTCGGTTTATCCCAGATTTCTCTAGGGTGTCAAAGTCCATCAACGAGTTGTTGAAAAACCAAGTCAAGTTTGTATGGTCATCGGATTGTGAAGAGGCTTTCCGAATTTGAAAAGATTGTTGACCACTTGCACGGTGTTAGCCCAACTTTGATATCGAGAAGCCATTTGATGTTTATTGTGATGCTTGAGGAGTTGGTATTGGATGTGTATTGATGCAAGAAGGCCGAGTCATTGCCTATCGTCCGAGCAACTTAAGCAACATGAAGAACACTATCCGACTCATGATTTGGAGTTAGCGGTATGTGGTACATGCTCACGAAGATTTGGCGGCATTACACTTGGTAATCGTGTCATATTTACAGACCACAAGAGCTTAAAATATATCTTCACTCGATCGAAATTGAACATGCGACAAAGAAGATGGTTAGAACTGATTAAGGATTATGACTTGGAAGTGCATTATCATCCTGGAAAAGCAAATGTGGTTGCGAGATGCTTTAAGTCATAAAAGTTATTGCAATTGTCAGCGATAAGAACAATGGGTTTGACTTTATGTCAAGAAATGGAGAAGTTGAATGTAGATGTAATTCAACAGGGCAATTTGACCAACATTATTGTTGAAGCCACTATTAAGTGATCGATTATTCTTTGCTCGAGAAAAGAAAACAAGGGTATAGCCCATATCAAGGATAGAGTCGAGGAATGGAAAAGCGGAATGCTTGACATAGATGATGAAGATGTGTTATGGTTCAAGAATCGTCTAGTAGTACCAAAAGTTCTGAGTTGAGACAGTCAATTCTTGAAGAGGCACATGCTACTAGGTTATCTATCCATCCGGGAGTAATAAGATGTACCATGACTTAAAACAAAGATTTTGGTGGACCAAAATGAAGATAGAAATTGCAAGATATATAGCAAAGTGTGATACTTGTCGGAGAGTGAAAGCTATACATTTGAGGCCTGTTTGGAGAATTACAACCATTACCTATTCCACTTGGAAGTGGGAGGATATAAGTATGGACTTTATTGTTGGTCTACCCAAGACAACAAAAAGGGATTTGACTCAATATGGGTTATTGTAGATCGACTAACCAAGTCAAGACATTTTCTTCCTATCCGGAGTACATATTCTACTGTCCAATATGCCAGGATTTATTTAGCAAGAATTATGAGCCTACATGGAGTACCAAAGACCATAGTGTCAGATAGGGGTACACAGTTTGTCTCTAGCTTTTGGAAACAATTGCATTCTTCGTTTGGAACCAAGCTTACATTTAGTCTGACCTATCACCCACAGGTGATGGACAAAGCGAAAAGAGTCAATCAAGTACTTGAAGATATGTTAAGGTGTTGTGTCCTTAACTATTCCAAGAAGTGGGATGAGTGTTTGCCTTTGGCTGAGTTTTCATACAATAATAGTTATCAAGAAAGCATTAGAATGGCTCCATTTGAAGCACTATATGGTCGTAGATGCAGGACATCGTTGAGTGGTGCGAGCAGGAGAAAGAAGATTCTTTGGAGTTGACCTGGTAAAAGAAACAGAAGACAAGGTTAGACAGATACAAGGTAATTTGAAGATAGCTCAGTCCAGACAAAAGAGTTATGCAGATAAACGGCGTAGACCATTGATGTTTAACAAAGGAGATTTTGTATATCTAAAAGTATCACCAATGAAGGGAGTTAACCGTTTTGGTGTTAAAGGCAAATTGGCACCTCGATACATTGGACCATTTCAACTTTTAGAGAGGTATGGAAAGGTAGCATATCGCTTGAAATTACCAGAACATCTATCAGCAGTGCATGATGTATTCCATGTTTCTCAATTAAAGAAGTGTCTCCAAGTGCTGGCGAATGTTGAAATTGAAGGGGTGGAACTCGAACCGGATCTAACCTATTCAGAATATCCTATTAGAGTGTTGGAACAGAAAGATCGTGTTACTCGAAGGAGAACAATAAAGTTCTACAAGATACAATGGAATCAACATTCAGAAGAAGAAGCTACATGGGAATCTGAAGATTACTTGTTAGAAAAGTTTCCAGAGTTTCTTGCATCGATTTAGTATGATGGTAGTTTACTATGAGATTGTGAATCATGATTGTAAAGGGACCTCAGTTGTTTTACGAAGAAGTTTTGGATATTTTGGGTTGACACATTTCCTTTTCCATTACTTAACCTATGGCTTTGAATCTCGGGACGAGATTTCTTTTAGGGGGAAGGATTGTAACACCCCGGGTGTTTTAAATACTAAAAGCATCATGTCATCATATGCATTGCAAAGCATTTGGTCATATTGCAAACTTTGATATGCATTCACTAAAACAAGTTTACATTCATGTATAAGTGTTGAATTGTATTGTTTGAATCAAGTTTGAAATACATATTGATTTGAAATTCAAAAAACCCTAATTTCGATATTTAAATTTTACCACGAAAACTCATTTAAAAATCTAAGCATATTTTGGGGTTGAGCTTAAAAGCAAAAGTGTAGATCTTGTCAAGTTGTACAAAGTTGGTTTTGGAGTTTTCAAAGTTGTTTAGTAAAATTTGAAGTAATTTGAAAAGGCATAATTCTTTAAAAGTGTTCCTTTTGAATTTAAATTTGAATTTCAAAATGTAGAATGAATTTGGATATGGTTTCAAAAGCAAAGTTTTAGAACTTTTGATTTTGAACAACTTTTGTTTTTGGAGATTTTGAGTTGTTATGAAAATTTGAGAGTAATTTGTGAATTTTGGGCGAATGGCATTTCGTAATTTGTGTGAACAGTGTTCACCGCTCTTGCTACATTGCTTGGCGTTTCTTTCTTGACGTTCGAGTATGATCGTGGCCGTTTTGGCGTCATATTGGCCTGATGAAAAACCACAATGTGCACTTCTTTGAGTTTCTGGCCATCCTTTATAGCTCTGGAGTCGTCGCCGTTCTTCATTTTCCGTTGCTCTGTTTTCTTCCGTCACCTTGCTCATCTCCGTCGAGCCCGTGCCGTCGCTGTCGTGCTCCGCCATCGCTGATAAGCTAGCTCCAGCTCCGCCTACTCCTTGCGCGTCTAGCTATCCCCTCAATTTAGTCTGATTTCACCGGGAGACGCCGCGCAACGTACTTTTTCTTCGCGGTAAAGCAACAACCGGTGATCCCGTTTCACCGTGGTCGGGGCCCTCCGGTGAGCCGTTGTTTCGATTAGCGTAGCTCCGCCCGTCTCGATCTTTGTGATGCTTAATCCGTTGTTGCTTGCTCATTTTGATCACCACGATCGCGCACACACCATCACCGACGATCCTTGCTCCGCCGCCGTTCTTTGTGTCGTCGACCCACGTCTCTGCCGCTTCTCCACCTTGCTCTCCTCTCCGTCGTGTTTGTGGTGAGCTGCTTTGGTGCTTCTGTCGTTTATTTGATCGTTGCCGGTCTCTCGCCGCCGTAAGTAGGCCGCTGCATGCCACCGCGTCCGCCATGGTCGGCGTAGTGCTCGGTTCGGTCCGTAATTGGTCGCGTTAGTGCCATAGATCGATCGTTGTGACGTAGTGATCATGTTAGTACCCTTTTGTCTCTCCTGTGATCTCACCGTCGGCGAGTTTAGCGGTCACGCCGCCGTCGTTATCGTAGTCAAAGGACGGAGGTTAGGGATGACATGTGGGGTCGGGTTGTCGGTGACTCGGCGTTCAAATGGATTTTTCTATTTTACGGAATGAATGAATAGTGTCTGCTTTTTGTTATTTTGTGTAGATTTATTTAGAGCTCCAAAAATTATGAAAATTTTTGTGTGACTTCTCTATGATGTATGTTATATAACAAAAAATTTGAAATCTTGATTTTCAGTATTTTTGGGGTATGATAAAATTGCTCAAGTAATTAATAAATGACTTTCCATGATTTTTCTAGGCTTATTTATGTATCCAAAATTATGAAAATTGTTTTGTCACTTAGTTATCATGTAATGAACATTTACAAAAATTTTGAGCTCAATTGGAATAAGTTGATTTATTTCATAATTTTTAATTAAATAATTAATTCATAAAAGTGAATTGTAACCTTTAATGATTTAGGTTTTGATTGAACTTTTGATTGAGTGATGTCCTTGGGTCATTAGTGGATAATGATCTTTGGCAATTGATGTATGTATTACGAAATAGATTTAGTTAGTTTGACTTGTAAGCTTGTCTGCATGAAGGAAGGAAAGTTGTATTTAAGTTGTTTAATTTTGTATCCATCATCGAGCATCATGTTTTGTATTCCGCATCATGTTAAACATGGCATTGTTACTACGTGTAGTGAGCGAAGGTGAACCCGTGGTAGTTAATCAAGTAGTTGAGGAGGTTGAGCCATCTGTGGAGGTTGGTGTTGATATCGTGGGTCCGACTCACAATCGGACTTTTCCGTCAACGAAGGCAAGCCCTTGATACATTTAAACCTACCTTGTGTTTTACAAATTGATTTCGCTTTTGCTTTTCAATCTTGCATTAAGTGATTAGAAGTCAAGTGGAAACCTAATTGATGCATTACCAACCTTGTTTTCCTTATCTACCTTGTTAACCGTTTTAATTAATTATATATGGCTAGTTATGCTTAGTCATGCTTAGATAATAAAAGTCGGGTGATTACTCACACCGCGAGTTTTATATGGAACTTTGGTTACTTATGTTATCATGAAATATGAGCATGTGAAGTAATAAATCTAGACCCAGGCGGACTCGGTGTGTGTGAGCCATAAGACATGGAGGTCTTGTGGCGGGTTCTTTCCTTGCGTGTCGATTAAGGTCCGTCTGTTGTTGAACCGCTCGAGGTGAGACTTTGTAGTACTAACCGCATACTCCTCGGTAAGCCTTAACTTGGCTATTCTATTACGAGAATGGCTACTCGCGCCTTTGGGAGTGGAGAGATGGCGAAATAGCGTGTACCCACGTGGCAATGGGGTGGAGTGTGGAGTCTTGTATTCTCGGGTGGCGCGGACCCGTTCTTGTTTAGAGGATCCGAGGGTAGGTTGATATATGTAGGTCGGGGACCTGCATATGTCGTGTGGTCCGGAATTCCCAATTTGGGTTTATAATCGGTTCAATCGTCGTTGCTCCTCGGTTATGGAGACTCACTTCTCATCATCGTAGTATTAATAATCTGGAACTTGAGTATGGTTTGAGAAAGTGTTGGATATGAAGTTTCATGATCTCAATACGGATCGTGTCACTTTGTATATGATCTTATGAAGTTTTAAATGTTGAAATAAAGAATTTTGTTAAAAGAGCTTTTACGCAAAAGAACCTTGATTATTGCTAAAGCCATACCTTGAATCCCATGAACTGCATTCCCGAGTTTTCTCGGTTTTTATTTCGGTTAAGTCTTGTTGAGTACTTTCGTACTTTCGAGGTTCGTTGACCCTTGTTGCGGTGAGGGCTCATGAGCGGATCTGTTTTGGATCGTCTTTGCATGACCTGTTGTTCAATCTTGATGACGATAAGTAATGTGTGGCCCTTAAGGCGGGAGCAGCAGATATTTGTGTGTTTTGTAATATATTATAATGCCACTCCACTACCTTGGTTTGTATTATTAATCGAACTTAGTTTGTAAGGTTTGAAATAAATGTTTTGTAAACTAAGTTATTGTAAGACTTCCATTGATTTACTCGGTGTAGATATTTGAATAAATGTTGTAATCTTGCAATGACTCAGTAATGTGATCCTGCTTTCGGAAATCGTGGATGATTCGGGGTTCTTCGAGGACACCCGACAGTCTTCTTAGGTTATCGGTAACATATGCATAGATGTCAAAGGTCGTTGGACAGTGACAGGTGCATGTGGGCCCAATAATTTAGGAGGTTCTGCCACAGTCTCTAAGGAGGGGGCTACCCCAACAGGCAACCTCGGCGGCAGGACCGGAGGGGAGGCAGTGGCCCCATCTCGTGTGAGGATGGAGCAGCTAAGAGCCCGGAAGCTGGAGATCGATGGGGCCAGACAAGGGCTCGTGCGAGAGTACGTGGAGATCAACCATGAGATCGAACGCCGCGGAAGCGGTGGGCGCGCACGCACCATGGCCCGTGATGTACACCAAAGAATCCTCACCGACGACGAGACCCTCCCTCGCTTCGCTCAGGCAAGCCAGAACATTGCCGCTGCGATGGTAGTGCTTCACGGCCTTCCAGAGGCAGCGACGTCCGAGGATCACCGGGCCCACCGAGAAATTCGCACATTGCTCGAGCGTGCGGCGGCGCAGCAGGCGGAAAGCTCATTGTCTCGGCGATGCGAGCTTGACACCAGCCAGCGCACACCCTTGGTATGCCACACCAAGGATGCGTTGGTTCACCAGACACCGCCAGGCGGTAGGCAGCACACCGTTGTCCCGGTGCATCAACGCCTTGGCCACAACCGCGACGCATGCAGCACCATCGACGCCCACAGACGTACCTACAACGACTCAAGAGAAGGAGCCAAACGCAGCTACCACCCTCGGCACGGCAGACGCTATGATAGCGGCGAGGATCGGAGCCTGAGCCCTGGCCTACCGAAACCTCAGGCCTTCGACCGGCACATCCTCAACGCTGCTTTCCCACCAAGGTACCACCCGCCTACCAACATCCCTATATATTCTGGGGAAACAAACTCCGGGCTTAGGCTCGAAGACTATCGGCTTGCCTGTCAAGCATGTGGTGTGAATGATGATGATTTCATTATTCATAATCTCCCACTATTCTTGGCCGATTTGGCACGAGCATGGTTGGAGCACCTACCATCCAACGCCATTCAGAGTTGGGCGGATCTAAGGGAAATCTTTGTGGGGAACTTCTAGGGCGTGTACAAACGCCCTGGGAACCCATGGGACCTCAAGAACTGCCGCCAAAAGGCCGATGAAACCCTCCGCGGGTACATCCGGTGCTTCTCCCGACAGTGCAATGAGCTCCCTAACGTCGCCGATGCTGACGTGATAGGAGCCTTCCTATTCGGGACCACCTGCGAGTCTTTGTTTCATAAGCTAGGATGCAAGGGCCCACGGACCACCAAGGAACTCCTGGACATCGCCACTAGCCATGCCTTAGGAGAGGAGGCGGTCCGAGCGATCTTCGACCGTTCCGCCGGCAAGGCGAGGCGGGACAAGGGCGCCGGCAAAGGCGCCTCCAACTGTTCTGCCAAAAGAAAGAATAAGAAGCAACGGCGCGACGACTCGCTCATGGCCGCTGCCGACCGCAAGGGTGGCCGGAAGCCCACGGAGGGCACTCCGAACCACTTCAAAAAAATGCTCGAAGGGTTGTGCCCGAACCACGCCTTTCCTGTAAAACATCTGCTCAAAGATTGTGGCCTCATGCGGAAGTTCTTGCTTGGAAGCGCCAACAAAGGGGAGCAGGGGAAGGAACCTGCCCCCACCACAAACGACAGCGAGGAGAAGGACGATGCCAAATGGCGCCCTTATGATCTTTAGAGGATCAACGGCCTACAACTCCTAATGACGCCAGAAGGTCGCGCGCCGTGAGGTCTATACGACCGGACGGCCACACCTGCCTTCCTCCGGTGGTCAGAATCTGCCATAACCTTCGACTAGACCGACCATCTGGATATCGTCCCACACCCGGGAAGGTACCCGCTTGTTGTCGACCCAATCGTTGGCCTGAAGCAACTCTCAAAAGTACTGATGGACGGAGGCAGCGGCCTCAATATCATGTACGCCATGACGCTCGACGAAATGGGCGTCGACTGGACGAACCTCCACTCGATCCGAGCACCTTTCCACGGACTCGTGCCTAGCAAACAGGCCATGCCACTAGGACAGATCGATCTGCCCATCACTTTTGGGGATCGGTCCAATTACAGGACTGAGACCCTCACCTTCGACGTGATAGGGTTCCCGGAACTTTCCACGCCATCCTGGGAAGACCATGCTAAGCGAAGTTCATGGCCGTCCCCAACTACACATACCTCAAGCTGAAGATGCTGGGCCTACATGGGATCATCACCATTGGCACCTCCTTCCAATAGGCCTACGAGTGTGAGGTCGAGTGCTACGGCCATGCCACAGCAATCGTCGCCTCCGGGAACTTGCCGCCCTCAAGGAGGAGGTCGCCGAAGAAACACGCGAAGAAATCAACAGGGTCGATTGAATCGGCAGAGGGCTCCAAGGAGGTCCTCATAGACCCTAGTAGCTCCGAGGGTAAAATGATACGCATTGGTACCGTGCTCTCCTCTGAATAGGAAAGCACGCTCGTCGACTTCCTCTGTGACAACAAAGACATCTTTGCGTGGAAACCCTCGGATATGTCAGGCATCCCGAGGGAGGTCACCGAGCATACTTTGAAGATCCACCCAGGCTCCAAGATGGTGAAACAACACCTGCGCCGCTTCGACGAGGAAAAGCGCAGGGCCATCGATGAAGAAATAGCAAAACTGTTGGCCGCCGGATTCATCAGGGAGGTACACCACCCAGAGTGGTTAGCAAATCCCATTCTTGTATGAAAGAAGAGCGGAAATGGAGGATGTGCGTTGACTACATGGGTCTCAACAAGGTGCACCCAAAGGACCCATTTCCTTTGCCACGCATAGACCTAATAGTCGATTCTACCTCAGGGTGCGAAACCCTCTGCTTCCTTGACGCGTACTCCGGCCACCACCAAATCACGATGAGAGAGTCCGACCAGCTCGCGACGTCTTTTGTCACCCCCTTTGGATCGTTCTGCTACATCTCAATGTCGTTCGGTCTGAAGAACACCGGGGCAACTTACCAGCACTATATGCTCAACTGCTTCGGGGACCTCATCGGGTGGACCGTTGAGGCCTACGTTGATGACATCGTAGTTAAGTCCAAACGAGCTGACCACCTTGTCGCCGATCTTGAGCAAACCTTTGCTAAACTCCGGCAAATAGCATCAAACTCAATCCCGAGAAATGTGTTTTTGGGGTCCCAAGGGGCATGCTGCTCGGCTTCATCATCTCCGAGCACGGCATCAAAGCCAACCCAGAGAAAATCTCAGCCATCACAAAGATGGGCCCGATCCACAACATAAAGGGGTTCAGCGAAATCACAGGGTGCCTCACCACCCTCAGCCGATTCATCTCATGCCTCGGTGAACGAGGCCTCCCCCTTTATCAACCCCTAAAGAAAGCTGACCACTTTGAGTGGACAGTTGAGGCCCAGGAAGCGCTTGACATGGTCAAGCTACTTCTAACAAAGCCCCCGGTCTTGGTCCCTCCAAGCAACAGAGAATCCCTCCTACTATACATAGCGACCACCATGCAGGTGGTCAGCGCTGCCCTGGTAGTAGAGTGGGAAGAAGAGGGGCATGCCTTCAGGGTGCAGCGCCTTGTGTACTTCATCAGTGAGGTGCTATCCGACTCCAAAACCCACTACTCCCAAATCTAGAAACTCCTATACGCCATACTCATCGCCAAGAGGAAGTTGCGCCACTACTTCGAGTCACACGCCGTGATAGTCGTGACATCGTTCCCCCTTGGCGAGGTCATCCATAGCCAGGACGCCATGGGGAGAACCACAAAATGGGCACTTGAGCTAATGGATCAAGGCATCACGTATGCACCCTGAACGGCAATCAAGTCCCAGGTGTTGGTTGACTTCATCGCGGAATGGACCGAGGTCCAGATGCCACCGACGGTCGTCGATCAAGAGTACTGGACGATGTACTTCGATGGATCATTGATGAAAAAGGGGGCTGGCGCGGAGCTGGTCTTCGTATCACCCCTCGGGTCCGCATGAGGTACATGGTTTGGCTCCATTTCCCCATCAAATAATGTCGCTGAATACGAAGTGCTCATCAACGGCCTATGAATCGCTATCGAGTTGGGCATCCGATGTCTTGACATCAGGGGCGACTCCTAGCTGGTCATCAACGAAGTCATGAAGGAGTCGAGCTGCCACGATAACAAGATGGTGGCGTACTACCAAGAAGTCCGACAGCTGGAGGACAGATTCGATAGCCTCGAACTCAATCACATCCCAAGGCACCTCAACGAAGCGGCCGATGCGCTTGCGAAAGCAGTGTCTGGCCGAGAGCTAGTGCCGACGGGTGTCTTCGCTAGTGACCAACACAAGCCCTCGGTGCACTGCGAGGGGTTGGAATATGCCGATGATGGCCCATCTGATCCGGCCCCGAGGGCTAACCCGCCGACAGCTCCATCCGACCCCGAGGTCATGGAGCTTGAAGAGGATCCAGCAGCAGAGCCCGACCGTCCGAACGACTAGAGAACGCTTTACCTCGACTGCCTCCTTGGCGACACACTACCAACGGACAAGACAGAAGCTCGATGGCTCGCACATCGCACCAAGTCCTTTGTTCTTGTAGAAGGCAAACTCTACAAATGGGGCCACACCGGGATCTTGCAGCTCTGTATCCCTAGCGAATAGGGAAAACTTCTGCTGAGCGACATCCATGGTGGGGTCTACGGTCACCATGCCGCGCCGAGGACCTTGGTTGGAAACGCATTCCGACAGGGCTTCTACTGGCCCACTGCAGTAGCCGACGTTGGGCAAATCGTACGCACCTGCGAAGGGTGTCAGTACTACGCTCGGCAAAATCACCTACCGGCCCAAGCACTCCAGATGATCCCCATCACATGGCCCTTCGCGGTCTGGGGGCTCGACCTGGTTGGGCCACTCAAGAAGGTGTCCGGGGGCTTCACCCACCTACTTGTCACCATAGACAAGTTTACGAAACGGATCGAAGCTTGGCCGATCTCCACGATCAAATCCGAGCAGGCTGTGCTGTTCTTCCTCAACATCGTCCATCGTTTTGGAGTACCGAACTCCATCATCACCGACAATGGCACGCAGTTCACCGGCAGGAAATTCATTCGATTATGTGATGAACAACACATCTGGATCGATTGGGCAGCCGTCGCGCACCCCTAGACGAACGGGCAGGTCGAGCGCGCAAACGGCATGCTCCTACAGGGCCTCAAGCCTAGGATCTTCAACCAGTTGAACAAGTTCGGCGCACGCTGGGTCACTAAGCTCCCCGTAGTACTCTAGAGCTTGAGAACAACTCCCAACCTGGGGCACCAGCTACATGCCTTTCTTCATAGTCTACGGTGCCGAGGCTATCCTCCCGACGGACCTCGACTATGGAGCGCCAAGAATCAGAGCATATGACAAACAGGGAGCCGAGGCATCCCACCAAGATGCCATGGACCAACTAGATGAAGCCCACGACATCGCCCTCCTCCGTTCGGCCAAGTACCAGTAGGCGCTACGGTGGTACCACAGCCGACGGGTGTGGGACCGAGCCTTCAACGTCGGGGACCTTGTTCTCCATCTCGTACAAAGCAACAAGGACCGCCACAAGCTCTCCCCACCATGGGAAGGGCCATACGTCATTGCGGAAGTACTCCATCCAGGTGCCTACAAGTTGAAAACCATCGATGACAAGGTCTTCATCAATGCCTAGAACATCGAACAGCTATGTCATTTTTACCCTTAAATAAACGCATACATTTCCTTATCAGTTTTTGTCTTTACAAATCCTCGATCTTTAGTGACATCCGACCCCTGCACATTACAAGGGGTCGGACCTAACTTGGGGGCTGATACAAATGATACAAGTACGTTTATCTTGCAAACACTTCATGTGTTAATCTTTGCAAACATTCTCTAAGTCTTCCGTTCTTCTCATAACAAAGTCCTAAGGACTAAGATTTCAGTAACAAATTCTGAGTACAACTGGTAGGACTGTAGGAGACCCATGCCCCAGCGGCTATGACCTCTTTGCTCACCAGTGATGATCAAAATTAATTCGCCCGCTCTCCTAGTTTCTTACAACTTGAACCATGGGAAGGGTCGGAGGGCACCGAAACCTCTTCTACAAAAAGAGGAAGCTGAAAAGCTACTTGCCATAACAAAAGATAAAATTTTATTCATTCTTTGCACAAATTCACCACTTACAAAGTGATTTCATCACGAAAAGGACTAATGTACTCTTCAGTTCAAAAGACTATTTACTCGGGGGCTCCCCCACAAACTTATTAAATTACAGTCTCTGCCTAGCTTTACTACGAGTACTACTCGGGTCGCCGCGCCACGCTCTTCATCGGCAACGTCCTGGCATGTACACAGGCCAGTTCGTCTACTATGGCTGCTGTGCCACGCTCTCCATTAGCAACGTCCTGCCATGTACACAGGCTAGTTTATCTATTGCGGCCGCCACGCCATGCTCTCCATCGGTGACGTCCCCCGCTCCACAGGATCCTCAAAGCCGCCATCATCTGCAACATCGAGCACCACGCCAGCGACTGTGGTTCCCCTCCACCGGGGCATCCGGGGACAACGCCATCATCATCAGCCGCAACCCTGACAACGGCACCTCCGCCGGGGCATCCGGGGACTACGCCATCATCATCAGCCACAACCTGGACAACAGCACCTCCGCCGAGGCATCTAGGGACTACGCCATCATCATTAGCCGCAACCCCAACAACGGCGTCTAAACGGGGGGCACCTGCCACCAAAGGAAGGCCACAACAAACAACAGCGAGGCCAACGACGCTCGGCACCCTCCAACGCCCCTCCTCCTTCAACGACAGTGACCCCTTCTCGGCAAAGGTGACCCGTACCATCTCATCTATGTTGGATGACCTCCAGCTCAACATCACGCCCTAGATGCACGAGCGGATCTATGAGTTCTTCTCTCCCTGGCATTACCCTCTCCTACTTAGGAACCGCTACATTCGGTGGAAAGGAAGGAGAAGAAGTGGCGGCATAGAGGCTGGCAAGGAAGTGGAACAAGAACTCCCCTCCCCCCATATTTAAAGAAGGGGCTCAGCAGCTGAGGAAAGGCGAAAAGGTTGGGACAAAAACTCTCTACCTTCCCCTATTCAATGCAAATGCGAAATCAATGCTGACAGAAAGTCGAGGGGACGCGACGGAACTGGCGGGACGCTGCTCTGGTCGACAAGACATCGCCTGGTCAAATAGGACGTTGCTTGGGCATGGCCCGCCACTAATGCATCCCGGGCGCGAGAACCAAGGTAGGCCCGCATGCAAGCGACTATCCGCTTCCCTAGGTAGGATCGTGCAATGACCCAACGATGGAACCTTCGTCCAGAGAGAGCCCAATGGGCCTCTTGTGCCGATCGGGCGGCCCAGGTAAAACAACGAACGGACAACCGCTGAAAAGATAAGTACCTCTATCTACTTACTTTAGGTGATAAATTCTTCATCGAGCTACCAACCCCAGCAATAGCAAGGGCACGGACATTGCTCGGGGGCTGCCGAGGATGTCTATTCATCTAGACACCCTCTTCGCCTGACCCCTCCTTATGTTTAAAAACCGGAAGCGCGGTGTGTGGGTATAAAACTTTGAATACAACTGGATGAGCCGCTAGACCCTAGGCCTCGACGGCTACGGTGTTTTTTGTTCACCAGCATAAATCGAACTCATAATTCCCTGAACCACAAGCCTCGGCTCCCACCTTCCCGAGAAGGGTTTGGGGGTTCCCCCTGTGGAACCCCCTTCAAGGGGAAGCTGCCAGGACGACTAAATCAATCAAGCGGCTTAAGTCACCGCCGAGAGACAAAAACAAAGAATAGTTATTCTTATGCAGGTTACTCCAACATCGTCGCAAACATCAGGGCTCGAACCCCGCACGGACACATCTGGTAGGAGCTTCCCATCGCTCATATCACCAAGGTAATCCTGTTTTTGTTTCAAATTAAATCATACATTAAACTCATGCAGTTGTTGCATCCCAAACGCTTCATGTCGCGTCACAAAGTGGTAGTCGCCTCGTTCGATACGAAATGATAAATGACCGAGGTTTGAAGGTCGGCCCGCAAAGGGCTTAAGGCTACCTCACATCAAATAGAGCCAGGGAGAAATAACTAAGACGAGCCCCAACGGCCTTGCCCGACCCCGCTCAGAAGCGGACAGGGACATCTCGACCTTTTCTCGTTCGATTCTAACCCCAAGCCAAACCCATAGAGTCTCCACCGAGGAGAGGCCAGCGGGTCCACCTGAGCCTATCGAACGGCTCGGGCATCTACCGAGAGGCGGGTTAGGAAGTTATGGAGTGCCACCTGAGGGCTCTACCAACCCCATCAGCAAATGATGGACCCAGATTCCACACGAACGTACCCGTTAGTGAGCTCATTGAGCGCGGCACTCGAGTCGTCGAGGCAAGTGTCATCACCTCAGCCCCTCCGGTTGTGGAAACAGAGGATGGGGTAATGCGTGAAACACGGCCGACCCCTATCAGACCCTAACAGGGCTCGGGGACTCGAGCCGCTCGATCTGAGATCAAAAGACCGAGGTTCGAAGGCTAACCCGCAAAAGGTAGGAGAGAAAAATGAGGATGAGCCTCAACGACCTTTGCCCAACCCACATTGAGGCGGATAGGGTCATCTCAACCTTCTAGTTCAAACCAGCCCCAAGCCAAGCCCATAGAAACCCCATTGAGGTGGAATCTGTTGGAAGGTGGGGCAAGGAACAACGGAATGCCACCCGAGGGCTTTGCCGACGCTGTCGCAAAGCAACAGGATCAGATCTCGCCCGAACACCTCCGTTAGCGAGCTCATCAGGCACGTCATTTGAGCCACCGAGGCAAATGACACCGCCCCAATCCCTCCAAATTGCGAAGAATTGCGGATGGGACAAACGTTATGAAATAGGCCGGCCCTCAACCAAATCCCCACCACGTGCGGGGGCTCGGGAAGGCCGAGCCAGTGGTAAAACCAAACACGCGGTCACAAACGTAAGTCTGTTTCCCTCGCTCCGGTCTCTAGTAACATCCAACCCCAGCAACCGCAAGGGGTCAGATCTCACTCGGGGGCTGATAAAGGTACGGTACCTCCTCTCTTTTTTCAAAAAAGGTCACTACATCAGGCCTCTTCCTCGCATCAAGACTAACGGCAAGGTTCGGGGAATAGATTGTTAAGACCGCAAAAAGCCCACGCCCAGATGGCTATGGTAATTTTGCTCACCAGCACAATCAAAATTTCCCCAAAACACCTCGGGCCCTACGGTCTTAACAAAAGGAAGGGTCGATCGCATAAATCTTTTTTCATCGCAAAAAGGGAAGAAGGTAAGATCAAACAAACAAAACGAAACAAAATTATGAAATGAATCCACGAAACCGTTCCCAGGACACGAAAGTACCGACACTTGTTCACATATTATGAATAAATGTTTATCAAACTAATTCAACTAACTACTTCCGCGAAGGGAGAACCTCTTCTTTTAGCCTGTCCGCCAGGTTCCGCGCAAGGGGAGTCACCGCCTTCTCCATCTCGTCCAGCTCAATGTCTTCATACACAGGTGCAAAGCCTTGGCTCATCACCTCCAGGTTGATCTCCTGATCATAATGGGAACAGGCGACAGCGAAGGCTTGGGTGATCCCGGCGCGAAAGGAGTTCTCCTCAAGATGGCCCACCCGCACCGTGATACCCACAGCACAAACCACGAGCGAGCTGGTTTTCGCTGGCTGCGTCACCCTCAGGGCATCGATGACCACCCCGACAGCGACTTGCAGAAGGTCATGCTCATCACTCTCGGTCTGAAGGATCCCTCGCACTTTGGCGAGCTCCTTCTCCAGCCTAGAAGTGACGCTCTCGGCGTCCAACCTTCGGTTCACCGCAACTCCAAGATCCACCCAGAGGGAGTCCGCCACCCGACGTGCCTCGTCGCGCTCCCGGATGGCCCGGTCGTGATCCTCACTGTCTGTACTGTGCTCCAAGCAAAGTCTTTCCTTGGTCTGGCATAGCTCATCCTGCTCCTCGCGCAACCGGGCGATCACCTCGTTGTCCCGGTCCACCCTCTGCTGCAACGCTGCGGACCTCTCCTCAGCCTTCAGCTTGAGGTCCCGCTCTGTCTCTAGCTCCGCCAGGAGCTCGCCGGCCTGCTCACTGGCCATGGCATCCTTCTGTAGCAGCTTGTCTCGCTCCTTTCGAAGCCTGGTGGTCGCCTCCTCGTCCACCTTCACCCTCGCCGATAGGTCCTCGAACATCCCATGGAACTCCTCCACGTCCCGACGCGCCTCGGCCTCCCGCTACTGGGCGGCAGCAAGCTGCGCGCCCATGTCTCCTCGTAGCCGGGCCTCCTTGGTGAGGCGGTCCCACTCCGCCTTTTGCTCGTGGAGGAACCGGGATTTATTCTAGCTATGAGCAACGATACACTGAAAAGAAGACCGGTATCAGAAATACAAAAACACAAAAACACATGAAGAGGGAAGATTAAGCGGGTACCTGGCCAGAAGGAATGAGGATCTTGTGTAGGGCACCACCGGCCTAGCTCAAGGTGTCCATCACAGCCAAGAACCTGATGTCAAGATTCTCCCGCTCCATGCTCTCGGAAGCATCGTCGAGCGAGAAAAGAACCGACGCTGGGTCCAGAGCGGCCATCCACTAGAGCGGCGGCTCGCCCCGTGCAGGGGAGCGGCTGCCCCCGACAACAGGGCCGGGATGACCTTCTGCGGGTCCTCTCCACCACCGCCATGATGCCCAGAGACCCTCCAGTCGTGTCCTCCTCCATCCAGCCTGCCCCGGGCGCCCCAGCCTGGACCACCGGTGGCGCAGATTGCGCCACCCTCTCAGCTGCCACCATGGCAGTATCCGACCCCACCGGGCTTGTCATGATCGTGGCCACCTCTGTCTAGGCCTCCGGTGGCATGGATTGTGCTGCTCCTCAGACACCACCGCGGCTACATCCGACTCCGCCCAGCCTGCGTCAGCCGCCATCACTTGGGCCGCCGGGGACACGGATTGCGCCACCCCCTCAGACGCCACCGCGGCTGCGTCCAGCTGCTCCTGGCTTGGTGTGGTCATGGCCTCCTGCTCGGCAACCACCGAGGGCACGGGCGCCACCACGGGTGCCGCCGAACCGGCCAACAAGGCCGCAACATCAGCACCGCTCCTGCCCCAAAATAGGGGCGACGTCGGGCAGCACCATCATTCCCGCCTGAAGGGCAAGGCTCTTCTTGGGCGCCGGCCCTAGAGGGTGGCCCCGTCGCAAGAATCTGCAAAAGGGAAACAGGCATAAAATCAGAATAGAAAAATAAAAAGGGAAAAATGAGGGGAATCGATGACATACTCTGTCGCTTTTGGGTGGTGGGTACGTTTGGGGACGAACCCCCGGACCCCTGTTCCAACTCATGTGGGTAGGACCGCTTCAAGCCTGCCCCCTACTCTAAGGCAGGGGGCACGTCTCCCTTATCTTCGAGGGTGTGGCGACAGGGCCGCTCCCCTCCATTGGCTCGGGGGCACGGCAATAGAGCCGCCCTCCTCCATCGGCTCATGGGGCGCGGCGACAGGGCCGCTCCCCTCCATTAGCTCATGGGGTGCGGCAATAGGGCCGCCCTCCTCCGTCGGCTCATGGGGCACGGTGACAGGACCGCCCCACTCCATCAGCACCTCGGGGCGGCCGCGGATCCATCCCCTCCCATCCACCGATCCCCCGCCAGACCACAAACGGTGACGGCGGCTCCACCGGCTCCCACCGGATCCAGGGGAAGGCCCGGCTCCACTATCCTCGCGGACTCGCTTCCCTCCACGTGGAACAGGAAGGGTCCCTGCGTGTACAGCGAGTCCTCGTCCTCCAGGTCACCCTAATCCACGCTAGGTGCTGCCTCATTAGCTCGTCATCATCATCATCATCTTCACTACTTGTCTCCTCTCCTCGATCTCGAGCTTGCTACGTCCGTATCACCTTTTTCTTTACGAGCTCCCTCATCTTCTTGTCCCAACCGGCCACGGCGCGGTTTGCTGCCGCCCGGGTTGGGTCCTTCGGCAGTGGAGCTGGGCTATCCTTGAAAAACAGTCCCCCCAGCTGGTCCCGCTATCCCGAGGTTTGCATCAGGGGCTCGGAAACTCAAATGAAAAGAGGAGCAAGGGGAAAGAAAACTTACGAAATCAACAAACCCCGATTTCGGCCGCATTGGGGGATGACCCGGCACCGGATACACGAAGTCAAGGATGGTGCCGATGGAGTCCTTCGTAGGCTCCATCGCCTCCTTGATGCGCTGCACCACTTTAGAGGGAGGGAGCGCTTCGTTGACGAGCACCGTTCCTTCGAACGATGCTCCGGGCACCATCTGATATAGGGGGAGCATGCGCGCCATCAGCGGCGTGACCCTCCTCGCATGGTAGGCGCCGATAATCAGTGATCCCTTCACACCCCTGTCCTTTAGAGTTTGAAGGGCAGCAAGAAGGCCATTGAGTTGCTTCTTTTCCTTGCCCAGGACACCCCACCCCCACGACCCCGGGGTCTCCACGATGTAGCACCCAGTGAAAACTGACAAGGGGGCGGTGGCGTCATTCTTGACATAGAACCATTGCGAATGCCACCCCTTGTTGGAGGTGGACAGATGCATTAGCGGGAACGCCCCTGCCCGGTTGTTGCGGAGGTGGATGCTGGCGCACCCCACCGGCGTGTGCAGATCTTGCTTCTCGACCCACCTCTTCACAAGATTGATGGCGAAGAGATACCACGTCAAAGTGGGGACTGATCCCCAAGAACCCCTCGCATAGGGCGATGAACGCCCAATGTGCTAGATCCCATTAGGGGTAAGGTGCTGCAGCTCCACCTAACAGTAGTCCAGCAGTCCCCAGAAAAACTGATGGGCGGGCATGGCGAATCCCCACTCGTGGAAGTGAGCGAAAGACACGACGTACCCTTCAGGCGGCTGTGGCTCGTCCTCTTCACTAGGCAGCCACCACTCCTCGGCGACGGTCAACGGGCGAAGGAGGCCTCGGTGGACAAGGCCCTCTAGGCGCTGAGGGGAGATGTTGGATTTGTACCCCGGGTCCATTGCGACGGCGGGAGCAGCACGGGGAAGAAGGTAGCAGCGAGTTTGATGGCGGGAGCAGTGCGGGTGCGAGAAGCTGAGGCAATTGGCGGTGGAGGCTGAGAATGCGAGGGCAAGCAGGCGAAGTACGGAACCCTAGGGGTGAACCCCGTGGTTTTATAGGGGCGATGGATGCAAGAAGGGCAACGGTCCACCTCGATCTCTGAGCCCACCGTGACGCACCACCGCGTCACATCACGGGACACGCGCACGTGATCCCTATCCCTTCCCGTGAAAGTTGCACCAAGCGGTTTGCCTTCCCTAGGCGGACCAGGACTCTCTTCTCACCAAGGGAACACGGGTCACAAAGCTTTTTCTCTCCGACCCACCTAGGGCCCCAGAGCCCAACGACCGTCCCGACGAAGGATGGGCCCACAAATGACTATGACTCAAAGATATGAGTATCACTAGGGCCTCGATCCATAGTCGAGCCCCAGCCAAGCCGGCCCAGAATGAAATCCCCACAAATAGGATACCGTGATCCCTTTAAAAATATCCAGTTGAAGAAAAACCAAGACTTACGACCTTACCCACGGAGGGTCCGATACTACCCCCTGCGATTCTACTCGAATCACCCGGGGCTCGAAAAACTACACCCACCGGAAAGGCCATGTGCCGCACCTCTCAGCAAATTAATTCGACGAATCGAAACACCCCAGGCGATTCTACTCGAATCACCGGGGGCTGAAAACTACACCCACCAAAGGCGCTCGCATGCACTCTCCGTGTGAATTAATTCGATGAAATCAAAACACCCTAGGCGATTCTCGTCCAACCACCCGGGGCTCTGGTCAAGATTTGACCCACCGGTGCGCTCAAGCACTCTCTAGCGAATTAATTCCAACGAAATTGAAACACCCCCCCGGGCAATTCTGTCCGAATCACCCGGGGGCTAGGGGGCTACTGTCGGGGACCTAATACCAGGGTCACCCAAGGAGGTAGAACTAATAACCATCGAACATTAAACACTCTTGGATGGACAAGAGCACTACTACGCTTCTTACCCAAACGAAGAGAGTTTGGTTCCGCCTCTCCCAACGCCCGTGGGCTAGCTCCGACTCACCCGATGGCCGAGGACCGGCTCTGCCTTGCCCGAGGGCTAAGGGCTAGTTTTTGCCTCGCCCAAGGGCTGAGGGCTGGTCTTCGCCTCGCCCGAGGGCTGAGGGCAGGGACAGCCTCACCCGAGGGCTAAGGGTGGGCCCCGCCTCACTCGACGGCTGAGGGCCAGCTCCGCCTCGCCCGAGGGCTAAGGGCTAGTCTCCGCCTTGCTTGAGGGCTGAGGGCAGGGACCACCCCGCCCGAGGGCTAAGGGCAGACCCCGCCTCACCCGACGTCCGGGGCCAACTCCGCCTCGCTCGACGGCCAAGGACTAGGCACCGTCTCACCTGACAACTACACCCCGCTCCTTCGTGATGACGGACACAGGGTAAGACAAGACGCTCGGGTCAACAATGGCATTGAGGACCATGCCCTCGCCACTGCGGGAAACTACTATCAAAGCACGATGGGACGGGCGCTTTAGACCCTTCCAGGCATGGTAGGGGCTGAATAGTGTTGTGCGGCGTGCTTTTCGCCCTACAGTGTTGTAGGCGCCGCCTTCAGCCCTCAGGTAAGGAACCGGACGCCAACATATGACAACCACTATAGTCCAAGAGGGGACCCGCATCCTCAACAGTGATGAATGAGCGGTCACCGCACCGTTCGCTCCCCACAGGACCGTGGGACAACATCCCAGCCTGACACGTCACCCGCGGGGATAGGACGGGACGTGACCACTTGCAGATCAAGTAAAGGCGCAGCGTCATCACCACCTAGGTACCCGGCGAACGTGCCAACCTCTAACACCAGCTAGCCATGTCAACAAGGCTGGCTTGGAGGAAAAGGAAGACTCGGACCCATCGAAGGACCTTCTATACCCATGGTATTTTCCTCTTTCACCCATCGGTAACCCCTGCTCCCCCCTTGGTCTATAAAAGGGAGGGCAGGGCTCCTCGCAAAAGGGATGACCGACTTTTGACGAACACACACACACAAACTCACAGAGAGTTCGGTTCAACACATCACGCACACGACCAGGCCTTCACCAGGCTCTTGGCACCCTTTTGACCCTTCCATCAGAGACCTAGGACAAGTCCCTCTCTCAACCGTTTGTTCCCCCTACTACGAACCTCTTTCGATGCTAATAACACGAGCAACAACAGACTGGATGTAGGGATATTCAACCCGAACCAGTATAAACCTTGTGTCCTTTAGCGCACCATCCGGGCCTAACACGCATCAATTATAAATTTACTAGCCAGGTGCTTGTTTGAAACACCGACACATACAGTCAAATCAAGATGTGCATGTGTGTGGAATATGGTGGATATATGGTAGCTAGCCTAATTCTATTATGCTCCTTGAAAACATATCTCTCATTTGAACTCATCTTTGCAAGAAAACATGGGCTATCTTAATCATCTTATTTTTTTCAGGCAGGAATCTAAGTACCCATTGTTTTAATACTTTGGACACTTGTCCATTTTTCTCCAATGTTTTTCTTTTCTCTTCTTCTTTTTTGAATAACTTTTGCATACTCCACGCCTCTTTTCTCCAAATAAAATATTTGAGAGATAACAACAACACTTGAAGCATTTATGTGGTGGAAACCTATGAAGCATATTTTTGGTGTTTTCTCCCAGTGTAGGAGTAGAACATTTTTAGGTGGATCTAGATGGAAGGCATGTTTTTGCACCTATCCCCAGTGTAGGAATAGTGCATATGTGGGTGGTGTGTACGTGATCTTGATTTTAAGAGCATGCCAAACCTCTCATGAGGCATCAACAAAGCTTGACTAAACTCAATGCAAAACAGGTAGCATATAAGTAGAAGTTTTTCATAGCCAAGATATCATATTTGTCATACAGGAACTCATCATGTTGCCTTTTTAGGTTTTCAAAAGAAATCTCTAAAATTTAGTATCACTTGGAACAAGATAAATAGCAGCTCAGACCGTCTCATATCATATCCATCAATTACCTAGATTTAGATTAAGCATTTGCTACCCACAAGTTTCAAGTTTAGAGCAAATTTTCATGTTAAATCAATTTCATCCAAAACTTGGGAGAATTCTAGGCTAAAAACTAGGTACTTGAAAGGAATTACAACAGAGCAACTATTCATCATTTATATCATGTGAGATTATCTCCAAGTTCTATTCATTTATTTGACTCTTAAATACAAGAAACTAAGGCATACTTTAAGCAAATTAAAGTTTGTACACACTAATATATATAGAAAATAAAGACAAATTTTTATTTTTATTTTCTTAGTTTTGCATTTTGTTAATAATACAAATTCAAAAATTAAATAAACTAAAGAAAATAATAAAATACCAGAAAGAAAACTTACCTAAAGTAATGGGGCTCCTCCCCCAAGCTGGGTATTGCTGCGATCTCTCAAAAAGGTGGGTCGATGTTGAGACCCTAAAATAGGTACTGCCAATTCTGATTCTCCTACTCTCGGTGCTGCTGGATGGTGGCAAGGCATTGTCCTACTTCTTCTTGCCACTGGGAATGTTGGTGCAGGGTGTTCTGGATCTCATGCTAGCTCTCCTCGATGGTAGTGAGCCTGGTGTCGAAGCGAGCTTGTTCTATCTACTACTCATGGTAACCCTTGGGCAGTGGATGGTGGCCCATGTCTTGATCATGATAGGCCATGGGGTGGTCATGGAAGCCACGAGCAGAGAAGGACATACGTCCTCCCTAGTAACCACTGGAGACCTCCTCATATGGCTACTGTTGATAGTAATCAAAGTTGTCATCCTACCATTATGCACTTGAGCCTTGATGCCAGGAACTCCCTGAATGATGCGGAGAAGGATGTTCCCACCCAACATGTTCAGGTTGATGCATACAGGAAGATCCCGGCTGGTCCCAGCCTGCATGCATAGGATAGTGCACCTAGGAAGGTCCTGCTTGATCAAATCCTATATAGCCAGTGAAGGTAGGTCCTTCTGGGATGGGGTCATCTCCATGGTATTGAGGCTGCGGGTTGCGAGTGATCCTCATAGAGGCACTCCTGTGAGGTGCTTCCCATTTCTCTACAAATCAAAGACAAACGAATCCATTGCATATAGACCGAGGTTCTGGTCTGGTAATGGGAACTCGGTTGTATAATCCACATACATCATGACAAATTTCCCATCCTTACCCTTTTTAACATATGTGCATGATTAAAATAGTCATAATCAATAAGCCAGTGGGGAACGTCAATGTAAATAACAGAAGCATTTTCTAGCAGACCCAAATTTTTAGCTATGCGAGTGACCAAAGAAGTGCACCCAACATCTCCCTTAAGACCAAGAATTTCTAACCATTGTGTCATCATGAATTTTATGGGTGAGACCTTCTTTCTTTTGATCATGGCATAAAACAGTTTTAGTTCATCATTTCTAACTGTACAAAAATCACTTCTAGGAAAAAGAGAAAATCCTAGCCATTTGTGCATGAATCGCAAAGTAGGATGGTGAATTTCATTGGTGCGAGGGCGGTAGCAAACAATTTGTTTTGAAATCTCCCTCCAAAATTTATTCCTATCAAAGTCTTGTATGGTGGAGTCTACATCAATTATGCACTGAGAGTAAAATCCAAGAAGTTCACTAAATTTTTTTCTAGGGAATAGAAAATTGTTTCCAAAAAAGTCTAATTGAGACTTCCAAATCGGAGGGTTGCAGAGTGCACAAAAATTCAGTAGTCAAAAGCTTACACCTGGCTCATCAATTTCCCAAGCATCCTCCCATCTCCCCAGTTCAAATTCAGCGGTCATACCTCTAGGTTGTAGTAGGGCTGGATCGTAGGTAGGAGTGAGGATGAAATCCTAGGTCTTCAGCTTCTTGTAGATGTTCTTCTCCCTATCTCCCCTAAGCTTGAGCTGCTTCTCTTGCAAAAGAACGTTCCTCTCCACGGGGCCTGATCGGGATGGCGCTCCAACAGCGGGAGATGGAGGATCGACCTCCATGTCAATGCTTGCTCGTGATGAAGAACTTCTTGTTGAACGGAACGATATCGCCCGCTTGAGCTTGCCGGCGATTTTGCTCCTTTTCCTGCAAAATATACAAAAACAACATAACTCCTGGAATGGGATTAGGAAAAATAAAAATGTTAGTGGTTAGCTATCCAAAAGTCAATCATCTAAAAGTTAGTCATCTGAGATTGTTTAGTGAATATTCTAATCAAGATTGTGGCATGACTTTCACCCTAATAATTTTAAATTTCCTCTCTTGATTTGAATAGCACTACCACTCTTAAACTCTATTTTTCTTGCTCAAATTTCAATAGTACCTCTCTCTCTCTTTCTCAAGATTTTAGCACTACTTTCACACCCAAACTTCCTCACACTCTTTCTTACTCCAACACTATTTCTACCAAGGAAATTTCAACTATGAAATTTTGAACTGGAATTTTGAACTTGGAAGGTTGTTTTGTATTGTGCCCAAGGCCGAGAGCAACCAGGAAGGAGTGGTGCTTATAGAGGGGGAGGTGGCAGGTTAGTCGGCATAGTGGTTGGGCCGACCGGCCCCACACCATGGACAAATGGCCTCTCCATTTTATTGGTGATTCTTTGCTTCGTGGTTAAGTAAATGAAGTGCTCCTTTCGG
Source organism: Miscanthus lutarioriparius (assembly GCA_904845875.1). NCBI lineage: Eukaryota > Viridiplantae > Streptophyta > Magnoliopsida > Poales > Poaceae > Miscanthus > Miscanthus lutarioriparius. The sequence continues at coordinate 4,935,417 of CAJGYO010000019.1, read as the reverse complement.
TGGATATTTGCTCTGGATGGTGCAGAATGGAGATAAGTGGAGATATGGTGAAGATATGGAGGTGATAGTGGAGGTTGAGTGAAGATGGAGGTGATGGTGGTGGGTCCCAAGTGTCTATGGGTCCCGGTGCCCGTATTTCTACCGTATATTGTATGAAAATGCAATGTAAAAATATTTTATGATACTATAAAATATAAGAAGATGACTGATGGTATTTTTATTTTTTTTGCCTCCACGGTAAATATTTTTTTATGGGGTTTTTACGCTCCTGTAAAAATTATTTACATAGGGCTTGAATTTTTATAATGCCATGATGAGTATTTTTATTTTATTTTTTCTAATGCAGGTGTTGAAAAGTAAATATGCCAAACTAAAAAAATATAATTATAGATAGCTATAGAGTTACCTTCCGGCAAGGGTTCGGTATTTTAAGACCACCGAACCGGACTTCTATGTTCGGGTTTATTCTTCAGGTGCGTCAATAGGTCCCAGAGATGGAGACCTTGATACTCGCTTCTCATGCCACTCCAGATTGGAGCATCGTTCTGGTCTTGGCTTGAAAGCGAACCGTTCTTCCTTTCCATTAATATGGAATTTAATTTCTCTGGCTCTGACATCAATGTGAGCATTTGTAGTACTCAGAAAGGGTCTCTCAAGTATGAGGGGTGTCTTCATGTGCTACTGCATGTCAAGTACTACAAAATCTATAGGAACAAAGAAATTTCGTACTTTTACCAAAATATTCTCAGCGATTCCTGTAGGGTAGCGGACCGATTGGTCAGCCAGTTGTAAACACATCGATGTTGGTGTGAGTGTTGAATAGTCAAGCTTGTCAGAGACCTTTTTAGGCATGACACTAACGCTTGCTCCAAGATCACATAACGCATTCTCAAAGTTTTGGCTCCCGATCGAACAGTCGATAGTGGGGCATCCTAGATCCTTCTTCTTGATAGGTGAAGTGTTTAGGATGGCCGCACAACACTCCTCCATTAACTTGATTACCTTAGTGGAAGGCAATGGTCTTTTATTGTTGAGGATGTCTCTGAGATACTTCGCGTAGGTAGGTACCTATATGGCATCTAGCAACGGAATATTGATATATAACTTTTGAATTACCTCTACAAACTTACCAAACTGCTCATCCATTTTGACTTTTCTTATTTCTGCATGGAAAGGGTAGGAGGGTCGTGTCATGAAAATCTTGTTGTAACTCTCGCTCTTGTAGCCCAACTTCTTCAACTTCATTGGTTCTCTTCTCCTCTTCCTACACTACCACTTGTGTCTTACATGTCCTTGTCGGATATGGTGGATCATGAGTAGACTTGCCACCTCTTGTAGTTATGGTGTTTACCTTCTCAAGGTTAGTGGCAAAAGGCAGAGCAATAGCCAACTGGACTAAGTGTGATTCTATCTTTTTATTATAGCTAAGTTGGTCTTTTATGGTGAAAGAAAAACTATCCATTTTAATATTTATGTTTTCTAGGACCTTATCATTAAAAGCAAGATTCTTATAAATATTCTTATTAATCCTAACTTGTTCTAAGATCAAGTCTCTCAAGGATGGCTGTTTAGAATTAGAAGAATTATAGTAATTATCTGGGTACTTACATTGGTAATTTGACCGTTGTTGTTGATTCCATCCTTGTCTCTGTTGTTGTGGAGCAAATTATTGATGATGATATTTGCATCCTCCTGATATTCAGGGAATTCAACCCCAAATATTCTCCACAGGTGTTTTGAGCATTGAATGTATCTTGAATAGCCTGACGATCTTTCTTATAATTGGCTCGTTGTTCAAGCCAATTCAATAAGATGTCCATCTTGGTTGACAGTGCATACACCACTTCTGGTACTTCTTCGCTCTTATTGCATGATTGAATATTGCATTGAGACCAGCCTTGCTTAGAGGCTATCTTTTCCATAAGAGTTTTAGTTTTTCCAAGGGTGAGTGACATAAATGATCCTCCAACAGTTGCATCTAGTTGTTCACGAGCTTTTCTGAGTTAATCCATGGTAAAAGCCTTGCATGAGCAACCAATCTTCCATTCCATGATGAGGACAATCTAAAATGTATTCTTGGAAATGTTCACATGCTTCTAGAATGGTTTCTCCCTTCTACTGTTGGAAATTAGAAATCTTTTCTCTTAAGGCATTGGTCTTGCCTATAGGGAAGAACTTTTCTAGGAAGGCCTTTGAACACTTTGCCCACGTGTTGATGTGATCATTGTTGATGTAGAACCACTGCTTCACCCATCCCACTAGTGAGAATGGAAACAAGTGAAGTAGTATGATGTCTTGAGCAACGTCCTTGATGACGACCGAGCCACTTATCTCTAGAAAATCTAAAGATGAGCATTAGCATCTTCATGTGCCTTTCCACTGAATGGGGTATCTTGCACCATGTTGATGAGGCTTGGCTTGAGCTCAAACTTGAGGTTGGTAGTTCTGAGTGTTGGTCCAGTGCGAATGTTCTCGGTGCTTGGAGCAGAGAACTCACGCAGGGTCTTGTCAGCCATAGCTTCAGAAACTAGTGTTGAGCTCCCTCTTGATTTGGTTGATTCTAATTGATGGAAATTATTGGTAAATCACAACCAATCCTACAATACCCTATATAAGATATGAACAAAGACAAATAAGGGTAAGCTTGCTAAAGCAGAGCTACTATGATTTTATCAATAAGTATTTATTTAGTCAATTCTCTTAGCCATGTGCCCCTCCCTCGGCAATGGCGCCAGAAATGCTTGTTGACATTTCTTAGCATCACTCTTTACTAAGTTGTCATCCCTAGCATGATGCCAGAAATGTGTTGTTGGTAATTATAAATAACACTTGAAAACTTAGAGGAAAATTATATATATATATATATAAAGTATCCGCAAGCACACAAATAATATACCATTGTAGCATTTCACCTGAGAGTATGCCAGGTATCGTTATTTATATTTTATCCATAGGGAGGAGCTATGGAGTTGTGTTGGCATAGAGATATTGACAAATATATATACTTATGATAAAACCACTCTCATGATATGGCAGGGATAAGTCAAATGATAAATAAATAATAAGTGTAAGGTAATAATGGTATTACAGAGATAGAAATAGAGACTCATAAAATATAGTACAGCTAAGCAGGAGATTCATTAAGAGCAAAAGATTCCTAAGTCATTCCTTATTTACTAAGTCTTTTGTACACCCAAGTATATACACTCTCATCTATAGTATAACTAACTTTGGATCTATGCATAAGGAACATTACTAAGGAAGATCAAGAACAAAACTTGTCTCCCTTTGCAACCGTGTTCTACTTACTCTACAAATGGGGAGTGGACTACAAAGGACTCAACGGGAGTGTCACATCCACGATCTACCACATGACCCAGAGTGCAGAATGCATCTACAGGCAAACAATATCTAAGCACCATGCTTACATAGTGTTGACCACTTAACTCACTCGAGTACTAAGCTAAGAGCTTTGCGAACAAATGCATAAATTCATCATCAATCATAACTATATCAAGCATGCTCTAGAGGGGGTAGGGGCTGGTTATATAGGCCAGAGCGTCAATCCTGAGCCATCGGATCAAACTAACTTGAAAGAACAGCGTTGATGTAATCCTTAAGGCGGTGGAGAACCGACGTACAAAGGAGGGACTGCTAGGTGGGGACAAGGGGTCAGCCGACTTATAGGTGGGGTCGGCGGGCCCCACATGTTAGAGCCACAGCCTCCACTTTGGTGTGGTGTCTTCCTGAGTCTTCTGGAAATTTTCGTTGTGGATAAGCGTGTTTTTATTTGACAATTTGATCCCCCTTGATAGTTTTCAAGATAAACCCTGCTGAAAATATAGATTCACCAAAACTTGTGGAAATTGTTAGTTTAAACCCCTAACTCTATGTTGGTGATTCTGTTTATACATTTATTCAAGTTAAGTTAATGGTTTATGAGGGATGATAACTACCGTCAACACCCATCTTGCAAATGGCCAAGTTAGTTCTATTGTTTGTAAGTTTGTTGTTGGAGCTCTTATTTTGCTAGCAGACATTTGGCAATTATGACAAGACTTGACTATTTCTTTGCTATCACTTTGGGCTGAGGGCCAATAAAATCCTTGTCGAAATGCTTTCCCTGCCATGGCTCTTGCATCTGGGTGTGTCCCACAAATTCCTTTATGTATTTCTGATAGCAATTGCTTTTCTTCTTTTACTGATATCCACTTGAGAAGTGGTTCACAAATTCCTTGCTTGTATAATTGATTGTTGATGATTTTGTAATTTCTTGTCCTGTGTTTCATTATGACTTCGTTAACTTTGTCTTCTGGTTCATAATGTCCACGAATATATGCCATGATTGGTGCTCTCCAGTCTTCGCTTTGTATTATGTGAACTTCTCTTGGAACTTCTTGTTTTGCCTTAATAAAGGCGTGAGTTAATACTTGGAAGAAGACATCTTGAGGCAAACTTGTATTTTGGGCGGCAGCTTTTGCTATTTCGTCAGCATCTGAGTTGTCTATTCTTGAGATATTTTTTAATGTAAAGCCTTCAAAGTATTTCTCTTGTTCTCTTAAAAATTGCAAGTATTTTTCTAGCTTAGGATCCTTTGCTTTGTAATCTTTTTCAATGTGTCCAGCTATGACTTATGAATCAATTTTGCTTATTAATCTTTTGATCCCCATTGCCCTTGCTTTTCGGAGTCCGAGTAAAATGGCTTCGTATTCAGCAATATTGTTGGTACATTGAAATTCAAGTCTTGCAACATATCTCATTTTAACCCCTAAAGGTGATGTGATTATTGTTGCTGCACCAGCGCCTGCGAAGCCCCATGCTCCATCATAATATATTATCTAGTTTGGTTGCCTTTTCTCTTCGCTTTGATTTTGAGATGGAGTCCAATCTGCCATGAAGTCTGCTAGGACTTGTGATTTTATTCATGTTCTTTTTTTGAATTCGATGTAGTGCTAAGATAGTTCTGCTGCCTATTTTTCTAATCTTCCAGATGATCTGCAAGTTTGCAAAACTTCTTTTAGAGGATGATTTGTAGGTACTCTGATTTTGTGAGCTTGGAAATAGTGCTTTAATTTTCTTGCAGCTATTAAAACTGCATAAGCTATTTTCCCAATCTCTGAGTAGTAGATTTTTGAACCAAACAATGCTTCAAAAACAAAGTAGACTACGACTTGCTTTTTGGAGTGCTCATTTTCTTGTTCTTCCACTAAGACTGCACTTACCACAGTTTCTGTTTGTAGCAGACTGGGATTTTCAAACTAGAAATTCCGATCCTTTTGCCCCTCTGTGATAGTCCTAGGATACCTCAGCTATCACGGGCGTCCATATTACAGATGATTATAGAGTCACACAACATCAGAGTGCACAAATAATCTAGGTTGTTACAGTCCACCTCCCTTACAGGAATCTCGTCCTCGAGATTTTGGGGTTACTGCCTCTTGAAGATTGGATCTATAGGCTCATCTAAAGTTGATGGCTTTTACTAGATGTTCTATATGCATCAAATGCATCAAGTTTTGCAAGGAAAAGTATGATGCAACAGCTCTATACTTTTGACTCCTATAGCCGGGGTCACTTGTCTAGTCATAGAGTGGCTTGGGTTAGCTGACTAAGATAACTAAGATTTAGAGCCTCACATACAGTACACAAATTAGATTCTATAGCCTACACTCAGACATTAAAAAAATAAAAAGCACAACAACATAAGACTCAGGAAATCAAACAACATTACATCTCCTATATAGACTGTGTTGACTTAAGGCGACTCCTAGGACTAAAGTCCCACACAACTACCGAAATATAGCATAGGTAGTAATTGGGAATGTTCCTGCTAAGTCAACTTTCCATAGCAGGGGAGTCGGGTAGCAATAAAATTCAAGACGGGGAGGGAACAAGTGTTTTCACAAATAGTTTTTAGAATGGTTGGCTTCTATACTAGTGTTTGGTCCTAAGGTTTCATCCTACAGTCAAGTATGGCTCTGATACCACCTATAGCAAACTGGGATTCCCAAAATAGAAATTTCGATCCTTTTGCCCCTCTGTGATAGTCCTAGGATATCTCAGCTATCACGGGCATCCATATTACAGATAATTACAGAGTCATACAATATCAGAGTGCACAAATAAATATATTACAATATTTTGGATACAACTAACAACATTCAAAACACTGCTATTCTATCGTAGAAGCGAAGCTTAGCGATCTCCCATCCAGAGGCATCCTTGAGTGTAGAACGAAACCAACTACCAATCTCAACCTCACTGCAAGTCAAGAAATCTGCACACCCCAGATGTTTGTAGGCCATGGTCAGCACCGATGAGCTTTAGTGGAAAATAGAAAAATAAAGGGATCTAGCGGTGTTCATCGTTTGACAGTGATACATCGATGGTGTTCATGTGGGGGAAAATCTATACGTATAGCCGTAGTCTCGGATATGACCACTTACCTATGTACAGGGTTCAGCTCACTAGCTTCTTTTGTGCTCAGCTTCTCTCCCCTAAGCTAAGGTGCAGCTTGATGCTGATTAGATGAGGGGTGTGAGGAGGCCGCCTCGTTGACTAGACTGAGAGATTGAGGGTGTTGTGAGGGATGTTGAGTGATGACTTGTGTTGATGATGAGTGGATGGTAAGAATGAGATTGTGGATTGGGTTTAGAGATGATTATTTTTACACTACTTTTGATGCCACTCTCTGCTAAGGATGCAAACCACAGCTAAACTATTAGGATCGCTAGATCCCTTTATTTTCAATTTTCCACTAAAGCTCATCGGTGTTGACCATGGCCTGCACACATCTGGCGGTGTGCAAATTTCTTGACTTGCAGTGAGGTTGAGATTGGTAGTTGATTTCTGTAACATCCCTAGTGTTACGAGCTTGCTTAGCACTGAGATTTAGGTCCGAGAGGAATTAGCCAAACAAGTTTTTTTGTTTTAAAAATTTATAACGCACGTGAAATGATAAACAAATTCTATGTGACTCACTTTTGTGGTTGAGAAAAATCAAAATAAATAGTGTTAACTAGTGCTCTTGGGAGCTCAAAAATCAAATTTGGCGTTAAGATAAGCTCTTTTCGTTAAGTCGGCAAACACTTGAACTATTGTTAAAATGCCATTTTTGGCGAATTATATTGAGCAAAATAGTTAAATGGTGCTTAAATATTTTGCTCCTATGGGTTAGTATAAGATATGGACTATTGCATGAAGTATTTGTTGGTTGAAGTTAACAAGGTTTAGACCTATTAAAAATTGCGATAAAAGAGTTAATGGTTACTTAGCCCCAACTGAAATCCTTAACTTTTCGAAGTATGGAAAAGTAGTAAGACAATGTTATTTTGATATTTAATTTCTAACAAAAATGTTTAAACACTAGCTGTATATTTTGGTATTGTTGATTGCATCAAAGTGAGTGCTTGAGCATGGCATATGTTGAAGTTGTGTTGGATGTCATGTTGCTCTTGTAAAAATTGCCCAAACCTCCTTAGAACGCGTTGTAACCGTGTTGTGGCGCTCTGTTCGTGAACCGGTACTTCAGTGACGAGTCTATGTTGGCACCCTTTTAGCGACTTATCTAGTTGCTCTTGGGTCATGGTGATTGCTCTGCTAGATGGTTGGTATGGTTGGCTTTAGGTTAGTGAAACTGGTGGAACCTTAGTCGAGTTAATTAGCAGCTTTTGGTTCGCTTTAAAATTTGGGCACGTCATAGCTTTGTGCTATCTGGCACGGTGTGCGCGGCCGACCGCGTCGCCGTGTAGTTCTGCCAAGCGCGCGCGTGGCCACGCATCGGCTAGCCATGGCCGCCATGGCCTTGCCACGGCTACCGCTGGTGCTGGTGCTGCCTCCACGCCCACGCCGCGTCGACGCTGCTGTCGCTACCGTCGCATTGCCACATGGCGTGCCTACCGCTGTGCTGCGCTGCTAGCCCACCTTGATGCTACATGCACGAGGCCGTGTCGCCGTCGCCTTGCCATATATGGCATTGCGGCGTGCAGGCCACGTCAGCAGTGAGCGCATGGCCATCGGCTAGCGCTTGGCCGTGGGTCGCCCCGGTCGTGCCAATCGCGTCCCACCAAGCACGCACATGCCGAGCCTCTGACCGAGTCCCCACCACCTCCCATCCGCTCGCTTCTCCACTGTCCGCCTCTCTGCCGCCGTCGCCGCAGCGCCATGCCAGAGCGCCTAGATGCGAGAGGACGCCTTCCATTAATTCGCTGCGCCCACCACTCCTCCCTCATGTCCCCTCTCCAGCCATCCCCACCCCGCTTTGATTGTGGCTCAGCCGAGCCTCAATTTTGGAGCTTCGCCCCGCCACCGCACCGTTAAGACCCGTCACCGCCCATGGCCATGGCTAGTCCTCCCCACTTAGTCCCACATCGAATTGGCTGCACCAATAGCTCCATCTTGAGCCCCTTTGCGTTATGTGCACACTAGTCGCAGCTCTAGTGCCACCTCCTCACCGCTGATGCGACCGTGCCTTTGCGGTCCGCCGTTCACCTCGCAGCGCGCACGTGACTAGCCTCGCTCGGGTCATCTCCGACCGAGCCGACACCTCGATTAGGTCACTGGTGAGTTGTTGTTCCTCACCCACTACCCTTACCGCCTTGTTGTTGCTGTGGCTCACTAGAACACCATCGCCATTATCGTAGGGTGCCCGCTATCGTGGAGAGGTCCTTCTACGATGTCCCGGCTTGTGCAACCGCCGCCCATCGCCTCACGTCAACCCCTTGGTGAGATTCGGCCTCTTAACTAGGTTAGCATGGGTCCTAGCTGGCCGGCGCTATCGCCAGTTCCACCGCTCGCCACACCGGAACGCGCGGGGCAGACCAGGGACCGTGCCGTTGTAAAGAGGAGATAGTGCAAGGGTCTTTTTGCATAGGTGTTGTCTCTAGGAATAGTAACATGGACTGCGGAATGTTTCATTCAGAGTCTAGGGGCGCTTTGGCTAATATGTCAGCGTGCACGCGGGCTCCTCGCCGTGGGCCGCATCCGCGCACGAGCCGCGCCTCGCGTGGGCCGCGTTGGGCCGGATTCGGTTATCTTTTTCGGGGAAAATAGAAATATCTTTTCATTTTTATTTCTGAGCTAAACTTTGATAATTAATATAAAATGATATAGATGTCCAAAAATTATAAAACTAATTTTGTTAGGTTTCTAAAATCATGATCTATCTGCTATTATATTTTGTTCACATAGTTTTATAATATTTTCAGGAGTTATCTAATTAATTTAAGATGCTTAATATTGTAAGATATAAATTTATAGGAATTGTTGTGATAAATTGGTGATAGTGCTGGCTCTGAAACTTTCACAGTAAATTCCTCACATTATTAGGTGCTCACGGTAATTTTGTAGCTCTATAATAATTAGTTTGCTAAGATAGCTAAATGAGCCCTAGTTTGAAAATATATGTTTAATCAATAAAATGTCGAAACACCTTGGGATTTTAGAACTAAAACATTTTTCTGGAGGCAAAGCATTACTTGGTGACATGGATACATAGCCTAGCACGTTAGTTATTAGAGCTATATTGTTAGCTTGCGAGGCGTAATCATATTTCTAAGAGTTTCGATTTTCGTTGATTATTTACGTCTCTGCGTTGCATCCACGTATATCATAATAGGAACAATAATGGATCATGGAGTCGACTGAAGTAGCAGAAAAGATAATGCCTTGATGATCGTGTCACTATGATGGAATGCTAACTTTTGGTTATATCTTACCCAGGCAAGCCCCGGTGCATAACCCCTATTATTCTGCACTTTTATCTTATGCTTGTGCATTAAGTTTTAAGGAGTTGAATGAAAACCACTTGCATATATATCCTTATCCTATGAGTCCTACTAGTATGTTAGGATCATGTAGATTGCTATGTTATAGGATCCGGTAGAAGTCGAGTGATTACCTGTCACTCACGAGATATAGGAAAGATATTATTGTTGTTATTATATTACTATCACATGGAATACATATGGATGATAATTGGAGACTGGGCGAAATGGTACTTTGGATTTAGTCTTAGTTAGGCATTCGAGCGAGGCTCGGATTACACTTGTTCCGCCTATGTCGATTAAGGACCGTCTGTTGCTGTGGATGGTAGTCAGGCCACAGACTTATTATCCTGAGCACATACTTACTTATGAGAGCGGGAAGGCTCATTACGCTCTTATCGTTGGTTTTGGCTCTTTTCGGATCGACTGATTGGAGGCGGGGAAAGGTTGAGGTCTAAGCACCATACTGAGACCGGGTCTCAAGTGTGGGGGCTTAGAGTCCAAGTTTGGACGAGGACTTGGACCCCATGACAGGAGTGGAATGGGTTGGTCTTGTTTGTGCCTGGGGTACAAACAGGGCGTGTGTTTTAGGGTATCCAGCTGGGATACATTGATTCATGAATCTATGAGATGGTACTGACTTGGCTATGGTCTAGCACCGTAGTAAGAACTGGAATATGAAAGATGGCAAAATGGTTCGGATTGCTCACCCCCTGCTTGAAAGTAGCATAGGAGCTTACATAGAATGGATAGTTAATGGGCTAATGATGACTACTAATAAAATTTAATATAAGGACGCATATTTTGTAATGCTTCCGCAGATGCAATAACCCACAAGCCAAATAAGCCTTGCATATCCTTGGAGTCTTTTGTTTTCCTCCTGTCGGGTAAATCTTGCTGAGTACAATAGAGTACTCAAGGTTTTATTCCCCCCGTTGCAGGTGATCAAATGATACATAGAGCTAACCCTTATGTGTGGAAACCTCCTGGTGGGCTCAGAGAGGATTTCTTTCCTACTATGACCATAGTGTTTATTTATAACCCTCACTAAAGGTTTTTATAAGAAAAGATGTAAAATCTACTAGCTTCTCTTGTATGAAAATGTCCACTATGTTAATGCTCCACCATGTCATTAAATTAATCTTGCTTCCTTTATAACTCTGATAACATTGTTATATTCCGTTGGTATAATCAATTGAGGTAATATTTTGTTACTATAATAAAGTGATGTAAGAAATGACTTAAGAGAATGTTGTAAGTTGTATTCTCTCATTTATGATCCTAATGGAAAAATATGGATTTTTTAGTTCTCCTTGGGTGTGCTCGATGAAACTGCGTAGTTTAGTGTCCTCTCTTGGGTACTTAGTGTCTAATGGAAGACAAGTACTCCTGGAGGTATTAGATTTGGCGGTTCTACCATAGTTTCATTCTACACTCAAGGATGCCTCTAGATGGGAGATCACCAAGCTTCGCTTCCATAATAGAATAACGATGTTTTGAATGTTGTTAGTTGTATCCAAAATATTTTAATATATTTATTTGTGCACTTTGATGTTGTATGACTCTGTAATCATCTGTAATATGGATTCCCATGATAGCTGAGGTATCCTAGGACTATCACAGAGGGGCAAAAGGATCATAATTTCTATTTTGGGAATCCCGGTCCGATACACTGTTGCGGAGACATATAGAAGCAATTCTACCCCTAGGGTTGGTGTAGCTAGAGTGTTCGGTTTTGACAAGTATCTTTTTGTTTCTTTGAATGCATGTTGTTGCGAAGGTCCCCATACGAAGTCTCTTTTTGTTCCTTTGAGTGCTTGAAATATTGGTAGACTTCGTCCTGCTGATTTTGAGATGAACCTGTTGAGAGCGAGATGAACCTGTTGAGAGCAGCTAGTCTTCCTGTTAACTTTTAGACATCTTTTATGCTCTCTGGGACTCTCATGTTCAAGATTGCTTGGACTTTGTTTGAATTTGGGTCAATTCCTTTTGCTGATACGAAGCAGCCTATAATTTTTCCTCTTTGGACTCTGAAGGTGCATTTTTCAGGGTTCAACTTTAGGTTTTCTCCCTGGAGATTTTTTAATGACTCTTGGAGATCTTTGATGTGATCTTCTCTTTTGTTGCTTTTGACTACAATATCATCAACATAGGTGAGTAGATTTTTGCTAATTTATTTGCGTAATACAGTTGAAGTCATTCTGACAAAAGTTGTTCCGGCATTGTGAAGCCCCTCTGCCATTCTTACAAAATAGTAGGTCCCAAATGGAGTGATAAAACTTGTGAATTCTTCATCTTCTTTTCTCATCCAAATTTGATCATAGCCAAAAAAAACAATCCAATAAACTTAGCATTTCACTTCCAGCTATTTGATCAACTAATGAGTCAATTCTTGGTAGTGGAAAATTGTCTTTTGGGCATGCTTTATTGAGATCTATGAAATCGATGCACATTCGTCATTTTCCATTCTTTTTCCTAACCATGACAATGTTTGCTAGCCAAGTTGTGAATTGAACTTCTCTTATAACTTTTGCACCAAGCAATCTTTGGACTTCAGCTTTGGCAGACTAAACTCTGTCTTCGGCTAGTTTTCTCAACTTTTGCTTTTTTGTCTAACTTTTGGATCGATGTCTAGTTTATGCTCGATTATGTCTCTATTGACTCCTTCTAAGTCATTGAATGACCAAGCAAATACATCTTTATTGCTTCAAAGAAATTCCATAAGTTTATCTTCTTCTTGTTGAGAAAGTCTAGTACTAATGATGACTTGTTTGTCTGGGACTAATGGATCAAGAGGTAATATTTGTGTTTCTTCTCAAGCTTGAGCTTTGGGTTGAGGCTTCTCATTTTCTGTTTCTTCTTTTTCTTCTTCTTCAGTGATTGCGTGAACATTCTTTTGTCATAGAGTATATTCCTTTTCAATGTTTCTTGCCTCAGTTTGGTCTCCGTGGACTGTGATTACTCCATTTATTGCTGGCATTTTCATACATAAATATGAGTAGCTTATGACTACTTCGAATGCATTTAATGTTCCTTTTCTAAGGAGTGCATTGTATGGATAGTATATGTCAACCACATCAAATGCTATTTGCTCTGTTCTTGCATTGCTTACTGTTCCAAAAGAGACTGGTAGAACTATTCTCCCGATTGAGTGTATTTTTTCCACCGAAGCCAAAAAGTGGGTGTTCTACTCTTCCCAATATTTTGCGATCAATTTTTATGGCATCTAATGTTGACGTGAATATGATGTCTGCGGAGCTACCACCATCGACCAAAATTTTTCAAATTGCTCATCAATCAATATTTGCTTCGATAACCATAGCATCCATATGTGGATAATCATTCAACTGAAGGTCTTCTTTCTGAAAATGTGATTGGTAGATGGGACTATCTTGTTTTCTTATATGGGCCTTTCATTGAAATTGAATTTACTCTTCGGAGTAGTTTCTTCTTTGACTGTTGTTTTCATGGTCCATGCTATTTCCTCCTGTGATTGTCAATATTCTTCCTGTGCTTGGGATGATTGCATTATTGTTCATCGTTGAAACTAATGGGGAGTTGTTCTCTTGCTTTGCTTGACTATTTTGTGGCTTGTTGTTTGTAACCGAAGCTTCTGGTTGTGTTGATTGAACATTGGATTGCTGAGGTTGATTTTGCCTCCATTGATTTTGCATGGGATGGCACATTGCTAAGGGTTCATAGCTGTATGCAGGTGGTGGCCCTGGAAGTAGTGCTTGGGCATGCCCATAGTGCATTGGTAATAAGTTTGATGAGAACTTTGCTGTTCTTGGCTCACATGATTGACAACTTTTGATTGGCTTGGTGCCCTATTTTCTTCTTGGGCTTCTTCGATGCTTTTCTTTACTTTGGGACACATTTTAGATGTATGTCCAGCCCCTTTGCCATGAATAATGCAGTACATATCTTCAAGTTTTAAAGGTGCTCTTCCTCTTCCTCCTCTTCCGCTTGTGCCAAAGCCTCTTCTTTCAAATGTTCTTTCATTGAATTGACTTCGCTGGTTATATTGATATTGGTGAGCATAATCACTTTCAGTTGTTGAATTGTTGTCATTCTCGATTTGATTGACTTGGTTGTGTGGTGTAAATAGTATTCGCTCATAGTTGTTTGGTCATGGAGGGTAGAAGTTGTTATTGCTTTGCTTGATTTGAGCCCTGAAGTTGTTTTCTTCCTTGATTCTTTTCCTGTAATCATCATTTGATTTGCAATATTTTTGAATGACTTCGTAAAGCTCAGCAACTGTACTTGGTTTTTCTCGAGCAAGATAAGAAGCACATTGGCCTACTCGAAGTCCTTTGGTTGCGTCTATTACCACCACTTCATCTGGGATATTTGGAATTTGTGCCTTCATTTGGATGGATCTTTTGAAGTACTGGCTCAAGGGCTCTTTGATTTGTTGCTTGCAATTGAATAGATCTATGTCTGTGAGACAAGCTGGTTGGAATCCTTGGAAGTCAACAAGCAAATTTGCTTTAAGTTGATCCCATGAATGTATGGATTTTGCTTTTAGCGAAGAGTACCATTATTGTGCTGATCCTTTAACTGCCATGACAAGAGATTTTGCTAACATAGTTTCATCGCCGCCCCCCAAAATTACTATGGCTTCAAAACTCATCAGAAATTGTCTTGGGTCAGATTGGCCATCGAAAGTTGGTATCATGTTGAATTTGTATCCAAAGGGCCATTGCGCTAGCTGTAAGTTTATTGACAAGGGAGAGCTTGTGTCAATTGATATGAATGACTTTTGGGAATTATTCTCTTGAGAGGCTTTGTTTGCTGAATTTGGTTCTTCTAAATGTATGACTTCGTGACCTATGCTTTGAAGTTGCTCATTTAGTTCATGAAGGGTGGCTTTGGCTTCTTCTATTCTTTGTTTGAGTGACTTTTCTCTTGTTCTTGCATGACATTCTTCAAGTTCTTTTTGTTTTCTTAGTACTTGTTCTTCTATTTCTTTGAGTCTTTGTTCTTGACTTCGCTTGCTCCTGAAGAATTTGGGTCTTTGAATGCATCTTTTTGAAGACTTTGATCTTCAATTGTTAGTTGGTCATCTTCAGTTACCCCAGTTGTAACTTTCTTGTTAGGTCTGCCCACTAGCTTTGCATAGTGGTAGGAGTCTTCGAGCACACACAAACGGTGGGCGCTAGATGTTGGGTAAGAAATCACACAAGCATCAAAGTTCATACACAAAACAAAGTTGTATTCATTTCATGATCGTACTGTACATGTCAGAAGGGGTATTTATAGGGGCATCAGTCTTCGTATTTTACATAAAATGACCACTTTACCCCCAACTTAAATAATTACAACCCTTTTCAACTATGAGGGGCGAAGTGGTCTTTTTCTCCTTCTGAGCCTTCATTCCCCAACTTTTGGTTGCCAATCTTCTCGTTGTCTTCGTCTTTTGGACTTGGTCGTTTTTTGCTCCGTCTTTTTCAGCCTTCAAAATTTTAGACGAAGCCAAATCCTTGTCTTTGCCTCATCTTGCTTTCTTCTTTTCTCCGGGGAAGACGAAATCTCTTTAGCGAAGACGGAATCTTTTGAGCTAAGTCAGATTTCCATCTTTGCTTCATTTCTTTCTCCTGCAAGTAAACTTTGTTATAAAAATCACAATTTCGACTCCAAAGTTTTAGGGGCTGAGTTTTCTTGGCGAAGTTAAATCACCAACAACACTTCATTTGTTTGGTTGGAGTTCTTATATACTACTCTCTCTGTTCTAAATTATAAGTCATTTTGGCTTTCTAGATTCATAGCTTTAGTAAAGCTTATGAATCTAGAAAAAACGAAAACAACTTTGCTTATCTAATTTTTTATCTTTTGAAAAAAAAACTTTGCTTATATAATTTCACTGAAAAATTTCTATGATGAAGACTAGCAAAGGCCACTTGCTTTTCTTGTATAGATTATTATGTTAAGATGTACATGCATCGATAGCCGTTTGAAATACATGATTTTTATAGAAATCGTATATAAATTTCACAAGCAGTTTAATAATCACTCAAGTGAGTAACATTTGCTAAAAAAGGGTCCAGAACCAAAGCCACGATTACCAGCATAGAGGAAGCATGATAGCAAAACTGTGAGGCTGAGGTCCACCACCGCTGGCCTGTGCGCACGTCCACCGCCGCTGGCCCGCGCGTCCACCCACGTGTGAAGGCCGTGCTCCACCGATCGCACGCGACCCGCGTCTCGCCTGCCCGCACATACGCCGCACGCGTGTCTATCCTAGCACCGGTGGTCACCCAGACCCCGGCGGCCACCACCTCAGCCGCCGTCGGCTGCTCTAGCCATGGCGCCCGCCTCCATCGGGTGATGCTAGTGCCCAGCGAAGTTCCGCACTAGCTCTTCGGTGTTTCATCAGAGCTGAAGGAGGATCCTACGATGCTTGCATGCAAGCTGTTTGAAGATTTGCGGTAGCCGCCCCACCTCCCCGCCGGTGAGATCGCGTCCACCGCCGGCCTCCTCCACCACCCCTGCTGATCTGTTATGCCATCGTTCAACATGGGGTCCTACTCTAACCTCACCGCCCATCTGGATTTCTCTCATGGGCAAGCCTTCAAAGAAGAGGTGGATCACCATTTTGGTACCCTGGTACACTATCCTTCCCCTTCGCCCGATGGATCTTTTTTCTGTTGGACACTTTTTGCCACTTCATGTTTCGGTTGATGGAGGATTTAGTCTCCCTAGCCCTCCAATCGTGTTTGGGTGGTCGTGCAGTGGGTTTTCATGTTCAATTCTTAAGCACGGACCACTTTCGTTTCTCTGTCTCTTGCAAGCAAGTTGATTCTCATGTGTATCGCCTTCGTCGTGTGATCTCTTCCCAATTTGACGTCTACTTTCATCTTTGGAATAATGGTATGCCCAACTGGGAACATGAAAAATGTCTCTAGGAAGAAGAATAGGAAAAAGAATGGTCCACTGTTCTTTCTAAGAGCACAAAGAGATCGATCAAAAAGGCGAATAACAAGCATGTTTCCTTTGCGAAAAAAATGGAGCAAATGACACCGGAAAAACCAGCTCAGCCTCCTAGTCTAATACGTTTTGGCTCCCATCTTGTTCCTCTACCTTCGAAGCCTAAGATTGGAGTGATCTCCCTCCCCTTTGTTGGACGCAAATTTGATTTTCGTCTTGATCACAGTCATGTTCTTTGCGACAGTTCTAAGATGCATGTTTCCTCATCCGATGCTATTTGCACGGCGGATTTCCTTGAAGCCAAAGTTTCGAATTTAATTTCAAATCCCTCTTTGGGCCGCATGGGCTGCAGCCGTTGCCTGGATACTATGCATGATCGTTCTCAGTGTGCCAACAATATCAGATGTCGAGCCTATTTTAACTATGGCCATGTTCAGAGAATATGTCTCACTAAGGCCCGACCCAGATTGGTCTAGATACGGAAGGAAATCCCAACAAATCGCATTGACTGCAAAGACCTAGAATCTCGTGCCATCGACGCTGGGAAGTCGGACTCTTTACCTTTCCAAAGTTGGGATCAGCCCAATCCAGCCCACCCAATCCCAATTGTTGGAAAGGACCATCGGATGGAAGACAATGGAGTCCAAGCTGGTGCTGCAGATGGAATCCAAGCTAGCGCTGCAGATGGTGCTCACGCTACAGTTGACAATTGGGCTGCTTGGAACCCTGCTCCAGCTCCTAAAGTAGTTGCTCAGAATGAACTAGAGGTTCCTCTAGAAGATAGCTCTTCTTCTAGTGATGCATCCTCTCCTCCGGCTGATGAAGAGGCTCTCAAGTTTATGGCAACTAATAAGCTATATGCATATCATCTCTTCTACACCAATATTGGGTTACCTGATGGCTTCATAAGGCATGGAATCTACCCTCTGAACTTGGCTTTTCCCAATGCCAAGTCTCTTTGCTCTCCTACAGTGAACACCATTGTGATTGACAAGAATATTTTTAATGCACAGGAGGCAGTTGAGGTTTTTGTGCCTAATAGAATGGATTTGGTTCCCTAGAAACCAGTGATCCATGCTGTGATGCTCCAAGTTCTAGTAGAGAACTTATAGCGCAAGGAGGAAGCAGCTAAAGAACAAGTTAGTGAGGGGAGTGATGGGCCGATTGTTAGCCCAGACTTTGGCCTGTCTTTCTCATCCAGTTTGGAAATTGTACCTTGGAAGACCATTCATGATGTCATTGCTCTGCAGCTCTGGCCAGAGATAGTTCAAAGTAGGCGCATTGCCAAGTCTTCAGCCAAAGAGACTCCTGCTACTCCTGTAATCATACTAGGTGGCCCAATTAATTCTAGCCCGCCTAGTTTTGAATTTCAAACGGGGGAGAATAGGCCCGGCCCATCAGTCGCTAGGGGCCAAAAGAATAAGTCTATTGTGGCTCTCCCAACACTGGTATCAGCAAGCAGTATGAGCACTCCCTTGACCCAATCCAGTGTGCGACGCAGCCACAGACATTCCAACAAAGAAGGTTACTGCACTGTCAGACTCGCTAATGTGCCATCCAAGAAACGCAAGGCCTCTGTTGTGATGATTGATGAAGCTACTAGCCAAGCTAGTCCTGTTCCTATCTTAGTGCTACAGGAATGGGGTATCAACTGTGGTGTTGCTCCTAGCGAGCTCACTAAAGACGCGCTGATGCAGGCGCCCAATGATCAGGTTGCCAATGATAACGCCACTGCATGATCCCTTCTGCTCTTCTGAAGAGCCCACAGTCTTTTGCTTCATCTCTTATCGTACTATTGCTTGGTTCAGTTCAAACTTTCTTGTGTGCTATGGGGTAATCCATCCATTGAACCATATCCTTGTTCACTCCCATCTAGAGATGTTTAGGTGTTTTAGAAACCTCGATGTTAGTTTATGGATGTCATTTATCTATCTCCTCTTCCATGCTTTGTTTTGCCTAGATGTGCTGGCCATATCTGGCTTCATTTTATTTCACTTCTGGTTACCCAATTGTCGGGGACCAAATACTGGGGTGCCCAAAGAGGTGGAACTAATAACCATCAAACGTTGATGCTTCCGAACAGACAAGAGCGCAACTACACTTCTTGCCCATACTACCGAAGGTTGGCTGCGCCTCGCCCGGCCCCTAAGGGTTGGCTCCGCCTCGCCCGACCCCTAAGGGTTGGCTCTGATTCACCCAACCCCTGAGGGTTGGCTATGCCTCGCCTAGCCCCTAAGGGTTGGCTTCGCCTCGCCCGACCCCTAGGGGTTGGCTCCACCTCACCCGACCCCCGAGGGCTGGACTCCACCTCGTCCGACGTCTAGGGCCAAACTCTGCCTCGCCCGACGGCTGAGGGCTGGCTCTACCTCGCCTGATGTCTGGGGGCTGGCTTCACCTCGCCCGATGTCCAAGAGCAGGCTCCGCCTCGCCTGATGTCCTAGGGCTGGCTCCGTCTCACCCAACATCCTAGGGCAGGCTTCGCCTCGCCCGATGTCTGCACCCTGCTCCTTCATAATGACAAGCATAGGGTAAGATAGGACACTCAAGTCAACCACAGTACCGAGGACCATACCCTGCACGCCTGTGAGAAGGTACCGTCAAGAGATGACGGGACAGGCGCTTTAAGCCCTTCCAGGCATGACAGAGCCCGAACAGTGTTGTAGGCTCCAACTTTTGTCTTACAGTGTTGTGGGCGCCGCCATCAGTCCTCGGACATGGATTCTGACATAAGCATACGACAACCACTATGATCTAGGAGGGAACTCACATCACCTACAGTAACAGACGTATGGTCACTACCCCGCCTACTCCCCATAGGGTCGTGGCTCGACACCCTGGCACGCCGCACCGTCCGCCGGAGTAGGATGGGATGTGACCACTTGCTGAACGAATCTAGAACATGTCCCTATCAGGATCAGCGAACGTGCCATCCCTAGCACCGTCTGCCATGTCAGCAGGGCAGGCTCAAAGGAAAAGAAAGACCCGGCACCTTTGAAGGACCTTCTCTACCTCTGGTTTTTCCTCTTTCTCCCATCTGTAACCCATGCTCCCCCTTGATCTATAAAAGGGAAGGCAGGGCACCCCACCAAAGGGAGGGATCGATTCCACACACAAGACATAGCTGAGCAGCAACCGAGCTCTCAGTACACGTTCGACCTTTCCATCAGAGACTTGGGACATGTCCCTCGCTCGACCGTTTGTACACCCTACTATGAACCTTTCAGTGTTAATAACACGAGCAGCAACAGATTGGACATAGGGACATTCTGCCCGAACCAGTATAAACCTTGTGTCCTTTAGCACACCATCCGGGCCCGACGCGCAACAAATATAAATTTACTAGTTGGTGTTTATTCGAAACACCGACACCAATGAATACACGTAATTGGCACATCTTATGTTGGAATGTACGTGGTATCAATGCGATAGAGAAGTGGGACGTTGTTCATGATAAGATTGAAGAAAGCGCCAGCTCTGTAATATGTCTTCAGGAGACAAAGCGTGAGTTATTTGATGCTTCCTATATCAGAAACTTTGCTCCTCGGTGCTTTGATTGCTTTGATTTCATCCCCTCATTGGGAGCCTCAGGAGGTATTCTGGTACTTTGGAACAGTGCTGTCTTCTCAGGGACAGTACTTGATAAGCAACGTTTTGGCATGACTATGAATTTCACCTCTATACATAATAATGATGCTTGGAAGCTAACCACAGTATATGGCCCATGTGATGAGCCTACTCGCTTGGAATTTGTTAATTGGTTTCGTGGTCATGACATTGATGATTCTATGAATTGGATATTCTTGGGTGATTTCAACTTCTACAGATCTCTCAGCAACTGCAACAGACCACGAGGAAACCTTGTAGATACTCTCATCTTCAATGATGCCATCGGTCACCTGGGCTTAGTTGAACTGCCTTTAAAAGGACATGCCTTTACATGGAGTAACATGCAGTCCGAACCTCTTTTAGAGCAACTTGATTGGTTTTTTACATCCCCCAATTGGACAATTGATTTCCCCAATACTAAAGTGCTCCCCATGGCAAAGATCACTTCAGATCACATCCCTTGCAAGATCATTATCAGTACCAACATTCTGAGAGCGAATCTATTCCATTTTGAGAATTTCTGGGTAGAGCAAGATGATTTCCTCGACACTGTGTTAGACTGCTGGAATATTACACCCACCCTCAATGATGCAGCCCAGAATATTTCCTCTAAGTTCAAAGCACTCAGAGCTAGTTTGAAACACTGGAGTAAACATCTATCAAATTTGGGTATGTTGATTAGTAACTACAACTAGGTTATCTACTTCATTGATGCCCTAGAGGATAGACGTGAGCTCTATAATCTAGAAGCTAACCCCAGATGTGCAGTCAAGCGACAACTCCAGAAGTGGCTACGGTATAAAAATTTGTATTGGAAGAAACGTTTCACAGTCAACAGGATTAAACTTGGGGATGAATGCACAAAATTCTTCCATGGTATGGAAACTATTTCATATAGGAAAAATGCCATTTCCCAGATTATGAATGAGCATGGAGTTTGGATTCAGGATCATGTTGGTGAGGTCAAAAAGCATGGTAGGAGAGGATGTGGCACCCATACGGTTTCTGAAAGCAGTCCATAGCAACCCTGCTTTACTCTCATGATCCTGAATGGCCTAGATGCCTTGGTGAGCCCAATCTCGCATGATGAAGTTGACTCAGTGGTCAAGCATATGCCAAATGACAAAGCGCCTGGACCTGACGGTTTCAACGGTCTATTCCTAAAGAAGTGCTGGCAGTTTATCAAAGGTGACTTCTACTCACTATGCTCTGATTTCTACTCAGGTCTGGTCAACCTTGAGTGCATCAACACCTCTTATATCACCCTAGTGCCAAAAAAGAACAGCCTAGAGACAGTAAATGGTTTTCAGCCTGTATCTCTTATGAACATTTCATTGAAGGTGATCACTAAAATCTTAGCTGAGAGATCGCAAGCAGTCATACTATGAATTGTCCATCCCAACCAATATGGTTTCATTCGGTCACGTACGATACATGATTGTTTAGCATGCAGTTATGAGTATATCCATCAGTGCCACCAGTCAAAACAGGAGATAATCATACTCAAGTTAGATTTCGAGAAAGCGTTTGACACAGTGGAACACTCTACCATCATCCAAGTTATGAGGCATTTGGGATTTCCAAAAAGATGGTTGACTTGGGTACAAACAATCCTCTCTTCTAGCTCCTTGGCAGTGTTATTGAATGGTGTTCCTAGGAAAATTTTCAAATGCAAGAGAGGTGTCCGGCAGGGGGACCCATTATCACCACTCCTCTTCGTGCTTGCGGCTGAGCTTCTACAAATTTTGGTTAATCGGGCTGCATCCATGGATCTACTCACCACACCAATTCCCCAACCTATGGCAGATTTCCCTATAGTGCAATATGCAGATGACATGCTACTACTACTACAAGCTGATGCCAGACAACACTTCTTCCTCAAGGCCCTTTTGCATAGCTTCGCAATCTCAACAGGTCTCCATGTGAATTACAGAAAGTCACATATGTACCCTATCCATATTACTCAAGAGAAGTTGTCTCATCTTGCTGCTACGTTTGGATGTGATGTGGGCTCAATGTCGTTCACCTATTTGGGGCTACCCAAGGGCACAACCAAGCCAAAATTTGAAGACCTGACCCCAATGATGGATAGAGTGGAAAGAAGGCTCTCAGCATGCTCCACTTGGCTATCCTACTCAGGTAGACTAGAAATGGTCAACTCTGCGATCACACCCATTACCACCTATGCAATGTGCACTATCAAGCTGCCAAAAGGGGTGATCGACAACATTGACCGAGCAAGGAAGCAGTGCCTATGGAGAGGCAATGATGCTGAACGCAAAAAGGGTGGTAATCTGGTTGCTTGGGAAATAGTTATGAAACCAAAGGAGAAAGGTGGACTAGGTGTTTTGAACCTAAGACTGCAAAATGACGCCCTGTTCATGAAACACCTAAGTAAGTTCTATAACAAGACCGACATCCCCTGGGTGCATTTGATTTGGAATAAATACTACTCCACCAAAGTACCACATGTTGCTAGAGAATCGGGCTCCTTCTGGTGGAAGGATGTGCTCAGACTCAACATCATTTTCAGAGGTGTTGTCAGGTGTGAATTAGGCAATGGCTCCTCTGTCTGCTTCTAGGATGATCTATGGACAAATTCGGTGCTAGCTCAAACATATCCAAGATTAGCCTCTTTTGCAAGAAATAGGGGTACTTCGGTGCTGGAAATCATGGAGGTCGTTGATCTTGACAGCTTGTTCCTACTACCTCTATCACAACAGGCTTTCGAAGAGCTTGAAACTCTACAAGCTCAGTTGCAAGATATACCATATGATGAAGATGCAGTGGATCGATGGATTCCTGTTTGGGGCAACACATATACCTCACGACGTTTCTATTCTCGTGTATTCAAGAATATGGATACACATCTGATCTTCAAGATCATTTGGAAGTTTAGATGCACCCCGCGTGTTAAATTCTTTGCTTAGTTGGTTCTGGTAGATCGCCTCAACACCAAGACTATGTTGCGCAGAAGACATCTCGACATCCAGGGCATTGATATATGCGTCATGTGTGACAGTGGAGAAGAGGAGACCATCGACCATTTGTTCTTTGAATGCACGTTTGCAAAAGACTGTTGGGCGACTATACATATCAACTGGGACACATCACTACCTCTGCGGGACAGGTACACCCAAGCTCGAGGCGCCCACAACATACCTTTCTTCACAGAAGCAACTCTGATAGCAGTTTGGGAGCCGTGGAAAGTGCGCAATGACAAGATCTTCGAGAGAAGAGACCCAACCCATAATATTTGGTTATCGAATTTTAAGAACCAATGTAACCTTCAGTCTATTCGTTTTAAGGATGATCTTAGGTCAACCTTCTACGTTTGCTTTTACCTAGATTTGTATGTAAGACCCTAACTTCTATTTTAATTTTAAATTAATTAAAAAGTTGCTTACTGTAGGACCCACTGCCTCTGCCGTCCGGGGCGAAGCAAACAGAGCTGTCACACTGACATGTAGGACCCAGGGATCGCGCCTGCCCCACATGTCAGCCAGCAAGGGGCTTCCTCTGCTGCTCTCCTTATTTGGTGGTTTCTCTCGTGGACGAGGCGAAGACTGCAGAAGTGCGGCAAAACGATCAGATCTAGCAGAATTCTCTCGACCTCATCGGCGGCGGCGGAGGAGCGTGCGGATCGGAGATGGCGCCGAGCGGGTGGAGGAGGAGCGCGGCGGCACGGGCTGCCTGGCCCCCCGCCACGGTGTGCCTGTGGCTCGCGCTCGCCGCCGCCGCCCTGACGCTCGCCCAGGTGCTCGTCAACCTCGTCCGTCCCTTGCCCACAAGCCCATGATTTGCTCCTCTAACCTCTCTCCCTGTGTTTTTTTCCCGATCTGATTAGAGACTGCGCAGGATTGCTCGTCGATATGACTATTACTGACGCTTGCGCTAGTTTCTGAATGACTGAATCTGTTGGATCGGGATCCAAGCAGCTAACCGTTGTGTTTGGCTGCTGATTTGTTAGGCTAAGAAGGACTTGACGGAGGTTACCCACAAGGTCTACTTCGACATCGAGATCGACGGCAAGCCCGCAGGTTTGTGGCGGCACCCTCTCACTTTCTGCAATGTCAGATACTCAGATCAGCACGCTACGTCGTACCAAAGTGGAGCAATACGACGACTTTAGATGTCTAGCTATTTGATTCCACTAGTTTATGTTGCACTCTACTCACATTAAATTGGTGTCTCTGCTCAACCACCAGTGCTTAAAGCCTTGCCCACAAGTCATTTGTTTCTGTTGCATGCCATGTGGAGTGATTGCTGCTGCTAGGTTTATCCGATTTTATATTGGGTTTATGCCTATGCTTTGTTTTCTTTGGTCTTATTAGTTATTTGTATGAAGGAGAAATGTCAACATGGTGTTTGTGTATGAATGTCGTTCCTCCACTTACTAACTGATTGACTCATCGGTGCTTACTTGCTTCTGAACTGTCATAGGTCGGATTGTCATGGGGCTTTTTGGGAAGACTGTTCCTAAGACGGCAGGTATTATCAAGTTATTATTAACAATTCGATACTATTTTCACATGGGATAAGAGAAAACTAATGGACCCTACTTGTTTTCCTACAGAGAACTTCCGAGCTCTTTGCACAGGTATGTTATATGTTAAGAATGTTATTATTACCCTTGTTATAGTTTCCTAATGATTAAAGTCGTGGTAGTTGGCAGTCTTAATTGAAATTGTTTTGTCATGCACCATAGTATAGTTTGGTTACATCCAATAAAAAATGGGCAGCTTCTCCAAACAAAAAAACTAACAGATGTACACATTCTTAATCTTATTTTGTGGGAAAAGTAAAAATGAACATCATCAATTACAATAGTGTTATTGCATTCATCATATATATGTACAATGTTATTTTAGCCTGCCATATAATGGAAGAGGTCCCATTCCGAATAGTGAATAGTTTTACATCTGTGAAATATCTTTGTAAGTGATGTCTTATTAAATAGGCTCAAGTCACTTGTTTGGTTTTGGTTTCATGTGGCTCTCAACTTTCTTGTTATACAGGAGAGAAAGGAGTTGGCAAGAGTGGCAAAGCCCTCCACTACAAGGGAAGTACATTCCACAGAATTATTCCCAGCTTCATGCTCCAAGGAGGTGACTTCACTCTTGGGGATGGGAGGGGTGGTGAATCTATCTATGGCTTGAAGTTTGCTGATGAGAACTTCAAGATCAAGCACACTGGACCAGGTGATCAATTATGCCTTAGAATTTTTTAGGTGGCCCTGAAAAGGGATCATATCTGTTACGTAGAAATAATTTATTTGAGTGGTTTGTTACTTGTTAGGATTTTTTACTACTAGGCTTGTTAAATTCATAACATGTTGTTGGTGACTGATTCTTGCGTCAGGCCTTCTGTCCATGGCCAATGCCGGGCCAAATACAAATGGATCTCAGTTTTTCATCACCACTGTGACAACAAGCTGGTAAGTAATATTCACAGGTCTTTGTAACAGTGACCTTATTTTCCTCCAATCTTGACTGAAGGTTTTTCTTAATCTGTTGATGCTGATTACCTCCTGCTTTTATTTTGTGTGTGTAAGGTTGGACGGGAAGCATGTTGTGTTTGGCAAGGTGTTGTCTGGAATGGATGTTGTGTACAAGGTCGAAGCTGAAGGCCGGCAGAGTGGGCAACCAAAGAGCAAGGTTGTCATATCTGATAGCGGCGAGCTGCCGATGTGATGAGCTGAACTGATGTTCCATCTTGAAGCATAATAAGAAGTTGCTAGTGGTCGTTTGTCGTTCTAGAACTGTTATTAGTGTTCTGTTTACTACAGTGACTTTCTTGTGTACTTGGTTGGAAAGTTTTAAAAGGTTGAACTAATGGGTCTCACGCTTCTGCTTCAGTTTCAGTTTCATCTGCCAGAATAGTCTTGTGCTTGTTTATTTACTACGCCATCTTAGAAGTAAAATGTTCTATAAAATATTGAATTGAATAAGGTTGGTTGAAATGCGTCTGGTGGAGGCTCCATGGAATCAAGAACGAGCATACATCTGCAAGTGTTGATAGTACATGAGCAATACTTTGCTATCTTTGGTGTTAACAATGATGTATGTATATTGTATGAACAAACCTCAAACGTATGAGGGTGCACCACAGACTCTATCTCGAATGCCATTTTAAAAAAGCACACAATTTTTAATCACACAGTTTTTCAAAGGTGTTTGTAAGATATCAGACCTTAAACATTGCAGCGACCAGGCCTTCGACTTTAAAGCGTAGACGTGTTTGCTAGGGTCCGATTCTTGTTTTTATTTTTTTATTATCTGAATTTTTTAACTATATTTTAATCAGAATTATTTGGTGGAACCTAAAGATCAGGTCGCTAATTCAGATCAAATGAATTAGAATCTAGCAAATCAACTAAAATGTCATTTCTCACTTCTAGTTCAAAAAACTGAAGAACTAGAATAAAGTGAAACGCCTGAAATGTCATCTCTTTTCTAGTTTTGTGAACGAGTGGATCGGTGGTTGGCTCACCCTAGTGTGAACCAACTGGTCCGGAGTTCAACTCCTTGCGTGTCTCACATACGTAAAATTGTGTTGTAGAGGCCAAAAAAAAATTGTGTGTTGTAAATAAACTCTCTCATCGACGATGTCATGGCTGGTCGGGAGTTTTTTTTTAGAAAGGATTATCGATGACCAATACTAGGGTACATGAAGAGGAGGAGCTAATAACCATCAATATTGATTCATCCGAGCAGTTAAAAGCGTGACTACAGCTCCAACCGACCCCTAGTGCGTAAGCTCCGCCTCGCCCAGCCTCTGGGGGTGGTCTCCGCCTCGCCCGATACCGAGGCCGTGGGCTCCGCCTCGTCCGACACCGAGGCCGCGGGCTCTGCCTCACCCGGCCTTAGGGGGCGGGCTCCGCCTCCCCCGGCAATTGGGTTTGTGCTCGGCCTCGCCCGACCTCTGCAAGCGGGCTCCGCCTCGTCCGACCTCTGAGGGCTGGCTCCGCCTCGCCCGACATCTAGGGGGGACTTCGCCTCGACCGATCCCGAGGCCGGGGGATCCGTCTCGTCCGACGAAGACCCATACCGCCGCCAACCACTCCAGGTCCAAGCGAATGAGCCTGGGTCAAAGCTCTGACACCAGGGAGATGACCGGCACACCACGATATAACCCGTAGCCATGATGGGCCATACCTGGGATTCACATCAGGAACAACGTCGGACGTACCGGTGTTGTTCTGCCTAACCCTCGTACGAGCACTGACAGGCGCGTCAGTTCACCACGACATCCGCTGGGACGGAGTGGAGCGCCACGACCGGAAGACGACGCCTGCGCATGACGCCAATGACGGACAAGGCCGCAACGTGGAGTTGTCCCTATTGACGTCTACAGGGTCAGCGGGACCCACGTGAAGGAAATGAAGGACCCGGCGATCCTGTAGGACTTCTTCTCCTTCTCATCCTCCTCTTTTCCCTCCACTATAACCCGTGGTTTTCCTTGACCTATAAAAGGGAAAGCAGGGTATCCCATAAGAGGCATCGCAACACATAGCATCGATTCGAACTGGAACCCATCGAACCCCGAACCGATCAGAACACACAAGCACACAGCCGGGAAGCGACCGAGCTCTCGGCACCCGTTCGCTCCTCTCATCAGACACTTGGGACCCGTCCCTCTCTCGACCGTTTGTAGCCCCTACTACGAACTTTCAGTGCTAGTAACATGAGCAGCAGCAACGAACTAGATGTAGGGACATTCTGCCCGAACCAGTATAAACCTCGTGTCCTCTTAGCACACCATCCGAGCCAGATGTGCAATATTAGAAATTTACTAGTCGGTGGCAACTCGAAACACCGACAGTTGGCGTGCCAGGTAAGGGCCTTTTGCGCGTCTCGACATCCACACCAGGCCTCGGATGGCTAGTCACAACCTCAGCTGGGACCCGGGCACGCACGTGCGCTTCGGGGACCTAGACTTCATCGTCACGACGGAGGGAGAGTTGGTAATGGCTCCCGCCGCCGTCCGACCTCTCCACTCCGCCGGCCTCGACGTGATCGCCAAGGCACTTGAGGAGCTGCAGCTGCACGCACCGGAGCCTCGCGCCCCCCGGAAGCGACCAGCTCCTCGACTTCGACTACGGGAGGTTAGAGCACCAGCTCGGCGCCTTCCTAGGACCTCGACCGTCCCGGGAGGACCTAGCGCCATGTCACCTTCTCGTTCGCCAATGTCATTGCGTAGCTTGCTGGAAGGGAGCCGCTCTCTCCAGAATACCCCATCCGGAGCGCCCCGACAATGCTCTCGTTCGGTCTCCGCAATGCCACAGAGACTGTTGGCCACCTTGTGGCGCAACACGAGCCTCCTTTCTCCATGAACGATGGGTTCGTAGGGATGACCGAGTATGTCACAGAGTCTTTTCACGACCTCCTCGTGGAAGAAACGGAGTCGCCCTCCACCTCTAACTCCACCAGAGGGAGCCATCACCCCTCTCATGAATGTTTTATGGCAGGTACCCCCAAGGGACACGTCAAAAGCATCCATGAGGAGGAGGCTACCCTGACAAACAACCTTGACGATGAGGTCGAGGGGGATATAGGGGCTCCACCCCGCTTTAGGATGGAGTAGCTGAAGGCCTGGCACCAAGAGCTCGAGGAAGCACGACTCTAGCTCGAGCAAGAACACGCCGAGCTCGATTGAGAGATTGAGCGCCACGGACACGGTGGGCACGCGCGCACCATGGCCCACGATGTGAACCGGAGGATCATCGAGGACGATGAAGCCCTCCCACACTTCGCCCGGGCAAGCCAGAACATCGCTGCTGCTGCGGCCTTGCTCCGTGGGCTTTCGGGGCCCGCAACGCCCAAGGATCGTCGGGCCCATCGTGAGATTCGCACGCTACTCGAGCACGTGGAGGCGCAGCAAGCCGAAAGCTCGTTGTCCCGATGATGCGAGCTCGACGCCAGCCAGCGCATGCCCTCGGAGCGACCCGACAAGGACGCATCAGTCCACCAGACACCATAAGGCGGTAGGCTATGCACCACGGTCCCAGTGCATGAGCGTCTCGGCCGCAACCATGACGCGCGCGACACCCTCGATGCCCACAGGCGTACCCGTGGTGATGCGGGGGAGGGGGCTAGCCACGGCTACCACCCTCGTCGTGGCGGACGCTACGATAGCGGCGAGGACCGAAGCCTGAGCTTCGGCCTGCAGGGACCTCAGGCCTTCGGCCGACACATCCTCAATGCCGCCTTCTCGCCACGGTACCAACCACCAACCAACATCCCAAAATACTCTGGGGAAACAAACCCCAGACTGTGGCTTGAGGATTATCGGCTTGCCTGCCAAGCCGGTGGAGCGAATAATGATGACTTCATTATCCACAACCTTTCATTGTTCCTGGCTGATTCGGCACGAACATGGTTGGAACACCTTCCGCCCAACAGAATCCAAAGTTGGGCGGACTTGAAAGAGATCTTCGTAGGGAACTTCTAGGGCACGTACAAGCGTCCTGGGAACCCATGGGATCTCAAAAACTACCGATAGAAGGCCGAAGAAACACTCTGTGGGTACATCCGGTGCTTCTCCCGGCAGTGCAACGAGCTGCCTACCGTCGCCGACACCGACGTTATAGGAGCTTTCCTATCTGGGACCACCTACGAGTCCTTGGTTCACAAGCTAGGACGTAAGCACCCGCGAACCACCAAGGAGCTCCTCGACATCACCACCAGCCACGCCTCGGGCGAGGAGGCGGTCGGAGCGATCTTCGACCGCCTTAAAACCAAGGCAAAGCGGGACGAAGACGCCGATGAAGGTGCCTCCAACCGTCCCGTCAAGAAGAAAAACAAGCAGCGACATGAGGGCTCACTCGTGGCCACCGCCGACCGCAAAGGGGGTCAGAAGCCCTCCGAGGGTACCCCGATCCACTTCGAGGAGCTGCTCGAAGGGCCATGCCCGAACCATTCTTTCCCCGTCAAGCACCTATACAAGGACTGTGACCTCTTGAAGCGGTTCTTGTCCGAAGGCTCCAACAAGGGGGAGCATAGGAAGGAGCCAGGCTAGATGAAGCACGCAACATCGCCCTCCTCCTCTCGGCCAAGTACCAGCACGCGTTGCTCTAGTACCACAGCCGTCGAGTGCGGGGTCGGGCCTTCAATGTTGGGGACCTGGTGCTCCGCCTCGTCTAGAGCAACAAGAACCTCCATAAGCTCTCTCCGCCGTGGGAGGGACCGTACGTCATCGTGGAGGTGCTCCGACCAGGCGCCTACAAGCTCAAGGCCATCGACGGTGAAGTTTTCATCAATGCATGCAACATCGAGCAGCTATGTCACTTTTACCCTTAATATACGCACATTTTCTCTTATCAGTTTCGCTATCAACTCCCCAATATTTAGGTGACACCTGTCCCCAGCAACGACAAAGGGTCGGGACACACTCGGGGGCTAATAAGAGCATATCTATCCGGTAGACAGTCTCTACGTCCGACCCTTTCTCACAATTAAGACCCAAAAGCAAAGTTTGCGGAAACAAACGCTGAGTAAAACTGGTTGGACTGTGAGAAACCTACACCTCGATGGCTATGGCGTCTTTGCTCACTAGCGTAATCAGAATTTGTTTCCGCACCCCGGGCTTTTTGGCCTTAGCCATGAAAAGAGTTGGTACGCGTTTAAAAGTCTATCCGCCTAGCAAACATTCTCTGTGCCCGACCCCCTATCACGTTAAGACCTAGGAGCTAGGGTTGCGGGAACAAGCTCTGAGTATAACTGGTTGAACTATGAGAAACCTATGCTCCAGCGGGTACGACGCCTTTGCTCACCAGCGTGATCAAAATTTGCTCACCCACACCCTGAGCTTTACGACCTTACTGATAGAAAGGGTCAGAATGCACTAACATATTTATACAAAAAGGGGAGAAGGGCTAAAAAGTTGTTTGGCTATAACGAAATTTAAGAGCTTGTCCATTTATTACAAGTTCGCCGCCTGGCTTATCTGCCTAACTAAATTCTTACGCAGGATGTTCTCATCCTCTATCTCTGTAGGTAAGTCATATCCTAGCAGGGCAATACAAGTGACCGGACAGCTTAGTCACTGCCGAGGGATGGGTAGGGAGCAGCAGGATGCCCCACGCGGGTTATGCCGACCTCGTTACGAACGATAGACCTAGATTCTACCCGAACATATCCGGTAAGAGCTCCCTGAACCTGTCACTTGTGCCATCGAGGTAAGTCCTATGCCAGCAGGACACCCAAGTTGATCGAACGATTCAGGCCGCTGTCGAGAGACGGGTCACCCTTACTTTACGCGCATTAATTTTGTTATCGAGCCCCGACCCCAGCAACGGCAAGGGGTCGGGTCTCGCTCGGGGAATAGCAAGAGTGTCTATTCAGTAGACACTCTAGATGCCCGACCCCTTTCTTGTGCTAAAACCTAGAGGCAAGGTGTGTGAAAATAAACTCTGAGTAAAACTGGTCGGACCGCTAGAAACCTACACCCCAGCGGCTACGGCGTTTCTGCTCACCGGCGTGATCAGAGTTTTTATCCCCGCACCCCGAGCTTTAGCCTCTGCCTTCCCTGGAAGGATTTGGAGGGACCCACCAGTGAAATCTCCATCGAGGAGAGGCCGGCAGGTCGCCTAGGTTGGTCGGACGGCTCGGGCTGCTGCCGAGAGACAGGTACAGAGAAGTGGGATGCCCCCTTGTAGGATACGTCGGCTCTATCACGAACGTCGGACCCAGACCCCACATGGACATATCCGGTAAGAGCTCCCCGAACCCATCACTCGAGCCATCAGGTAACTTTACCGACCTCCACTTTTCTTTTCTATTGCATGATCATTCATTCATCCAATCTCATGCGTGGATTCATACATTCATTCATTCATCCATTCATCCATACCTTCATCCCATACATCCAAGCATTGCATATGCAATGCTGCATCACAATGCTTCACGTCGCGTCATGAAGCGGTAGTCATCTCAGTCGATATGAGCAGCGACCGACCGAGGTTCGAAGGCTAGCCCGTGAAGGGCTCAAGGCCGCCTCGTGTCAAACAGAGCCAGGAGAGAAAAACATAGATGAGCCCCAGCGGCCTTGTCCGATCCCGCTCAAAAGTGGATAGGGACATCTAAACCTTTCTTGTTCGATCCTAACCTCGAGCCAAGCCCACAGAATCTCCATCGAGAAGAGGCCAGTGGGCCACCTGAGTTGATCTCTGGAATGACACAGGCATCTACCAGGAGGTAGGTTAAGAAGCAGTGGAATGCCACATGAGGGCTATGCCGACCCCATCAGCGAATGACAGACCCGGATTCCACTTGGACATGCCCATTAGCAACCTCGCCGAACATGACACTCGAGCCATCGAGGCAAGTGTCATTAGCTCTGCCCCTTTGGTTGCGAAAACCACGGACGAGGTGACACATGAAACACGGCCGACCCCCACCGAGCCCCACGGGGCTCGGGGGCTCGAGTCGCCCGACCCAAACTCGGGAATCCACCTGACCAGGGTTTGAAGACTGGCCCGCCAAGGGCTTGAGGCCACCTCGCGTCGAACAAAGCCAGGGGAGAAAACATAGATGAGCCCCAGCGGCCTTTGCTCGACCCGCTCAGAAGTGGACAGGGTCATCTCAACCTTCTCGTTCAATCCTTACCTCGAGCCGAGCCCATAGAATCTCCATCGAGGAGAGGTCAGCGGGCCACCGAAGTCGCTCTCCGGAGCAACACGGGCATATGCCGGGAGGTGAGTTAAGGAGCAGTGAAATGCCACATGAGGGCTATGCCAACCCCATCATGAATGATGGACCCAGATTCCACTCGAACATCAACAAAAGCGAACTCACCGAGCACGTCACTCGGGCCATCGAGGCAAGCGACGTTAGCTCAACCCCTCCAATTGCAGAAACCATAGACGGGGCGACGATCACAAAGATGAGCCGACCCTCGACTAGACCCCTGCTACGTGCGGGGGCTCGAGGAAAGTTGGACTCGCAAGGAGACCAAACACGCGGTCGTAGAACGATGGCTCAGATCCTAGGGGTGGGGTACGCACAAAAACAAGAGATGCTTTCTCCTACTAGTTTCGCTTCCTCTTCTTGATCTTTAGTGACACCCAACCCCAGTAACGGCAAGGGGTCAGGTCTCACTCGGGGGCTGATAAGGTTACATATACACCCTTTCTAAAACAGTTGTCGTGCCCGACACCCTTCCTCACATTAAACCTAGTAGCAAGGTCTGCGGAAACAAACGACTGAGCAAGGCTGGTCGGACTACGAGAAACCTACGTCCTAGCGGCTACGGCACTCTTGCTTACCAGCATGATCAGAGTTTCCCTCCTACACCTTGAGCTCTATGGTCTTAACAAATGGAAGGGTCAGAACGCATGAACCCCTTTTTACACATAAAAAGGGAGGAAAAACAAATCCATTCGCACCAAAACAAAAGAATAGACTTGGTCAAACGAAACAAAATAACAAGTTTGTTTAAATGATACACAAAGTTTGGCACTTGTCCGCTGATTACAAGAATGATTGATCGACCTATTGAACTAACTAACCCCTCAGGGGGAGAACTATGCCTTCGATCCTATCCGCTAGGTCCTACGAAAGGGGAGCCACCGCCGCTTCCATCTCCTCCGGCTCATGGACTTCATAGCTAGGCACAAAGCCATGGCTCATCATCTCCAGATCGATGTTGTCCCCATAGTTAGAACGAGCAATCACGAAGGATTGATTGACCCTAGCGCGAAGGGCATTCCTCTCAAGCTGGTGCACCCCGCGTCATGATCTC
The DNA here is from genome assembly GCA_904845875.1 of Miscanthus lutarioriparius. Lineage (NCBI taxonomy): Eukaryota > Viridiplantae > Streptophyta > Magnoliopsida > Poales > Poaceae > Miscanthus > Miscanthus lutarioriparius. The sequence goes on along the minus strand of CAJGYO010000019.1, from coordinate 4,901,377 downwards.
GATGGCATGGGCCATGAGCGAACTGGTCCCCTCCGACCACACCACCTCAAGGTCATCGCATACCACTCCGAGGGTGGTGCTCAGGATACCAAGCTCGTCGCTCTCTGCCTAAAGATTCCTCCTAGCCTCGACGAGGTCCACGGCCAACCCGATAGAAACGCTTTCATCCTCTAGCTTCTAGGCCATCACGTTTCCAAGCTTGGTCTAGAGGGAGCTGACCTTCTACTGTGCATTGCCATGCTCTAGGTAGGCCTGGTCACGCTCCTCGTGAGCCATGCCGCATTTCGAGCAGAGCCTCTCCATGGTTTGGAGCAGCTCATCCCACTCCTTGCACAGTCGAGCGACCGCCATGGTATCCAAGCTCGCCCTCTTCTCCAGGGCTGCGAGCTTCGCCTCGGCCCCCAGCTTCAGATCCCTTTTCTTCTCAACCTCAGCAAGAAGATCGAGGATCCGTAGGTGGGTTTTGGCATCCTTCTGGAGCAGCTCATCTCGCTCCTTCCTGACCCAAGCGACCTCCTCATTGTCCCTCCGTGACCTCGCCAACAGGGCCTCAAACACCTTCTTGCCCTCGTCAGCGTCCCGACGGGCCTCGGCCACCCGTGACCGAAGACTGTCTGCTTCCTCGGTGAGGGGAGTCAGCTCGGCCACCCTCTGCTAGGTGGCAACAAGCTGAGCGGTCACCTCCTCGCGTAGCCGTGCCTTCTTGACAAGGCGGTCCTAGGTTTCCTGCTGTTCATGAAGGAACCAAGACTTCCCCTGGCTGCGGGCGATGAGGGACTGAAGGGAGACGATGGTCAGGATAGAAAAAATATATAGAGAAAGAAAAGGACGAGAGGCAGGATCAAGCAAATACCTGACTAGAGGGAATGACAACATCACGCAAGGCACCCCTGGCATGGTCCAGGGCTTCCAGCACGGACGCGATCCCTATGTCGAGGCTCTCTCGCTCCATGCTCTCGGTGGCATCATCGAGGGTGAAGAGCGTCGACGTCGGATCCTGTGGATTTGTCCATCGGAGCAGAGGCTCGCCCCACATGGGCGAGTCGCTGCCTACCAACGTCAACACCAGGGATGGCTCCCTACCGGCTCCAAGCGCCTCCGACCCTTCTTGCCATGACATCCCCGCCGGGACACTCCCTCTGACGACAGAAGGGGTCAACGGTATGGACACCGACCCCTCTCCCAGCACCACGACGTCTGGGGACCCCTCGGCCATGTCCCCCTTCGTCCGGCCCATGCCAGGTAACGTCGCTTGGGCCGTCGATGGCGCGGGTCGCGCCGGTGTCTCAGGCGCCGTCACGGTTGCGTCTAGTAGTGGCCTGCCTGTCACAGCCGCCGCCACCTCCACCTGCGTCGACAGGGCCCACGGTCGGTGCCACGAGCGCGGTCAGTGGCCCCATCTACCCCATCATCGGCAGTGGTATCGCCGCCATGACCGGCTGCTCTGTGACCTCCGAAGGCGCCCCTTGAGCCCCCATGTCCGCCTGTCCCACCAAGGGCACGGGCGCCACCGTGGGCAGTGCCTGTCTGTCTAGAGACATAGTCGCACTAGCGCCGCTCCCACTCGAAATGGGTGCGGCACCAGCCGACAGCTGCCGCCTTGCCTAAAGGGCGATGTTTTTCTTTGGCCCCAGCGCTAAAGGTTTCCGCTGCCTGCCAACGCTGCAAGGGACCAAAACCATAAGTCACGATGAAATCCGACAAAAACAGGGAAAACAGAGGAGCTGATAACTCAACTCCACGTTGTCCGGTGGTAGATACGTTTGGGGGGCGAACTCCCCGACCTCTGCTCCGCCTCATCGAGACAGGGCTGTTTCGAGCCCACCCCCTGCTCATGGGCAGAGGGGCTCGCTCCCCTTGAATTTTGGGGCACGATGGTGGAGCCGCCCACCTCCGCTGACATCTCAGACACGGCAGCAGAGCCGCCCGCCCCCGTTGACTCCTGAGGAAGGCTGACGGTATGTCCTGCCTCTGCTGGCTCCTCGAACGTACCCTCCCCTCCGTGGAACGGGAAGGGTCCTGACTCCTGCAAGGACAAACCAATACCTATCAGCGCATCCTCGTTCTCTAGGATGTCCCACTTAACATCGTCGGCTACCTCATCGTCGTCACCATCGTCATCATTGTCGTCGTTGTCAGTGTCCTCCCCCCGTTCCCGCGCCTACAGCTTCTGCTGCCTCGTCCTCTTCTTGTCCTCCTTCGCCTTCCTCAGCCACTCACCCTTGGCGTGATTCACCGCCCTCACGGACAAATCCCTCAGCAATGGTGCCGGGTGATCCATGAAGATGAGATCCCTCGGATGATCCTGCCCCTCTCAAAGTTAGTATCAAGAGGTTGGGAAATCTATTGAAGAGAAGGCATGAGAAAGGTAAACTTACGAATACGATGTGGCCTAGTTCCGGCCGCATCGGAGGATGTCCCGGCACCAAGTAGACAAAATCGAGGGGGACACCCGTGTCGTCCCACGAGAGCTCCATTGCCTCCTTGATGCATTGTGCGATCTTGGAGTTGGGGAGCGCCCCCTCGGCGAGCATTGTTCCATCAAACGACGCCTCGGGTGCCATCGCGTATAGCGGGAGCGCGCGCGTCATCAATGGCACCACCCTCCTTGCGTGGTAGGCCCCGATGATGCCCGAACCCTTCAAGCCGTTCTCCTTGAGGATGTGGATGGCAATGATGTGGTCATGGATCTTCTTCCTGTCCTTCTCCGGGACACCCCACTTCCTCCACGACTCTAGGGCCTCTTCGATCAGGCGCCTAGTGAACTCCGGTAGAGGGGTGGCGGCGGCGTTCTTGAGGTAGAACCACTATGAGTGCCACCCCTTGTTGGACATTGATAGCCACATCGACGGGTACTCCCCGACCCGATTATTCCAGAGCTGGATGCTGGCGCACCCCATCGGCATGTGCAGCTCCTGCCTACCGCTCTTCTCCCTCTTCTTCTGGAGGGTGACAGCGAAGAAGTACCTCCACAAATTGAAGTGGGGACTAATCCCTAGGAACCCCTCGCACAGGGCGATGAACACCGCCATGTGCTGGATCCCATTGGGATTGAGATGCTGCACTTCGATCTTATAGTAGTGCAGCAGCCCCTCAAGAAATCTATGGGCGAGGGTCACAAACCCACGCTCGTGGAAGTGGGAGAATGACACCACATAGCCGTCGGGTGGCAACGGCACGTCCTCCTCGCTGGGCAACAGCCACTCCTCGGCCGTGGTCCGCACGCGTGGAGAAGACCGTGATGGACAAGGCCATCCATGTGTTGGAAGGTGATGTCAGAGCGGCACCACTGATCCATTGGAAATGGGGGCGGGTGGATCCGAGCTCGACGGTGGGGGGGGTACAGAGACAGGAAACATGAGCCATTGACAACGGTGGTCGTGGATGTGGAGGCAAGGATGCAAGGTATGGAATCCGGGGGGCGAACCCTTTGGTTTTATAGGGGTGACGGATGCGAGGAAACCAACCGCCCACCTAGATCTCCACGCCTACCATGATCTACCACAATGTCCCGCTGCGGGACATGCGCACGCAATCTCTGTCCGTTCCTTGGAAAACTCACCAGACATTTTGCCTCTCTGGATGGGCCACGACTCATCACGAGTAAGAGGAATATGGATCTAAAAGCGCCTTTATGGCCCGACTGGGCCCAGGAGTTCGCAGGTCGGCCCATCGACGGGTTCGACAACCGCTCCAGGCACCTTTAGGGTGAGAGGTGGAAAGGGATGGGCCCGCTAGCGGCTAGTTCCCAAGCGCACGAGCGCCACGGGCATCTCGGCCCACGTTCGAGTCTCGGCCGGTTACGATCTATGTTTTTTTCGAAGAAAGGTACTTAACCCTCGGGACCGGTCGAACGAACCCGAGAACTATATGGATTGACCACTGAGAATCTAGGGTCAGTCACCAAGCTGACCCAAGCCAGATCCTCGCGAATGGGATGCCAGGGGCCCCACTCAGACTAGCCCATTAACAGCTCACCGGGTGCCATAATTTGTCCTTAAAGGAAAATCGTGGCACGGCTCGGCCCCTCCGTTTTTATCAGAAAAACGCTTGAGGGAAGACAATCGCAAAGATGAACCGATCCTCGATCGGGCCCCTGCTACGGGAGGGGGCTCGAGGAAAGGGAATCATCGCCCCTAGGTCACGCTGTGGGCAACAAAAGAAGGCTGAGGCCTTCAGAGTCCTCCTGTTCGGAAAAGCCTCTGAAGGAGTATTCTACTCATCCGCAGACTCGGGGGCTACTATTAGTGACCAATACTAGGGTACCAAAGAGGAGAAACTAATAACCATCAACATTGATTCATCCGAGCAGTCAAGAGCGTGACTATAGCTCCAACCGACCCCCAGGTGCCCAAGCTCTGCCTCGCTCGGCCTCTAGGGGCGGTCTCCGCCTCGCTAGACATGGCCGCAACATGGAGCTATCTCTGCTGACGTCTACAGGGTCGGTGGGACCCATGTGAAGGAAAAGAAGGACCCGGCGATCCTAGAGGACTTCTTCTCCTTCTCATCCTCCTCTTTTCCCTCCACTGTAACCCGTGTTTTTTCTTGGCCTATAAAAGGGAAAGCAGGGCGTCCCATAAGGGGCATCGCAACTCAGCATCGATTCAGACTGGAACCCATCGATCCCCGAACCGATCAGAACACACAAGCACACAGCTAGGAAGCGACCGAACTCTCAGCACCCGTTCGCTCCTCTCATCAGAGACTTGGGACTCATCCCTCTCTCGACCGTTTATAACCCCTACTACGAACTTTCAGTGCAAATAATACGAGCAGCAGCAACGAACTGGACATAGAAATATTCTACCCGAACCAGTATAAACCTCGTGTCCTCTTAGCACACCATCCAAGCTAGACGTGCAATATTAGAAATTTACTAGTCAGTGGCAACTCGAAACACCGATAGGCTGGTCAGGAGTTCGACTCCCTGTGTGTCTCACATACTTAAAATTGTGTGTTGTAAATAAACTCTCTCATCGACAATGTCATGATTTAGGGGGTTTTGTCGGCTAGCATGGCTGAGATCTTCTATCTTTAAAACAATGGGTTTTATCGGCTAGCGTGGTTGAGATCTTCTATCTTGAAAACAATACTCTGGGAGAGATCATACCTCAGCTGGTCCAAACCGAAGCTGAAGTGTTTTTGTTTATTTCTTGTGGAAACGTTTTTCAATTGCCATGCCGATTCTATCCAAATATAGAAATGGTTCTCTCAGCCAAACATGTCTTAACATGACTACATGACAGAAGAAAAATCAGGCAATCGAGGTAGCTATAGCCGCACACAACATGACTTTTTTTTAAAACAACCTCTTTATCTTGTGCACTATCAAACACCTAAAACTCTCTCTTCTGGTTCCAAAGGATGAAACTTTTTGTTTGAATCTAATGAATATATCCACTCATGTTGTGTTTGGCATGGATTCTATCGATTTTATCCATTAATAGCATTGATCCTCTCAATCCAATTGCGCACTAACATGAGAGTGCAGAAAAATATCACACGCACGAGTTAGAAGTGGTCCACACGCGAAATAAAGTATTTTGTCCGAACGCTTCTTTACCTCGCACTAAACAAACACCGAAAATGAAAATTACCATTTCTTTAATGTATCTCCTATCTCCTACAATACAACTAAAAAAAAGAAAGTAAGACTATGGTTTCGTGCGGCAATCGTCGCTCCATCGGTCCGCTTCACCCCCTGCGACCGCGACTTCCCCTGTGCCCGTGATCCCCTGCCGCTCGCCCCGCAATTACCGTAGTCACCGCAATCTCCGATGGTCTGCCTTCCCCCTTACACTTGCGCGGTGATTTGGCCTTCCTTTCGGATACCTCAGCCCCGTCACCACCATCGCGAATTGCCTGCGATCGCCGCCACCATCCCGCGTCCTCGCATAGGACGTCGCGCGCCACCATCCCTCGCCCTCTCCCTGCAGTCCGCGGAACAGATCGACGATCATCGCCATCTCTACTGGTCTGCCGAGAAGGAGAACGACCCGCACCTGCCGCCGCCGAGGGAGAGACGACGAGGATCTCATCCTCGCCCGGTGCACACCCTCCTCTTCACGGCCGCTGGCGAGAGGCCGTCGCAACCCGCCGCTGAGGGAGAGGCGAGGTACGTGTGCCAGTCTCCTCTCCATCCGCCCTGTGATTGTCGAGTGCTTTGTGTTGCTCTGTTCCTCAGCCACTGCTTGGCTTGCTTGATCTGGGCGTGTCGAGGAATTTCAGCGGTGAGATTAGTCCATGCTGTGTGGCTCAGGGACATGTATACTGTGCGTTTATTGGTTGTGGATATTAACAGTCACCCACGTGATGTTGAAATTTCTAGGACTAGATGTGTGCATGGTTGATTTTTTTGCTAGATTTGATTGATGCATATATTGTTGAGTCTGTTCTCCGCCTCAATGGACGGCGCCCTTCTAGTTTTTACTGCACGCAATTGAAGTACTTCATGTGAAAATTACTACTGTTTTTTTGTTGTGCGAATCGAAGTACTTTTATGTGAAATTTCTACGCTCGGGATCTCTAGAATCAACTTCGTCTCAAAGCAGAGCCTAAAGTGTTTAGAAACATGTCAGTAGAATCATCACCAGCACGACAAGGTTAGCTGATCTGAAAATTGCTTACTGTGTGGATATGTTAATGAAGCAGAAGAGAGCCTTTGTCGACTTTTCAAGTTCTATTATACTGTCTACTATTAATTAGAATGTTTTTTAGATAATGTGATTTATTTATCTATTTAATTTCAGTTAGACATCTCTGAACCTTGCTTCAATCATTGAGTATAAGCATGATTTTGTTTTTGAATAATGCAGAAAGAATGCAGTGAAGCCATTAGACCTCTCCAGAAGTATTCTTATCTAATGAATCATAAAACATATTTATATGTGAAACCATACCATGTTTAATCATTTTGACATGTTAGCAACACAGAAAAGAAAAAATATTTTTTATATTATGTATGGTACTCTGGGATGTCAGTATCTACTATTTCGTTTGGAATGGACTTTCTGTAGTTGCCTCAAATTCCATATGTTTGACATCTATGTGTAGAATTTTGACATTTTCTTCATTGAACAATTGACCTCTCAGGAATATACGAGGCCTTGGAGTTGAGGGATGGAGGACTTGATTATCTTGGCAAGGGTGTTCTTAAGGTTAGTTAACCAGCCAATTTTTTTCATTTCAGTATGAGGGTATTATACTAGCTTTATTTGCCATGCACTCGCATGAACCATAGCTGTTCATGCATCCAGTGGTCATGGTTAACTTTATATAATTGAAACCAACATGTGTATCCTCCCGCATTTACTTGCGATAAAATTGATTTTTGAAAGTTATTTGAAGGCTTGGCTCTTAACTTCAGTTGAGTAAGTGTTACTACTACATAGCTTTTGGCTTAAAATTTGAATCCACAGTCATCCTGTGTCGGTGATTGCAACCATTCTATTTTTGATGGGTTGTTTTCTCTTTTCACAGTGGACTAATAAGTCGTATTGTCTTTTACTGCTAGGCCGTGAACAATCTTGTCTTTAGTTTTAACAAGTTAACACATATGGATCTGGTACATGGATTTTTATTGTTACCTTTGCATGTCGTCTTTCGTGATGCCATTTTCTGGTCAATTCACCTGTTGCTCATCTTCAGTCTTCGGTGGGGTAATATTCTTTCCCTTATGATACAGACTTGTGCTTCGATTCTATAGACATTTCTGAGAATTGCATGACTGCGTAACCTTAACAGGGAGTTTCATTTTTTTAGAGAAGTCTGGAACTTGCTCTGAACCTGTGGTTCAGGATGAATTACATAATTTCACCATTGCTCTGAACCTGTGGTTTAGTATAACGTTACAGTTAGTATCTGGGTCTTTGACAGATTAGTCAAATAGTCATACCATAACCATTGCGTCTTGGCTAGCCTAAATCACCTTCGCTCTACCAACATGGTTTTGAGAAAGTAGTGCCTACAACCATAATGCCATCATGGAACTTTGTTCTTTCTCTGTCGTAAATTTGGATTGAATGGGTTGCGGGAAATGTTGTCAAGTGGAGGAATACATGTTTCAAATGGTAAAGAATATGCATTGAGCGATGGCATTGATACTATCAAACATGCTTTTGGGGATCACCGCAAGTTATTTGCAAGAGGGGTTCAATCGAAGAACTTTGGTTATGCTTCAACAAAGAATAGAAGGCGAGTTCCTCACTTTTTTTCTCTTGAACAACTCCCACCAATTTGTTGTTATGAAATATTACTGCATGTGTAGAACCTATGACCATTGTGTAGACAGATTACCACCAAAGCATATATGTAAATATTATTCCTACAGGACCAAAATTTCATTTGCTTAAATTTGTTTGTTTCTGAAAAAATCATGTCCTATGTGTCTCATTAGCAATGCAACACTAAGATATGGTCACAAAGTTATCTCTACACCACAAAATGCACATGGGAATGACCTTTATCTATTTTTTGAACAACCGATGTGACAGTCACAAATCATCTAGCCACATAGACATGAACACAAATGCTATAATTTAGTTCTCAGTATCTAGACTTTATTTCCTCATAGTCCAGTAGACTTTTTTCTATGTTCATTAAATTTGTCTAAAGTAACTCAATTATATTATGAATATTACCTGGTGGTAGGTTTGCGGAAACTTTAGGAAAAAGAACACAGATATTTGCCTGGCTATAGTCACAGTAGGTCATGAGTTGTTTTTATCTGATGCAGTGGTGCCTATCACTTTGCAGGTTCTCACTGTTCTTGTGGCTGGTTCTGGTTGCTGGAACAGCAAAATTCATCGATGCCAGACCTAAATGGTACACCTTTCTATCTCATTTTTTTGTAATTATTTGTGCCTGTGCTACCTGCTGAATCCATAATACCTGCAAGTATCGTGAACATCTCTGCTTCTTAAGTGCGTGTGTGGGAGGATGAAATATGTCAGTACTTCGTATAGTAGTTAAATGACATAATATCTTAATTTCTTAATTGTTGAGAGGTGGAAACGTGTCAGTGCCAAACTCTGAACCGTATTCAATCATTTGCAAATACCGAACATGAAATTAGTCCTTACTCTTGTTAGTCAAAGAGGTGAATACTTAAGTTAGTATTCCCTATAATCAGTAGAACACGGAAGTCCAGGGAAAACACATTGAATGTTAACACAAATCCAAGCTGAAAGCCGACTAAATATAAACAGAGAGAAGTTACAGTAGGATGGAGCACTTGGTTAAGTTAGAACTTAGCTTTAGCTCTCTTGTTTTAAGTTGTATCTCTGGTTGTATAATCATTCATGAGCATCTCTCATGTGTATTCTTGAAAAAAGGCATGCATCACTAAATTGTAATAAACATGCTGTAAGTGGGAGCACTTGCGAAAAGAAGTACCATAAAAAAGCCATGCATTATCAGATCGCATAACAAATGCTATAAGTGAGAACATTTGTGAAAAGAAGTATTGTGAATTACACACTTAAAACTTGTTGGCATCTGTACAGTGAATTTTGTTAGGCTCAATTCAGCTACAGTTGTACTGGTTTTTGGTCTTACTGAGACTTTATTGGTAGAGCACTGCTGCGCTTTGGTTTCATCTGCATATGCTTGGTTTTTATGTGGACTACTTAGCTGATTTTATTGTTTCTTTGACTTGTCTGCTACAATACTTACCTATTTGTTTTTTTTCTTATATATCTTTTACTTAATATTCCTCATGCTGATTTTCCCTACCTTTTCTCTATTTCTTATTTTCTAATTATGATTTGGGCTTAATTTCTTGATTTCTCAATATAATTGTAGCATAGGCCGAGACTGTGTTTTAACTGAGAAATGTGCAGCGACCGGTCCCTGTCACAAAGTCTATTGTAGTTGGTCGCTGAACGCAGAAGGGTTAAATGACGTAATGTGCATTTGTGCTGTCTTCGTCCAAATGTTGAGATTCACTGGGATTCTGAAGAGCAAAATGTTACTGTTCCTGGTTGATAGATGACATTTCTCAATTTGTGCATTGTAAGTCATAACTCATGTATGAACTGTTGACTATCAAGTAAAGTGTGTCGCCTTGTGGGTCTGAGCAAATTATTACCGTGCTCTCTGAATGGATTACATTTCTAAGTTCGCGTTTGTTTACACCCATATATTGACAGGACTATATGTGTTAGAACTTGAGATGATGCTTTAATTAGAAGTTTTCGGTTTTGGCTGTTTAATGCAAATGTAATAGACAACTACAGATCAGTTCAAGGCATGGTGACAATTGTCACCAAGAGTAAATCTTATGCAAGTTGTAGTGTTTTTGACGAGCATGGATTTAGCACGGCTAGGGTCTTGGTTTTGTGTTTGTATCTACGGTGACTTACTTACTCTTAAGGTGCTGTGACCTTTTGATCAAATATTTTAAATGATATGTTTTTAGAATAATTTTTATTTTGTTAAATTCTATGTCATGAGATTCTATGTATACCTGTAGCAACGTATGGGCACTTAACTAGGTAAAATATTACCTTAGCCGCATGAAAGAAATTGATATCGGAGACTTCTTGTCGATATAAAACATTATTTTAGCCGTATCATAGAAATATCTATATAGTAGAGTTTGTGAGCCTACGGTGCCGTGCTCTTAGTGCTCTTAGTGACTGTTAATTTCTCAAACTTTGTTTTTTGATTAAATATTAGTTTAATGTCTTACAGTATTATTATCTTATCGTGCGATCTATATATTTTTAGTATAAAAATTTAGTTGTCTCCATAACAACGTACGAACACGCTACCTAACAATAAAAACACTAAATTTTTTTGCCTGATTCCTATAGGAACGTTTCGTGCTGCGTTTGACATAGATTCTATCTACATATGGAAGTGACTCTCTCATCCAAATGTTCCAGAGTACATGGAAAATATCATGCTTGCAAGGGATATATGACACATGTGAATGAAGGCGTGCGATGCATATACGACACACAGGAAATAAATATTTTGTCTAAACACCTCTTTATCTTTTACAATAAACAAACACCTAAAACACCAAAAATTCGAAATTTTTTGTCTGATTCCCATGGAAACTTTCCCACTGTGTCGCATTTGACATAGATTTTATCCAAAAATGGAAGGGATTCTCTCATCCAAATGCTCCAGAGTATATAAAAAACATACGCTGGTCTCTCCCCCTCTCCTTCCCAACTCCGGCAGGTATAGAAGAGCCCGGCAGAGGGAAGCAGGCTGACCAGGCGGTGGGGAAGAAGGTCGGGCGGCTTAGGGGCCCTGGGAGCACCTGTGGTGGTCCGCCCAAGGGGGAGGGGAAGAAGGCGCCCACAGCGGGGCCGTGGTCGGCGGCGGGGACGAGCACGACGAGGAGGACGGGGTCAAGGAGGAGCAGGAGGTGCTCGACGGCGAGGTATGGGGCGGCGCAGTCGACAGCGAGGTAGCCGGCGGCGGGGGTGGGGGAGGAAGGGCGCGCGCGGTAGACGACGGTCGCACACTCCCCTGAGGGCACGACCGGTCGCGCCTTAACGTCCTCCTTTACCTCGTACATACAATAAATAAACACCTAAAAAATATGTTTCTCTCTTCTAGCTCAAAAAAAGGCTGAAATGTTTCTCACTGATCTTCGTCTAAAATTTTGGCACAAATTTTACCAATTCTAAGAGAAAATGATATCAACCGTCGTGTCCAAACGTGCCCTAAATATCATTTGGACATGGAAAAGATCAGGTGTGGCGAGCAGGTATGGCCCCACACACAAATGAAATATTTTGTGTCTCGTGCATCGGACAATATCCAAATACCTCCGTGGAATCCGAGCCCACACAATTCGTACCGCGCTTTCTAGATCCGACGGCAAGCGAGACGACTACCGCCGCGGGGAGAAAAACCGTGCGCGCCCGCAGGCCGCAGGAGGCTAATAATTGGCGGCCCCGGTTTCGCCCTCTCTCACCCATCACCGCGAAGAACACAAACACGCAAGTAGGGTTAGGAAGGTGACGCGGCGGCGGCGGCGGGCGGCGAGCGGCAAGAGCGGGAGGAGGAGGAGGAGGACGGGTCGGCCATGACGGGGAAGGCGAAGCCCAAGAAGCACACGGCGAAGGAGATCGCCGCAAAGGTCGACGCGGCGACGACGAACCGGGGCGGCGGCAAGGCTGGGCAGGCGGACCGGCTGGGGCAGGACAAGGGCGGGCACGCGAAGCTGGCGTGCCCGCTCTGCCGCATCCCGGCGCCCGACATCAAGTCTATGCAGATCCACCACGAGGCGCGCCACCCCAAGCTCCCCTTCGAGCCGGAGAAGCTCGTCAACCTCCACTCCTCCGCCCCCGCGGCCGCCGAGGCCACCACCTCCAAGCCCAAGCCCGGCGTCCGCGGCAGCCTCAAGAAGTAGCTTGCTGGCTGCCTGGTTGTGGTTGCCTGCTTGGGGTAATTCCCTTCGATTTCAATCCCATCCACCGACCCGATCTATAAACAATCAAACTACCGACCTCTGGACTCCGGTCCGGTGGTGGTTGCCGCAGTCGGCCTGCGGTGTACTGTTAGTCTGCTGCTGCTTTTCGTTGTTATACTGCTGGTACATGTGTTATGTCATAGATGTGTCAACTATATCTCGTCGCCGGCAACTCTGGCATGTTTAAGTATGTGTTGCTGCTCCGTGATGCCGGCGACGGCTGCTAGTAATGTTAATGTTGATCGGGTCTCCTTGAACAATGGCGGAAATCTGTTGCTTGTTTACTTTCTTTTAATGGCAAGTAAAGTTTATGAATTGGGAATTCTTCGCTGTTTAATACTGTCAGCTGAGGGTTAAGGGTTTCATTTTCATGAGGCAGATCTTATCTTGTCATAGGTATAAATAATTTGTATTGTTGGATGTGCTTGGCTAGCCCAAATCTTCACCTGCTTTGCTTATGCCTTGGACTAGCGAGGAGAGTTGCCTTTGTTTACGACTGGACAATTGTTAGGCCTAGTTGTTATTGGTTTGTGACTAGAAATGAAAGGCAGTTGTCTAGTTTGAGTCATATGCAAATGAGTTTGTTAGTGATTTCAGTTCCTCCTCACACGGTTAAGTATATGTCTTGGGTTCGTCGCTAGATTAAGTTTTACTGTTTTTGCATGGGTACTGGTTTCCTAGATCCCAACTTCCAAAGTGCTGAAAGGCATTCATGAGAGATGAGTAGCGTAACGGATAACCAATTAACCATTCACTCCCTCCCTCCTTTTATATTTTGAGCTAACCGACATGAAAGGCGGGAGGGAGTATCTTTTGTTTAAAATGCTGGAGTAACACCATATTAATGACTAGCTCATTATTTGTTGTCGTCTTCCTGAGAGAGTTGGCTGCCTGGCTGGTTCGCTTGCCTGCTTGGGGTGATTCCCTTCGATTTCAATCCCATCCGCCAACCTTATCTATAATCAAACTACTGGCATCTGGTCCAGTGGCCACTGCCGCAGTCAGCCTGCGGTGTACTGTTAGTCTGCTGCTGCTTTTCGTTGTTATACTGCTGGTACATGTGTCGTGTGATAGATGTGTCGACTATATATCAATCTCGTCACTGGCAACTCTGGCATGTTTAAGTATGTGTCGATGCTCCGTGATGCCGGCGACGGCTGCTAGTACTGTTGATGTCGATCGGGTCTCCTTGAACATGGCAGAAATCTGTTTTTTGTTTACTTTCTTCTAATGGCAAGTAAAGTTCCTGAATTGTTTCGTCTGCTGTTGGGTGTTTAATACTGTCAGGGTTAAGGGTTTCATGAGACAGATCTTCTCTTGTCGTATGTATGAATAATTCGTATTGTTGGATATGCTTGGATGGCCCAAATATTCACCTGCTTTGCTTATGCTCTTGGACTAGCGAATTGCCTTTGTTTACCATGTGACAGTTGTTAGGCTTAATTGTTCTTGGTTCATGTATTGTGACTAGAAATGAAAGGTAGTTGTCTAGTTTGAGTCATGCAAATGCTGGAGTTCATTAGTGATTTCAGTTCCTCTTCACATGGTTAAGTATGTCATGAGTTCGTCGCTAGATTAAGTTTTACTGTTTTTGCATGGGTACTGGTTTCCTAGATCCCAACTTCCAAAGTGCTGAAAGGCATTCATGAGAGATGAGTAATGTAACAGATAACCAATTAACCATGTACTCCCTCCATTCTTCTATATGTTGAGCTAACCGACATAAAAGGCGGGAGGGAGTATCTTTTGTTTAAGATGCTGGAGTAATGCCATATTAATGACTATGCTAATTATTTGTTGTCGTCTTCCTGAGAATTGTTTGCTCACGAGTATGACAGCACTCTTCACAATATTGCGTCACCAGACTGTCATTTAAAGTTGGTTATGCCGTTTCAGCGATGTACAGATTTTAAGGGTTTCCAAGCCTCAAGCTTACAATTACCCCCTCATTGTAGCTGAGCTATTCATTTGCTTGGTAACTTGATCAGGATTACTTGTATTACACTACTTCGTGCCAGCAAGCATAACCTTCTGTAAAGTGGACCATTCAATTTTAGGCAATAATAATGCAATAGTATGGTTAGTGGTGTTTGAGGCATTGGGGTATGACAGCACTTGCCATCTTTTTTCCTTTTTTGGATGGTGTTTGCTGCTGCCTGCTAGGCATGTCTGGTAACACATGGGTAAAGCAATTTAACTTATCCTTTTAAAGCGATGCATAGATTTAAGGTCTCCCTAGTACCAAGCTTACAGTACCCCCTCAATGTAAACATATATTCATTTGTTTGGTAACTTGACTGCTTACCGTGGTCAGGATTACTTGTACTGTTACACTACATACCAGCAAACATTTTGTAAAGCTGATCATTCAAAACTAGGCAATAGTATTGTATATTATGAGTAACCATGTTTGAAGCTTTTTTTTTTTTTTTTTGGGGGGGGGTTAATACCAGTTGCAATCTTTTATTTTGTTGCATGCCATGAATTTGTCACCAAATATTGTTTGTTGACTCGTGGTTGAAGCAATTTAAGTTATCCATTTTTATTTGCTTTGAACGCTATATTTAAACTACGTTCCTTGCTGAAAATCTCATATATGGCCTTTGGATCCAGCAACCAATCGTTTTAAAATCTGATACATGGTCTTTGGAGTATCATTTTTCGTTGTTTTTTTAGTGGTTCAATTCTGTCGTCAAAGAACACTTTGTTTACCTGCTTTGTTTGTGCCCCTGGACAAATTTGGAGAATTGCCTCTGTTTACAAATGGATAATTGATGGGCCTACTTGTTATTGTTTTTTTTTTTGTACTTTCATCATCACCTTAAAAAACAAATCACCTTGTATTGTGTGCCACCGTGGCACCGTATGCTTGTATTGCCACTATAACTCTAGAAGCTCTTTTTTTTTTTGCAAATGTTGCAGTCAATGGACATCTACAATACTTTGTTCATCTGGTGCGACTACATGTCTTGAATTTGCTGTTTAGTCAACCAAATTGATAATCTTGCACAAAGACTATTTGCAAGCCTAAGAGCACTCACAATGCATAAACTATCATAGTTTCTATGTGCATTAATTGTGCTGCCATGTAGATATTTTGCTGATGTGGTAAGAGAGTTTCTAGATTAGACTCGACGTGTTAACGCGAAACAAAGTCCTTCGAAACTACTCCGTACCGTGTTGGGAGGAGGCTATTGTTTCAGGCGGCCACCGATGGATCCCATGCTCCCGTTCTCTTCCCAGAGCTCGCGAACATCACAGTTATGTTCGCTTGAACTTATTAGCTTGGCTTATTAGCATGTATAGTGTTTTTAAAAAAAATCAGCTTTAGCCAACTTATCAACCGCATAAACCACAGCCTGGTGACAGGAGAGCACATAGTGGATGATTGGGCAGAATTTTATTTGGACTCTAGGTAAAAAAAACTGCATTGTGAATGATACTTTCTCGACACGATACTATAGAAACTATTAATGAATTCTGCATTGTGAGTGTCCTAACATGATCCTTTGAACACAAAGCCCCACACAATGTTCTGAAGTGCATTCATAGGGAATATTCATTCATAGGAGACGAATATCATATTCAGTGTATCTTTTGTTTAAGTTTGTTAGTATGCCATATACAGATAAATATGCGCCATGATTTGGTGTAGTTTTCACTTTGCTTCGGATAATTGTTTGCTCAGGAGTAAAGATTACTGCATTTGATTGATAGTATTACATCACCAGAGTGGAAAGTGTGTGAACATTTTATCCGTGTTTAGTATCCTGACTCTGACCGGGGTGACCTGTCCTACACTAACTCGGCCCAAGTGTGCTGAAACTCGAGTGAATTTTGCCCATCCCGGCGGGGCCCAAATTGAAATAACATTGAGACGGCAAAAATATATGTCAAATTTGAATTTTTATTGGAGCCTAATGCCCAAAGAAGCTTTCAAATCCCCCCTTTGGTATAAAAGTGCAAACCTATCAAAATGTAATCCGTTCAACGGCCCTCTTTACGCTCTATTTGATCCTTTCGACCATAATATTCCTTATGATTAATCTACAAAATAAGATCCCACATGATTAGGTTCTAATGAAGAAAAAAATAATTACATGTGGGTCCTATTATGTTATACAAACAATTGTGACTATACATTATACAAACAATTGTGACAAGATTTGGTTTGGCTATCATCCAAACAAAGTTAACCAAACATATATCTTTTTTGCCACTGCCCATTAAACGACTTACAAATTGCGGCACAAACAAAACATACCCCTATGGGAGGAAGACAACCTCTCATCCTAACACCAACCCGCAACCCACGGTCCCACATACCTTGTAACGTGTTGTGATACGTATGCGAGGGATAACCTAGGGCATTCTTCTAGGTACGTGTTGATGCTAAAAATCAACACAGGAGTCGCCGATGACTAATCTAATCTAAATAAATATGTTAATTTTACTTAATAGCACGCAGCTGTATGAATATCAACGCTCATCTTCAACCTCTGGTTTGCTCCCACATGGCCACTTGCCTCGCCTACCACCAAGGTCCTCAACCCGCTAGCCACCACCACCGTTGGACCCCTCTTTGTACTCTCCCACCCTACGCCATGGAGCCCCTTCCCTCCCTCCCCCTCGCCAAAACCCTAACCCTAAATCTGCATTGCCGTTGTCACACACCCTGCCCCCTCCCTCCCCTGTCACCTCTGGTGGCGATGCAAGCGCGCTAAATAAAGATTGTGGCTTCCTCATTGATCCAAAAGGATTAGGTATAGTTTAATGTTGTTTTACAAACTACAAAAGGTTCTGTTACCTGGCGTAGCACTCACGCAGCACAATCAGGGATAAATATTTAATCCTCGAATCTGAATATGCCTTGGATTGTATTCAATTTCCGACCGTATAAAAATTTACACAGGGGAAGAAGCATAGACAGCATCGGTAAAAAATTACACAGGGGAAGAAGCATAGACAGCTGGAAGTGCAGACAGCATCGGAAATAGAGAAGATAAACGCATATACAACAAAAAGGCACAGTACGACTCCACGGCTCAGCATCAGCCGTTTTTCCAGCCAGCCGAACAGGGCCCACATTGTCCAATTGTTCCAAAATCTGATACACGAATACATGAACTTTGGAATATTATTTTGACTCCCCCTTGAATACAGAGAACAGGTTGGATTCCATCATCACGGAAGAAAAGTTTGTCCTGCCACGAGTATGATAGCTCTAGTGCATTGCAGCTTCACTTTTTAGGCACAAAAGATATTCTGCCAACACAAAAGATAAACTCAAGTTAGGGGGGAAAAAACTGTGCAATAGCAAGACTGTACATGTGTTTTGAGTGTTGACATACAGATGACAAGAACGGATATATGGGATACAATGTGGATGCTCCCAAATTCAGAAGACAGACAAATAGGTCAAGCAATCAGGGCAAGTACCTTTCATTGGTGAGGTTAATCCAACTGCAGTTAGCCTTGGACCTGTACAGACAAAACTGTTGAAGTCGAAAGATCAATGCACCTAACCAAAGGTATCTTCTGCAAATGCTGGGAACAAAAATGCCGATTGGGATACCAGAATATCCGGATTATGTTCAGGATATGATATTTTTTCAGTACACCGCCATTCTTCCTGATAATGGAACCTTGTTTGGATGCTTGAAATGGTAGTAATTATGTGGAGGATGATCCTAGGCAAGATTGGTATTATACAACAAAGACATGAAATAAATCTGCTGCTGCTGTCAAAGAAAAACAATTGAGGCAATCCATCTGCCTCTCTGGGGTCTAAGGATCAATGGAGCCCCTGAAGGAACTCCCTTCTGCCTTGGTGGTTGGTAGACCCTCCACAAGAAGAGGTTGCAAATAACGGGCACCCAGAACTCTCTGAGCTTCATTGTAGCGAGCCCAAGTAACCAGGTAAAGACCAGCAATGATGAAGAGTCCCCCAATAACACTGAAACGAATAAAATACAGATGTAAACAAGGTCTAAATTTAAAAGTTGCCTGATATTAGTTAGCTTCAAAGAATAATATAATATGTTGACCCATGATTCATTGCAATTGATACTTGATAAACTCATGCTAAGCCAACAATTTAAAGGATCCAAAATCTGCGAAATCACCAAAGCATAATGTTGAAACAGCAATTTGGAATAATTATAGAGTTGGGAGTTGGGCCAAACCTTCCAACATAAATTGGGGTTCCAAGAAAAATAGTTGAAAGCAAGGTAGAGCATGCTGGTTGGAGTGGATTATACAGGGCAACTAGAGAGGGCCCAAGAATCTTATTTGCCCAAGTCATGATTGCATAGTTGAGACAGGACGCAACAATTCCCTGGTAGGTACGAGCAAAAGATGTGGTTACACAACCGGGGCGATTTCTAAAGCTAAGCCTGACGTCAAATTCATATACTTACAGCATATACGATGGCTATGACCTCGGTTGTTGTCACTGCCCACTCATGGAGCCCATTGGTAGCAAATACGCCAGTAACCACCATAAACAAGGTTGCAAAAGAATAGGAGTAAGCAGTGAGGGATAAGCTTGCAGGATATTTTATCAGCACCGGGGCCTGGAGTTGTCACGTCAGAAAAGGACAGCAATTTTCATTAGGCGTGAACATAAATCTACATTAAATCTACGTTAAACCTTCATATCTCAGCCACTAGATATTCAGTCAATAAAAGAAAGGAAATACCACATCAATAAATACCGAACCCAATGCTGCCAAGTTCTGCCATCAACACCCAAGAGCTGAAAAGTCTGCATCACCTGAATGACTAGGTAAGCACCCATCAGGAAGCAGTTTCCGATGAGGCAGACGACCCCGAGACTCCATGCTTCCATACCATTTCGGAGCACGGCTGCAGTCAACCACTGAGGAGAATAGGCATTGCTGCTCCAAGTGCCGGCCAGGGAAGCTGCATCGGCTGCAGTGGCGCCTCCCATCCCAATCAAAGACGGGCCTCGGTAGATGACCATCAGGACGGCGCCAAAGACGCACACGGCTGTGCCAAGAACTTTGACAACCCCATCTTTCGTGAAGATGTTGATCACCTCGACGCTGGAAAATGCGTGGAATTTACTTAGAATTCAGTCGACATTTGAGACGGCGTCCATGTCAGGACTCAGGAGATGATTCTGATTGTTATTACCCGACGATTGCGGCCAAGAGAAACGTGAACACCGGTATCGCCGGCTGGAACGCCGCGGCGTAGGAGGCGTTGGTGTAGCTGAGGCCCAGGAGGAAGAGGAGCTGGTTCCCGAAAATCCTGCGGCAAGGTTGGAGAAAGCCATTTCATTATTTCCAACAAGGGTGGAGAAACTATAGATTTATAATAAGAGAAAAAGAAAGTGAACATAATAACTAAATAAATTACCCAGTGAATCCGAGAAGAGCAAAGGACGCGAGGAGGCGAGGAGTCACCGGGCGCCGCGCGCGCACGCTTCTGCAAGGACGGATGGATACCAAATTTACGGGACGAATTGAAAAATCCCCTTGGATGAGTGAGTGAGGTACTGTAGCAGGGAAGAAGCCAAAGAAAATATCTTTTTCCCCCTGGTTGCTGCTGGGGCAGAGGAAATTGAAGTGAAATTCGGTGGTAGGCGAGGCGAAAGGGACGAGGTACCTCTCGCGCAGGAAGGCGATGGGCGCGAGGAGCGCGAGCGCGACGAGGTCGCGGTAGACGCAGAAGACGATCTGGTTCATGCCGACGTTGAGGACGGACTTGGTGAGGACGTGGTAGCCGCCGTAGGCGACCTGGACGAAGGCCATCCCGACGTGCGCCCGCCACGCCTCGTTGCCCGCCCACATCAGACGGCCGCTGCTGCTGACGGCCCACACCGACGAGGACCACCGCTGCAGCAGCGTCGGCTTGCTGCTCTCCCAGCCGGCATCCTCCACCTCCGCCTCCGCATCCGCTCCCCCACGCCCCATCCTCCTCCTCCGCCGAGGCCGGCGACCGCTCCCTCGTCCTCGGGCAGTCGCGCGGCGTGCTCCGGCTCCGGGCAGGAGTAGACAGACAGGAGGTCTGCTGCTCGCCTGCTCTGCTTGGCGTGTTGGGGGCCCTGTCTGTAAGATTTTTATATTAGCTTGGCGTGTCGTCGTGTTCCTGCTTGCGTGGGCGTGGCAGATTTTGTAGCTGATAAGGAACGGCAGGGACGGGCAGATACATGGACGGATAATGTTAATTTTAGTTTTTTTCCTTTTTATTTAGAAGCCACACTGGTACCCAGCAGGCTTAAATACAAACATACGTAGATTGTCTCGACTACGGCTCTGTTCGGTAGAATTTACGGCTGCTGTGGCTAATTTGCAGGGTTGATTTGTCGTGAGAGAAAAATATTGTTCCATGGCTAAAAAAGTAGGTCTGATTCTGACTTATATGCTCAAGTGAACAGAGCCTACGAATACGAATAACGAATAATGTAAGTTAGAAATATTGGCTAAAATCAACGTCTATATATTGCGTGTTATACTAAGGTGCTTTTGGTTCGAGGACAATAATGAATGAGATACGACCATCTATGGATTTCTGGATATGGTTATCTATACTTTCATGTTTGGTTGGATGGATGGGACGAGCTATTTATTTTTGTTAGGTTGAATGGATACATGTCAGATGGGATGAGATGGGACGAGCTATTTTTCGGTTTGGTTGGATGGACGATGATGGATGGGCTGATGATGTTATGCGGCACCCATTTATCATTTATTTAATTTTAACTAAAATATAATTATTTAAGATCTTGTTTTGTAGATTTAATTGCAACGAATACAACTATGTAATCATATCATAAATCAGATAAACAGTTTAGTAGATAAAATCATTTGAAGGTTGTTTGCATTCATTAATTACTGTTGTCACATCAGCAGCAGCCAAGCCATCTTTTGTATTTCGCTCAAAAATTATTGATCCATCACAATATCTTTCTCATGTGTTACTGTTGCAATGTGCACTGTTTATGTGGATCCACGACCCGCATCAATTCACATGCTGATTTTTTTTGTCTCCTCGTACAGAAATTTTATGCATCTTTAAATTTTGCATGAACATTCTCGAATACACAAAAAATTTACATGAACATGTATCTTTGCATCATCTACTTATATATGTTAGATAATACCCCGTGCGTTGCTGCCGGGATTTTGTAGCACTGTATATATTCAACAAAGGGAGAAATATTGCTTTCCATGATTTTATCTCAAAATATTAATGGAAAGCAATGATCCGTGTTTGGTAAAACCTAACAAAACGTTTGTCAATCATATACATATCTTCATAAAGAAAAAACACGTATCTAATATATGGCAAAAGAGAAAAGTATCTAACTACGTGCAACCTGTAAAAACCTGTAAAAGACAGTAATTGTGGTTTAAATTTTATCAAAAGCACACATAAATAGAAGATGACAGACATAGGATTTCAGTTATGGGACCCATCTCAAGGAAACCACTGCACCTGAACGGCATTATTCTTCCGCCGTGAAAACTGCTTGCTGCCCTGTGTCAAAAAAAAAAAACAGCGCAGCATTACCTCAAGCCGTCAACCGCGGACGCGCGGATGGCTCTCATCTCGTCCACTCATTCGTCTTCCCACTCGTATCCAGCACGGAACGGCCGTGTTCCCTTCCGCTCAGATCTCCTTCCTCCTTCCCTTTCGAGATTCCACCATCGTCGCGTGGCTGGCGGCGGCAGGTGCTCAACACATCGTGATTATGCATGGAGGCACGAAGCTGGGAAACGGTGGCGGCGGTGGTTGTGGGGCGTCGCGCCGCACATCTCGGCGTCCCACGCGCGGCCCCGGCACAGATCAAGCTTCCTGCGTCGGGATCAGGCCTCAGGCGAACGACCGCCGGGGCTGGGGACGGAGGCTGTACTGCCGGCGATGGGGGCGGACGCAGCAAGCGAGCCATCGCGGGCGAACGGTCTGGGCGATGCAGCGCCGCCGAGCGGAGCAAAGCCTAGCGGAGATGATGTTGAGCCTCGAAGGTCCATCTTCTCCTTCTGTAGCCAGGTGATCCTGGGTATGAGCTTCGCGATGGCCGAGGGGGAGCCCGGTATCTCGCCGGGGACGTCGCGACAGCTGATCTGAGAGAAGCCCGATGGACGCGGTGCGGTGCTACCAATCTGGGCAGGGGCATGGCTGAGGCGGAGCGGAGTTGTTTAAACTCGATTGCCGCGACGACCTTTTGTCTTCAGATTGCAGCGACGACCTTTGGTTTGCTTCCGTTCGTGCATTTGATGCGGTAGAAGAATAGTTGCGGTAGAAGAGTCGTTGGTGCGCGCGATGGAACGGCGGCTAAAGAAAGGGGATGACGTGGCTCAAGGAGAAGCCCGAAAAATAAGTTAACGGGTTCTCCTACTCAGGTAAAGGAGATAGGAGATTTTGGTTGATTTTTCAGTATATACATAATATATTTGTCATGTTCACTTGGCTGATAAGCGATGACTGAAAGTACTGATTTGTTGTGAGAGAAAAATATTATTCGTTAGCTTAAAAAATGCGGTTTATACAGCCTGTTTGTTTTGGCTGAATTGACTTATAAATTATGACTGAAAGTACTGCTAACTGGTTTGGTGTAAAAAAAAAACACTGTTTAAGCCGTGAATTATAAGTCAGATACGAGCGAATAAGCCGAAACGAAGAGGCCAGTAAGCCCAGCGAAACATGGCAATGGTCGTATTCGGCTAGCCGCCCGCCGTTAATTGCAGTTAGGAAGACGAATCAGTCACAGTCAGAGAGACGATAGACGCATACGGCATATGCGTTCAGGCCACACAATTATTCGGAATCCAACACCTGCACGACAAATCTTTGGATGGATTGATACGAATTGATCCTAATGCGCGAAAGTAATTAGCTGCTTGATTACTGACAGGCTTGCAAGACCAATGATGTCGGTTTGGCAATCACCATCTGATGCCGAGGTCTGTTAGGAGAACGGATAAGCTGTGAACATCTCCTATAGCTCTCAATCTCCGCTTCAAAAAAGCCATCAAAATTTGCATGAAAATATCAACCAAATATATGAATGGGTGCATGATAACAAAATGCATGCCCATGAAAAATTTGAGAATGACCAAAATTCTATAGAAGGCGAAAGAAAAGAAGATAATGTCAGCATTTTTGTTGGATCGGGTGCACTGTTTATGTTATGTGGATTCATGGCCCGCATATGTCTCCTTGTACAAAATCTGTCCATCTCTAAATTTTGCATGAATATGTATCTTTACATCATCTACGTATTCATATTTTTGGTTGATTTCGAGTACCCTACATAATATATTGATCAATTTACAGAGGTGATGTTCTCGGCTACCCGCACGCAGTTAATTGCAGCCAAGAAGACCGGAGTCTATTTGATTCATTAGCACTAAAATTAATAGTTAAAATTAGTATTAATAGATTCAACAGACTTGCTAATAAAGCTGTTAATTATTAGCTGGAGGGCCGCTAACTATTAGTTGCATTAGTAAGTTTGAGGTTGCTAATAGTGCTAATAATTCATATGCACATTCAATTCACTATCCAGTCACCTATTAGCATATGGATTCAAACAACTAGCTGATAAAAATGAGCTAACTTAAAATTAACAGCTATTTGTGGTACAATCGTCCGAAATAACACACCTTCAGAGGCGCTCGTCTTCCACCAGACACTAAGTACTCCGAGAGCGAGCTACATCGGATGGATTCCGTCGAGCACACCCCAAGGGAGATCTCGAATAATTCACATTTTTCATTCAGGATCCAACAATGAGAACGTGTTTACAATACTTAATCCATTTCATACAATCAGAGTTCTTAGAAATACATTATTACAGTATCAAGTTCAGAGTGCGAAAATTAAACAGCGGAATAAAAATAAACATCTATCGATAATATACCAGGATCCGTCTGTGTCCACCAGAAGAATCCTTCACACAACGGCTACTCCTCAAGCTGCACCTGCAACAGGGGTAAATAAACCCTGAGTACACAATATACTCGCAAAACTTATCCGATTAGTGGGAACAATTTTCCGACTCCAAGGAATATGATAAGCTTTAAGGTTTGCTAGATTTCCTTTTTGCAAAAAGTAATACTAATAGTGAATCCTTATGTATGTTAATTATTAACATTCAAGATTAGTTCATTATCTAACCATTCTATGTATGCATATGTTCTACTTTCAAGCAAGAGTTGAGCAAACAACTCTATTTCACCACCTTTCATCTTTCAGTTCTTGCTACGGTGCTAGACTATAGACAAGCCGTATCGGATCGCCCGGCGATTCACGAATCAATGTGCCCAGTTGGGTACCCTGAAACACACGTGCTTGTATCCCACGCACAAACAGGACCAACCCACTACCCTCCTATCACAGGGTCTAGGTCATCATCCAAACTTGGACTCCAAGCCCCCGCTCCTGAGTCTCGAACTCAGTGCGGTGTTTAGATCTCCACCATCCCCGCCTCCAATCAGTCGATCCGAAAAGAGCCGGAACCTATGACAAGAGAACAATGAGCCTTCCCGCGCCCATATGCAAGTATGTGTTCAGGATAATAAGTCTATGACTTGCCTAGAACCCAATACAACAGTCGGTCCTTAACCGACACAAACAGGGAAACAGTGTAACCAAGCTATGCCCGTTGGCCGCAGGACACAATCTCTTACACCCACCAATACCCATACCATATCCCTGCCCGGTCTCTATTTTTCTTTCATCATTTTTATCATGAGTGATAATAATAATCACCTATTGTGAGTAACGGCAGGTTACTCACGCTACCGAAATCCTGAGCATAGCAGCTACTCGATCTATGCTAGTAGGACTCATAGGTAAGTATATATATGCATGTAGTTTCCATAAAATGCCTATAATATAAATGCATATCACACATATATATATCCAGTGATCATTCAAAAATAAGGGTTATGCACCGGGACTTGCCTTGGGCAGGCGGGGTGTCAGCAAAGTCAGCAACTAATGGCTCCGGGGTTCCCTCTTGTATGAGAATCTCCTCCTCGTACTCCTCGATGATCTCCTCATACTCCTACTCGCCCACAGTCACGAACTCTACCAACTCGTTATCTACATGCATGAAATGATGATGCAACACTTAGTAATACGGCAACAACAACTCTTAAAATAAGAATACATCTATTAAGCTACTAAGCTAGCTCTATCGACTAAGACGCTAAGTTGCCTATCATTTCTACTAAACAGGTATGAAACATTTCATGTATTATCTTAGCAACTAAAGGCATCCTTATTCTTATTACCGATTTAATATATATACTACCAGAAGGCGTACTTAGCCACCATCTTTCTCAACCTATGCTAAGGCTACAAAAATTACAGTGAACACATAATAATCTAATGAACCTACTGTAAAAATTTCATGGCCAAAGTTATTACCAATATGCCACAAAAATTCCTATAATTATTAATCTAAATAGCATTAACACTTCTAAATAATTTAATAGATCTTAGCATCAACACACATATATATAAACTAACCATGCTATTAGGTAGACAACATTTTTAGGAACTCAATAGAATTTATTTCACAATTTTTGGATACTTATGTCAATTGATATTAATTTCCAAAGTTCAACTTAGAATGTAAAATGTAAAGCTATTTCTATCTTCTATAAAAATGAAAAACGAATTCAACCTGCGCAGCCCATGAGCGAGCGACGTGGCCCACGCATGCGTCGTGCGCGTGCACGCGCGACCCGCTGGCGTGGCCCACACGGGACGCGGCCCAACCGCGCGGAAACAGCCCATGATGGGGAGGCCCGCGCGCGCCGATCACTTATGCGAAAATGCCCTTGAGTTACCGATGGTTCACCCCGAGGTCCACAACACTATTCCTACAGTCTGCGCTTATACACATAAGCCCCTCCCCATTCGCTTCTTTACCATGGGCGGGTCCTCCGGCCAACCCCGCGTGCACCGACGTGGCAGCGATGGCACTGGACCACCACGTCGGCCATCCGGGCCTCTCCCCACTCCCTCTAAGGGGCCGATGCTCAGTAGATGCAGACGCGAAGCGGTGGGTGGTGAAGAGATGAACGGGGACGCGGTCAGAAGCTCCCTCTACGGCGACGACCAACCAATGACGGCGGCAACCCCGTTTAGTCAAGCTCCACCACCGGAGAGGAAATATGGACAGCGGACGAGCATTCGGGTCTCACCGTGATCCTAACTGAAGTGGTGGAGCGGACGAAGACTGCCCCAGTTGAGCCGGCCATGTGCGCGTGGCAAGGGCGACGCTGGGCCGCGGAGGCACGGCCGCGTCAACGCCGCGAGGGAAGCAATGAGGGCGCGGCTCAGGTGCGCACGTCGAGAAGGTCTACGAGGCGGGGCTAGGGATGCAGCCAATTTGGCTCAGGACGACAACGTGGGTAATGCCCATGGCAACAATGGGCTTAGCCTTTAATGGCGCGACGGCAGAAGCCGAGCTCCAAATTGGAGCTTGTCAAGGCGTGGTTGGACACGGTACAGGGTCGGTCGGCTAGCAGGCTCGAAGGTGGAGTCGGGAGCGCACCGAATTGAATGGACATGATCCATCCATGCCGGATTGATGGCATGGCCTGGCTAGCCTAGGCAACAGAGGAGGGAGGGAAAAAGGGGATGGGTCCGGTTGCTTGCCCGAGCTTTGGCGGGACACGGCGACCGCACATGTGCAATCATTGCGAACCACTGCAGCCAGGAGAGGAACGTGCACGCGTGCCGGCGGTGGCAGCGTGGTAGGGCGGCCATGGCGCCGTTAATGGCGAATGACACGCGAGTGGCCTTGTGGCAGAACCGCCTGAAATAACACGCTTACGGAGGTGCTCGTCTTCCACCAGACACTAAGCACTCCGAAAGCAAGCTACAGCGGGCGGTATCTGTCGGGCACACTCCAAGGGAGAACCCAAAAGATCCACATTTTTCCCAAGGATCCAATAATGAGAACGAGTTACAATACTTGTCCATTTCATACATCAGAGTTTCTTAAAAATTACATTATTACAATATCAAATGTTAGAGTGTGGAATGATAAATGGTAGAATTTAAAATAAACATCTAGCGATAAGAACGAGAATCCATCTGAGCCCACCAGAAGAATCCTCCACACAAGGTACTTCTTATGCATCACCTGCAATAGGGGTAAATAAACCCTGAGTAGACAATATACTCGCAAGACTTATCCGACTAGTGGGAAATAATTTCCTGACTCTAAGAAATATGATAAGCTTTATGGTTTGCTGGTTTTCTTTTAGCAGAAAGCAATACTAATAGTGAGTCCTTATTTATGTTATTATTATCAGCCGCATTAAGTTATTATCTATCCAGTCTATATAAGCACATGTTCTACTTTCAAGCAAGAGTTGAGCGATCAGTTCCATTTCATCACCTTTCATCTTTCAGTTCTTACTACGGTGCTAGATACGAAACAAGCCGTACCGGATCGCCTGGCGATTCATGAATCAATGCCCCCAGCTGGGTACCCCAAAAACACATGCCCCGCTTGCACCCCAGGCACAAGCAGGACTAACCCATCACCCTCATATCCTAGGTGTCTAGGTCCCCGTCCAAACTTGGACTCCAAGCCCCCACTCCTGAGTCCCGGACTCAGTGCGGTGCAAGGAACTCCACCATCCCCGCCTCTAATTAGTCAGTTCGGAAAGAGCCGGATCCACGATAAGAGAGGAGCGAGTCTTCCCTGTGCCCATACCCAAGTATGTGCTTGGGATAATAAATCTGTGACTTGCCCACGATGCCTTATGCAACGATCGGTCCTTAATTGACACAGACAGTGAAAAAGTGTAACTGAGCTATGCCCTGTTGGCCGTAGGACACAACCCCTTACACCCACCAGTACCCAAACCATATCCCTGCCCAGTCGCCATGTTTCCTTTCCATCATTTATCATGAGTGATCATAATTATCACCTATTTGTGAGTAACGACAGGTTACCCACGCTACCGAAATCCTGAGCATAGAAGCTACTCGACCTGCACTAGTAGGACTCATAGGTAGATATATTCATGCATGTAGTTTTCATAAAATGCCTGTAACGTAAATGCACATCATAGATATATATTTAGTGATCATTAAAATAGGGATTATGCATCGGAGCGTGCCTTGGGCAGGCGACGGGTTAGTGAGGTCAGCACCAAAAGGCTTCGGGGCTCCCTCCTGCACGAGGATCTCCTCCTCATACTCCTCGATGACCTCCTCGTACTCATGTTTGTCCACCGGCACGAACTTTACCAACTCGTGATCTATATGCATGAAATGATAACGCAACACTTAATATTGCGGCAACAGCAACTCTTAAAATAAGAATACATTTATCAAACTACTAAGTGGGTTCTACCCACTAAAGTGCTTAGCTACCTACTGTTACCACTAACAAGTATGAAGCATGGCATAGATTATTATAGCAACTACAGGCATTCTCACTGAAACATCCTCAATTTTCTGCGAAGGGAAAATCCACAGAATGAATTATAATATGATGAAACCAATAGTTGAATCCATCATATTATCATATATCAGTCGATATCACAGTCGTACATCGTAAGATTATAAGAATACAAGATATTACATCACTGGGGAACACACCTATTACAGAGTTAATCTAGCGGAAGACTATCGAGTGAAGGCTTCTCCTTCACGGGTTGTCATCAGAGTTGGCGCGGTGCAGCTTAGATTCCATCTCCAAACCAAACTTGAGCGTAGGCACGAGACCTCCTAATGCTTCTATAGTCAGCATCTCTGAGAAGCAGGAAATCTACACACCGCCAGATGTGTGCAGGCCATGGTCAGCACCGATGAGCTTTGGTGGAAAAGATAAAACAAGAGGATCTGGCGATCCTAACATTTGGCTGTCGTTTGCATCCTTAGCGCATGAGAAGTAAGTAACAGTAGTAATGTAATAATAATGTCCAGTTTTAACACATTCCCAACCACACACATCCACATCCATCCATATCCATCCACCAACCATCCATCCCAAACCATCTCCACACCATCACACCTTATCTCATCTCACACACTCAGGTCGATAGGCCGACTCCCTCTCGGCCTTGTCTCAACGGCCCGCAGCCCCAAGGCTCACGGTCGGAAAATACCCCAACCCTAGAGGGAGGATAGAAGGACTCATCTCCTATCTAGTTTAAGCGAAACCCAGGAAAGGTCCATAGCCGACAAGTTAGCATATGTATCGATCGATCAACCATACACTCTATAGAGGTTTCACATACCCACAAGATAGCCATCCTCGATGGTGCCCCGTCTAGGCAGATTTCGGCCACTTGCTAGCCTAGAACGATGCCACCCTACCTCTCAGCCCTAGAACATCCCAAGTCTAGTCTGGGATGGCTGATACTGTGAGTCGTAGACAGAGCCGGGGCCCACCGGATGTCAAGGGCCGGTCCACAAGGCCTCCTGAAGTCTCGGAAGGGTGTGGGGGGAAAAACCGCGCACCCCGTACCTCCTTGCACACGTTCGCCTAGCAGTAGTGGCATCGCTCTACCAAGTAGTCCGATCGTCCCGCACCATATAGGGCGAGTGGGATGTAAAGGATTCCCGGTGAATCTGAGTACTAGTAAGTCCTTAGGGATTGACCAAGCCAGAATGTCTTCATCAGGGTTTCCATTTTACGTGCCACCACAGCACCTCCACCCTGGACTCCACCTCTCTGAGGTTCACACCTAAGGCCACCTCCAATTACCATTTACTCGCCATAGGTATTCCATATCCAAGTACTCAGGTAGCACCACACGGCAAGACTCGCCCTAGGCTCGTCATTATTCCAGCTCGGTCGACACAACCCTCACTCTCCACGCACCCAAGACACACGCAGCACGCTCACGCACCACCAAGTCCGGCACCCATAACCAAACCATTCCCAGGGGGTTCACCACCAGCATCACATCCCCGACATAATGCGAAGTGGAGTTAATAATAAGTATAGTGGTGTAATATGCAAGCAAGCAGGCAAGTGAGCATATATAAGCGAGCGAATGCGCAAGGCAGGGTGACGTGGTAGAGTGGGTTGCATCAGGGTAATAATGGCTCAGGTAGTAGCATGCATCAAAGTACTAGCAAAGGAATAATTTATAAAGCGCTAGCAGTTCTAGATATTATGCAATGTCTAATAGGATTCTCTAAAAGAGGGTGCTGCCATGACACCTACGATGTAGAGGTAGTAGTGGTTCAATTCTCCATTCGTTGGTGTTCCATTAGCGGGGTCACATCCTCCTGTGCTGACTCCATTCCGCAGTCCTTGTCGTCGTCCTCGTTCTCTTGGTCCGATCGTTAGCCACTTCGCGAGGTGACATGCAAGGCAAGAGAACACTCAACACTTGAAAAGACGACAAGACGCAGGAAAATCCAATAACGCCATCGAGACAATAAGAGATATACGGCTTAGCCCTCTCAGCGGTTGTCCTATTTCCTCGGGCCAAGAATCACAGATGGTGGTTTGCTAAGCACAAGCTTAAGTCATGGCCAAGCCGGTATGGCTTTAGGATAGATGGTTTAAGCCAAAGCTTATCCATAGCACACCACGGCTCACGATCTTCCGATCTAGTGTCATTGAATCGACGGGGATTGGAAGTCGGGCCCCAAGAAGAAGAACGACGGGGTTTAGCTCTTATAGCCTTATCCCGCAAGTCACAATTGGACACGAGAAGCAAACAAGAACGAATTACACTATTGTGACTTGGCTCTAATGTACTTTGGCTCACCCGCTATGGTAGGAAGCGGTAGCGCAAAGAGGTTGGACAACGACGGGTCCTCTCGATCCACATGACACATCAACGTCAGGAGCCGAGGAGACAGTCGTTCAACACGGCAAAAGCAGCGGGATTAGTTAGGCACGCCCATGTTATGCTCCCAGACACATCTTCGGGGAAGATGGTTTTAGACGGTCGATCGGGTTGACACGCATGGGTCCGAGGTACGACATAGACCATAGCTTCGCTAACCCAAAGGGAATAGTCCGGTCTTTGATCCAATTGTCATGGGCAAGATGGAATCAAACAGAGCGGCTATCGGGGCAATAAGAGCAAGAATATCCAAGAGCAAGGTCCACTTCTTCCAACACTCGCGCCACGACGAAAGACAGGGCATCGGAAAGAGCGACACTCAAGAACACCAAGTGCGTAAGCCACTCGTAGGGTACCCAACCTGGGTGCACTGGCACTGAGATATCTCTCGAATTCAAAGCGATGCGGTTGTTACCGCGAGAATCAGAGAAACGTGATGGTCAAACGGGGTACAAGCATACAAGGGCTTGAGCACAAAAAAGCAACTAAAAGCGAAAGAGAGGCGTGGCTCCATGGTCATGGCGAGGTGAACTCGCGGCCACAAGCTATGCCAACGAGTTGGCATTCATCGTTCCACGATTGTTTACTCCCAGGTTTTCTCCCACAGAACTTGGTCACGAAGGGCTCAAAATGTGCGGGTAATATCTGCATCGATATCGCCATCGATATTGAATCCATCACGTCCATGTGCTAGGGCCGAAGACAGGAGCTAACGCTCGTGGTACTATGATGTCAACTAAAAAGCGAGGGGTCGAGTTACACTCGGCATCACGGTCATGGCGAGATGGATCCCGCGATCATAACGTCTGAACGAGGTACGATCCCTCAGCCGGCTCGAAGGCTCGGCACACAGGCAACAACACCAACAACCAGCGATAAGAACCAAACATGACCGAAAGACGCAACAACTCGACACGACTGCGGGGTAGCACATTCCATAGCTGGGTGATGGATAGATCCTGTAAGACAGTCATGGATAGATAGGTTATAAAAATAGGGCCCAATCAAGGATAGATATGCGTATATGGAAAGATGCGAGATGGGGCTTTCCATGGTCTCGGTAAGTCATATGACTAGGGTTCATGGTCCAGAGGGTACGACTTGCGGTAGATGGGGTCATGGTGGTCTCGGCAAGCGAGGCCATGGTGGTCTCGGCCACGGTGGTCTCGGTAGATCTCGACGGCATGTTCTCGTAACTCGAGGTAGCCAGAACAGTGGTGAAACACGGACACAGGATTCCACAGAACCGTCAGGGCAACCAAAGAAAGGAAACCTGCAGTCCATGATGCGGCGATTAATGCCACGTGGCCCAATTACGGCTTCGGGGCTCACGATGAGGTTATAGTGACTCTTCGCCGTGACATGGCTAAGAGCATCGAGTTAGTGGCTTGGTCATAGATCATGGCCGAGGGGTGCTTGGAACCATATGGTGGCATTCCAGGGCATCGTACATGTGTTGCACGAACAGTGTGAGTGCAAGCAAAGAGTGGGCTCTTCAATTTCGGGGGGTCAAAAGTACTTAAGGGTTGGTCCACATCGTAGGGCTCAATTTTAGAAAAATTATGAAACTGGTTTCATAATTTTTTGACAACGTATGAATTTCGGAGTTTAAATCCATTCCTGAAAAAGAAAATGGGGCCAAGGTTTCTACTCGGCCACCACTGGGCTGCTGCCGGGCTTGGCTTACGCAAAGAAGGAAAGGCAGGCCGGCCTGTTTGTCGGCCCAAACTGCAAGGATGAGAGAGAGGGCCAACACAGGACCACTGGGCCGATGTTGCAGCTGCTGCCGTCGGCCCAAGAGAGAAGAGAGGGAGCTGGTGTTGGGCATTGGGCCAGCTGGCCTTGGTGCTTTCCCGCAAGCCGCTCAGCTAGGCTGAGTTAGCCCATCAGTAGAAAATAAAGGAGGCGGCGGCGGCGACGGCTGCCCTCCAGGTGTTCGATGCCAGAATGCCCATAGGGCTTGCTGTGCTTGCGGTGCGTGGACGACGTCCGCAACCATGAAGGTGGGACGGGGTAGTGGAAAGGTCGGAGCTTGGTTTGCCAGGAGCGGCGCCGGCGAGGCAGACACGCCATGGCCTCGCGCCACCGTCCGTGGGTGCGGGTTGTGCGGCCGGGAGGCTCTGGGCTCGTGCGGGTACAAGGAGCGTGGCATCCACAGCGTTCTACGACCGGCGACTAAGGGCTGCAGGCGACAGCCGCAACCGTGAGGGCGAGGCCTTAGGTCGACTACGGCAAAGAACGTCTGTGCGTGCATGTGTCCAGGCCAAGGTCAGGGCTATGAGCGCGATGGAGGGATCGGAGGCCCAATGGTGGTGTGGAGATGTCGCGGTGCTGCAGCTGGCACCGCGTCGTGGCATCGTGTAGGGTCACGATGAGGTCCACCAGCGGCGTGACGCCGAGGCAAGGCGGAGCCTTGACCGGTGAAGGCAGGGGCTGTGCGGGCCTTGGCAAGGCAGGGGCTGTGCGTGTGCGGTGGGCTGGCGGCGGCGAGCATGACCGGCCAGTGCTCACATTCATGCCTTCGTGCGATGGTTAGGCAAAGCGGAAGCCGCGACGTGTGCGGTGGCACCGGGGTCACAGGGTGCACGCAAGGCGGAGCCTTGGCCGCGAAGTGGCGAGACAAGCATGGTATGGTGGTGCCCGTCTGTAGGGTCAGGCCGAATGATGAAGGCGGCGGCGGGGCAGAGTGCAGCTTGTGGCCGCGATGGCCGGTCTGTGACCCAGGTTGGCCATCGGCGACATGCATGCCCGGTGCCCGTGCAGGTGCTCGACGGAAGGAGGGTGCGGCGATGTGCGTGCGCTTGCTGGCGTCTGGCCGCTCGGCGTGGCCATGGGTGACAAGGCACTATGTGCTAGTGGTTGCGCATGTGTGTGTTACTACAAGCCGCACGACAGCAGGACGGGAAGGAACGGCGACCAAGCCAAAAGGTGTGGGCTTGACCGGTGCGTCGTCCAGGGGTGCTCCGGGGTCAAATCGGCGCGAGGGCAGTGCCGGCGTCGAAGGCTGGGACAGGTAGGCAACAAGGGCTTGAACAAAGGTAGGGGCTTGGGAGTCCAGTGCTCACCGTCGGGCTTGGCGCCGGGCGTCCGCGTGATGTAGGCAGGGCCCGATGCAGGCGGATCATGCGGTGGTGGCCGGGTGCAGGGGAAGTAGACGGTCGGTGTCCCAAGTAGCAGGGCGCTGCATGGCGTGGTGGTTGGGCGTGATGTCGTGGCGAGGAAGCAGTGTCCGTGGTCGGCAGAGCTGGACGGTGCGAGGTGGAGCATGAGCTCACGGTGGCCTGCGGTGAGGACGTGGACGACGTCGTGGCACAGCGCGAGGTCGTCGATGTCATGGCGAAGCAGCTCGTGGTCGTCGTGCTGGTGGCGTGGCACGGGGGTGAAGCACGCGGTCGCTGGCAGCGTAGCCAGCGAGAAAACGGAGGACGGCGCCTCGGGCTCGACCTCAGGTCCAGGACGGCGCTCATCGGGCAGCCGGGGAGCACGGCGTCGTAGGTGGCGCTGTGGCTTCGGCAGCGGCTTCGGCGTGGCGAGGCACGGAGCAGCGCGCGCAGGCGACATAGGCAGAGGCAGGTAGGGCGGCGGCGGCTATAGGGAGTGGTCGAGGGTGATGGTTGTGGCGCTATTTAAGGGCGTGGACGGCTAGGGTTCCTGAGGTGCCATCCATCCTCGACGTCCGTGCCAGGGAGAGGAGCATGCGGCGCGAATCGTGGGCACCAGAGCCAAGGGGCACGGTCGGGACGCGGGTGCAGGGGCGCTGAGCGGCGGCGGCGCCTGGGAGCGTCTGCTCTCGTCTAGGGTTGGCAAGGGGTGGCTTGGGACGGCTGGGCAAGGAGAGGGGGCTCGGTGTGGGCAACTTGCGGCTGGGCCAGCAGAAAGAAGGGGGAAGGGAGTGCTGGGCCAAGCAGGCCGTGCGGGCTGCTACGCCGGTTGGGACAAGGCGCGAGGGAAGAGAGAGAAGGAAATAGATTCTTCAATTTAAGTTTGAATGGTTGGCACAAATATAAATGGCAAGTCCGGGTTCTAGTGGAGTTCGGGATTATAGAGAGAGATTCACGGAAGACTCGAGATAATCCCGCGAGGATCTTAAGGAGGTTGCTATGGTTGTGCTCTCCAACGAAAACGAGGCTCAAACACAGGACAACTCGAAAACACCGGCAATCACCTACAAACCATCTACATGTATGCAACGTTTTGTTAGTGAGTTGGACTCGTGTTTGACCTAGCAATTACATGTTTCACACGTTGTAGGAAAAATTTTAAAAAGTTCGTATTTTTGGCTTCTCCAAAAACCCGGGTTGTTACACTCACTCCTAATGCTGATTTACTCCATATACGATAAAGCAAGGATAATAGCTACTTTATTTAGCAACCTACTCTAGGGCTACAAAATTTACAGCAAGTACATAATAATCTAGTGAGCCTACTGTAAAATTTTTATAGCTATAGCTAACACCAATTTACCACAAAAATTCCTACAAATATTAAGCTATATAATACTAAGCTATCTAGTTTGAATTTATGAACCCACCATTGTCATAGCTAACTATAATCTAACTACACTAACAGGTGGATGGTATTTTTGTGAATCTAACAAACTTAGTTCAAACTAATTTTGAATAAACATTCCCAAATTTACTGGAAAATGAAAACTGATTCCCATCTCACGGCCCAACTCGAGCGGCTCGGCCCAACCTAGCGCAACGCGCGCGCACGGCGCGGCCCATGCGGCGGCACGGTCTAGCTGGACGATGGCCCGTTGCGGGGAGGACCCGTGCGCTCCGGTCAATATGCAAAAGCACCCTTGGACTACTCTATAATCCTACGAGAGCTAAGCGCACTGTTCTGCTAGTCTACCATCTTACAGCTACGCCCCCAGAACTTCCTACCTTCATGACAGCGACACCCCCCGGCCACCCGCGCATGCACCAGCGCGGTGGCGATGGCACCGAGCGGCTATGTCAGCGAGCACAGCCCCTCCCCACCCTAACTACAGGACCGATGCTTACCTAGGAGCAAACATGAAGCGTCGGGCAAAGGAAGCGTGAGACGGGACATAGCAGCGAGGTCGGACCACGGTGGCGGAGACCCTGCAGTCACGGCGGTGGTGTTCCGGTGAATGTCAGCAAGGCCGAGGCAAAAGGGGTAGGTAGTGAGCTCAAGTGACTCACCACGGAACCCCTCGTGGCGGTGGTTCGTTCGGAGATGGCCCGAGCCGAGCTGGTCGCGTGTGCACGGGCGGTGCGGTGGCGCATGGCGATGGCACGGCTATGTCAGGGAAAGCTGGGCTGTGGTAGCGCTATGGCCGAGGTGCGCAGGGTGCTTAGTAGGTGGAGACGAGGCTAGCAGCGCAAGGAATTGCCACGAGATGCTTCGAATACGTGGCTTGCCGTATTGGGGCTTGGCAAGGCAAGGTTCGCTGCAAGGTGGGGTCAGTTGGGTAGCTGGCTACACAGCGGAGCCGAGGGCGGAGTTAATTGAACTACGGTGGCTCCACTACACCAAAAATGAAGGAACAATCCCAGCGACATGGCGACTGGGGAACAAGGAGGTTAGGCACGGCTTGGCTCAGCGCTGAGCGCCGTAGAGGATGGCAGGTTAGGGAAGACAGTGGCATAGCGTGGCAGTGGACATGGACATGATGGCGAAGTTAGGCAGCCGTCCCACGCACGTGCAGCTGTGGTGGGTCAACGGGAGCAGTACCACATGGCAGCGATGGACGGCGCACAGCGTGACCGGGGTACCGTGCGATGAGATGGCGAGGCAGAGCAGCCAGGTCCACTAGCGCAGTGCGCGTGCGTGCGTGTGTGTGCATGGTGTGCTGGGCAGCAACGACAATGCGAGCTACAGCGCAGGGCCTGGCAGCAAGTCCAGCCAGTGCATGGGCAAGGCACGGGCAGGCGTCCAGCACGTGGCATAGTAGCAGCGGCGGTGCGAGCTGCGCGCCAGCGCATGGTCCTAGGCGGCCGTGGCCAGCAGCGCAAGGGCCACGCGCACGGGCGTGCTAGCATAGGCGTGGTAGTCAGGACGTGGCCAGCGTGGCAGCGCGCGCTGGGCGGGCTAGTAGCCAGTGCCCGGCCGAGCAGAGGCGGTGACCGCGGCCAGCGCCGGCTCCGTTCAAAATATGTGACTTGCACGATTTTTAAAGCTGTTGAAAAATCCTACCCGATGATCCCGTAGCTAAACCAGCTGTTCTATCCTCAAGAGGGTACATAGGGCTATCAAACTTAGCCAAAACATCAAGCCACTTCTTAACCCGATCGTTCTACGAAAATTGTCGAACATGGCTTCGTCGACCCATTTTCGGACTTACGCGAAATGACTAAACTTCAAACGGTTTCGCGTCGAATTCCATTCCCGAGCCACTCGATACACTAGCTAGCGAACGCCGCCCTCAACCGCACGTATTTTATCGTTGCCTATGAAGTTCGTACTACGAACTTTATCAAAGTTTCGCATAAACGTTCTATAGCATTTTGTTCGATAAAAATTCACTTAGAACCCTAAACGATATAAAGCGACATGAAATGTAGCATTTGTTTCTTGTTTCAGATGAACATTTCATGTGTCGTATATTGATTGATACCCTATATTACACACAAGTATGATGCTCATGTGGTGTTTTGCAAAAACTATACAATGTAACACCGATGGTGTTATAAATCTACCCCCTAAAACAAAATCTTGACCTGAGATTTCATGTACCTAGCGTGAGAAGGAGATAGGAAATACATTTCGACGCAGCAACTAACTATCAGAACCAGAAAGGAGGTGGGGGTAATGCTTCAATAGGTAACTATCTTGTTCCCATGTGGCCTCATCCTCTGAATGGTTTTGCCATTGCACTTTGTAGAACTTTGCCATACTGTTCCTGGTCACTCTTTCTTTCTCATCCAGGATTCTGACAGGGTGCTCAACATAAGTCAAATCTAGCTAGAGAGTAAGCCCTTCAATTTCCACAGCTTCATCTGGAACCCATAAACATCTCTTCAATTGCGATACATGAAATACATTGTGTACCGTAGATAAAATATCGGAAAGCTAGAGACGATAAGCAACTGGGCCACACTGCTCCAACACCTGATAAGGACCCACATATCGAGGGGCTAGCTTGCCATGGATACCAAACTGATGCACCCCTCTCATAGGAGACACCTTAAGGTACACATAATCCCCAACTTCAAACTCCAAGGGCCTTCTTCGCTTGTTAGCTTTGAGCTGCCTTCAAGTGATTCCGAATAATGCCTACTTGCTCTCGAGCCTCTTTGATGAATTCAGGCCCAAAGTACCCACAGTCTCCCACTTCAACCCAGTTGAGTGGTGTCCTACACTTTCTTTCATATCAAGCTTCAAATGGTGCCATGTAGATGCTTTCCTGGTAGCTATTATTGTAAGAAAATTTAGCTAACTTCAGGCATTCATCCCACTTCTCAGGAAAAGAAATGGCACAAGCTCTCAACATGTCCTCGAGCACCTGGTTCACCCTTTCTATTTGGCCATCAGTCTAGGGGTGATAGGCTGAACTACGGAGGAGACTAGTCCCAAGACACTCCTAGAGTTGCTCCCAGAAGCGAGAGACAAAAACGGATCCCCTATCAGAGATGATAGTAAGCGGAACTCCATGTAGGGTCACAATCTGATCAAAGTATATCTCAGCATACTTCCTGGCTGTATATGAAATCTTCACTGGGATAAAATGAGCAGACTTAGTGAGACGGTCCACAATGACCCAGATAGAGCTATAGCCCTTGGTTGTGCGGGGTAAACCCATAATGAAATCCATAGAAATATCTTCCTATTTCCACACAGGAATGGGCAAGGGCTGCAAATATCCTAGCGTACGAATGTGATCTGCCTTAATTCTACCACAAGTGTCACACTCCATGATGTGTCGGGTGATGTCCTGCTTCATGTGGGGCCACCAGTACAAGTGGTGCAGATCATGATACATCTTGTTGCTGCCAGGGTGAATAGATAGCTTTGAATGATGGGCTTCACTCAGAATCTTCCTTCTCAACTCATCACTGAATGGAACCACCAGTCTATCCTTGTATCTCACTACACCATGCTCATCAATACTAAAGTGAGGGCCACGCCCTTTGGCAATCAATTTTCTGATATGGGAATTTCTTCGGGATCTTCCCTTTGTTCCCGAATAATCTGCTCTAGCAATTTTGAGGTCAATGCAATGTGAGCCAACACCTCTGCGTGGTTGAGAGACAAAGGTGTTTCCTCAACCTGATGTGACTTTCAGCTCAAAGCATCAGCTACTACATTAGCCTTTCCTGGATGATAATGGACTTCTAAGTTGTAATCCTTTATCAATTCTAACCATCTCCTTTGCCTCATATTCAGCTCTGACTGAGTGAAAATATACTAGAGACTCTTGTGATCTGTAAAAATGTGCACGTTGTTACCCAATAGATAGTGCCTCCAAATCTTTAGAGCGTGGACCACAGCAGCCAGCTCTAAGTCATGAGTGGGGTAATTCACCTCGTACTTTTTCAGTTGGCGCGAAGCATAAGCTATCACACGCCCATCTTGCATGAGCACACATCCCAACCCCATCTTAAAGGCATCACAGTATACATCAAAGGGTCTGTTGATGTCTGGTTGGGCCAACACAGGAGCAGTGGTCAGAAAAGCCTTCAAAGCTTGGAAGGCTTCTTCGCAGGCTGGGCTCCAATCAAACTTAGCTTCTTTTTGGAGCATCTTGGTCATTGGAGAAATTTGGGATGAAAAGCCGATAGTACCCAGCTAGACCAAGGAACTGACAAATCTAGTGCATAGACTTGGGAGACTTCCAATCCAACACATCTTGTACCTTGCTGGGATCTACTGAAACGCCATCAGGTGTCAACATATGCCCCAAAAACTGCACTCGATCTAACCAAAATTCACACTTACTGAATTTGGCATACAGTTTGTGCTCCCTGAGTCGAGCTAGTACTATCCAAAGGTGTTGGGCATGCTCTTCATTATTCTTGGAATATATCAGGATATCATCGATGAATACAACCATAAACTTGTCCAGCTCCGGCTTAAAGACTGAATTCATCAGGTACATGAAGAAGGCAGGAGCATTGGTGAGACCAAAAGACATCACTAGGTACTCATACAACCCATACCTAGTAGAAAAGGTTGT
Organism: Miscanthus lutarioriparius; assembly: GCA_904845875.1. Taxonomy (NCBI): domain Eukaryota; kingdom Viridiplantae; phylum Streptophyta; class Magnoliopsida; order Poales; family Poaceae; genus Miscanthus; species Miscanthus lutarioriparius. The sequence goes on along the minus strand of CAJGYO010000019.1, from coordinate 4,860,981 downwards.
CTTTGGTATATCATGTGGTTCGATCTTGATCTGATGATAGCCTGATCAGAGGTCAATCTTTGAGAACACCCTGGCACCAGCTAGCTAATCGAACAAAGTATCTATGCGGGGCAAAGGATACTTGTTCTTAACTGTTACCGCATTAAGAGGGTGGTAATCCACACACATCCGCAGAGTGTCGTCCTTCTTCTTCACAAAAATGGCTGGGCAACCCCATGGTGAAGAACTAGGATGGATGAAACCTTTTTCCATCAACTCTCCTAGTTGTTTCTTCATCTCAGCCAATTCCCTAGGAGCCATGTGGTACGGGCATCTAGAGATAGGAGCAGTACCAGGCTCTAGCTCAATGGAGAATTCTACCTCTCTGTCTGGTGGCAACCCCGGAAGATCTTCAGAAAAAACATCTAGGAACTCACAAACCACAGGGATGGGGGTAAGATCAGGAGAGGCTTCAGCATGGGCAGCAACAGGTAAGACTAGATCTGAGGGTACAAGTAGAGACATCCTATCCTCAGAAGAAGAAAGTCATAACTCGACACTTCTTTGCTTCATATCCAAGACTACCCCATACACCCACAACCAGTTCATTCCAAGAATAGCGTCAATGCTTTGCCTAGGCATTATCATGAACTATAGGCGGTAAGTATGGGTGGCTAATACCAAGCTTACTATGTCCGTGCGGGTATTGTTGAACATTTGTGAACCCACGATACGGATTCCATAGGCATACAGTATAGCCATTAGTGGTAAGTTGTGCTGATCTATAAATCCTATGCTCATAAAGAAATGTGATGCACCAGAATCAAACAACACATAGGCTAGATGGAAATCGATGGTAAACATACCAGCCATTACTAGTTCCTGCTACAATATCTACTCAGCATCTGTGAAATGCACCTGTCTGGATCTGCTGGGCACTTTCTTCTTGATCACGGTCCTCCTGACTAGCCTAGAGTTCGCCGATGGTTGAGCAGACTGAGCTGGCTGGTTCTGGGGACACGCTCAGGCATAATGGCCATCTTTGCCACACTTGAAGCAAGCACTAGGCTTGTTTCCAAATCCCTGGTGAGGTGGAACCTGCTGTCTCTAAGGCTACTGGGGCTGCACCTGCTTCGTGGGTGCACGATATTGTGTGGAAGAAGTCTGAGAAGTTTGCTGGGTCTGCCAAAATGAAGGCTCGCCTGATAATTGATAGGGCCCCCACTGGACAACCTGTACCTTCTAAGTATGAGGGTGGCTAGAAGACCCCACAACCACCCGCTTCTTCTTCCACTCTGCCTGGGAATCCTGCTGCAAGCCGTCCATGGTGATGGTAGTGTTCATCAGTGCCCCGAAGGTCTGATAGTTCGCCGTGTACAGCTTCTCCTGAAGGATATAAGAGAGGCCACGAAAGAAGCGGTCCTTCTTCTTCTTGTCAGTGTCCACATGAATGCTAGCATACTGAGATAAGTGATTGAACTTATTAACATAGTCCATCACTGTCATACTCCCTTGACGCAGCTCTAGGAACTCAGTCAGCTTCCGGTTGATGACACCAGCAGGAATATAGAACTCTCTGAATGCTGTGGTGAACTCCTGCCAGGTTGCCGGATGATCTGGCTGTTGCATGGCATGGAAGGTATCCCACCATGCACTCACGGACCCCAATAGCTGCTGCGCTGCAAAGTGCACCTTCTGCTCGTCGGCCACGTTGAGCAACAGAAACTTCTGCTCCAGAATGCGAAGCCAGTGCTCCCCATCCAGGGGCTCATCTGTCGGTGTGAAAGTGGGTGGGTGAGTCTTGAGGAAATCCTGGTAAGAGGAGGGTCCCTTTGGACGGCGAGCACCACCCCTGTTCCCACCATTGCCCCCGTGGCCACCGCGGGCGAAGCCAGCGATAGCTTGTGCCATTATCTCCATGGCACGGGTTGACTCTCGACGAGCAGCCAACAGTTCCACCATCATCTCAGCGTGAGTCATTGGCGGTGGTGGTGGCGGCGAAAAGGATGAGGAGCCAGAAGTGGAGCCTCCTGACTCCCCCCGCCGCCGTGCTCATTCGCTCGGCCACTCTCGCCTTGGCCCTCGCTAAGACCGTGAGCTGCTCCAGCACTGGTGTTCCCACGTTTGGACCTTAGATTCATCTATAAGAGATAGGAACCATCCATTTAGAACAACCTTCCCAATCAGAAACCAGGGATTAGAGAAATGACAACATATTTATTGTAGCATTCCTTTAGTTAGTCCTATCCATTTACTAATCCAATTATACGTGAAGGGGAATTTTAGTTTAAGCAAGATGCTATTATCATGACGCATGTATCGTCCTATACGTTCACTCAAGCTAGAATATAGCGGCATTCGCAAAAAAAATCGGCACATCGCACACTCATTTTCCGTACGCTAGACGATTTGTAACGCAACGTAAGTCAGTGTACCTGCAGAAAACTGATTAGATAAAACCAGTTCCGCTATCCTAGATAGACCATATTGCTAGGGCTTATACTTATTTAACTAACTTAATTGCATCCTACTTTTCACAAAACTTTTGTTGGTCAAATTTGTAAATTTTGAAAAAAGATGATGAAACTTGTAACCATTATTGGCTCTGATACCAACTATGGTAGAACCGCCTGAAATAACACGCTTATGGAGGTGCTCATCTTCCACCAGACAGTAAGCACCTCGAAAACAAGCTACAGCGGGCGGTATCCGTCGGGCACACCCTAAGAGAGAACCCGAAAGATCCATATTTTTCCCAAGGATACAATAATGAGAACGAGTTACAATACTTGTCTATTTCATACATCAGAGTTTCTTAAAAATTACATTATTAAAGTACCAAATGTCAGAGTGCGGAATGATAAACAGCGAAATTTAAAATAAGCATCTAGCGATAAGAACGAGGATCCGTCTGAGCCCACCAGAAGAATCCTCCACACAAGTTACTTCTTATGCATCACCTGCAACAGGGGTAAATAAACCCTGAGTACACAATGTACTCGCAAGACTTATCCAACTAGTGGGAAATAATTTCCTGACTTCAAGGAATATGATAAGCTTTATGGTTTGCTGGTTTTCTTTTAGCAGAAAGCAATCCTAATAGTGAGTCCTTATTTATGTTATTATTATCAGCCGCATTAAGTTATTATCTATCCAGTCTATATAAGCACATGTTCTACTTTCAAGCAAGAGTTGAGCGATCAGTTCCATTTCATCACATTTCATCTTTCAGTTCTTACTACGGTGCTAGACATGAAACAAGCCGTACCGGATCGCCCGGTGATTCACGAATCAATGCCCCCAGCTGGGTACCCCGAAAACATACGACCCGCTTGCACCCCAGGCACAAGCAGGACTAACCCATCACCCTCCTGTCCTAGGTGTCCAGTCCCAGTCCAAACTTGGACTCCAAGCCCCCACTCCTGAGTCCTGGACTCAGTGCGGTGCAAGGACCTCCACCATCTCCGCCTCTAATGAGTCGGTCCAGAAAAAGCCGGATCCACGATAAGAGAGCAACGAGTCTTCCCTGCGCCCATACCCATATATGTGCTCGGGATAATAAATCTGTGACTTACCCACGATGCATTATGCAACGATCGGTCCTTAATTGACACAGACAGGGAAAAAGTGTAACCGATCTATGCCCTATTGGCCACAGGACACAACCCCTTACACCCACTAGTACCCAAACCATATCCCTACCGGGGCGCCATTTTTCCTTTCCATCATTTATCATGAGTGATCATAATTATCACCTATTTGTGAGTAACGACAGGTTACCTACGCTACCGAAATCCTGAGCATAGCAACTACTCGACCTGCACTAGTAGGACTCATAGGTAGATATATTCATGCATGCAGTTTTCATAAAATGCATGTAACGTAAATGCACATCATAGATATATATTCAGTGATCATTAAAATAGGGATTATGCACCGGAGCGTGCCTTGGGCAGGCGACGGGTCAGTGAGGTCAGCACCAAAAGGCCTTGGGGCTCCCTCCTGCACGAGGATCTCCTCATACTCCTCGATGACCTCCTCGTACTCATGTTCGTCCACCGGCATGAACTTTACCAACTCGTGATCTATATGCATGAAATGATAACGCAACACTTAATATTGCAGCAACAGCAACTCTTAAAATAAGAATATATCTATCAAACTACTAAGTGGGTTCTACCCACTAAAGTGCTTAGCTATCTACTGTTACCACTAACAAGTATGAAGCATGGCATAGATTATTATAGCAACTATAGGCATTCTCACCCCTAATGCTGATTTACTCTATATACGATAAAGCAAGGATAATAGCTACTTTATTTAGCAACCTACTCTAGGGCTACAAAATTTACAGCAAGTAAATAATAATCTAGTGAGCCTACTGTAAAAATTTTATAGCTATAGCTAACACCAATTTACCACAAAAATTCCTACAAATATTAAGCTACATAATACTAAGCTATCTAGTTTGAATTTATGAACCCACCATTGTCATAGCTAACTGTAATCTAACTACACTAACTGGTGGATGGTATTTTTGTGAATCTAACAAACTTAGTTCAAACTAATATTGAATAAACATTCCCGAATTTTCTGGAAAATGAAAACTGATTCCTATCTCGTGGTCCAACTTGAGCGGCTCGGCCCAACCTGGCGCAACGCGCGTGCCAACGGCGCGGCCTAGCCGAATGACGGCCCGCGGCGGGGAGGACCCGCGTGCGCCGGTCAATATGCAAAAGCACCCTCGGACTACTATGTAATCCTATGAGAGCTAAGCGTACTATTCCGCTAGTCTACCATCTTACAGCTACGCCTCCAGAACTTCCTACCTTCATTACAACGACACCCCCCGGCCACCCGCGCGTGCACCGGCACGACGACGCTGGCACCGGGCGGCTACGCCAGCGAGCATAGCCCCTCCCCACCCTAACTACGGGACCAATGCTTACCTAGGAGCAAACACGAAGCGCCAGGCGAAGGAAGCGTGAGCCAGGACGTAGCAGCGAGGTCGGACCATGGTGGCGGAGACCCTGTAGTCACGGCGATGGCATTCCGGTGAATGTCAGCAAGGTCGGGGCAAAAGGGGTAGCTAGTGAGCTCAAGTGACTCACCACGGAACCCCTCGAGGTGGTGGTTCGTTCGGAGATGGCCCGAGCCGAGTTGGCCGTGTGCGCACGGGCGGTGCGGCGGCGCACGACGATGGCACAGCCACATCAGGGAAAGCTGGGCTATGGTAGCGCTATGGTCGAGGTGCGCAGGGTGCTTAGCAGGTGGAGACGAGGCTAGCAGCGCAAGGAATTGCAACGAGATGCTTCGGATACGTGGCTTGCCTACGACGCATGCCCGTCCGGTCTTAAGGACCCGGCGGAGCGGTAGCTCCAAATTGGGGTTTGGCAAGGCAAGGTTCGCTGCAAGGTGGGGTCGGTTGGGTAGCTGGCTACACAACGGAGCCGAGGGTGGAGTTAATTGCATTGCGGTGGCTCCACTACGGCAAAAACGGAGGAACGATCCCGGCGACATGGCGACTGGGGAACAGGGAGGTTAGGCATGGCTTGGCTCGACGCTGAGCGCCGCAGAGGATGGTAGGTCAGGGAATACAGTGGCATAGCGTTGCAGTGGACACGAACGCGATGGCGAAGTTAGGCAGCCGTCCCATGCGCGTGCAGCCATGGCAGGTCAACGGGAGCAGTACCGCGCGATAGCGATGGATGGCGCATAGCGCGACCGGGGTACCGTGCGACACGATGGCGAGGCAGAACAGCCAGGTCCACTGGTGCAGTGCGCGTGCGTGCGTGTGTGTGCGTGGTGTGCCGGGCAGCAACAACAGCGTGAGCTGCAGCGCGGGGCCCAACGGCAAGTCCGGCCAGTGCGTGGGTAGGGCGTGGGCAGGCATCCAGGACGCGGCACGGCAGCGGCGGCGGTGCGAGCTACGCGCAAGCGCATGGTGGTAGGCGGCCGCGGCCACCAGCGCAAGTGCCACGCGCGTGGGCGTGCTAGCACAGGTGTGGTAATGAGGACGCGGCCGACGCGACAACGCACGCTGGGTGGCCAGGTCGAGCAGAGGCGGTGACCGCGGCCAGCGCCGGCTCCGTTCAAAATATGTGACTTGCACCCTTTTTAAAGCTGTTGAAAAATCCTACCCGATGATCCCGTAGCCAAACCAGCTCTTCTATCCTCAAGAGGGTACATAGGGCTATCGAACTAAGCCAAAACATCAAGCCACTTCTTAATCCGATCGTTCTACGAAAATTGTCGAACATGGCTTCGTCGACCCATTTTCGGACCTACGCGAAATAACTAAACTTCAAACGGTTTCGCATCGAATTCCATTCCCGAGCCACTCGATACACTAGCTAGCGAACCCTGTCCTCGACCGCACGTATTTTATCGTTGCCTATGAAGTTCGTACTATGAACTTTATCAACGTTTCGCATAAACGTTCTATAGCATTTTGTTCGATAAAAATTCTCTTAGAACCCTAAACGATATAAAGCGACATGAAATGTAGCATTTGTTTCTTGTTTTAGATGAACGTTTAAAGTGTCGTATATTGAGTTATACCCTATATTACACACAAGTATGATGCTCATGCGGTGTTTTGGCAAAAATTGTATAATGTAACACCGAGGGTGTTATAGGCCTCGGCAAGCCCACGTGCACGAAGTCGGGACGGGCAACGACGTAGAGGCACAAGCGGACGTGACGGCAGCGTGCTGTGGTGCGACGGTGACAGCATGGTGCAGCGGGCTAGCGTGCAGCACGGTGTCGGGACGGCGGCGGTGCAGCGGTATAGGCGGACAGCATCCACTCGGACAGAGAGGAACAACGCAGCGCAGCGCAGCGCAGACGCGACGCGACGCAACACAAAGGCAGCGGCAGTGACACGGCGAGGCAGGCGGTAGCGGACCGGCCAGGGCATCGGGCCTGCGACGACGACGACACCGTGCGGCCAGGCCAAACGGTCCTCAGCAAGCCGCCAAGCGCAGCGGTGCGCATGTGTGCGTGCGTGCGTGCGTGCACTAGACGAGCCGGCGCTGCGACGCCGTGCCCCCGAGGCACGGTGACCGCGCCCACGTGAGGAACCGGCCGAGAACATTATGCGCACGATTTTTAAAGCTTCGAAAAATCTAAAACGTTGATCTAATCGCCAAACCACCTATCGATTCTTAAGAGGGCATATTAGGCTACTAAAACAAGCCATAATACAATACCACTACTTAACCCAATTCTCCTACAAAAACTACCAAATATAGCTTTGTCAACCCGTTTTCGGACTTAAGAAATCGACTAAGTCTTGGGTTGAATTTGCGTCAAATTCGATTTTCAAACTATTAGATATGTCAGCTAGTGATGTCATTTCTCGACCACAGGTATTTCATCGTCATCTACAAAGTTTGTACTTAAAACTTTATTCAAGTATCACATATATGTTCCATAACATTTTTGCTTAATAAAAATGATTTTAAACCCTAAATGATACAACATGATTATTAAATTAACTTTCATTATGCATTTCCGTTGACCGTTTTGAGTTACGAAACTTGATCTACACTCTATATTTCATGCATCAACACATAGACATGATGCTCATGACATGTTTTAACAAATGATTTACAGTGTAACACCGATTAGAGCTAATTTTTAGTATTAATGGCGCTAATCAGGCACAACGACGCATACGTGTTTCGTTTTCAGGCCTCACAATCATTCAAAGTCCAACAGGATAGCAGTAGCATTGCTACGCGATTGCAGCAGAAGCACCGCAAATCTCTGGATGGATTTGATCTGATGTGATGCGACGGTGACTAATAGACCGCTTGATTACTGACAGGTTCGCACCACCAATAATGCCGGGGTTTATGGTCCTGTTGAGCAGGACTTGCTCCTTCTACGACTGATTTATTACGAGAGAAAAATAATATTTCTATGGCTAAAATGTAGGGCTAACAAGCAAACAGAGCCTATGATTACTTTCTTTTCTTCTTGTCTCGGGGATCTTCTTGTCTTGGGGATCAATTTGATCGAAGTACAGTACTCAATGAACAGAAAACCGCAGACGGACAGCAGCTGGGTCCTGAAGGCTGCTGGAGCCAATGAATGGCAGGGACGGGCAGACAAGGGTAGCTACTGAGCACCATGAACATGTATCCTGTGCTCCCGTGCCATTACATGCTCTCATTCCAATCCAAAAAAAAAAACATCAAAGTGTGCAAGAGAGAATCAACCAAAAATATGTTAGCATGTATGGGTACATGATGTAAGATGCATGTTCATACAAAGTCTGAGGTTCAATAAAGTTTTGTGCAAGGAGAAACTGTACGAATATAACTCTAGATACCCACGGCGGAAGACATGGGCCGCACCATCAGAGGTAGTCCAGCCCACAAGATCAAGGCGTGCGGCGTGCGGCACTAGTCGGCATTCACCGCAAGACTTCTAGAGGATATCTCGAAGACAGAGGTAGATCTGTTCGGATATGCGAGATATTGTATATTTGTATTCCTTGTAATGCTTATCAATTTAGTAGATATAGATCTAACTGACCCGTGAGCCCTACCCTCATCTATATATAAAGGCGGGTAGAAGACCCCCTCAAACTCATCTCATCTCATTCACAATCAATATAATCCGACGTTGGGTTTTACGTCGTATTAGTGGCCTGAACCTGTTTAAACCTCGTGTCCCTTGCGCTTGTGTTACCATGATCATGCACACCTCCACCACACAATCTACCATCGTGGGTATACTCCTCGGTGGACTATCGAGCATATTTAACAGAAACAAAAAAGAGAAAATCAACATACAATTGAGTCAGAGCTAACTGTTCACCTAGACCCGCATCAGGCTGATTTTCCTTTTTCTTTTTTGGTTTCTCCTCCAATAACTTTGTTGGACCTCAAATTTTGTATGAGCATGCATCATGTACCCACACATATTTTCTTTTGATTTTCTCATGCATATTTTCATTTTTTTAATGTAAGTATGTAATGCTCTATATTCTCTTTTGATTTTTTTTAGTGGCACGAGAGCACGGGATACAAACTTTGAGCACCATATATCTAGGAACGTCTCTATGCTCCCATGCCCCCTTCAAAAAAAAATCATCAAAATATGCATGAAAACTGAATAAAAACTATTAATAGATAGATGATGAAAGACATGTGCTCATGCAAATTTTGAGGTAGAAGGAGAAACCAAAAAGAGAAAATCAGCATATTTGCTCGGTCAGGTGCACGGATACAAGGATCCACAACCTGCATGCATGCTTATTTGTGTTTTCTTGGGGTCCCCATGCACAAAACTTTTGTTCATCCTCAAATTCTATAATGTGCATTTTTACATCGTCAACATTTCTATATCTTTGGTTGAATTTTTAGTGCATATTTTAACAGATTTGTTCGAGGAGGGAGGCAGCATGGGAGGGGTAGGAGGAGTCGTATCCGTTAATCTGCTCGCCGTTAATTGGAGTCAGGAAGACGGCCATGCACAAAGACGATATATAGGTGCATAATCAAACCTTAATTATTTGTGCATATTTTGTTAATTGCGTTCCGTTTTCAGGCCTCACAGTTATTCGGAATCCAGTAGGATGGATGTAGCGTCACGTTAGCAAACACCTAAATCACCTACTATAAAAAAATAAACACCGGACTTATACATAAGGAGGGGAATCGGACGGCTGCGAAAGTTATTATTAAGGGGCTAAAAGGACTTTTTTTATTTTAGACAGGACACTTTTTTTTTTGAAAAAAAAGTGTTAAAGCCAATTTCACTTTGGGCCATCGTTGAGAATGGCGATGGTGGGGTTTCTAGGCCCAAATAGCCTCGAAACTCGTTTTGATTAGACTTGTCCATTCTGCTAAAAAAAAGATTAGACTTGTCCATTGGCCACGTGACCCAGGTATTGAGTAATGGAGATCATCTTCCATGTTCAAAAAAAAAAAAAAAAAGGTTCGCCGCCGAAGCACACGCTCGTGAGTCGTGACCGCCGACCATTCCCTCCCTGTTCCCTGCCACCTCAAGTACTTGGACGCCGAGCACGCCGTGAGCTTCGCCGCTGTGAGCTCGAAGTACCGTTCGTGGATCGTCCGCGTCGGGCCTCGGGCGTCGGGGGTTTCCCTTCCCTGGCCAGTGGCCACCGTCACCACGGTGGCCCGCGGGCAGAGACAATCGGTGTTCGACTGCGAGACGGGGGCAGGTCGCCAATGGCCCGCGCCCCATTTAATTTCCCCCAAGTAGGAGCTAGGCCCTCTCTCGCATGCCCAGCATCTGGTGCCAGCCCGACTTCCCGCCCTGGTTCGAGGTCCTCGACGTCTGCTTCTCCTCCTGGACCGACGCCGACGGGCAGCTCACGAACTGCTCCTGGTTACCCCTGCCACCGCCGCGCCCCTGTTCCCAAAATCGTGAACGACGACGGCGTGCGGATCGACCGGGGGGCCTCCGATCGTGGACGTCGAGTCCTACGCCGTCGTCGGCCTATATATTCATACTGATCTCCATCATGAGAGATCCTTTCACTCTCCGAGACGCTGGCACCCTGTCGTTTGACACATATGAGGAAGAATGGCACTATATATGTGGATCGCAAGAAACACTTGCCTTTCATAGTCGAAGCTGTCCCATATGAGTATGATGGCCAAAACCTCTACCTTGGCAGGTCCAGGAGCAAAGATTGGAATGACCTTACCGCGTACGTACCTAACAGAGACAGAGACCAAGATGGGCACTGCTGTTGAGGTCGCCCCTAAGTTGGTTGTAATCCACAACTTCTTTCGGTTCTCTGTTCTTGGTCCTCCTCTTTGTTATGCTCGGCGCTTATTATTGACGGGGTAGCTTATTATCGATAGAATATCGTCGACACTCCTTCGAGGGGTATCCTACGAAGGTAGATTGATCGGCGGAGATGCGTGTAATCGAGAACAAGAAGGCAACAGAGATACACGAGTTAAACAGGCTCAGGCCGTCAGTATGACGTAATACCCTACTCATGTGGTCTGTTGGATTGTATTGGCTATCGTATGATATTACATGAGTTTGGATGGGGTCCCTGCCCGCCTTATATAGTCCGGAGGGCAGGGTTACAAGTCGGTTAGATCTAGGAGATAACCGGTAAGTAATGACATATTACAGGAATCATGGGATCATACGTATCTAACAGATCTCGTAGTATCTTCAGGATATCTTTCCGGTGTTTTGCGGGAGACGCCGAGCAGCGTCGTACCCCGCAAGGCTTCATCTTGTGGTCTGCCGTGGGTATCTAGGGTCGTACCCCCTACAGCTAGTCCCCGAGCACCTTGTATCCGTTGTGCAACGCCGTCTTGAGCTTGTCCGAGCAGGTGCGAACAAAGCTGAGCAATCAAACTCATGGCCCGACCACCGTGATGAGTTGCTGAGTAGTTGTGAGCAGTCGTCGAGCAGCGTGAACCATCGCCGAGCAGCGTGAACTGTCGCCGAGCAGCGTGAACCATCGCCAAGCAGTGTGAACCCAAGTACGGCTTGCCATAAGGGTGTAAGGAGCTCAAGTTCAGAATCAAAAACTTCCTCGCAGTGGACCAAGTGTGTCCATTTAGAGCCCGACCACAAGAAAGGGAGATAGTCTTCATCAGCTTTAAGAGGCGCGGAGTCTTCCAGATTAAAGCAAACACACTCACCAGAAGGTGAAGTGTGCCCATTTAGTCCCCGAGCCTGACAGTAGGTGACGTAGTCACATGGTGCCAAGGTCCAAAGTAGAAGAAAAGTAGAAGACCAGCCGAGCAGGCAGCCAGTCTCCGGGCGTAGCCCCGAAATAAGAAAAACACATTCATCGCAAGGTGAAGTGTGCCCACTTAGTCCTCGAGCCTGACAGTAGGTGACGTAGTCACGTGGTGCCAGGGTCAGAAACAGCAGTCATCAGAAGAAACTCCCCAGTGCGGTGAGGATTCAAGTCGTATTGCTGACGTAGTCCCCGAGACACAAGTGGAAATTTTGGAGAAAACAAATCGCGGAGAAAATACCGGAGTAATGGTTGTATAGTAGTAATTACTGAGCCGTAACAGTTGGCGGAGAAGTCGACAAATATTCGATGAGCAGTAACAAATTATGACGATAGATGGTCGATACGGGCTGTAGTTGCGCGAAAGCCTAGGTAAAGGCCCACCACGCTGTTGCAGAGAATTCGGAGAGGTGTAAATCGTGGGAGCGATTTTCCAAAAACCCTTGAATGCGAAAGGTGGGCGGAGTGATTTATAACTGCGCCGCCGCACCCCGCGCTCCCACCTTTGCCATTTTGCCATTTCATCTTCCTCCTCAACCCTCGCATTTCCAGATTCACACGCGCTCCCGCCGCCAATCCCAAAATAGATCTGAGAGATGGCGCCGAAGAAGGGAGCTAGAAACCCGAAGAAGGCGGCCGCCTGAGCCAGCCGCGACAACGAGTGGGTGCCGTCGATCATGGGGGAGGCGGAGATCAACAGGATGGTGGAAGCGGCCGTTCTCCCGGACCGTGTCACCGTCGGATGGCGGCCAGCCAACGGTGAGCCCTTTCCAATGCCCCATACCGACGAAGCCGTAGTTTTTGCGGATTATTTCTGGCGCGGGTTAGGTTTTCCCGTTCATCCTTTCTTGAGGGATCTGTTAGAGTTCTGGGTCATTAGTCTGTGCAACCTCCACCCAAACATCATCTTGCACATCTCCATCTTCATCCATTTCTGTGAGGCATATCTCGGAGTTCTTCCCCACTTCAACCTCTTTCATTATCTATTCTGGCTGAAGAAGGGTGGCGGCGAATCGAAGGTGGTCGGCGGCGAATCGAATGTGGTCGGCGGCGTGTATCTTTAACTCCGTGATGGGATGGCGAGTGAGTACATCACTATACCGCTGAACACCTCGCTGAAGGGGTGGAATGCCAAGTGGTTCTACTTGAAGCAGAGCCATCTCACCATCCGCAGCGACGTCGACCACGTTCCAGAGAACTAGAGGAGCTGGTCGGAGAACCCGAGCAGTGCCAACATGGAGCAGGTGAGGGAGCTCCTCGACCTTCATAGTGTGTCGTGTCCAGCCCTGCAAGGAGAGGGCCCACGTGGGCTATGACTTCAAGGGTGACAACGATGGTACCCGAGAGAGCACAGGAAGGCTAACAAAGGATGAAGTGCTAGAGCGGGCCGCAGAGCTATTCGCTCCAAATGCCTCGTTCAGCGTGTCAAAGCAGACGAGGGCCTTCAACTGTACCAATCCGCCTCCTCAGGTAAACATCCCAATTGTTTTGTTCCTGATGCTTGTTATCCTTTACCATTACTGAGCAGTGAACTGATGCACTCATGGAAAGATCCATTCGCAGGAACGAGCGGTGTACTTCTCAGGCGTGCCGAGGGGCGATTGGCCGTAGGCGGTAGACGCTCGACCACCAGTTCAACCTGAGGAGGGTGTCGCCTGCGCATCGTTAGAATCCAGAGGCACCGACACTAGTCGGACGGAGAGCACTCCCCAGTGTCGAAGAAAGTTCGGGCGAACAGGGCAGCGGCAGATGAGCCGGCCCGAAAGAAGAGGAAGACGGCGGGTGCCATTCCCCACAAGCCGGACGGCATCTCACTTGGTGGTGACCAGACCACTCACACGTAGAGTGTGGTGACGAGTCAATCTGATACAGAGCAAGGCACACGGAGGAGTTAAACCCGTCCGTCCACACGTGCGAGCAGCCGGGGGCTGGTCTCGGCGCAGAGGCGACACCGACAGATCCCGTCTCAGAGTCCCCGGGAGCTCGATAGCCCGTGGAGGAGTCAAGCGCCCCTGCTGGTGGACTTGGGGGCGGCAAAAAGTTGGCGCCGATGGCGGACGGGTCGGCGGCGGTGCCTGGGGCAACTGCGGTAGCCGCCGGGGCTTTAGAGGCGGACACTGGAGTTGCCGACGCCGCGCCGGAGTCTGCAGCTGATAAGCCGGTGGTGCCCGAGTGTGGCAGAACCGTCTAATCTAATGCCTCCCAGGAGCGCTTGTCTTCCATTAGACACTAAGCACTCAAGGGAGAACACCAAATTACTCGGTTCCGTCGGGCATACCCCAGGGGAGAACTCGAAAATCCATATTTTTCCAACAGGATCACAAATGAGAGAATAAAGCTTACATCATTCTTAACTATTTCTTACATCACTTTACATGTACATCAGAGTATAACATTTATTATTATAAAAGCGGAATGTAATCATATTATCAGAGTTATGAATAATTTAATATAACAGCGGAATATAAACATGTGATCAGAATTATAGCGGAAATAAATAGATATTCATGGCATAATGAAGCATTAGTATAACTATGACAACAGATTATAATGCTTTCATTTATAAGAACATTTGGTGAGAGTTATAAATAAAACTACGATCGTAGCGTAGAGGAAATCCTCTCTGAGCCCACTTGGAGGAATCCACACACAAAGGTCAACTCTAGCCTACACCTGTCACCTACAACAGGGGGAATAAAACCCTAAGTACTCAATTGTACTCAGCAAGACTTACCTAATAGGAGGAAAGAAAAGACTCTAAGGATATGCAAGGCTATCTGGCTGGTGGTTTATTGTATTCGCAGGAAGCATTACTACGCGTGCGTCCTTATATTCGATTTTTATTAATAGCCGCATTGGTTCATTAACTAACCATTCTATGTAAGCACCTGTGCTACTTTCAAGCAGGTGGTAAGCAATCAGATTTTCTTTTTCCATCTTCCATCTTTCATCTTCAGTTCTTACTACGATGCTAGACCCAAAAACAAGCCGTACCGGATTGCCCGACGATTCGTGAATCAATGCCCCCAGCTGGATACTTCGAAAACACACGCCCCGCTTATACCCCGGGCACAAGCAGGACCAACCCATCACCCTCCTATCCTAGGTGTCCAGGTCCCTATCCAAACTGGGACTCCAAGCCCCCGCCCCTGAGTCCCGGACTCAGTGCGGTGCAAGGACCTGCTCCACCAAAAAGAAACCCTAACAATCGGTCCAGAAAGAGCCGGATCCACGACAAGAGAGCAACAAGTCTTCCAAGCACTCATACACAAGTATGTGCTCGGGATAATAAATCTGTGACTTGCCTCGATACTTATGCAACGACCGGTCCTTAACCGACACAGACAGGGAAAGCAGTGTAACCAAGCCATGCCCCACGTCCACGGCGACACAACCTCTTACACCCACCAATACCCAAACCATATCCCTGCTCGGTCACCATTTTCCTTTCCACCATTTTTATATTTTCCAAGTGATAATAATCCAATAATATATTTCCTATCTCTCGCGAGTGACCGGCAATCACTCGACTTCTACCGGAGTCCAGTAGCATAGCATTCTACACGATCCTGTAATACTAGTAAGACTCATAGGATAAGGATTTATATATGCAAGTGGGTTTCATTCAACTCCTTAAAACTTAATGCACAAATATAATTTAAACTGCAAAAAAGTAGGGGTTATGCACCGGGGCTTGCCTGGGTAAGATATATATTAAAAAGTTAGTATCTGCATCTTCAGATCATCCACATCATCTGAATAGAAAACCCATTGTGTCATCTCCTGTAGAGAATATCATTACACCATCTTCGGATTCCCAATCATCCTCCAATTGATCCGTTGACCCATCATCGTACCTATATGATATGCAATGTGATGCAATGCAAGAAGTAATTAATCAACTGCAACAGTGATTCGCAAAATACGATTTACGCCTCTTAATGTTAACGAGCTAGTTCTAATGACAACCGTACTTATCTACGTATCCATGTTGTCGAATAAGGCGTTATTTTCCAACAATCATTTTAGTTATAAAGCCCAAGGTGTTTCTTTATTCCCTTCTATCGATTTAATCTTTATTCGCAATAGGACATCCTTATCTATTTAGCAAACTAATTATTCTGGAGCTACAAAAATTACAGTGAGTACCAAATATTGCTAGGAGCCTACTATACAAATTTTAGATCCAACACTATTACCAATTTATCACAACAATTTCTACAAGTTTCTATTTTTACAATATTAAGTACCTTAAATTAATTATATAGCTTCCAAGAATATTACCACACTATGTGAACAAACTACACTAACAGGTAGATCATGATTTTAGGAGACTAACAAAATTGGTTTCATAATTTTTGGACAACTATATAAATTTATATTGATTGTATAAGTTCATTTACGAAACTGAATTAACAACCACTCTAGGAACTAAAGAAGGCCAGTGGTCAACAAAACGTCCCAGCGGACGCGTGGCCTCAGACGCGGCCCATGATCGGCTAACCGGCCAGGCCCAAAGGCGCTCGCGCAGCCCAGGCGGGACACACGGACAGCGGCCCTGGCGGGGCCCAGCACGCACAACCCAGCAGTGCGGCGCGGCCCACCGACCAGGCGTGGCCCAACTAGGGCGCGTGGCCCAGCGGATGAGCGGCTAGCCCACGCGCAGGAGCAGGTCGGCCCAGGTGCGGTGGCAGGCCGGCCTAGCGCAGCATGGCCTAGTCTCGGCGCGTGTTTATGAAGAAAAGACCCCCAGTTTTTAGCTAATCAACCTACGATCTAGCTCACTATTCAAATGAGTCAAGTATTTCGCAATAAGGACCATGTATAAAACTTCTGCTTGGATTTATACACTTTTCTTCATCCTCCACATATAGAGGAGCAGAGGACGGTAGAGGAGCTCCGGCCGACGACCAACGAAGGTGATGTGCAGGGCAGTGAGGCGACCATGGCGCACCGGCGGGCGGTTGCGGCACGGTGGCTGGCGAGGCATCCCTTCGGCACCAGCGGACCAGGCGCTGAAGGTGGAGCCCACAGTGGCATCGGTGGCGCGCGGCAACCCGACTCGACAGCATCGGCATGGCGCGAAGGCGAGGCGGTGCGGAGCTCGGCACAAGGCACGACAGGGTCGCGGGCGGCCGGATGCGGCACGGCAGCCCGGCGGTGGTGGTGCGGCACGCAGCGAGACCGAGGGGCATGGGCCAGCGCGAGGCCATGGCATGCACGCGGGGTGGCAGCACGCGGAGCTGCGAGGAAAGGAGGAGGCGTGCCGGATGGCTCCACGGCGCACTAGGGAAACATGAGTAGCTGCGACGGAGCTGAGACGTCGTGGCAAGCAGTGAGGGAGGGAAAGCCAGCAAAGTCGTACACGGTAGCAGCAGCTCGGCCAACTTCTTTTAAGGCATTCTCAGAGAAAGGACGCGATGGAGAGGGAGCAGTGGCACGATGACGGAACTCGACGACGCGACGCGACGCTAATAAACCAGAGTTGATTGATTTAGAACAGGAGGAACACACTACCGACAACAAGCGACGGAGAAGGGCAGGGAGACGTCCCATCATCGTTGTGGATCCACTCTCTCGCTAGTCAATAGCTAAACCAAGGCTTTTCAACTGAGCGTGCTTCCCAAAATAAACACGCGAGTCTATATATATATACCTATAGATATTTCTATCGATTTACTAATTTTGACAATTAGCAATATCTAGGAAAAGGAGATTTTTAACAAAGCTCGAATTTTAATTAGATTCGAAAGCTATATATATATATCGTTCTAGTTATTTATGGATTTTATTTTATTTATAAAAGTCGCTTTTCATGCTTAATCTAATAGAACAAACCATTCTCTATTTACTTGTTAGAATCGTTATTGGACATTCCTAAATATCTTTACGCACTGAGTAATTTAACTTGGGCGTTTATTCGAGTCCACAAAACTGGGTCACTGGATTCACGTATCACACTAAGTATATTTTAAATTAAAAATTCTAAAAACTCATTTCAAAAATTTGGCTTAGGCCTAAATCGAGGTGCTAAACAAGCTCGTAACACCGGGAGTGTTACACCGAGGAGCAGACGATGCTCCCTCAGTCTTCGGAGGGCGTGGTCAGATGCGTTGTCCGGCCACCAAGCCCCCTGGTGATGCCGCCAGCTGCGGAGGAGGAGGACGAAGTGGAAGAACTCGAACGTGAGGAATCATGACCCCAAGCTGTCTAAATCCTCTGCAAGCGAGGTGATGAAGTGGTGGTCGTCGAGGAGGAGGACACCACCAGGGAGCTCAAGAGGCTGGAGTCCACCCTGTCGACGACGATGAAACAGATCAAGGTTAGCATTGCATCATCAATGTTCATCTTTAACGTTGGAGATTGGAGTTCGTCATAGTCTTGATGCTTTTACAGGGGATAGCTCAGACTATCGAGTAACGGTGCCAACTGATCAAGAGGATGGAGCCCCTCGCCAATGAAAATGCAAAACTGAAGGAGGCGATGAAGCTCATGGAAAAAACATACAGAGGGCCCAGCACAAGCGGGACCATGCCGAGTCTCAAGCGCGGGATCTGGAATACCAGAAGGGGGCTCTGTCCGAGCAGTTGGCGACCATGTCCGAGTAGTTGTGGGGCAAGTTCAAGCAGCTTGCGCCGTCTTCGAGCGGCTAGTGAGTGTGTTCGAGCAGCTAGAGCAGAAGTCAGAGCAGCTCCAAAATGTCTCCGAGCAGAGAAAAGGTATGGCGTATCGATGATTTTGCTTTGCATTGTTGAACAGTCATATTGTTGCTGATGACTGTTGTGCTTGTAGAGCAAGATACGAAGCTCGGCCAACTGCGCCAAACTGTCGGGCAACTCCAGGAGCAGGAGAAGAAGGCGAATGGGCGAGCGGAGAAGCTAGCCTAGGAGCTGAAAGGTGAGCACTTTGTGGTCAGAGTTAGTGCTGGAGTAATATCTTTGGTTAACAGATCCTTGTGATGCCTGCAGAGTACCATCGGAGGACCAAGGCACAGTTCGATGTGCTAGAGCAGGAGGCCAAGACCCAGAGGAGCAAGCTCGACGCCGTAGTTGCCAAAGTCATGTCAGTGCTCGACTACGTTGACCCGGAGGTGGCTCCTCAGCCCGACGATAGGCAGCCATGTACAGACACCATCATCGACAGGTGCAAGACGACGTGGGAGAACTTCAAGAGCTTCAACCACGATGCCACCGTCACCACCGTTACACACACCCTAGCGGTGGTCCGGTCCCACTACCTAGCCATTGACCTTCAAGCGATAGGGGCTGGATTCACCAGAGGGACGAAGGCGACGGAGCATCAGCAACTAAAAGATGAGGTGGAAGACGCGGCAAAAAAAACTGGCGGGCGACATTGACCTGTTCAGCGAGATGGACGGCGATGGCGAAGCCCCATGATCTGCACGAGAAAATTCTGTAATAACTAGAGAGAGTAGTTAAAACGTGCAAGGGCACAGACAGACATTTATATATATGTATAGATGTTGTAAAGTGACATGTGTATGTTTATGTAGTTTGCTAGGATTGCGGTGAAAAAATCATTGTAGTGTTAACCCTAACACAATTATACGTAGTATAAGTAGCGTCCGAATAGTTAGTTCATTACTGAACTCTTGGCCTTGGCTAGCCCATAGTCCATAATGTCGAGCGCAGAGCCCATGCACATGTGGGAGGAATAGGCGTGACCAAGGAACCACAGCTGACCACCCATAACGTAGAGCGCGGAGCCCGTAGCACGTGTAGGGAGAGATCGGAGACTGGGTCTTCTACATAGAGAACAGAGCGGAACATGTGCTGCTCGGTGGTTGGCGAATTAACTTGGAGATATACATAGTATAAGTGGCGTCCGAGCAGTTAGTTCTTTTTACTGAGCTCTTGGCCTTAGTTAACCCATAGTCCATAACGTCAAACGCGGAGCCCGTGCACGTGTTGGAGAAATAGGCGTGACCAAGGAACCACAGCCGACCACTCATAACATAGAGCGCGAAGCCTGTAGCACGTGTAGGGAGAGATTGGAGACTGGGTCTTCTCCATATAGTACAGAACAGAACGTGTGTTGCTCGGTGGTCGGCGAAATATCTTGGAGATATGGAGAAATGTGGTGGAGCGTTTATGGAGATCTCGTATTGGAGTTCGTTAAGGAGTAGCTTAGAGCTGGTGACCGCAAATGGAGATTAAATCGTAATGGAGAAATAATGGAGACAAATTATGGCGGCCAAAACTTCATTCATTATGGAGTGGAAAATACATATCTGGAGCGTTTCAAGGATACAAACGTATAAGGTGCTTGATGTGCCATGAATTGGGGACATCGAGTCTGTCCAAGTCACATAGCTGGTAAGACCCTGGTCGGGTAACCTCTTTGACTACATAGGGCCCTTCCCATGAGGAGGAGAGCTTGTGCATCCCATCGGTTTTCTGCTATCTGCGGAGAACGAGGTCGCCGACAGCAAATGAACGACCTTTGATGTTGCGGTTGTAGTATCTCTGCAAGCCTTCTAGGTATTTGGCTATGTGGACGTAGGTGATCAGGCGTTCTTCCTCGACCCTATCGACGTCCTCTGTCCGAATAGCTGCGGCTTGCTCTTCATCATAATGTTCCACCCTAAGTGCTCGGAAGGCAATGTCCGCTAGTATTATGGCTTCTAAGCCGTAGACCAAGAAACATGGAGACACACCGGTGCTACGACTAGCTTGAGTGTGCAGTCCCTAGACCACAGCTGGTAGCTCTTTGAGCCATCTGCCCAGATGCTTTTTCTCTTTCTGATATAGCCTCTTCTTGAGGGCATCAAGAATCATGCCGTTCGCTCGTTCGACCTAGCAGTTGGCTCTAGGATGGGCAACAGAGATGTATTTGACGGAGATGCATCGGTCTTCATAGAAGTCCCAAAAATGATGACCAGTGAATGTAGTTCCGAGGTCGGTGATAATGCTGTTCGGGAGACCGAATCTGTGGATGATATCTTCGAATAGCTCGACTGCCTTCTTTGCAGTAGCTAAAACAAGCGGTTTGTATTCGATCCACTTAGAGAACTTATCGATGGCGATGTACACATACCGAAAACCACCTGGCGCTGGCTTGAAAGGCCCGATCATGTCTAGTCCCCAGCAAGCAAAAGGCTAGGAAGCTAGGATGGTCTGCAGTCCTTGTGCCGGCACGTGGATTTGCTTGGCGAAAAATTGGCATCCTTCACAACGTCGGACGGGGTCTTCTGCATCGGAGATGGTCGTGGGCCAGTAAAAACTAGCTTGA
Source organism: Miscanthus lutarioriparius (assembly GCA_904845875.1). Taxonomy (NCBI): domain Eukaryota; kingdom Viridiplantae; phylum Streptophyta; class Magnoliopsida; order Poales; family Poaceae; genus Miscanthus; species Miscanthus lutarioriparius. The sequence continues at coordinate 4,839,998 of CAJGYO010000019.1, read as the reverse complement.
CAAGCTTTGCTCACCAGGTTTCTCGAGGCCACGTGGTTGTCGCAGGAACTAGAGTGAATTTCAAGAAGTAGTTTCACTCCCTCTTCTTGGGTGATGCATTTCTGCAGTATCCCTTCCTTGGCACTTTTCCTCATCCAGTTCCCGTCCACCAGCACGTAATACTTGCTTTGACGAATTAGGCATTCGGTTTCAGTCTTGTCGGTGGGTACTTCGGCGCTGGTGAGGTACTTGACAACCTGTTCCCTCCAATCGGCGGGCGGCGACGGTACTGTAAGTACCAGCTACTCGGCGGGGGGAATTTCTTGAACTTCCTTCTTTTCCTTAATGGATGGCGTAAAAAGATCTTGAATGAAGACCCCTGGTGGAATCATAGCACGAGAAGAGCCTATCTTAGATAGGTGGTTGGCGAGCTGATTTTGATCTCGTACCACGTGGTGGTACTCGATGCCGTAGAATTTTCCTTTAAATTTTCTGATTTTGGCGCAATATGCGTCCATCTTCTCACTGGAGCAGGACCAGTCTTTGTTAAGCTGGTTGATGACCAGCGCGGAGTCTCCGTATGCCATGAGGCGTTTGACGCCGAGCTCAACAGCTATACGGAGTCCATGGAGACACACTTCATATTTGGCGGCGTTGTTGGAGGCCGGAAAATGTATTTGAAGAACATATCAGAGTTATTCCTTGGTTGGCATAATAAACAGAATGCCAGCACTAGCACCGTTGATGTTGAGGGCACCGTCGAAGTACATCACCCAATGCTCGGGGCAAGTAGCAGCGATGGGCTCTTGGATCTCGGTCCACTCAGCGACAAAATCAGCGAGCGCCTGTGACTTGATGGTAGGCCTGCTTCTAAATTCGATGGAGTAAGTGCTGAGCTCAATAGCCCACTTGATGATGTGACCATTGACATCTTTGTTGTGGAGAATGTCCCCTAGAGGGAACTCGGTGACCACGACGGTCTTGTAATACTCAAAGTAATGGCAGAGCTTGCGTGACGTGATTAGAATAACATATAGCAGTTTCTGAACTTGAGGATAATGAGTTTTGGGCTCATTAAGGACCTCGCTGATGAAGTACACCGGACGTTGCACCTTATAGGCGTGCCCGGCCTCCTCACGTTCGACGACGACAGCTGTGCTAAAGACGCGAGAAGTGGCGGCGATGTAGATCAGTAGAGTTTCATCTAGTCGAGGCGCCGTCATGATTGGTGGCTTCGTTAGAAATGACTTGAGCTGCTCAAAAGTTGTATCTACCTCATCCGACCAGGAGAAGCGCTCGAAAGCCTTGAGGAGTTTGAAGAACGACAGTCCTTTTTCGTTGAGGCGTGATATAAAGCGGCTTAGAGCAGCCATGCAGCCTGTAAGCTTCTGTATGTCCTTTACGCAGGTCGGACATTTCATGTTGGTGATGGCGGAGACCTTGTCGGGGTGAGTTCGATGCCACGGGTGCTGACGATGTAGCCCAGGAGTATACCGGATAGAACTCCAAAGATGCACTTTGAAGGGTTCAGCTTCCATCGGTACCTTTTTAGGTTGGCAAACGTTTCTTTGAGGTCGATGATAAGATCATCAGCGGTCTTGGATTTGACGACCACATCATCGATGTAAGCTTCGACGTTGCGGCCGATCTATTGATCGAGGTACATCTGGATGGCCCTTTGATAGGTCGCCCCGGCGTTCTTGAGTCCGAAGGACATGGTGGTATAGCAGTACGCACCGAAAGGCATGATGAACGATGTCTTGATCTGGTCTTCTTCCTTCAGGGATATCTGATGATAGACGGAGTAACAGTCGAGGAAGGAGAGCAGTTCGCAGCTGGAGGTGGAGTCTACAACCTCGTCTATTCGAGGCAGACCAAAGAGGTCTTTAGGGCAGTGTTTGTTAAGATCAGTGTAATCAACACACATTCTCCATTCTTTATTCTTTTTTTGAACGAGAACAGGGTTTCCTAACCACTCAGGATGATACACTTCTTTTATGAATCCGACAGCTAGGAGCCATTTTATTTCTACCCTAATAGCCTCCTTCTTGTCTGGCACAAATCATCGGAGTTTCTGCTTGATCGATTTGATGGTCGGCGAGACATTCAAGGAGTGCTCGATCTTCTCCCGTGGTACCCCCAGCATATCTATAGGTTTCCAAGCAAACACATTGGTGTTGGCACGTAGGAAGGAGACGAGCGCGCTTTCCTATCTGGGGTTGAGGTGAGCCCCAATCTTCACGGTCTTGGAGGGGTCGTCGAGGCCAAGGCTGACCTCCTTGGTTTCCTTGGACTTGGCAGAGGCACGAGGAGGCTCTAGCGATGGGATCTCTAGGTCATTGGCGGGCACCGTCTTGGCATCGGTGACCACACTGGCCATCTGAATGGAGAGGTCAGTGGCTTCGGCGAGGGCGAGACTCTCTGTCTCGTAGGCGTAGGCGATGGAGAGGTTGGCATGCAGGGCCAGGACTCCTACAGGCAAAGGCATCTTCAACACCAAATAGGCATAGTGTGGTACGACCATGAACTTGGCTAGAGCTGGCCGACCAAGTATGGCGTGATAGGTGGTGTTGAAGTCGGCGACGTAGAAGTTGATGTGCTCGACGCGGTAGTTGCTTGCCGTGCCGAACTGTACTGGTAGGGTGATCTCTCCAAGCCATTTGGATGCCCTACCAGGTACCACACCCCAGAAGGAGGAGTTAGAAGGTGTGCGATCTCCAATCCTGAGCCCCAGCTCCTTTAGGGCTCTGGCGAAGAGGAGGTTCAGAGCGCTCCCACCGTCGACGAGCACTTTTCTGAAAAGCACTTTCTGGACGGTTGCGTCGAGGACGAGGGGGAAACACCCTGTGTAAGGAATATCCACCCACTAATCGGCCCTGCTGAAGGTGATGGGGACCTCAGACCAGGGGCGATAGCTGGGGTTGGCGACGGCATCTTCTGCGTTGACGACGAGCACCCGGCGAGCGGTGAGCTTTCGCTCTCTTCTGCTCTGGGCGAAGGCGAGCCCCCTAAAGATGGTGGTGACCACCTTGTCATGATCCTGGAAGGCATTGTTGTTGCCCCCAGGTGGTTGGCGGCCTCCAGCTCCGTCATTGTTGTCGTCGTCTGGCTTTTTAGCCTAGAACTCCTTAGCCAAGCTGAGGCAGTCCTTCATCTTATGCTTAGCGTTCTTGTGGAGAGGGCACGGGCCGTCGAGGATCTTCTTGTACTGCTCATCGTAGTTGCGCTTGGCGCGAGGTTCATCAATGGAGGCGACGATGTGGTCTAGTCGGCGGCGGCGATATTGACCAGACTTGGATCCTTCTGGTCGATCACGACCACTATCCCGATGGTGACTGCGGTCATCGTAGCGGCGGTCACTATGGCACCGATCGTCAGGGTGATCGCCACTGCGGTGAGTTGGGCGATGAGGGCCCGCATCCTCGTTGAAATGCACTTCAGCTTCTTTGGCATCGGCGTACTAGTTGGCGGTCGTAATCATCTCGCCAATCCCCATGGGCGGCTTGCGGTTGAACTTGGAGCGGAGATCACGGTGATGACGTCCTTGGACAAAGGCGGTGATGACCTCAGCTTCCGTGATGTTAGGAATAGAATTTCTCATCTCGGAAAAGCGTCTGATGTAGCTACGGAGGAGCTCGGACAGCTTCTGATAGATACGGTTCAGATCATGCTTGGTGCCTACCCGAGTACACGTACCCATGTAGTTGTCAATGAAGACCTTCTTCAGCTCTTCCTAGGATCCGATGGAGTCCGGGGCGAGGCTTGTGAACCAGTTCATCGTGGTTGGCGTGAGCATGATGGGAAGATAGTTCGCCCTGACACTGGTATCTCCTCCGGCGACGGGCACAGCAGTGGTGTAAGCCTGTAGCCACAGTGTGGGGTTCATCCGTCCCTCATAGGGCTCGACCCTAGTGATTTTGAAACCACGGGGCCACTGGAGTGTTCGGAGTGCCCTCGTGAATGATGGGGGCCCTTCGGGATTGTCAGCGCCGTGATCTGCAGCGTTGTCGGCATTGAGCGACTTGAGAGCTTAGTCTGTGTTACCGAACTCTTGCTCGTACTCTTGACGGCATCGTACTTCTTCTTCATGGCGACCGAAGCGGTGCTCATTGATACATCGTCGCGCGTCTCGGAGATTGTTGAGGTGGACTCGGACGTCCTGGTCGACCTCCTGGTCGTGTTGGCGAGGGTATTCGATGCGGTTGCCCCTAGCTCCCCCTTGGAGGGGTTGTCTGTTGTCGCGATGCTGGTCGATGAAACGACTTGGGCGGCGATCAGATCTTGGTGCAGCTGATCGGCGAATCGATCTTGTGGAGTATGAAGGTCTCTGATCCTGGTGGATCTCGTTGACCTGGCAGTGCGCCGCTTTAAGCATGGCGGTGACCTTGGTGACCTCTGGTGTCTACGGGAGCCGGGCAAGCTCGTTGGTGGCCATGGCCAAGTTGGCGCTTGGGGTCTTGTAGACATCGTGGCCGTCAACGCGGACAAATTCGCCGTCGAGGTTGCGCTGGAGTTGGCGTGGCCTTCCTTGCGAGTCGAGCCATGCCTCAGCTAGCACAAGGGCAGCCTCGTTTGCTCGGCGCTGAGCACGGTTGACGTTCCTATTGACGTGGGCGGCGCGGTCCTCCTCATTTTCCCCTTCCTGCGGGGGGCTGTCGACGCTGACGTTGAAGATTGCGCCTCCACGGAAGGGAGGTAAGGGAGGTTGCTTGACGGTGGTTTCGGCGACAGTCTCCGTAGAGCCCTAGGGCTCGGAGTTTGGATTCTCCTCCAAGATGGTTTGGAGGGATGCTTCGGGGCGTCGGCCGATGTGTAGCATGTTGACAGATGGCAGGAGCTAGTTGGCAATCTAGTTGGCGAGAGGATGGACAACTCCAACCTGGTTGGTGAATTTGCCCCGTAGGGCATCTTGGTAGGCGGCGACGACATTGGTGAGCCCAAAGGGTAGGGCCGCAACCCCTGGGGTTTCCTGAGCAGCCTCCGTTAGATCTGGATCGGAGGGTGGTCGGTGCTGAACCAGAGTTGTCAGAGCCGATTCTGTGATGGAGAGGCAATCGGCGAGCTTCTGGCCGACCTGATCGATGGATGCGATCAGATCATCGTTGTTGATTCGCCTCCTCTGGTAGCGGGGGAGCGGGCGGCGAGTTGTCGGCGAAGACAACCTCGGAAGCGGTTCTGAGATCGGATCTACAGTCACAGGTGTTGGGATGATCGGCGCAGTATTGATCTGCACCGGCTCGATGAGCTCTCCGACCCCATCAGCGTTGATGATCCACGAGATTGATCCGACCGTGAAGATCTGGCCGGACTGTGGGAGGGACGAAGAGTTTGCGGAAAGTACCATCTTGTTCGACATAGAAACAGCACGCATACCCCTACCTGGCGCGTCAACTGTCGACAGAATATCGTCGGTAGTCCTCTGAGAGGTATCCCACGAAGGTAGATTGATCGATAGAGATGCGTGTAATCGAGAATAAGAATGCAACATAGACACACGAGTTAGACAGGTTCAGGTCGTCAGCATGGCGTAATACCCTACTCCTGTGGTCGGTTGGTTTGTATTGGCTATCGTATGATATTGCGTGAGTTTATAGGGGGGCCCCTGCCCGCCTTATATAGTTTGGAGGGCAGGATTACAAGTCGATTAGATCTGGGAGATAATCGGAAAATAATAATAGATTACAGGAATCATGAGATCATACGTATCATAACAGATCTCGTAGTATCTTCAGGATATCTTCCGGATGTCTTCCGGGAGACGCCGAGCAGCGTCGTGCCCCGTAAGGCTTCATCTTGTGGGCTAGGCCGCCCCTGGGGGCGCAGCCCATGTGGTCTGCCGTGGGTATCTGGGCCCATACCCCACACTTGTAATGTTTCTTTACTTCCTCTTAAGGTCCCTATTACTGTTGCAACGACGAACAACCCTCCACTGACGTATCTGGCCAGTTCTTCACTTCGTTGGGGAATGGGGTCATCTGCACGGCGCGTTGTTCTACGGTGGTTTTCACCTGCAATGAAGAGCTAGTGACGGACGACATCTGGTTCTATCAATAACCACAGCTGTGTGGGTGGATGCACAGGAGGAGGGATGCAAAATACAACGGCCTGGAGAAATTGTGCTATCCAACAACCCTGTAACGTATGGTTTCCATGTCCCAGAGCCAATTTACAAGCTTATTATAGCCAGCGCACCCCCCCCCCCCCCCCCCTCACTTGTTGCTGCTCTGCACATCAAAATGACAAAATGTGCTTACTGGCTCGATCCTTGTGTACAAGGCTACCAAAATGTGCTTGGATTCTTGCGATGATATATTTCTTCAAACGTCACATGGTTTTGGAGTTTTTGCAAGTTCAACATGTAATATATATAGCAGGATTATCCCAAACTTAATTATGCATCCATGTACAAATCAGGACTGAAACTCTCAAACTCACGCGACAAGGCCTGAATTAACTAATTCCAATTATATTCAGTACTGAAATTATTGGATGACTGAACCAGAAACACAATTTGCAAAGAAAAAAGGAAAAATTGCAAAACATCTTCAGTGACTTTCAAAATAAGGTCAGATGATTGCGCTGAGCCTTAGGCCCACAGTTGTTTCTTTTTTTAGAGTTCGAGGGCCAAAACGCCCCGGCCTTCCAACTAATAGCCAAAAGACCAAATATCAGTTTACAGCGCAGGTAAAAGCCGTTCCAAACTCACACCAGCCGGTGGAGCAAAACCACAGTTCCAGAAGGCGCTACAAAAAAGCGAGAGGACTAGATACATCACTTAAAGCGGCAACACATAGACCGCAGTCTTCGAGCTTCTTTTCTCAGACAACATCTCCCATCGAGGATGCTAGGCCTCCTAGAGACCAGGAATCCGAACTCGTAGATCTCTCATCAACAGAGAATGGACGAGCAATCATCTTGATTAAGTCAATTCTGGGAATCTTTAGGAACCGGCTTCCGGTAGACAGAAAGTCATCTTGGGAACCTCCTTGATTTTCTTCACAATAAGCTTCAGCAAGTCTCCCAGCTTTGTAAGAGACCAGCTATCTTGTAGAGAAGCCAATATTCTGAAAAAGAATCTCATTCCTGAGTTTCCAAAGACTCCAGAACACAGCAGAAGTAACAATATTCAAAACACAGTGCCTTTTATTACTAACTATGCAGCACGGATACGGATACGCGTATCGGTATCGGAAGGATACAGATACATGGATACGGCAATTTCTCAGAAAACAAGATACGCGGATACGTTTTACTATTTTTTAATAAATAAAATAGTAATGCAAATTAAAATTGAGAAAGTGTAAAATTTGAGTAATCACTAATTATTAGTTTAGTACATACAATCATATATGACACATCACTAGATCACCTTGTAGGTTTCTTAGTTTTCACAGGAGATTAGTCCAAGTATACTGGATGAATGCAGAAGTATAGAGTACATCAAGAATGAAAAGGGGGTGTACTCATGGGAGGTCGGCGCAAGCTAGCTTTGCTGAGTGCTGAATCATCCTGTTCCCTGCATCTCTCCCCTGCATCTTGGGAGCTAGCCACGTCCATAGCGGACTAGTGGGTGCCCAGGTCGATTGATGGATGGCACAAAGGGGGCGGACCGGCGGCGGCTCGGCGGCGGCGGCCGGCGAGCAGGGGCGCATGTCCTGCGCGGGAGGCCGTGCGCGTGCGCAGGATGCGGCGCGTGGGGACAGGGGCTCGTCGCCAACGACTAGTGAGCTGCGGTGCATCTCCTCCGCGAGAGGCAGCGCGAGGGGGCGGGGGTTCGTCGCCGGTGGCCAGCGAGCGGTGGCGCATCTCTTGCACGGGAGGCGGCGCGTGTGTGGAGGGCTAGGGCGTCGCGACTCGGGATGTTGGCTTTTTCGTTGGGCTGGGCCGTATCCCACAGGCCGGATATGTATCAGGTCACGTACTCAATTTTCCGAAATTAAACAAAAATCGGATACTCGCAGGATACGTATCGAAGCCGTATCGGCAGCGTATCAGTATCGGATACGTATCCGATACGCGATACGGCATCTTCTTGACGCGATTCGGTCCTGAAATCCACCACCTCGCGGACCTTGTCCTTCAAACCGATTGAAGTTCCATGGCTGCGATAGATGTTGAGGTCGATGGCATTGTTGGGGATTTGGGAAGAAGTCATAAGGCGGAGGGGGAGGATGTGGATACTGAGGTGGCGGCGGGTATGCCGGCTGCGGTGGCGGGTAGGGGGACACTGGTTCCATCCGCCCCCACCCCACCCTTCCTAATCTTCCTCGCTGCTTCTAGGCCTCGGACCTTGTCCCCTTCCTCGTCCCGCCATGACTCCCTTAAGGATGCTGATGAAAGTCTCCTTCTCCCCTCTAGCCCAGATGTCTTCAGCGAAGTTGAGCTTCGACGGAGATTTGGTCCATGAATCCCCTTCACCGACCGGGTGACAATCAGCAACCTCAAAGGACCTCGCCTCCTAGAGATCCTTGCGGATCCAGAACAGATTGCCTCTCTTCTTGTCTAGAACCCTAGCCTCGGTTGGTTTGGGGCTTGCGGAAGGGAAGAACCAGAGTTGTCCCCAAAAGGACTGGAACTCGTCCTCCTCATCACCCGGGTATCGGGTTCCGGATCTCTCGCCCTTCGATTGGCAAGCCCGGGTCCGCCTCGCCAATGGCGGAGAAGATGACACCTGCACGGCTTTCGTGCCTCCACGTCGCCCAACAACCCTCGAGACACCGACAGGCGGGCTAGGTTTCCGAATCAACGCACGGGAGCGTGGTGGAGTTCCTCTCTCCCTGACCGGCGTCTCCGGTAGATGGCTCGCCGGCGGGAAGTCCTTCCCTCTTGGAGTCATCGCCCCGGTCGCTCTCTTTCTCGAGTCGGCACAGAGAGGCCATATCTCTTGTCCCACAGTTGTTTCTCACTCCCCGAGACATAACTACCAACTATCATGTTTGTAAGACTGTCTCCAACAGGGTAGCCATCACGGCACCCAAACCCAAATATACGTCGTGCATGTTGCTTTCGGTGAAAAAACGACGATCCAACGGAGTACCCAAACCAAAGACCCAATTTGCGTTGGAGTTGATCGGGAACCCAAATATGCCTGTGTCTCTCTCCTCGACCCAATCCTTGGATGGCTCCAACGCGGAAGTGGCGACGGCGGCGGCCTCCGCCTCGGCGAGGCGGCAGTTCTCGGCCTTCGCGCCACTAATCGAAAGGGGAGAGGGAGCCACCACCGGTGGAGGAGCAGCAGCCACGACCGTGTGCCGCAGGTGGGGGAGGAGGATGCGCGCCGCCGGTGGGGAGAGGACGCCGCCGCGCGTGGGGGCCATCTGCGCGGACGTCGAGGTCGGATCCGCGGGGAAAGGGGTGCCACCACGCCCAATCGACCGGATCCGCCCGCAGCTAACTGGAAGGGGAGAGACGGCGAGCACGGTGCGCAGGCGTGGGTGGTGCGCCCCGCCGCGGTGTAGGGTCCTGGCGAAGGAGGAGGACGAGGCGCAGCGCGGGGATCGGCGGCATTCGGGGCGAGGAGCGAGGAAGAGAGAGAGGGCAAGGGGAGAGACCGAGAGAGGCAGAGAGAGAGAGAGAGAGGAGGTCGAGAGCAGAGAGGGAGGGAGGAAGGAGGCGGAGGGGGAGGGGGCCACCGGCGTGCCACCCGCGAGGGCGGCCGTCGCCGCGCCGAGGTCCGAGCACCGCCGAGGTGTGCTCACGCCACCGCCCTTTCCGTTTCGGGGAATCGGGAGGAAGAGGGAGGGAGGGGAAGAGAAGTGACGAGGGGAGAGAGAGAGAGGAGAGGAGATATTTTGAGCGGTGTACTGTAGATGGGGGAGTGATTTGAGTTGTCTGTTGGAGAAGCTAAATTTTGGATGGGGATCTTTTTTCCTGTGCATGACCTAAATCAGAGAATAAGTGTTGTATTTAGGTTTTCATTGTTGGAGACAGTCTAAAGCTCAAAATTTATCTCGGAAGCAGCTTCTTTACTTCCTGCAGTCAAGCCAAGGTGCTGATCTGGTAACTGCTCCTGGCCTTTGGACACGTCCATTGTTTTTTTCCTCGAAAAAAGGGCAAGAGAGTTTGAGTTTGAGAAGCTCAGAGAACCAGCTTGAGCAACAACGAAAAAGACAGGAAACCGGAGACAGCTTGAGCAGCTCCTCAAAGAACCAGCCACTAGCTCGACCTCTTGAAACTACAGAGAGGTCCAAAAGGTAGCCCAAAGAAAGAACATAAGAATCCTGCTTCCGTTTTGTAGGCAGGCACGAGGACCAGCAGACTGAAATTCAGTTGTTGCGCTTGCATTGCATCAATGTTAATTAGCACTTGTAATGAACGAACTCGTGTCAATTAGCACTTGCATGCATCAGTGTCCTTTTGGTTGGCTTTAGTTGGAGTTATTTACGGTACAGAGTGCAGTATCTTATGCCTGTAGTTTTATGTGCTCAGTAAATGATTGCTGTGATTCTGAAATATGATGTACAGTATATTCATTGAAGATGGATAGAGGGAATCTGCACTGCACCTAGAATGATTTTTTGTTTAACGCCATGTTTAAATCCAAGCCATAAAGTTTTAGGATGTCACATCGGGTGTCACATGGGGTGTCGTATGAGGTGTTCGGATATTAATAAAAAAATAAATTATAGAATCCGTCAGTAGTCCGCGAGACGAATTTATTAAGCCTAATTAATCCGTCGTTAGCACATGTGTTACAGTAGCACAACATTGTCAAATCATAGAGTAATTAAGCTTAAAAGATTCGTCTCATAAATTAGTCGTAAACTTGTGCAATTAGTTATTTTTTAGTCTATATTTAATACTCCCTGCATGTGTCTAAACATTTGATGAGATAGAGAGTAAACTTTAGGGGAAGAACTAAACCAGGCCTAAATCCAGTGGCTAAAGTTTAGAGGTGTCACATCGGATGTCATATGGGGTGCCACGTCGAGTGTTTGATAGTAATAATAAAACAAATTACATAAGTCCTCAGTAATTCGCGAGACGAATTTAGCCTAATTAACCCGTCATTAGCACATGTTTGCTGTAGCACCACATTGTCAAATCATGAACTAATTAAGCTTAAAAAATTTGTCTCGCAAATTAGTCTTAATCTTTGTATTTAGTTTCGTAATTAGTCTATATTTAATACTCTATGTATGTGTCTAAATATTCGATGTGACATGAGCTAAAGTTTAAGAGGGGGAAATAAACAACGACCATTGTTGCAGTTATTGGTTGCCTATATTTATTTTCTAATGATTGCATATATGTTCTGGTTGAGAAAACATCAATTAAGATTCAGCCTGTTCGTTGGTTGGTTTCTAGGTTGATAATTCCGGCTAGTACTGATTTATTGTGAGAGTAAAACATTATTAGCTGACTGATAAGTCCTGACTGAAACCAACGAGCGAACATGCTGATTATATAAGTGCCAGAATGGAAAAGTGAGAGACTGACAGAACAGGAAGATGTGCTCCACATGGTGCCCGACGCTCTGCGTATCTTTCTAAAAAAAATACAATTCTCTGTTTTCGGCGTGTAAAACCATTTATATTTTAACTAAAATTATATAAAAACTTACTAATATTTATATAGAAAATAAGTGTCATTAAATTAATTATAAAACATATTTCATAGTAAATTTTATTAGAGACAGAAGTATTAATATTATTAGCTTAAACTAGTTTGACTGGCACAAATCCTATAGTTGTATTTTTTTATGAACAGATGGAGTAAAAGATGTGCTCCATGTGGCAATAAAACTCCTGATTTAGCTCTTGTCTAGAGAACAAACAAAAACCGGATCGCGACTCTCCCTCTCTCTCTTTTTTGCGTATACAAAAAACCGAATATTGGCGAGAGAGAAGACGGGAGGTGTAGATGGAGTGAAAACCACGTACGAATTATAAATCGGCAACTCTCTGTCCGGTAAACCACGTGCGACGCTGGGTGGACAAAATCATTTGAGACTTTTTATATCGAAAAGAGAGATGAGTTGTAGAGAAGTAAAAGAAAAGCTTTTATTTATTATTTATTAAATTAATTTATCTGCATCTACTCGTGTAGCGGTTGGAAGAAGCCGCAAAGCGCCATTGTTCAAAGTTGAATCTATCCCTCCCCTTCACGTCACAGAATGGTCGAACTACAACCCACAGAATGACTGATGAAACACCACCATTGCCCGTTACTACTACTACCCCCACATTGTTCAAAGTTGAAACGTGCACGGTTGCAAGATCATATTATTTTACTACCACTAGCAGTAAATAAAAAGGAGAAATATCACGACATGCACGTGCTTGCACAGTTGCACAACGTGCCCCTGCAGCCTGAACCCTGATCCGATCTGGTGAAGGAACGAAGCACGAGGACCCGATGCCGCGCAGTCGAGTAGTTTTGGACGGACGCATGAAAGGGACTGCCACCGGCCGACCCGGGAGCCCCTGAGCCTGAACCCTGATCCGATCTGGTGGACTGGTGTTGTGTCTACTGTGTGCTGTGTGCTAGTAGGTGTGCGCTGTGGAGTATTACTTGTTTGGGCACGTGTCTAGCCCTTGCAGCGAGACGTGCTCGTAGATACGCTGGGGATCTGCTCCGGTTCTGGTGACTTGTGAGCCCTTCGCTGGATTAACGATCCATTTGCCACGGTAAACTTTTGCCGATAAACTTTAGTGGGTGTTTGGATCCACGACAAAAGAATGGTTAAAAGTGTAAAATGGGGTGTCCTTCACACCCACCAATGCTCTTAGCTCAGTTTTGCATCTCTTGAAGTGTAAATGGACTAAAATTTAGCCTCCCCTTTTACCCACTTTTAGCCTTTGATCCATTTGTCAAATGAATACAAGCAACCATTTTTTTTTGCATCGTCCGAGTGTGACCAACGCAGCCTGCATCCAAGAGAACCAAACAGGCCCTACGTGGATCTGCTTCAGCTGCTTACTCTGCTCTAGAGTGGCAGAAAAACGGGGTTCACGTGGTGCACGCACTGTCTGTTCTTCCCTCACCAGTTTGATTGCGTTGTGCTAGAACGTGGCATGTTCTGCCATTTAATTTCTGGGCCATTTTGAGCACATGAATCTCTACGAACCGCACACGAGTTTGGTAGGGGATTACAGCAGCTCCGCCGCTACAGTAACAACGGGGCCTGCTGCCTCTACCATACGGATAAAGAAAGAAACCATCAAATCTCGGGAGCTTACGCTGATTCTTATGTTGAAATATTGCGAGAGAAAAAATCGTACCGTTTTATGGCTGAAAAATAATGCTGATTTTTATACTGAAATATTGTGAAGAGAAAAACACCATTGCATAACTAAAAATAGTGCTGAATAAGTAAAGTGACTTATCGTGCTTGCACGTCTTCGCCGTCGCCGATACTGTATGCTTTTTGTTGGCAGCAGATCCAATGCCAACAGCCCCCGGCCGAGGTAACCAGAGATTCCATTCTAAATCCATCGCAGCAGCTTCGTCTCTGGTCTCTTTCCAGTTTCCATTCAGGGAAGAAGATCTGAAGATGTAACTAGAACTGCCTTTTATAGCAGCTCCAACCATTTCTTCTTACTATTATCGTGTGCTAATCCAATTTGGGGGTGGGGCAACTTAATTAACGACCGCGTCATTCAGACGAGACGCAGACGCAGAGCACCCCCCTGATGCTGCGTGGATTATTTATTGAGGCCGTTATGATTGATATAAAAAAAAAAAACATTTTTTATTAAAAATTTATGATTGCGTACAATCCTGTCGCCACGGGGCGCGTAGCGTAGAGAAATGGTACTAGTACTAGCAGTTTTGGACGGACGGACGGACGAAAGGGACCGGCCGGCCGGGAGCGGGACCCCTGCCTGATCCCATCTGCTGGCTGGTGCTTCTGTGTGCTGTAGAGTGAAATGGTCTCAGCACGTGTCTAGGCTTGCAGCAAAATGCCGTGCTTCACTTCTTGTGAGCCTTACGCTGGATTAAAAGAAAGAGCTCGGTCAGTACACGTACACTATGGCGCGAAATTGAAAAAAAATGACACTCAAATATTGACTCTTGATTACGATGATATTCGGGTGGATGACGAGTGAGTCCATCTATATCTATAAATATGAATCCAGTGTCAAATCTACAAACAACCGATATTAAATCCTATTTTTGCAAATCGCCCCGTTTCCTTGCTCAGCGGAGCTCGGCTCACGTACGTATAACAGCCAGGCTGGCTAGGGATAGGCTCAACGCATGCAACTGCTCGAACAACTATAATGTTGAGTTGTGTTTGTTTCATTGACTGCACCAAGATGCATCGTATTGAATTGAAATAAAAAAAAAACAAGTACTAAGATAACATTCATTTTGTTTGAATCGATTGTATAGTGGTTAAATTTACCATGTTAAGCCTTAATCTACTTTAAAATATAGTAATATATGCCTTAAAGCATGCTGATTATTGTTAATACCATATATTGTCTACTAATACGCTGCATGCCGGGAGCCTGACTCTAGAGAAAGATTTCATTTTCGTTTCCCCGTAGCCCGGCCCGCGGCCTGCTTTTGCATCCCAGGGGACAGGCCGAGGACTTCGTGCAGACATCCAAACGCACCGAAGTTGCATCTACAGAGCTTGAACATAGCATATGAAGGTAACCAGAAATACTCAGGCCTGGTTTAGTTTAAAAATTTTCACCCCAAACTATCATATCAAATTTTGCGACACAGGCATGAAGTATTAAATATAGATGAAAAAAAATTGTACAGTTTGGTTGAAAATCACGAGACGAATGTTTTAAGACTAATTGTTCCATGATTAGCCATAAGTGCTACAGTACTAACATGCGCTAATGATAGATTAATTAGACTTAATAAATTCGTCTCGCGGTTTCCAGGCAAGCTATGTAATTAGTTTTTTTTATTAGTATCCGAAAACCTCTTCCGACATCTCCGAAACATCCGATGTGACGTTAAAAACTTTTCATTTCGCGAACTAAACGCAGCCTTCCGTGATCTGCTTCGGCTGCTTTACTATACTCTATTCAAAATTGTAAGTCCTTTTTGCTTTATATATATATATATATATATATATATATATATAACAACAGCGCCCTTCAGATGCAGATGCAGAGCACTCCAATGACAACGATCTGACCACCCAGATCAATACCAGAAGCTGTTTTCCATGGTGGTGCAGCCAAAGCACACGGTTTTGTAGTTGTACTTTTGAGATTCCTTTGTATTGCTGCACCATTCGCTAGTGTTGCTGACACCGCTGTCAAGAAAGCAGCTTACCAACCGTAATCAGCAGCGTTCTGATTTTCCCTCATCCTGGTATTGACTTTTTGACTGCGAAAATTGGGACGACAGGGACTGGGACTCACAGAGCCCGAAAGCCAGATTGTTTTTTACTAGAAATTGCTCCTAATCCCAACATCCTTAGTGACAAACACACACGAACGCACAGGCTATTTGAGGTTGTTTCTGATTTTCCCTCATCCTGGTATTATTACAAACTAGCAATGGCAAAGATTGCTTCTTTATTCATTTCCTTCGTCTCCATATCACAAATTCCAATGCCAAGCTGCCACATTTCCAAAGATAAGATTTTTTTTTCTCTCCCTCACTTGGAAATGGAATGCAGCAGAACTGAACTAACAGGGAAGAAAGAGTTTGGGGGTTCTACTTCTTCCTCCTCCAAAAGAAGAGAGACAGAAAGAACCCCTCTCAAAAGAGTCAAATCTGAATTGGGGGGTGGGAGGGGGAAATACAGATACAGACTGGTACAATGTCGATGATGGTATGAGCAGCAAGCACGGTGGTCGTCGGAGAAGGAGATTTGGAACTGGATTACTAATAACAGATGACGAGAATTGGAGACGAGACGAATCCCCCGGCGGCCGTGGCTACTTGCGGACGTTGGAGGAGGAGACGTTGGGGGCGTGCGGGGATCCCTCGAAGAGCTGCTTCCGGAGCACGTCGTGGAGGCCGTCGAAGAGCTTCTTCTTGACGGAGTCCATGGCCCACTCGAGGCGGTTGAGCAGTTCGGTGGAGTTCTTGTTGTACATGAAGAGCCCGTTGTAGAGGTCGAAGCTGTCGCTGCAGGTGTTGTCGACGAGGCGGAGCAGCGTCTCGTACCCCTTGGTGTTGATGGGCGTGGATCGGAGCTCCAGCATGGCGAGCATCCTCCCGACAGTGTGCGTCAGGAACTGGGTCTCGGCGGCGTGCGCGTCGTGTTCGGCGCACGACATCTCCACCATCCGGCACCCTTCCCGCTCGAAGATGTTGAGGAACGCCTCGGCGCGGGCGCGGCGGGCGGGGCAGTCCCCGACCCGGACCTTGTCGAACACGAAGGGAAGGCCGTCCCAGCCGTCGCGCGCCGACTCCGGACCAAACATGGGGTGGGTGCAGATGACGTCGAAGTCGGGGGGCAGTGAGGTGAGCAGCAGGTTCTTGGGGAACTCCTTGACGGAGAGCACGTCGACGAAGAGCGTGTTGCGGCGGAGGCGGTGGACGGGCAGCGAGCGGAGCACGGCCTCGGCGGAGAGGATGGAGGTTGCGAGGAGCACCACGTCCGGGTGGCACTCGCACAGGTCGTGCGGGTCGGTGAAGAAGGAGGCCCCTAGCGTGGACGCCAGCGCGGAGTGGTCCGTCCGGGAGTGCGCCAACAGCGTGTGCCCCTGCCGCGCGAAGTTGCGCGCCAGGAACTGCCCGAAATTGCCAAACCCGACGATGGCGATCTTCAGGCGCTGACGCTCCTCCAGCAGCCCCGCCGCGCGGGACTCGAAGTCGAACGGCTGGGCGGCGTCCAGCGCGCGGATGCGCTGGGCCCGCGCGCGGAGCGGCGCCAGGGACGCCGCCCCTGGGGCGTGCCCGCGCCACCGCAGCGGGGAGGCTAGGTGGGTGGCGCCCCCCGCGGCCGGGGCCGCCGGGTGGGGACGGTGGGGACGGTTTGGTTGGTGGAGGCGGAGGGTGGAGGTGGAAGACGACAGCATCTTTGCTTGGGGGAGTTGGGGTTGGGCTCTCGGCTGCCGCTGCCGCTGCTGCTCTCCTCTCCTCCTCTGGCAGTCTGGCGTTTCCTTCGGCCTTTGGGTGTGGTTGCTGGAGAATTTGATGGGAGTGTGTGTCACATCACATCACATCAAACGACCAAGTAGTAGGTGACACAGCATGTTCGGCTGATCCAGTTTGGAACTGATTTCGGCTGAATTGTTCTGAATGCTTGAATGCTTGTTTAGTTCTTAAAATTTTACAAATTTTTTTAAGATTTCTTGTCATATTAAATTTTTAACGTATGCATAAAGTATTAAATATAAATAAAAAATAAAACTAATTATACAGTTTAGACGAAATTCACGAGATGAATCTTTTAAGCCTAATTAGATTATGATTAGATACTAATTGTCAAATAACAACGAAAAGTGATATAGTACTATTTTCAAAAAAAATCGTCAACTAAACAAGACCTGAATTGTTGGGGTTGATTCCGGTATACTATTTGCATTTATATTAATAGCAGTAAAATTGGAGAACGAACAATGGGTAACTACCCACCGGCCCTAAATAATTATCGCAGTCAGTTTGCGTGCCACAAATTTAACTTAATTCGTAGATAATACGTGTAATATTTATATCTCTAAATAAATTTATAAAAAACTAGATTTAAAGATATTTTCAATGATACTAATTATGTACCATAAATATTAATATTTTTTAATATATATTTAGTCAAAGTTGTTTTTTAAAAACAAAAACGACATATATTTAAGGAGGAATGGAGTATTGCACAACGGTAGTTTTTGGGGAAAAGAGGGCAATCAAGGACCACTCCTCACTGTTGTAAAACGTACAGTACAATGCTTTTAGGGTTCGAGCCAAGGGAGCCACATCTTTGGTGGTGGACTGGTGTGTGCAGCTAATATTCCAACCGGGCGTATTTTCCATGGCGAACCAAGTACCTTAGTTTTGTTTTAAATCAAATCTTTTAATTTTTTTATCTGTTTCAGAGAAAAGTATAATAAAATCTACGATATCAAATGAATACAATACAATGTTAAGAGGTATTTTAGTCTGAATTTATTGGAAGGAGTTTGATGATGTAGTCAATGCATTTTTTGGAAACTCATTCAATTAGACAATTTTTGTCTTATCCTAGAACAAAACTACTAATACATCTAGCATTTTGGTACAAATGGAGGAAATGGTTAACTTTTTAGGTAAAATATTCATAGTTTGGAACAAAGCCATAAACTATGGTAAAGCAACATATATATATTATGTAAGCAATGCTTTAGAAAAAAAACCGTATACTCCCTCCATTCATTTTCAGTTGGCCAGTTTGTAGTATAATAGACAGAGGCATAATGATCGCTTTTTAACTTCTCTCTCCCGTGCACTCTTAAAAATACTATTCCAATAGTCATAGTGTCAAGGAGTAAATTATCATATTTGAAGAAATGTCTTTTAGCAAAAACAACGTTGAGTAGTGTCCATCAATATCAATATTGAAAAGCGTCCTACAAGAAATTTACCTGACTTTTAATGGGTGTATTTCAATATCATCATTTTTCTAACCATTCTTGCAGTAGTTGTAGGCAGTGGCGGATGTAGAACAGGATTAAAGGGGGGTTGGTCTCTTCTTTTTCTCTCTCTCTCTATTTTTCTTCTTTCCTCCACATCTTCTTCTCCCTCACCCTCCCCATATTTCCATTGATGCATCCGCTGTAGGGGTGGCGGGAGCCCCCCCAGCCCCCTGTAGATCCGCCCCTGGTTGTAGGGTAAATCAACTAGGTGGAGATGAATTCATCACAATTAATGATTGGTAGTCCTATATGGACAGAAAAGCATTTTTTCTAACCATTCTTGTAGTAGTTGTAGGAGGTAAATCAACAACCAAGTGGAGATGAACTCATCACAATTAATGCTTAATAGCCCGATATGGATAGAAAACTGGCATTCATGTCTACCACGATGGGTTGCCCATACCAATTTATGTCAATTTATTAACTATAAATGCTACACGTTCTCCGGTTTCCACGTTACCAATCGTATTTCTTTGACGAGGACGTCACCAAACATGTTAATCACGGTACCCATGCTATACTTGCCTCATTACCAGAAGGAAAAAGTCTATTTTTGGCCCTCCAACTATGGCTGCGGTTTATTTCTAGCCCTCTAACTCAAAAACCAGACACGCGCAGTCTCTTAACTCTCTAAACCAGATAAAATTGGCCCTCGCGCCGGCGCGACGGCGGTTTTCGGCCAGTCAACCCGCCACGACCGCAGTTTCGGCCCATTCTCCTTGTCTCGCGGCCCAAGTACTCCCGCACTCTCCTCTCACTCTCGTTCCTTCCCCAACCCTGAACCCTAACTCCCGACGACGGCGACGACGACGGTGATGGCGGAGGGTGCTGGTGCGGGTGCAGATTGACAGCATGCCGAGCTCGAGCAGCGCGAGTAGCTGGAGGGGAGGAGGAAGGTCCGACCGTGGTGGCTTTCGGTCGTCCCCCTTGCAGTGTCACCGAGGCCCTCTTGATTATCGGCCGCCCGTGATTTGTGATTGCGGAGTGAAGGCGGTAAAGTGGACATCGTGGACCAATGATAATCCAGGCCGCATGTTCTACAATTGCTTCAGATCTCAGGTGAGTTCGATCGATGACTTGCTTTAGGGTTTGGTTCTTTATTGGATGTCATGATTGAAGTTGTCTTGGTTTTGGTTGTAATCACGGTTGCAGAGCAATATGCGGCCATGCCAATTTTATCGCTAGATTGATCCACCAACCCCAGAGCACCTTGTACCCGTTCTTTATTGAGCTCCGTGACCAAGTGTGAGCAATGAGGATGGCTAACAGACAGAGAAATGGCCACATGGATCTGGCATTAGTTGATGTAGCATTCGTTGATGCAGAAGCATCAAGGCAACAAGAAAGAGTAATGGTGGAAACAGGATTTGCAGGCACAGATGATGTGGCAGCAACGGTGCAAACAGCTAGAACAGAAGATGTTCAGTTGAAATGCAGGATGGTAGAGAAGGAACTAGGTTTGTTGAAGTTTGTATTGGTGGCCTGTGCGATTCTAGTGCTTGCTGTACTTTTTAGGAAGTAGATGTTTCTTGCCTTTTTAGTTGTGATGGAAGACAATAGTAGTAGTTGGATGCTTGTTGTAACACCTCGGGTGTTAGCCTTGCATAACTTGACTTGCATAACATGAGCATGATCATCAAGTATTCATAAACAAGCATTTACCATTGAAACATTGGATTGAAACATCTGCAACGTTTGCTTGTTATCGCATGTTTATTAAACATATGCAACTTTTCTCGTTATTTCATGTCTCCATGTATCTATGCATATGATCATGAGTGTACACATGTACTTGGTGGATGTGAGTCACACAAACATGTAGCAACACCTAGGTTAGCAAATAGGACTTAGTTCATGGTCACATTTCATGAACCAACACTTAAGCTTTCATGTGATTACACTAACTAGCTCTATGAGTGACTACTACATGAAATGATTGAATGACCTTGCAAATTGCTTAAACATGTTTAGAGTATCATTATGAACAACTTGGATATTCATGGTTAGGGGTAAATAGGTCATTAAGCCATGCTTTGATGTGTATCATCATTTAAAAGTGACATGTTTGACCAAATTTGAACTAGGTGTTAGAGACCTTGCATGGAGGAGATCACTAAAGCAAAGTTGTAGTATTTGACATAAGGAACAACTTTTATTTTTGGGTCATTAACTGATTCAGCTCCTAACATGTGTGAAATTGGATCACAAAATCAGAAAAATCAACATTTGCAGCACTTAGCAAATTTTTGCTAAGTCATGAACCTTGACTGACTGACAGCCGATATTTGGGGTGATTTTACTCCGTTTCTGTTGCGAATTAGAACGAGTCCTTTGAACAAGATTTGTAGCTGGTACTTCGGGCTTCAACTTTGGTTTAGGAAGTTTTGGCTAGAAGTCCACGGATTAGGAGTTTGATCGACGTGAAAACGCGCTGTCGGGCATCATCGATGCGTGTCTGAACTAACTGAATCGGCCGATCATTCAGTCGTTAGTGGCCGACACCGGCAGAACCCACGCGCCGCGTGGTGGCCGCGACGGCCGCGCGTCACCAGCGCCCTGCCCACCACGGCCAGGCTGACCAGAGCGAGCCATTAACATCGCTAGCGACCGCCCGACCCCTCCCGCGCTCCATTTTGCATTTCCTCTGCTCCTCCTTCGCCGTCCGCAGCACCCGCGAACACAGCCGTCGAGCTCCAGCAGCTCCGCTGTCGCCATAGCCAACGCTAGCTCGCCCTCGTCGCTTCTCCACCACTGCAACACCTCCACCAGAGCTCCCGTGACTCACCGCCTCGGCACGCGCTCGCTGACCGCACTTGGTAAGCAACAGCACCGTGCGCTAGCTCACCGGAGCTCCGCCGCTAGCCCCGTCTCCGTGGCCACGTCGTCACCGTCCACCCCAGGCCGTGATAGGGCGTTAGCTAGGTCCGCCGTAGCTCGGTGATGCTCGGCGTAGCATTCGATCGAGTTGCCGTAGCCTCCACCGGCGCCTCGCCGTCGTCCAGCGCCACCGCTCTCCATGGCCGCCGCCGTCGTCACTGGCGTCGACTATAGGGCCGGCCAAGGGGTGCGATAGATGCGCTAGGTCGAGTAGGTCACTGGGTGATGATGTCACCGCCAGCAACCTCGCCGTCGGCGAGCTTTGGCCGCGCCACCGTCTCACAGCGTCGCTGCTCTGTTCGTGCCTCACTGGCATGTGGGGTCCCCAGACCAGCGGGTCCCACCGGTCAGCGACTCCATGTGTTAAAGCTAGTTCATTTTGAATGCAGATTTCATATGTTTTGTGAATTTTAGATCTCCAGTTTAGTAGCTTCAAAAATTGTGCAATAAATTGTGTAGTGTTCCTTAGGAAGTGTAGTATTTAGGAAAAATATGTTCTTGACATTTACAGTAGAAATTTTTGAAGATTTAAATATAGATTTGAAATGTGCTTTTGAATGCATTCAAATTTGTTTATTTTATATCTAGAGTTCCTGTGCTCCAAAAATTATGAAATTTTTGTGGTAAGCTAGTCTTAGCATATATGAGCTCTGGTAAAAATTTGAAGATGAGTGCATGTGTAGATTTGTAGTTATAGATTTTTCTTTTAGAATTAGGAGATCTTTGTGTAAATTTTTATAAATTATTTAGGAATCTAATATTCATGAAATTTGTTGGAGGTAATCCTAGTAGTATTTGGATGCTAAGAAAAATAGGAAATCTGTTATCTTGACACTTTTCAATAGGGTTTTCTATTTATGCTATTTCAAGCCTTGCTGCCTTGTCATTTTTGTATAGGATGTTTTACTTGGCAAAATGGCATGAAATTTTTACAGTAGTCTATTGGTAGCACTAGTAAGCCACTGTAATTTTCTGAGAATTTATGATGCACATTTGGTATAGGTTTATTATTTAACCTATGAGTTCAAATAAAATAATAAAGGCATTTAAATAAATAGTTTGGGCTTCACCATTATGTTTTCTTGGATGTATTTGGTATGCTGAAACTGTTGGTAGACTTTTGGTCGTAAAGATTTGAATACTTATATGAAGTAGAAGTATTGTTACTTTATAATGCGAATTGGAATAGTTTCCGGACAGATTCTGGAGTTTGCTAAGTTGCATGATAGAGATGATGTTTGCTGTAAAACTGGTTAATAACAAAGTTGTAGATAATTTGATAAGCTTTCCAGAAAGTCCAGGATCACTGCATTTGGATTAGTAGAACTCCTGTTATGAGTAAAACAAGTAGCTGCTGTTTTGTGATATAGTAGATGCATCGTGGAAGTAGTAATTAAATAATCGAGAAGAGATATGCACCTACTCAATAAACATGATGCACTTGATAACATATATGCATTCGTAATACTTATGCCATATTCATGCATCTAGGATCGGAGGAAGAAATAACGTTGCTGGAATTCAAGAAGCGGAGGAAGGGGACCAAAGAGAATCATGTCAAGCCGCAGCTCCCGAAAGGCGTGGAGCGAGAATCCCGAGGAGCTTCCGAGTGTCCCGATCACCGCCTCTACTTCCTTTCTCATGAGGCAAGCCCCGAGCATTCTAAGTCTCCCAATATTTTACAAATAATTACTTAAGTACTTATGATTGATGCATTAGGTTATAAGAGTTGAATGGAACCACTTGATGCATATACATTCCTTGTCCAAATTATTACACCTTTAATCGGTATAGGTCCGAGGATCGAATATATGCTTAGCCATGCTTAGACCGGTAGAAGTCGGGTGATTTCTGTCACACCGCGAGATATAAGTGGATACCGAGCACGGTTGGTTATAATTGCTATCGTGGAAAAGAACCATGGTTAATGTAAATGGAGACCCAAGGCGGGATGTCGATAGAGAAGCAACAAGACATGGAGGTCTTGGGTGTGGATCTATCCCCGTCTCAGTGTCGATTAAGGACCGTCTGCTGTTGGTGCTTTTGACAAGATTGAACGCATGCCTATCACTTAGCTGGCCGGATAACTCTGCTCCGACCGCTGAAGCCAAGTAATTCAACTTCAGTAGGGACTGTTTTGTTGTGCGCCTCCTTGCGGCGCGATCGACCGAGCCCAAGCGCGGCTAGGCCTAAACGTCCCGGCATCTAGTGTCCCAGACATGCGGCATAGTACGGACCCGCGAAATGTGTACCTGAGTTGTACCAAAGGTGGCCTGAGGCTATCGTGGCTGGTAGACCTGGGTTTGTGTTAGGAATAAATTCCCAGCTGGTTGAAATCGATTCGAATCGCCATCTTTCCCGAATAGTGAGAAACTTGGCTAGTCCCAACGTCGTAGTAACTGTGTTATGGAACATGATGGTTCGAATGAATATGGAATTACAATACCTGCTATGGTCACTATTGTATGCTTTTAAATGGATATACCACATGTTTGGCACAGGATAGTTGCTAATCTAGAAATGGATAGTCATAATTAACTTAATAAAGGAATAGTCATTATACAATGAGTCAATTGCCTTTATGCAAAATGTTGTCAAGTTACGTCCACTCTATACAGCCTTGCATAATCCTTGGAGTCATTTTATTTCTGGTTTATGACGGGTAAGTCTAGCTGAGTACCTTCTCGTACTCAGGGTTTTATTTCCCATGTTGCAGATGGCACTGTGTATCATGGTTATTGCAAGAGTTGCTTCTATCCCGCTGTGGATGAGGAGTAAGCCTTGGGCAGGCTTCTTATTAATCCTTCTACATGCTTTTGTGGACCGTGATCGTATCTTGGCACTGTACTAAACTATGTTGGAAACGTTACTTTCAAACTTAATTTGCTTCCGCTTTTATCTATCAAACTCGGTTTGTAATAACTTTTATTCGTACTCTGATGGAGAAAGGTATCTGTGAACTTTATGTAATATGTGGCATGTATGTTGAATCATGTACGATCTTGGTTGTTATAAATCGTTTATCGAGACCCGTCGTGGTACTCGACGGACTACCGGGTTTATATGGGTTCAAGTATGACAGTGCGACCGCTTGCGGGCTGCCATTGTACTTGTACTCTTATAAATTGGTTGGTTCTGCGACAGCTGGTATCAGAGCAAGATTCAACGTTAATTGTCACATGTGTATTTAAAAACAAAAGTTTTTATTTTCCAAAAACCCTTCTCTAGCAACTGATAGCTATATAATAGGTATTTGAAATCTAAAGTGTGCCAATGATCACTTTCCTTATGCCCAAATTAAGGACTATTAGGTGGCTATTTAAGTACTAACATGGGGGGTTTTACTTCGTCGTCCATACGGCGTGCTATTGTATGGATGCCATTCACTTGAATGGTAATGTATGGATCAAATGCCTCTACGCTAAGGTAAGATGATGAGTGTATGACCGCAAGATGTGAGCGTGCGGTCGGGGAGAGTTAGCTTTGGTACGTCTATGTATGCATGCTTGCATGTGTATATGGTGCGTATTTAATTGTGGGCTTAAATTATTGTCGGGTAGATTGATACGGAAGTATATGTATGGGTATACATATATGGAAGTATTTACAAATTACATTCTGCATATTTCATTATGGGTTTAGGGCTGAAATGAAATCTTATGCAGGTACACTAATAATGAAACGTGTAGCTCGACTAGCTACGCTATATATGAGAGAACGTATGTATGCCACCGTGTCTATCACTAGAAACAAATTTTTTTTCTAAGTTTGTGAGGACGTACGGAACGAGCATGCATCATGATAATTATTATTCACATAATTAAATTGTTCCTCCCCTTATAAAATTCTTACTCGGTTATGTAACTCTTATCCATTATGGTCTTGTCTCACCAAGTGGTACATGTTGATGGTGCAGATGGCACGCACAAAGCAGACCGCTCGCAAGTCCATCGGAGGCAGAGCTCCCAGCCGTCAGCTTGCTCCACGTACTCGTCAACATCACACGTTTCTTGGAGAGTTTGGGATGCCTACACTCTTGTGGAGAGTGCTCAGCTATGTAGGCTATCCTGATGGAATGGAGCCCCGCTACTTCTGAGCGAATGAGCAGTTGGGGGAAGGTCTCTTAGTTACTGTGGAGGCCGTTGTTCGTCCCCGAGGGGATGATTCTGAGTGGACAGGTTGGTGTTATGAGTCAACTGGCAGGACTGCTGAAGAAGCAGCTAGCAGGGCAGCCTTTGGGATACTGAGGGATATCATGGATCGTTTTCCTTAGGAATTGGCAGCCGCTTTGGTTGGAGTCTTTCCGAGGGGCAACCCCTCCACTGACTCATGGCAGCAGGCAAGAGGAAGACCTTTGGATATTAGTGCAGCAGAAGGGCAGAACAGTGATAACCCTGCCATGAGCGCCATGTTCGCAGTGATGAGGGTGTTAGATGGAGTAGAAGGTAGCCTAAGACGTGTGTCTGGTGCTCTTGGTCATACCCGCGATGACCGACGTCAGCTTCAGAGGGAGCACGATGCCGAGATTGAGAGGCTCAATGTAGAGATGGCTTAGTTAACTCATCAGAGGAATGAAGCCTGGTCCAGGAAAGATGTTCTGAGAGCTCGATAGTTTGAGCTGGCAGCAACTGGCCAATGCGGAAGAATACAACGACAACCTACATGAGGAGGTTCATCAGCTGAATAACCAGCTCCACCCTTACGTTCCGCCTGGAGCCGCAGAGATGGATCTAGAGGAGGATGAGGAAGAAGAAGAAGTGGAGCCTGAAGAAGAAGTGGAGCCTGAGGGAGGAGAGGATCCTACCTCTGACCTCGATAGTGATCATGATGAGGATTAGATCGCTTAGTACTTAGTGGAAGGGCTAATGTATCACCTTTATTCATGTAATGGACCTGTAGTTCGAATTTAGTATGGGTAATCCGACTATCATGTAATATTGTTAATCGCACGACTATGGCACCTTTGGTTGAACATCAATGCAGTTCCGTTCCTTGTTGGTGATCACGATTTAAATTTGCATGCGTTATGAGCGCGATAAGTGGTCAAATTGGGGATGCCATGTTGCGAGAATGAATTGTTATGCCTCTATTTTTATTGTGAATTTGAGAATTTTCTCCAGTAATTTCAGTTTGGCATGATTATGATTCATCTGCAATCTCTTGACATCAACCAATAATCGCTTATTGTTGCAACTTCGCAGATGACGCGCACCCGTGCTGGAGCTGGTAGCAGTCACGATGGCAATGGTGATGACTTACCACCACCACCGCTGCCGTCTGCTCAGGAGTTCTTTGCTCAGTTCTTGGGGAGCCAAAGGACAATGGAAGAAGCTCTGCGCCTCATCACGCAAAACACCGCTCGTGGCCACCCACAGCAACCAGGGGCCGAGCCAAATCAGCACAGTACATTCAAGGAGTTTCTGGACACGAAGCCTCCAATCTTCAAGGTGGCTGAGGAACCACTACAGGCTGACGAGTGGCTCAACACCATTGAGCAGAAGTTTCGCTTGCTAAGAGTCACTGAGCATTTGAAAGCTGAGTATGCTTCTCATCAATTGCAAGGACCAGCAGGGATCTGGTGGACACATTTCTTGTCGTCCTTGCCTGCTAATGCACGAGTGACCTGGGAACAATTCAAGCTGGCTTTTAGGGGACATCATATTCCCCCAGGCTTAATGCGCATGAAAGCCGCCGAATTTATGAGGCTCACTCAAGGAACAAAGTCACTCACAGAATACATGCACGCATTCAACAACCTGTCCAGATATGCTCCAGGTTTTGTGGATACCAAGGAGAAAAAGATAGAGAGTTTCAAGTGAGGTCTGGGTACTAAACTGATGAAGACTATGGTAAATTCTAGGTGTGCCACGTACAATGAGTTTATTAGTGATGCCTTGACCCAGGAAAACCACAATAACATGCATGCAGTTGCCAAGGGTCGCAAGAGGGCATTCGAGGTAGGTGCCTCCGGATCTTCACACGCAAGAGCACCTATCACAGCTAGGCCACAATTCCGTCCACCTGCACCCAAGTTTAGGCCTCCACTGCCTAAAGGTCAGAATAATAGGCCACAGAAACCATTCCATAAGGCGTTCACTATTGCCTTACCAAAAGGAAATGGCAGTTAGGACAACTCCACCGGATTCAGAAGTAATCAACCATGTTTCAACTGCAACCAACTAGGTCATTGGTCCAAGGAATGCCCCCACCCCAAAAAGAATGGCAACCAGAATCAGAACAATCAGAGGCAGGCGAATGCCAGGGCACGTCAGGGACATGTGCATTATACCATTGTGGAAGAAGTGCCCGTTGGAGAAGTTGTCACGGCTGGTATGTTTCTCGTCAACAAGCATCCCGCTGTTGTTTTATTTGATTTGGGAGCTTCTCATTCATTTATGAGTCAAGCATTTGCATCTAGACATGATCAAGAAATAATTGAAGTAAGCAAAGGGGGTTATAACATAAGTTCAGCAGGGGGTACTGTTACTACCAAAAAGATAGTCAAAAATGTCCTCATCTCTATACAAGGGAGGGAGTATACAACGGATTTGATAATATTGCCCGGGTTATCCATCAGTGTAATCTTAGGCATGAATTGGATGAAGTATCATGGTGCTCTTATTGACACCAGCACCCGTACTATTATGTTGAGAGAACCCATGGGAGGGAATGCTTTTCTAGTACCACTCTCCCGCAATTTCGAACTCCAACATCTAGCTTGTGCTATCCAAGTTACCACACTTTGTGATATCCCTGTAGTTTGTGAGTTTCCAGATGTATTTCTAGAGGAATTACGTGCTTACCACCGATAGGGAGGTGGAATTTAAGATTGAGTTAGTGCCACAAAGACCCATATCAAGAAGGCCCTATAGAATGCCACCCAATGAGTTAGCGAACTTAAGGTTCAATTGCAAGATCTATTGGACAAAGGTCTTATCTAACCTAGCTCATCTCCATGGGGATGTCCAAATTTTGTTTGTGAAAAAAGAAGGATAAGTCACTAAGAATGTGTGTAGATTACGAGACCACTCAATGTCATGACCATCAAGAACAAATATCCACCGCCTCGCGATCGACATCTTGTTCGATCACTAGCGAAGGCGAAGGTATTCTCCAAAATTGACTTGAGGACAGCTACCATCAAATAAAGATCCGCCAGAGGACATACCTAAAACCGCTTTCTCTACTAGGTATGGCTTATCACGAATATTTGGTTATGTCTTTCGGACTAACAAATGCTCCACCTACTTCATGTACCGATGAACTCGGTATTCATGCCCGAACTCGACAAGTTCGTGGTCGTGTTTATCGATGATATATTGATTTATTCGAAAAATGAGTCGATCATGAAGAGCATCCGAGGATTGTCCTATCCAGATTGAGGGAGCATAAGCTATATGCCAAGTTTAGCAAATGTGAATTTTGGTTGAGCAAGGTACCTTTCTTAGGTCACATCTTATCAAGAGATGGAATCTCTGTAGAGACCCATCAAAAGTACAAGAGGTCATGGATTGGAAAGCCCCAACTTCGGTTCATGAAGTTCGGAGTTTTCTAGGGTTAGCGAGGATATTATCGTCGTTTCATTCCAGATTTCTCAAAGATAGCTAAGCCCATGACCGTACTACTTGAGAAAAGATGAGAAGTACAAATGGACACCGTAAATGTGAAGCGACTTTTCATACCCTCGAAACTTTGTTGACTACCGCACTGTGCTAGCACACATGAGACATATTGAAAAGCCTTTTGATGTATTTTGTGATGCGTCGAATAGGTTTGGGATGTGTGCTTATGCAAGAAGGAAGAGTAATTGCATATGCTTCTCGGCAATTGAGGAAACATGAAGTCAACTACCCTACACATGATTTGGAACTTGCAAACCGTTGTTCATGCATTAAAGATATGGAGACATTACTTGTTGGGCAATGTATGTCATATCTATACTAACCACAAAAAAGTCTCAAGTATATCTTTACCCACCCGAACCCGAACATGAGACAACGAAGATGGTTAGAGCTAATTAAGGACTATAATTTAGAAGTGCACTAACATCCGGGTAAAGCTAATGTAGTAGCAGATGCACTTAGTCGGAAGTCTCATTGCAACACCGTGGAAGCATTATTGGAAGATGGATTCAACTTGTTACATCCTGCTGTACTACACAATATCACGATCAGTTGTTCACTTGAGAGCAAAATCATAGATTTGCAGCAGACAGATGTTGGAATAAGTCACATCAAGAGAAAAATACAAGAGCAAGAAACCAAACATTTTAGATTGGACGAAAGAGGTGTATTATGGTTTGAGGACCGACTTGTGGTACCAAAAGACCATGAGCTAAGGAATCAAATTTTAGAGGAAGCTCACTCGTCCAAATTGTCTATCCATCCGGGTAGTAGTAAGATGTATCAAGATTTGAAAACCCATTTTTGGTGGACTAAGATGAAGAAAGAAATCACAGCCTATGTTGCTAGGTGTGATAACTGCAGTAGAGTAAAAGCTGTCCATATGAAAACTGCTGGATTACTTCAGCCATTGCCGATTCCAGGATGGAAATGGGAGGAAATCAGCATGGACTTTATCACAGGCCTTCTAATAACACCACAAGGTCATGATTCAATATGGGTTATTGTTGATCGTCTCACCAAGTCAGCACACTTTATACCCGTGAACACACGGTATATAGTTGGGAAATACGCTGAGATATATGTTTCCCAGATCGTGAGACTACATGGAGTACCCAGGACTATAATCTCATATCGAGGACCACAGTTCATAGCTCGTTTCTAGGAGCACTTACACCAGGCTTTGGGAACCAAGCTAATCAGAAGTTTAGCTTATCATCCGCAAACTTCAGGACAGATAGAGCGAGTGAACCAAATCCTAGAAGATTTACTTAGAGCTTGTGTTATATCTTCAAAAGGTTCATGGGAGAAATGGTTACCTTTAGCTGAATTCTCCTATAACAACAGTTATCAAGCGAGTATCAAGATGGCTCCATTTGAAGCCTTGTATGGCAGAAAATGTAGGACTCCATTAAATTGGATTGAGCCCGGTGAAAGGAGATACTTTGGTATTGACTTTGTCAATGAAGCCGAAGAACAAGTACGTATCATCCAACAACATATGAAGGCAGCTCAATCAAGACAAAAGAGTTATGCCGACAGAAGAAGACCACTGACTTTTGAAGTGGGTGACTATGTATACTTGAGAGTATCACCCACGAAAGGTGTGAAGAGATTTGAGATGAAAAAGAAGCTTTCACCAAGATATGTAGGGCCGTACAAGATTGTGGAACAGAAAGGGAATGTTGCTTATAAGTTACAACTTCCACCAGAGATGAGTGCAGTATTTGATGTCTTCCATGTTTCTCAGTTGAAGAAATGTCTTCGAATACCTGAAGAAGCTATTGCACCCACCAACGTGCAGCTTCAATCGGATTTGACCTATGAAGAAAAGCCAATTCGAGTTTTAGAGGAGTTGGAAAGAGTAACACGGAGTAAGATTATTAAGTTCTATAAGGTGGTGTGGAACAATCATAGTGAACAAGATGCTACGTGGGAAAGAGAAGATTATCTACGAGAAATTTATCCCGCCTTTTTCCAAGAATGGTAGGTCTTGCAAATCTCAGAACGAGATTTTTATAAGGGGGAGGGGCTGTAACACCTCGGGTGTTAGCCTTGCATAACTTGACTTGCATAACATGAGCATGATCATCAAGCATTCATAAACAAGCATTTACCATTGAAACATTGGATTGAAACATCTGCAACGTTTGCTTGTTATCGCATGTTTATTAAACATATGCAACTTTTCTCGTTATTTCATGTCTCCATGTATCTATGCATATGATCATGAGTGTACACATGTACTTGGTGGATGTGAGTCACACAAACATGTAGCAACACCTAGGTTAGCAAATAGGACTTAGTTCATGGTCACATTTCATGAACCAACACTTAAGCTTTCATGTGATTACACTAACTAGCTCTATGAGTGACTACTACATGAAATGATTGAATGACCTTGCAAATTGCTTAAACATGTTTAGAGTATCATTATGAACAACTTGGATATTCATGGTTAGGGGTAAATAGGTCATTAAGCCATGCTTTGATGTGTATCATCATTTAAAAGTGACATGTTTGACCAAATTTGAACTAGGTGTTAGAGACCTTGCATGGAGGAGATCACTAAAGCAAAGTTGTAGTATTTGACATAAGGAACAACTTTTATTTTTGGGTCATTAACTGATTCAGCTCCTAACATGTGTGAAATTGGATCACAAAATCAGAAAAATCAACATTTGCAGCACTTAGCAAATTTTTGCTAAGTCATGAACCTTGACTGACTGACAGCCGATATTTGGGGTGATTTTACTCCGTTTCTGTTGTGAATTAGAATGAGTCCTTTGAACAAGATTTGTAGCTGGTACTTTGGGCTTCAACTTTGGTTTAGGAAGTTTTGGCTAGAAATCCACGGATTAGGAGTTTGATCGACGTGAAAACGCGCTGTCAGGCATCATCGATGCGTGTCTGAACTAACTAAATTGGCCAATTGTTCAGTCGTCAGTGGCCGACACCGGCAGAACCCGCGCGCCGCATGGTGGCCGCAACGGCCGCGCGTCACCAGCGCCCTACCCACCACGGCCAGGCCGGCCAGAGCGAGCCATTAACATCGCCAGCGACCGCCCGACCCCTCCAGCGCTCCATTTTACATTTCCTCTGCTCCTCCTTCGCCGTCCGTAGCACCCGTGAACACAGCCGCCGAGCTCCAGCAGCTCCGCCGTCGCCATAGCCAACGCCAGCTCACCCTCGTCGCGTCTCCACCACTGCAACACCTCCACCAGAGCTCCCGTGACTCACCGCCTCGGCACGCGCTCGCTGACCACACTTGGTAAGCAACAGCGCCATGCGCTAGCTCGCCGGAGCTCCACCGCTAGCCCCGTCTCCGTGGCCACATCGTCACCGTCCACCCCAGGCCGTGATAGGGCGTTAGCTAGGTCCGTCGTAGCTCGGTGATGCTCGGCGTAGCATTCGATCGAGTTGCCGTAGCCTCCACCGGCGCCTCGCCATCGTCCAGCACCACCGCTCTGCCATGGCCGCCGCCGTCGTCACTGGCGTCGACTATAGGGCCGGCCAAGGGGTGCGATAGATGCGCTAGGTCGAGTAGGTCACTGGGTGATGATGTCACCGCCGGCAACCTCGCCGTCGGCGAGCTTTGGCCGCGCCACCATCTCACAGCGCCGCTGCTCTGTTCGTGTCTCACTGGCATGTGGGGTCCCCTGACCAGCGGGTCCCACCGGTCAGCGACTCCATGTGTTAAAGCTAGTTCATTTTGAATGCAGATTTCATATGTTTTGTGAATTTTAGATCTCCAGTTTGGTAGCTTCAAAAATTGTGCAATAAATTGTGTAGTGTTCCTTAGGAAGTGTAGTATTTAGAAAAAATATGTTCTTGACATTTACAGTAGAAATTTTTGAGTTATAAGAGTTGAATGGAACTACTTGATGCATATACATTCCTTGTCCAGCTATTACACCTTCAACCGGTATAGGTCCGGATCGAATATATGCTTAGCCATGCTTAGACCGGTAGAAGTCGAGTGATTTCCTGTCACCTGCGAGATATAAGTGGATACCAGAGCACGGTTGGTTATAATTGCTATCGTGGAAAAGAACCATGGTTAATGTAAATGGAGACCGGGCGGGATGTCGATAGAGAAGCAACAAGACATGGAGGTCTTGGGTGTGGATCTATCCCCATCTGTGTCGATTAAGGACCGTACTGTTGTTGGTGCTTCTGACAAGATTGAACGCATGCCTATCACTTAGCTGGCCGGATAACTCGTTCCGAC
Organism: Miscanthus lutarioriparius; assembly: GCA_904845875.1. Classification (NCBI taxonomy): domain Eukaryota; kingdom Viridiplantae; phylum Streptophyta; class Magnoliopsida; order Poales; family Poaceae; genus Miscanthus; species Miscanthus lutarioriparius. The sequence goes on along the minus strand of CAJGYO010000019.1, from coordinate 4,806,756 downwards.
CGCGAAGCCGAGTAATTCAACTCAGGCCAGGACCCGTTTTGTTGTGCGCTCCTTGCGGGGGGCGATCAGACTGAGCCCAAGGGCAGGCTAGGCCTGAACGTCCTGGCATCTAGTGTCCCAGATTGTGCGGCGCAGTACGGACCCACGAAATGTGTACCTGAGTTGTACCAAAGGTGACCTGAGGCTATCGTGGCTAGTAGACCTAGGTTTGTGTTAGGAATAAATTCCCAGCTGGTTGAAATTGATTCGAATCGCCGTCTCTCTCGGATAGTGAGAAACTTGGCTAGTCCCAACATCGTAGTAACTGTGTTATGGAACGTGATGGTTCGAATGAATATGGAATTACAATACCTGCTATGGTTACTATTGTATGCTTTTAAATAGATATACCACATGTTTAGCACAGGATAGTTGTTAATCTAGAAATGGATAGTCATAATTAACTTAATAAAGGAATAGTCATTATACAATGAGTCAATTGCCTTTATGCAAAATGTTGTCAAGTTACGTCCACTCTATACAGCCTTGCATAATCCTTGGAGTCATTTTATTTCTGGTTCATGACGGGTAAGTCTAGCTGAGTACCTTCTCGTACTCAGGGTTTTATTTCCCATGTTGCAGATGGCACTGTGTATCATGGTTATTGCAAGAGTTGCTTCTATCCCGCTGTGGATGAGGAGTAAGCCTTGGGCAGGCTTCTTATTAATCCTTCTACATGCTTTTGTGGACCGTGATCGTATCTTGGCACTGTACTAAACTATGTTGGAAACGTTACTTTCAAACTTAATTTGCTTCCGCTTTTATCTATCAAACTCGGTTTGTAATAACTTTTATTCGTACTCTGATGGAGAAAGGTATCTGCGAACTTTATGTAATATGTGGCATGTATGTTGAATCATGTACGATCTTGGTTGTTGTAAATCGTTTATCGAGACCCGTCGTGGTACTCGACGGACTACCGGGTTTATATGGGTTCAAGTATGACAGTGCGACCGTTTGCGGGCTTCCATTGTACTTGTACTCTTATAAATTGGTCGATTCTGCGACACTTGTTAGTTTGTGGTGTAGAAGTATGGAAGATGTATTGAATTGAAGATGTATTTTGCTATCTTTGAATCGATTACGAATTCCAAGATAAGGCTTTCAGGTTTTGGTTGCTCATCATCTCCCTGCTGTCATGCCTCTGCATGCTTGCTCTTTTCAATTCAATTCAACTTGGCACAACTTCGAATTGCCAATGCTTGCTGAACTACAGAAGAACTTATAGCCTCAAAGGCAACCAAGGAGTGATAGAAACGACTAAACATTACAACCTGGAAGTCTGGCATTACATTACATTACAGGTGAAGAACATCACAAATGCCTTAAAAGTCTGGCATTACATTACAAGTTCAACAACCTGAAAGCCTTGAAAGTCTAGCAGTACAATGCAAGTTAACATCACAATATGGCAATACATGCTCTTAGGGATCAGCATGGTCTTTGAGAAGCAGTAGTTGGCTTGGTTGTGTGCGCTTCTTCACTGATTGCTTCTTCCTTGGAGGTTCCTCGGCAGTGACTGTAACACATGCTTTTCCACCTTTAAAACTCAAGTTCATAGAAGAACTTGCCTAGGACAATGGAACATTGGCTTATAAATGCATGTTAGCTTGCCCAGACGGTTGCACTCTAGCTGTGGCAGTGCACTTGATCTTTCTCTACATGGGAGTTAAAATATAAGAAATTGGAGGCAAAATTAAAAAAGGAAACAACATACGAAGTAGCACATACATTTACTTGGCTTCGCTGAGATGCTCTTCTTTTCCCTCTTCCTCTACTGCTTTCATTAGAGGTAGCAGTGGGTACAAAGCTGCCATGTGTAGAAGCATCAGTCGATAGATTACTTGGTTGTGGAGCAGCATGACCTGTGCCTCCTAGAGTTTCACTGCTAGATGGAACCCCATGTCTCTTGTCACAAGTGGACCTATTGTGGCCTATTCCCTTACATTTCCTACATCTGATGATTGTCCCTACCTTAGAAAGTCTCTTTGCCTTTGGTTGTTCTCGTGGCTCCCTCTTCCTTTCTTTTTTAGGTCTGCCTAGCATTCTCACATATCCAAGTGCCTTCAAGGGTGGGAGATCAGACTCTGGCCAATTCTGCATACCCTCCAATGGGTTTAGGCAGTGAGAGTAAGTATTATTGAACTCAGTAATATGATAACAAGCTACAATGTAATCATCTAGCACATTTGTGTTGTAAAAGATGCATGAAATAGCATGGCAGCATGGCAACCTAGACAACTGCCAATACCTACAAGAACACTCTCTAGCCTGTAGGTCAACTGTGAACCTGTTGTCCCAATGATTGACTTCAAATCTGTTAGCTCCATTGCTAATAGCATGGCATACCCCTGAAAGGGTGATACTTGCATTTAGCTTTTTAAGGATGTTGGGACACACTGTTCCTATGTATGTTTGTGACTTAGACCTATTCTGTTGGATCCTCATCACCTTCCTTCTAATTGTCTCCAACATAGTTACAATAGGAAAGAACCTAGCTTCCACAATCCATTTGTAAAATGTTTCACACATGTTGTTATCAACAGAATCACAATTTGATCCTATCTTAAACCAGGCCCTGCTCCAATGAGCTGGATCAGTGTTCATCAAGGCTTGTGCACCACCTGGTGTATACTTTGCTAGTCTGGCCCTTGCAAGATTGAACAATGATGGACAAGCTAGCATATATATGATGGACCACCTGGTGTATACTTTGCTAGTCTTTGCCTTTGCACAATGCCAGAATTTCTTTTGCCACTCCTTGTTCTTGAATTTCTTTCTCAAGTTGGCATATATATGCCTGGCACAGTTTCTGTGTTCAGCACTAGGAGCCCATTTCGGTACTGCGTTGAGGATACCCTTCTGTTGATCAGATATGATAACCCACCCCTCCCCATCTCCCACTCCAACATCTCTGAACAAAATGTCACAAAACCAGTCCCATGATTCATTGTTTTCCTTCTCTACTACTGCCCATGCTATGGGATACATCTGGCTGTTGGCATCCCTTCCTATTGCACACAAAAGCTCCCCATTCGTTGCACCCTTAAAGAAGTAGCCATCTAGACCTAACACTTTTCTACACCCTTCCATGAATCCCTTTTTACATGCATCCCGGCAAATATACATTCTCTAGAATACTGGTGGTTCCAACTGAAGCTCTTTTTTGACAATGATTGTGCTGCCAGGATTACTTCTCAACAATTCAAGTTGATATCTGTACAAAAGTTGGTACTGGCCTTTGGTTGCATCTAGTGCTTTCTGCATGACAATTGCCTTTGCTCTTTTCAGTTTTGAGATGCTTACCATAGCAAACATCTCCTCTTGAATTGTGGTTCTCATTCTTTCCAAACTCCATGTTGGGTTGGCCATTATGAACTTCTCATACTTCTCTGCAATCCTACTAGCAGTTACTAACTTGTTGTCCCTCCTTGGGGGGCATGTGTGCAAATCATTTAAACTAGTCACCTGCCAGCTGTCTGTCCTTGAATTGGTTGACAACAAACATGTTACAATGTAAATCTTTTGCTAAAACACTGCATGGGCATCATGTTTATGTGATAGTGTATGTAATATAGTGTGTAAATCAAATTATATGACCCAAAACGATCATAAAAAACGCGAAACGAAAGTTACATTCAATGTCGCGTTATATCACTTAGGGTTGTAAACGAATTTTTATTAAGCGAAAATGCTATAGAACGTGTATATAGAATTTTAATAAAGTTTGTAGTACAAACTTCGTAGGTGACGATGAAATACCTGCGATCGAGGAATGAATTCACTAACTAGCATACCTAGTAGCTTGGAAATCGAATGTGACGCGAATACGATCAAGACTTAGTCAAAATTCTAAGACTGAAAAACGGGTTGACAAAGTCGAGTTTGGCAATTTTTGTAGGGAATTTGGGTTAAGCAGTGGTATGATGTTTTAGCTTGGTTTAGTAGCCCCATGTGTCCTCTTGATCATCGTGAATTGGGTTTAGGTCGAGAGACAACCTTGTGGTAGGATTAGAGGCTTTAAAATTTGCGCTCAGCATGTTCTCGGTGGGTTCGCAGGCAGTGCGCGGTCACCGCGCGCAGCTCCGGTATCACCTTGTCGGCCTTGCCCATGTTGGCCGATCGAGGCCGCCCTGGCTAGGCTAGCCGATGTGCCTGCCTCTGGCTGCTGCCCCCTCCTCGGCCGCTGCCACGCTGCTGTCTCCTTCTCCCAACATCACCGTGGCCCCACCCAGTCGCTGCCATCGTTCTAGTGGGGTGCTGCTCGCCCGAGGCCGAGTCACCTCCCCATGTGCACCTGTCCACCATCGGCCGCGTCTCGCCGAGGTGGCATGACATCCCTATGTTGCGTCTCTGTAGCTTGCGTCGCGTCATCGCTGTGGCCTGGCCGCCATCATCTTGCGAGTCAAGGCGCCGTGGTCGCATGTCCTCGTGCTGGCCTCATATGCGCACGTGGAGCCATCATCTGTCACACCGTTGTCCTCTTCCATTTTGTGGTTGTGCCACACCGCGCTCCCCGTCACGCCGCCTTGAATGGCGTCGCGCCGGCCGGCCGAGCCGCGCCAAGGCCAACCCGTAGAGCCTGGCCCATCCATGTAATTGCACACGCCTAGAGCTTGAATTGGAGCCTAGCTTCACGCTAAGCATGCCACTACTATAGCTGTACGGTGTCGGGCTTCAATTTGAGGTTTCCCTCGTCGTTGACCCCTTAAGACCAAACGACGTCATCCACCTAATTGGCCTCGTACTGTCCACCTCCGTCCCATTAACCATGAACCCAACTAGCTCTGGTGGTTAGCTCGCGATTGGAGTCGACCCGACGAGCTTTCATCCTCCAGTGAGGTACTGCGGAGCATTTCCCTCGCGGCGGTCCACCATGGCCGTCGGGGTGGGTGCTCGACCAGGGCTTCGTTCCTTGCCCCTTTGTCTCAATTGAGCGATGCTTTTGCGTCTCCTTGACTTGGTTGCCTCTCCTGTGAAACAGTTTCACTAAGGGTGCAGCGAGTCGCCGAGAACGCCGTCGCCGTGCTTGCTGTGAACCAGAGCAACCCCGCGCACGTGGCCAACCACCTTGCCGAGCCTCGTGACTTCGTCCAAGCCATCCTACACGTCTCTGGTGAGGCCCTCCTGCTCCTAGGGTAGATGGTTGAATCAGTTAGGGCCAAGGCTCGCCGGAGCACGTGACCGCCACCGACAAATGCGATGTAGATGCAGTGTCTGTGGCTGGCTCATTTGGGAGTAGAACAGGTATATCTAGGACCTCTAGAATGTTATTGGTACTTGTCGGATACCATAGAAAGGGGTACCCTAAGCAAGAACTGAAAAAATGCTTAGACCTTGTAAATATCAAAGCCAAGAGACAACCACGAGGCCTCGGCCGATTCTCCGATTCGCCCGAGGCCCATGCCGCAAGACCTCGGATGAGGCACCAACTCTCCGCCTCACCCGAGGCCCCCTCACCTAAGGCCCCCTCACCCGAGGCCCCCTCGTTCGAGACCTCGGACGAGGTACCGATTCTCCGCCTCGCCCGAGGCACCGCCCGAAAGGCCTCGGACGAGGTACCGATTCTCCGATTCACCCGAGGCCCCGCGCCACGAGGCCTCGGACGAACTCTCAGTTACCGACTCGCGCGAGGCCGACTCGACATCGACCCCATCACCGCCGCCTTGACCAATTTCCCTGATAGGATGTACCATCCAACCACTCCCGCAACGTCAGCCGTGTGTCGGCGCAGTACAGCAGAGTGGCCGACGAGACGAGGAGTCACATCGGCGCCATGCAGTCTGGGACAGGACGGGGTAGGGGTTACCGGCCATTGTGCTCAGCACTGTGCCCACGACTGACACCCATGCGGCACGGTGCTACCTAAACCCACCTGCTCCTACGATAGTGCGGCGTGGAGAGTCATGTCTGGGCCCCTATAGCCTCAAAATCAGCATAAAAAAACCAACTGCTCCCTCCGAGCCTCGGCTATTCGCTTCCGGGCTCCTGTAGCCTCGGGACTCGCACCCGCCGAGCCCCCATGATGGCCCAGCCTCTGCATCGACTAGGCCTCGGCTCTCTACGCCGTCACCACTCTGGGCCTCGGCACGCCACCCGCAGAACACGCCATACCCTACGTCGGGCTGCAGGAGCTCCCCCATCGCGCACAGGGCCGAGCTCCTGTGTCCTCGGAGTCAGCACACCCATTCCATCACATCAACCCAGCCTCGGCACTCCGTGCCGGTCAAACATATAGCGACCAGCACACCTCCAACAGAAGAAGGTACGCCTGCCACCACAGGAGCTCCCATGTCGTGCAAGACCAGGCATGATCGGCGCGTCGCTCCAGAGTACCAAGGATAGGACCGCTCCATCGACCATACCGCCATAGTAACGAGCTATGGGGCTCGGACATACCACCTCCGCTCACAAAACACCATATAGCGAACACATGTATCGCCCCTGCCCCCCTTCAACTATAAAAGGGAGTGACCGGGGCCGCTCCTAAGGAAGGGGCAGACACCCAACACACTCATGGAGACATCGCTCAGATAGACACACATGCAAGCAACAAGCAACACTCTGTAATACGCACGCTCCCTCCTTGCAAGAGATCAACATCTCAAGCAACCCACGCCGCTCTACGCAGAGACCTGGGACTAACTCCCTCTCTCGCCCTTCTTGTAAACCCCTACTACGAGCACCTCGGTGTAAGGAATATGAGATCGCTCTCCCAGACTGGACGTAGGGCACCTATTGCCTGAACCAGTATAAACCTTGTGTCTCTTTGCATCACCATCCGGGATAGGGACATGCAGTATATTTTCACTCGTTGGTTGAGGACCCACCGGTCCGAAACACCGACAGTTGGCGTGCTAGATAGGGGACCATACTGCGTGTTAGCCTAATCATCCCAACAAGTTCTGGATGGCAGACCCCGTACGACCACTGCGTCTCGGCACGGTGATCTGGTTCAGGAGCCTAGAGTTTATGTCTCTAGGATACGAGTACAACCTAGTACTCCTCCCATCTAGAGCCCCATTGGCCGACGACGGCATCACGCACCAGCAGCCCAGGCGCAGGCGGCGCCTGGGCCGCTGCTCTTGTCGCGCTCGCCAGGCACGACACGAGCGGAACCACCCTGACACCCTGCGAGCTCAGGGCGACGCACCGCGCTCCACCGGTATCCCATGCCCAGTTGTTGGTACAGAGTCCCTTGTTGGGGACCTGTCCAGCTTAAGCCTAGGCAAGGGAAAGACGCCGGTGGCGCGTAGCACCGCCCCGTCATCAAGCTCTGCCTTGCCACCTCCTGAGGAATCAACTCCGGCGGAGCGGAACCCGGTGATGGCACCATCCCTGTACCCCTTCGGGTTGAACAATGTCGCCGCCTATGCTTCCGCCTATGCTTCTGCTCACACGGAGCCCTCAGGACGCCACCAATGTTTCGCCCTCGACCTCTTCGCCACAACCTCGACCCACACCCATGCTGACTCCTTAGAGGAGGACGAGGCGTGGGCTGGAGTGGACTTCTCTGGGCTTCGCGACCCTGAAGCCATGCGCCGCTTCATGGCCGTGAGCGACTACTGCTTCGGCTACTCTGACTCCGATGACGAAGGCACTTACGATCCCACTCGTGAGTGCTTCGTCGTTGAGCTCGGGATGCCGATAGCGGGCGATGAAGACGGAGGGGCAGGCAATCGCTCCCCGCCCCGCGAGGGGACAGGCGACGCCACACCTCCGTGTGTCGAACCCCCGGTGGCGCGGAACGAGAACCCCGCCCACGAGGAACTTCAATGCCTTGACTTGGAGCAGCTCCGTGAGCTTTAGGCCCAGGTAGAACAAGACCGACTCCTTCTGCAGCAGCTCTGAGACACTCTCGAGCGAGAGTAGCAGGGTCGCCGTGATGGCGGAGTAGCCCGACAGAGGGCTCGCGACGTCTACCACCGCATCATCAACGATGAAGGGGGCGAGCAACCCCCTATCTTCAATCGTGCTAGCCAGAACATTACGGCAGCGACGATGCTACTCCGAACGATGCCCAAGCCATCTACCTCGGAGGGGCGACGGGTCCACGGCGAACTCCGAGACCTTCTCGAGACCGCCGTGGTACAACAGGCCGAAAGCGCCGCGTCTCGACGGCACGGGGACACCTCGAAATGGCCTCGGCGCCGTCTCGACAAGATAGAGCGCCCTCGGTGCATGATCGCCTCAAGGCCCCCTCGGTGCATGACCGCCTCAGGGCCCCCTCGGTGCATGACCGCCTCAGCGACCGACGCGCAGCGCAAGGCGACCACGATGTGGTCAGCAGGCGACGGCGCCACGACAACGATGGGCCCGCTCGAGGCTACCACCCACACTGAGGTGGTCGCTACGACAGTGGGGAGGACCGTAGTCCTTCTCCTGGGCCGCCTAGCCCTTGAGTCTTCAGCAAGGCCATCCACGGTGCTCACTTCCCTGCTCGGTTTCGATAGCCGGCCAACCTAGCAAAGTACAGCGGCGAGACCAACCCCAAGCTGTGGCTGGTCAATTACCGCCTGGCTTATCAGCTAGGCGGCGCGAACGATGACCTGCTCATCATCCGCAACCTCCCCTTGTTCCTGTCGGACTCGGCCCTAGCCTGGCTCGAACACCTCCCTCCCTTGCAGATCCACAACTGGCACGACTTGGTAAAGGTCTTCGTCGGAAATTTTCAGGGCACATACGTGCGCCCCGGGAACTCCTGGGACCTCAAGAGTTCTCGCTAGAAGCCGGACGAGTCTCTCTGAGACTTCATCCGATGCTTGTCCAAGCAATGTACCGAGTTGCCCCGCGTCGGCGACTCAGAAATTGTCCAAGCATTCCTCTCTGGCACCTCCTGCCGAGACCTGGTCCGAGAGTTAGACCAGAACATACCGACCTCGGCGGCCGCACTCCTCGAGATCGCCACAAACTTCGCCTCGGGCGAAGAGGCTGTCGGGGCCATCTTCCCCGACAATGACGCCAAGGGGAAGCTGAGGGACGAGGCCCCCGGGGCCTCGGCCTCCCGTTTCGCCAAGAAAAAGAAAAAGAGGGGCCAGGGGAAGCAAGAGGGCCTCAAGACCGATCTTGTCACAGCTGTGGATCGCAAGAATCCCTAAGGCCCCGCCAGGGGCCCCGGGCTCTTCGACGACATGCTTAAGAAGCCATGCCCTTACCACCAGGGCCTAGTGAAGCATACCCTCGAAGAATGCACCATGCTCTGACGTTACTACGCCAAGCTCGGGCTCCCCAACGACGATGCCAGGAAGAAGGGCGCCGGCGACGGAGACAACGACAAGGACGACGGGTTCCCCGAGGTGCACAATGCCTTCATGATCTTTGGTGGGCCTTCAGCGTGCCTCACGGCGCGTCAACGGAAGAGGGAACGCCGGGAGGTCTTCTTGGTTGAGGTAGCCACTCCCCAGTACCTCGACTGGTCTCGGGAGGCGATCACCTTCGATCGAGAAGACCACCCCAATTATGTCCCAAACCCCGAGCAGTACCTGCTCATCGTCGACCCGATCATCGGCAACACCCGGCTCACCAAGGTACTGATGGATGGAGGCAGCGGCCTCAACATCCTCTACGCCAACACCCTAGAGCTCCTAGAGCTCGACTAGTCACGGCTCCGAGGCGGCGCCACACCCTTCCACGACGTCGTGCCGAGGAAGCGCACGCGACCCCTCGGGCGCATCGACTTACCCATCTGCTTCGGCACTCCCTCCAACTACCGCAAAGAGATCCTCACCTTCGAGGTGGTTGGGTTCAAGGGGACCTATCACGCCATCCTCGGGCGCCCGTGCTATGCCAAGTTCATGGCGGTCCCGAACTACACCTACCTCAAGCTCAAGATGACGGGCCCCAACGGTGTCATCACTGTCGAGTCCATGTACGAGCATGCATACGACTGCGATGTCGAATGCATCGTGTATGCCGAGGCTATCATGGAGGCCGAGGCCCTCATCATCAACCTCGACCAACTCGGTAGCGAAGTGCCTGACTCCAAGCGTCGTGCTAGGACTTTCGAGCCCATAGAGGCCATCAAGCTCGTCCTGGTCGACCCCACCTGCTCCAACGGCCGAGCGCTGAGGGTCGGCGCCACCCTTGACAGCAAATAGGAAGCCATGCTCATCGACTTTCTCTGTGCGAATGCCGATATATTCACATGGAGTCCCTTGAACATGCCGGGCATACCGAGGGAGGTCACCAAGCACGCCTTGGACATCCGGGCCAGCTCCAGACCGGTGAAGCAGTGCCTGCGCCGATTCGACGAGGAGAAGCATAGGGCCATCGATGAGGAGGTGCAGAAGCTTTTGGCGGCCGGATTCATCAAGGAAGTGTCCCATCCAGAGTGGTTAGCTAATCCTGTATTAGTTAAGAAGAAAAATGGAAAGTGGAGGATGTGTGTGGACTACACCGGTTTAAATAAAGCATGTCCAAAGGTTCCATTTTCATTGCCTCGAATCGACCAAATCGTTGACTCCACTACAGGATGCGAGACCCTATCTTTCCTTGATGCGTATTCCGGTTACCATCAAATCAAGATGAAAGAGTCCGACCAGCTCACGACTTCTTTCATCACCCCATTCGACATGTACTGCTATGTGACTATGCCATTTGGTCTTAGAAACATAGGGGCCACGTACCAGCGGTGCATGACCCAGGTCATTGGCGAGCACATCGGGCGAACCATCGTGGCCTACGTGGACGACATCGTGGTCAAGTCTAGGAAGGCCGGTGACCTCGTCGATGACTTGGAAGTAGCCTTCAAATGCCTCAGGGAGAAGGGCATCAAGGTTAATCCCGAGAAGTGTGTCTTTGAGGTCCCCCGAGGCATGCTCTTGGGGTTCATAGTCTCAGAACGTGGCATTGAGGCCAACCCAGAGAAGGTCTCGGCCGTGACCAACATGGGGCCAATCCGAGACCTCAAGAGAGTGCAGAGGGTTATGGGATGAGTCGTGGCCCTGAGCCGCTTCATCTCGCGCCTTGGCGAAAAAGGCTTACCTCTGTACCGTCTCTTGAGAAAATCCAAACGCTTTTCTTGGACCCCCGAGGCCAAAGAAGCCCTCACCAAGCTCAAGGCACTGCTCACCAACCCTCCTATCCTAGTACCGCCAACCAAGGATGAAGCCCTCTTACTCTACATCGCCGCAATGACCCAAGTGGTTAGCGCGGCCATAGTAGTCGAGAGGCAAGAAGAGGGGCATGCTCTACCCATCCAACGACCTATTTACTTCATCAGCGAGGTGCTCTCTGAGACTAAGACACGCTACCCCCACATCCAGAAGTTGATCTACGCCATAGTCTTGGCTCGACACAAGTTGCGTCACTACTTCGAGTCTCACCCGGTGACCGTGGTGTCGTCTTTCCCTCTGGGAGAGATAGTCCAGAACCAGGAGGCCACGGGTAGAATAGCCAAGTGGGCCATCGAGCTCATGGGGGAAGCCCTATCTTTTTTGCCTCAGAAAGCGATCAAATCCTAGGTCTTGGCCGATTTTGTAGCTGAGTGGACCGACACCCAGCTGCCCCCTGCACAAATCTAGGCGGAATGCTGGACCATGTACTTTGATGGGTCTCTGATGAAGACCGGGGCGAGCGCGGTTCTGCTCTTCATCTCACCCCTCGGAGTGCACATGCGCTACATGATCCAGCTTCACTTCGTCGCCTCCAACAATGTAGCCGAGTACGAGGCCCTCGTCAATGGCTTGCAGATTGCCATCGAACTTGGAGTACGACGTCTAGACGTACGGGGTGATTCGCAGCTCGTCGTCGATCAAGTGATGAAGGAGTCAAGCTACCATGACCCCAAAATGGAGGCATACTACGAGCTGGTACGCCACCTAGAAGACAAGTTTGACGGCCTCGAGCTCAACCACATTTCGCGAAGATTCAATGAGGACATGGATGAACTGGCAAAGATGGCATCGGCGCGGGCTCCGATCCCCCCGAACATCTTCGCCAGAGACCTCCACAAGCCCTCGGTCAGCTATGCCTCGGCGGCAGAGGAGGGCCCACCGGTTGAGCCCACCACAGGGCCCAAGGCCCCCTCTACCACTGAGACCCTGGCAGCCGAGCCCAAGGCCATGGAAATCGATGCAGGGCCTCCCGAGGTAGACCAGGGTATGGACTGGCGAGTCCCGCTCCTTGATTGCCTTGTTCGAGGAGTGCTTCCTGTAGACAGGACCAAGGCCTGACGGCTTGCACACCGAGCCAAAGCTTACATCCTCAGCAACGGCGAGTTGTACAGGCGAAGCCCATCTGGTGTCCTCCAGCGATGCTTAACCACCGAGGCAGGCCAAGCCCTACTTTGGGACTTGCATGCGGGAGCCTGCGGGCACCATGCTGCGCCTCGAACGCTCGTCAGAAACGCCTTCCGCCAAGGATTCTACTAGCCAATGGCGGTTGCTGACGCCACGAAGCTGGTACGCTCCTGCGAGGGATGCTAGTACTATGCATGGCAAACGCACCTCCTGGCCCAAGCCCTCCAAACCATCCCCATCACGTGGCCGTTTGCCGTGTGGGGGCTGGACATGGTTGGGCCTCTATAGAAAGCCCTCGGGGGCTACACCCACTTGTTGGTAGCGATTGACAAGTTCTCCAAATGGATCGAGGCTCGTCCGATTACCCGAATCAAATCCAAACAAGCGCTGCTGTTCTTCACTGATGTCATCCACAGGTTTGGGATTCCAAATACCATCATCACCGACAATGGGACACAATTCACCGGCCACAAGTTCCTGACATTCTACGATGACCACCACATCCGTGTGGTCTGGTCGGCCGTAGGACATCCTAGGACAAACGGCCAAGTAGAACGTGCCAACAGCATGATCCTATAGGGCCTCAAGCGAAGAATATACAACCGGTCGAAGAAATTTGGCAAGAAATGGCTTGCCGAACTCCCGTCAGTCATCTAGAGCCTGAGGAACACTTCAAGCCAAGCCACGGGGTTCACACCATTCTTCCTAGTCTATGGAGCCGAGGCCATCCTCCCCACTGACTTGGAGTACAATTCCCCGAGGCTGCAGGCCTACAACGAGCAAAGCAACCGCACTGCCCACGAGGACGCCCTCGACCAACTAGAGGAAGCCCGAGACGTTGCGTTGCTACATTCGGCCAAGTACCAGCAAGCCCTACGATGCTATCAAGCCTGGCGCATTCGGTGCCGAGACCTAAAGGTGGGCGACCTGGTGCTGAGACTGAGGCAGAGCAACAAGGGCCGCCACAAGCTGACCCCGCCATGGGAAGGGGCATACATCGTCGCCCAAGAGCTAAAGCCCGGAACCTACAAGCTAGCCAACGAGAAGGGCAAAATCCTCACCAATGCTTGGAACATAGAACAGCTACGTCGTTTCTACCCTTAAATTTTCAAGCATTGTATACATTGTTTCTCGAAATACATTAAAGAAGCATTTTTTAGTTGTTCTAATTATTCGAGAAATCCCCCGAGCCCATCGATGGGGGAACGGCGTTACGATAACACTACAAGGGAGACTTGACTCTACCTCTGCAGAACCGAGCCTCCCTCGAGGGCTAAAAGGGGGGGGCCTAAGTCCCAGGATCCATTTTTTAGTCGTTCTTCGAAAAAAATTATACGCCAAACTCTCTCGCGTACTCTGACAAGTCGATTGTAAAAAAACCTAAGGACCGAAAGTTTGCCTCGAGGCCAAAAGGCCGGCCGAGCCACGAGACTGCCTACGCCTCTAGGCTACGGCAACTCCCTCACCACCTTTCGCCCGCAGGGCAGCTTAGGCTCCAAGGAAGTTTTTTGCAAAGGACTTGTCTAGAAACGAGACAGAGGGCAGAGGCTTGGAAATACAATAAAAAATAATTAAAAAGCCTATACACACGAGTTGGAGCAGCGGTGGAGGATTGGCACAAGTTGGTGATTGTTCGTGGCCATCTCCAGTGATTGTAAGGGGAGTTGTACCTTCCCCGGTGAAGTGCCAAAAGGTAACTCTAGTAAATTGCTCGTGTCATTGAGTTACCTCACTTGTGGGTCGGTTCTTGCGGTGTCCTATCGTGTGGACGAGGTTTGTGAAACACCTCTTAGCCGCCGAACCACCAAGTGTTGGTCGACACAACGGGGACGTAGTGTGTTGGCAAGCACATGAACATCGGGAGAAAATCGATTGTCTCTTGTCTTTGGCATTCTCCCGGTGATTGGCTATATATTCATCTTGTGATTGGTTCATCCACTACTCGGCGGTATAATCACCCTACTCACTTATTTACATTCTTGCAAACTAGTTGATACAAGCTCTTTAGTGTAATTAGAATTGAGAGCTTGCTTTATTATTTACATTCATCTAGTTGAGCTCTTTTGAGTAGCAAGATTGAGAGCTCTTAGTGAGTAGTTACATAGCAAGTTTGTGTGCCTAAGTAATCATTGCAACTAGAATTGTTGGATAGGTGGCTTGTAACCCTTGTAGAGCTAGAGCAAGTTTGTATTACGCTATTTGTCATACTAATCAAATTGTTCTAGTTGATTTATAGATTTTTAAATAGGCTATTCACCCCCCCTCTAGCCATATTAGGACCTTTCAAGTGGTATCAGAGCCGTGGTCACCATTTGATTAAAGGCTTAACAACCTCGGTGTCAAAATTATGGCTCAAGTTGTGTTCAACCATGTGGGGGGCAAACCACCGTTCTTTGATGGCACAAGCTATGATTATTGGAAGAGAAAGATGAGAATGTATCTTGGTTCAATCAATGATCAAGTATGGGAAGTGACCGAGAATGATTATGCTATCATTGACCCCGACAATCCCACTAACCAAGACAAGACCAACAAGCAATGCAACACAATGGCTCTCAACACCATATACAATGCCATTGATTCCAAGGTGTTTGAGCAAATCAAAGATTGTGAAAGAGCAAATGAGGTATGGAGGAGATTGGAGGAAACATATGAGGACACACCGGCGGTGAAGAGTGCCAAGTTGTATATCCTCAAGGACAAATTGACAAGCTTCAAGATGAAGGATGATGAGAGCATTTCGGAAATGTTTTATCGATTGCAAGTCATTGTCAATGATTTAAAGGCATTGGGAGAGAAGATCAAGGATGGTGATGTCTCTCATCGGTTCTTGATGTGCCTACCTCCAAGATTTGAGATGTTAAGATTGCTCATCATAAGAGGAGGATTGAAGGACATTACCCCCAACCAAGTACTAGGTGATGTCATGACCCAAGAGACATACCGTGTGGAAAGAGAGGGGGATGACAAGGATGACAAGATGGATGAAGAAGACAAGAAGAAGAAAAGTGTGACATTCAAGGCTAGCTCATCATCATCCAAGAACAAGGGCAATTCAAAGAAAGAATCAAGTGATGATGATGACCTTAGTGATATTGATGATGAAGCTATGGCTCTCTTTGTTCGCAAGATGGGAAAATTCATGAAGAAGGGCTATGGTGCAAGAAAGAAAAGAGATCACACCAAGAAGAAAGAGTATGTGAGAAGATGCTATAATTGCAAGAGCCCCGATCATGTAGTAGCAAATTGTCCATATAATAGTGATAATGATGAGGATGAGAAGAAGAAGCACAAGGAGGATAAGAAAGAAAAAAGGAGAAGAAGGAGAAGAGGATGACCTTCCAAAAGAAGAAGAAGGGTGGAGGCTATGTGGTCACTTGGGATAGTGATGGCTCTTCGGATAGTGATGATTCTAGTGATGATGGCAAGAAATCAATCAAGAAAGCACTAGCAAGCATCGCCATCAACAACAAGCCCTCCATCTTTGACACTCCATCAACATGCCTCATGGCTAAGCCTACCAAGGTAAAATATGATGGGAGTGATGATGATGAATGTGAAAGTGACTCTTGTAGGGATGATAATGATGATGATGACGATGATGAGTACTCTAAGGAGGAGCTCATGGACATGTGTGAGCAAGTGCACGCTTGCAATGAGATGAAGAGAAAGGAGTGCAAAGAATTGCGTAAGAGAGTAAAATTTCTTGAGTAATCCTTTGATGAGCTCAATGCCACTCATAAGGGGCTAATGGATGCCCATGAGAAGCTTGGCAAAGCTCACTCAAAGCTTGAAAAGGCTCACTCCTCTCTCATTGAGCAAGTCAAGAAGGAGGAAGCCAAGAAGGAGCAAGTGATAGTTACATGTGATGTGGGACTAACATGTGATCTTATTAATAAATCTTCTTATAAGCCTATTGCTATTGCTCCCACTAACACTTCTTGTAGCACTACCACTTCCACTCCACCTAAGAATGATGCATCACTAGTAGTGGAAAATGAGACCCTCAAGAAGGAGGTGAATGAGCTCACTCGTGCCTTAGGCAATGCCTATGGTGGAGAAGCCTGCTTGCTAAAGTGCTTGGGTAGCCAAAGGTTTTCTCTCAACAAAGAGGGATTAGGCTATACCCCAAGAAAGGCAAGGCGGCCTTTGTCACTCCCAAAGCTAGCTTTGTGAAGGGCAATGGTCGGTTTTGCAATAGATGCAAGCAAATTGGGCATATAGAGTAAAATTGCAAGATTAACAAGAACAAACTACCTAATGTATCCTCAATCAAATTTGATTCTTGTTACATGCTTTATAAGGGTGCCAATGGCGTGAATGCTAAGTTC
Source organism: Miscanthus lutarioriparius (assembly GCA_904845875.1). Classification (NCBI taxonomy): domain Eukaryota; kingdom Viridiplantae; phylum Streptophyta; class Magnoliopsida; order Poales; family Poaceae; genus Miscanthus; species Miscanthus lutarioriparius. The sequence goes on along the minus strand of CAJGYO010000019.1, from coordinate 4,790,147 downwards.
ATTGGTACACCAATTGTGGGCCCAAAGAAGAAGGCCATTTGGGTACCAAAGACCTTGGTAACTAACCTACAAGGACCCAAGCAAGTTTGGGTACCTAAAAAGAATTGATCTTCTTTTATAGGTCAATTATAAAGCCGAAGGAAGGCATTGGGTGCTTGATAGTGGGTGCACACAACACATGACCGGTGATCCAAGAATGTTTAATTCAATCAATAAAAACAAGAGCAATGAGATTGATAGTATCACATTTGGTGACAATGGCAAAGGCAAGGTCAAAGGACTTGGTAAGATTGCAATATCCAATGACTTGAGCATTTCCAATGTGCTACTAGTAGAGAGCTTGAACTTCAACCTATTGTCGGTAGCTCAATTATGTGATCTTGGTTTCAAGTGCATATTTGGTGTGGATGATGTAGAGATCATAAGTGTAGATGGCTCTAACTTGATATTCAAAGGATTTAGATATGAGAATCTATACTTGGTTGATTTCAATGCTAGAGAAGCTCAATTGACAACATGTTTGATCACTAAGTCTAGCATGGGTTGGTTATGGCATAGGAGGCTTGGTCATGTTGGAATGAAACAATTGAATAAGTTGATTAAGCATAACTTAGTTAGAGGCTTGAAAGATGTCACATTTGAGAAGGATAAGCTATGTAGTGCATGTCAAGCCAGAAAGCAAGTTGGTAAAACACATCCTAAGAAGAGCATGATGAGCACATCTAAGGCATTTGAGTTGATGCACATGGACTTATTTGGACCAACCACATACACTAGCATTGGTGGAAACAAATATGGATTTGTGATTGTGGATGATTTCACTAGATACACATGGGTATTCTTTCTAGTGGACAAGAGTGATGTGTTTGCAACATTCAAATCATTTGTCAAGGGCATTCACAATGAGTTTGAAACAACCATCAAGAAAGTGAGAAGTGACAATGGAAGTGAGTTCAAGAACACTAGAATTGATGAGTTGTGTGATAAATTTGGAATTAGACATCAATTCTCAGGTCAAGTACACTCCTCAATCAAATGGGTTAGTTGAAAGGAAGAATAGAACTTTGATTGACATGGCAAGATTAATGTTGAGTGAGTACAATGTGAGTCATTCATTTTGGGCCAAAGCAATTAACACGGCTTGCTACTATAGCAACCGACTCTATTGTCACCCCATGATGGAGAAGACACCTTATGAGCTATTGAATGGAAGAAAGTCCAACATAGCATACTTTCGGGTTTTTGGATGTAAATGCTACATATTGAAGAAAGGTAATAGATTGAATAAGTTTGAAAAGAAATATGATGAAGGTTTCTTGCTTGGTTACTCCACTACTAGTAAGGCTTATAGAGTTTGGAACTTGGCTAGTGGTACTCTTGAGGAGGTTCATGATATGGAATTTGATGAAACAAATGGTTTCCAAGAGGAAGATGAGAATCTAGATGATGTTAGAGGCACTCAATTGGTCAATGCAATGAAGAACATGGACATTGGTGATATAAGGCCTAGAGAGGTGATTGATGTTGAAGATGACAAGATTCAAGTGCTCTCTAACTCAAATGTGCAACTAGTGGTTCTCATGATCAAGTTCAAGCAAGTACTAGTCATGACAAAATGCAAGATCAACAACAAGTGGCTAGTTCATCATCTCAACCAAGTGATCAATCAAATGCTAGCAATCAAGTGCAAGTGCTCCAACCAACCAATATTGCAAGAGATCATCCATTGGACACTATCATTGGTGATATTTCAAGGGAAGTGCAAACTAGATCAAGATTGGCATCATTTTATGAGCATTTCTCATTTGTGTCATCTATTGAACCTAAGAAGATAGATGAAGCATTGAGGGATGTTGATTGGGTAAATGCTATGCATGAAGAGCTAAACAACTTCACAAGAAACCAAGTATGGGAGTTAGTTGAGAGGCCTAAGGATCATAATGTGATTGGAACCAAGTGGGTCTTTCGGAACAAGCAAGATCAAGATGGGATAGTAATAAGGAACAAAGCAAGATTAGTGGCTCAAGGTTACACACAAGTTGAAGGTCTTGACTTTGGAGAAACATATGCCCCGGTTGCAAGATTGGAAGCAATTAGGATCTTGTTAGCCTATGCTTGTGCCCACAACATCAAGTTGTACCAAATGGATGTGAAGAGTGCATTTCTCAATGGGTACATCAATGAGCTTGTGTATGTTGAGCAACCTCCCGGTTTTGAAGATGAAAAGAAACCCAACCATGTCTACAAGTTGAGAAAGACTTTGTATGGATTGAAACAAGCACCTAGAGCATGGTATAAGAGATTGAGGGATTTCCTACTCTCTAAATGATTCAAGATGGGAAAGGTTGACACCACTCTCTTCACCAAGAAGCTTGGAAATGACTTGTTTGTAATGCAAATCTATGTTGATGATATCATATTTGGGTCAACAAATCAAGATTTTTATGAGGAATTTGGCAAGATGATGGCAAGTGAGTTTGAGATGTCCATGATTGAAGAGCTTAGTTACTTCCTTGGTCTTCAAATCAAGCAAATGAAGAATGGCACATTTGTGAGTCAAGGCAAGTATATTAAGGACATGCTCAAGAAGTTTGGAATGGATGATAGTAAAGCTATTAGTACACCAATGGGATCAAGTGGAAGCTTGGATAGTGATGCTAGTAGCAATATGGTGGATCAAAAGATGTATCGGTCTATGATTGGAAGCCTACTCTATGTGATTGCATCAAAGCCGGATGTGATGTTTAGTGTTTGCATGTGTGCTAGATTTCAAGCCTCACCAAAAGAAAGTCATTTGAAGGCAACAAAGAGAATATTGAGGTACTTGAAGCATACACAAAATGTTGGATTGTGGTATCCCAAAGGAGCAAGATTTGAGTTGATTGAATATTCAGGACTCCGATTATGCGGGATGCAAAGTTGAGAGAAAGAGCACATCGGGCACATATCAACTATTGGGAAGATCACTTGTATCTTGGTCATCAAAGAAGCAAAATAGTGTAGCACTTTCAACCACCAAAGCGGAGTACATTTCGGCCGGTAGTTGTTGTGCTCAATTACTTTGGATGAAGGCTACTTTGAGTGACTTTGGAATTAGATTCAAGCAAGTGCCATTGCTATGTGACAATGAGAGTGCCGTAAAGCTCACCAACAACCCGGTTCAACATTCAAGAACAAAGCACATTGATGTCAGCCATCATTTCATAAGAGATCATCAACAAAAAGGGGACATTTGCATTGAGAGTGTGGGCACCGAAGATTAACTTGCCGATATATTCACCAAGCCACTTGATGAGAAGAGGTTTTGCAAGCTAAGAAATGAATTGAACATACTTGACTTCTCCAATATGTGTTGATACACCCCAAATTATATGACATGACTCTCCTTCGAGCAATCCAAGGTAAAAGTTGATTGGCATGGCATACATCCTTGCTAAGGACATGACTAGTGCATCTAGACATATTTCACATTTGAATAGGCTCGTTCATGAAGATCAAATGAATTTGATGCTTGTATAGGTACCACTATTGCTTGTATGCTTGAAATGATCTAGTGGTAGCATATGACATGTTTGTGGGCTTGTAAACCTAGTGTTTGATCTAGAAAATAAGCTATAAGTGTTTAACTCAACATGGTACAAGATAACACTTATTTAGAGGTGTGAAGAAGCTTGTCCTTGGATCAAACCGAGTTAAATATCTTTTGCGAGTAATCTAGATTGAACCAAATTAGGAAAATAATCCTCATCTCACATGGTTTTACCCCAACCTATCTATAATTTGAGCTCACCTTTTGTGCTAATTGTTGACAAAGGGGGAGAGAAACAAAGATATATGTGATAGGGGAGTATTTGACATAGGGGGGGAGATATGAGATATATGATAAAGGAAAGGGATCAATTAAAATTTTGAGCACACAAGTAGGGGGAGCAAGCTCATAAACTTGTATGTTGCATTTGAATGTGCATTTCATATATTTGCTTGCATGGCACAAGTTTTAAAATCTCAATATCCATGCTTGTATGGTGTATGCTAGTTATATGCTTAAATGATGAAATGAAAAACTAGCATGCATAGGTAATCTAGTGACTTTATTTCCAAGTGGTATCAAACTAAAGTAACTAGACTTATGTTCATCATATGGAAACTAGACCCTTACTTGTAATATTGATCTCATGAGGTATTCTAGTTTTTGTGAATGTCTAGTTACAAATGGTGCTAAGGATGGTTTATTGGTGCACTCCGATTGGTATCACGCTTTAAAGGTCCATCTCTTATATCTTAGCATCATTTAGTAGAAATTGTCTCCTATATTTCCTATCTAAGCATATGTGCAAGCTATAATCCAAACTCTTAGCACATATGTAGGGGGAGCAATTGCTACCATATAGGATTCATGAAACTTGTTCATATTCTTTTACACATGATAAATATGCTTGGGCAAGCAACATGGATTCATCTAAAATTCAATTCATATCTTTGTGAAAGAGTTGTCATCAATTACCAAAAAGGGAGAGATTGAAAGCTCTAGTTTAGTTTTGGTTAATTGATGAAACCCTAAGTGCCAACCTAGTTTATCAAAGTGATTATGAGATAGGTAGCACTACTCCAAGTGATGAAGCAATGGCGAAGATCATGACGACCGTGATGGCATGGTGATGATCAAATGCTTAAACTTGGAAAAGAAGAAAGAGAAAAACAAAAGGCTCAAGGCAAAGGTATAAATTGTAGGAGCTATTTTCTTTTAGTGATCGAGACACTTAGCGAGTGTGATCATATTTAGGATCGATAGCCGTACTATTAAGAGGGGTGAAACTCGTATCGGAATGCGGTTATCAAAGTGCCACTAGATGCTCTAACTCATTGCATATGCATTTAGAATCTAGTGAAATGCTAACACCCTTGAAAATGTTTGTGAAAATATGCTAACACATGTGCACAAGGTGATACACTTGGTAGTTGGCACATTTGAGCAAGGGTGGAGAAGTTAGAAGTGAAATGGAGTTGGTCGCAAAGATGCTGGCGTCGGTCAACTGACCGGACGCTGGATCGCTCAGCGACCGGACGCTGAAGGACTACGTCCGGTCGGACTGACATGTCGGCACAGTACCTAGGGTATTGCACCAGACGCTGGGTTGTGTCCGGTCGAGGTGGACCGGACGCGTCCGGTCGGCAAAAGTCGGTTTTGGGAGCTTACTGGAAACGATTGGACACTGGGGTCTGAGCGTCCGGTCACTTGTGCCGGAGCATCCGGTCAGTCAATAGCCGTTGAGATCTGGCGGCTCAGGTTTAACTCAGAATGACACGTGGCTTACATCGGGCGACCGGACGCTGGGCCCAGCGTCCGGTCAATATGACCGGAGCGTCCGGTCACCCCGTGTTGTGCCCAGTGAAGGGGTACAACGGCTCTATTTCATGGGGGCTTCTATTTAAGCCCCATGGCTGGCTCAAGCTCACCCTCTTGGTCATTTTTCATTGACATAGCAACCTTGTGAGCTTAGCCAAAGCCCTCCCACTCATCTCCATCATTGATCCATCATCATTGTGAGATTGGAAGAGAATCCAAGTGCATTGCTTGAGTGATTGCATCTAGAGGCACTTGGCATTCGTGTTGCGCTGCGGATTTCGCTTGTTTCTCTTGGTGGTTGCCACCACCTAGACGGTTGGAGCAGCGGTGGAGGATTGGCACAAGTTGGTGATTGTTTGTGGCCATCTCTAGTGATTGTAAGGGGAGTTGTACCTTCCCCGGTGGAGTGCCAAAAGGTAACTCTAGTAAATTGCTCGTGTCATTGAGTTACCTCACTTGTGGGTCGGTTCTTGCGGTGTCCTATCGTGTGGACGAGGTTTGTGAAACACCTCTTAGCCGCCGAACCACCAAGTGTTGGTCGACACAACGGGGACGTAGCGTGTTGGCAAGCACATGAACATCGGGAGAAAATCGATTGTCTCTTGTCTTTGGCATTCTCCCGGTGATTGGTTATATATTCATCTTGTGATTGGTTCATCCACTACTCGGCGGTATAATCACCCTACTCACTTATTTACATTCTTGCAAACTAGTTGATACAAGCTCTTTAGTGTAATTAGAATTGAGAGCTTGCTTTATTATTTACATTCATCTAGTTGAGCTCTTTTGAGTAGCAAGATTGAGAGCTCTTAGTGAGTAGTTACATAGCAAGTTTGTGTGCCTAAGTAATCATTGCAACTAGAATTGTTGGATAGGTGGCTTGTAACCCTTGTAGAGCTAGAGCAAGTTTGCATTACGCTATTTGTCATACTAATCAAATTGCTCTAGTTAATTTGTAGATTTTTAAATAGGCTATTCACCCCCCCCTCTAGCCATATTAGGACCTTTCAGCGGGGCGTGTGTTTCGGGGTACCCAGCTGGGCACATTGATTCACAAATCGCCGGGCAATCCGGTACGGCTTGACTAAACTCTAGCACCGTAGTAAGAACTAAAAGATGAAAGATGATGAAATGGAACTGTTTGCTCAACTCTTGCTTGAAAGTAGAACATGTGCTTACATAGAATGGCTAGATAATGAATTAACCATGACTGCTAATAATACATAAATAAGGATTCACTATTAGTATTGCTTTCTGCAAAAAAGAAACCAGCAAACTATAAAGCTTATTATATCCTTTGGAGTCGGGAAATTATTCGCACTAGTCGGATAAGTCTTACGAGTACATTGTGTACTCAGGGTTTATTTACCCCTATTGCAGGTACTGCTTGAGACGTAGCCGTTGTGTGAAGGATTTTTCTGGTGGGCACAAACGGATCCTTACTTATTATCGATAGATGTTTACTTGCTGTTGATTTTCATTCCGCAGTTTAATATTCCGCACTCTGAATTTGGTAATGTAATAATACAATTTTTAAGAACTCTGGATGTATGAAATGGACTAAGTTTGTAACTCGTTCTCATTATTGGATCTTTGGGGAAAATGTGGATCATTCAGGCTTTCCCTTGGGGTGTGCCCGACGGAACCCGCCTGATGTAAGTGTCTGGTGGAAGACGAGCGCCTCCGAAGATGTGTTATTTTGGGCGGTTCTGCCACATCCAGGTACATGTGGCCCAATCACATAGAGCTAACATCCTGTGTGACTCATTCCTCCTAAACCTGATCACCCTCCTCTCTAGCAAACTTTGCCTGATAATTGCTTTCTTGAACTGCTTTTTCCTAGTGAACTTCATGCCAATCACAAACCTAGGACTAGGTACATTCTTGTTGAACTTTGGGTGATAGTTGTGCTTGGTCTCTAAGTGCCCCTCACTTGCTTCCTCCTCTAACTCATCCTCTGCACTGCTGTTAGCATATGGGGTGTCATTTGCATCATCATCAAGCTCAAACGTGGTTGGCCCAGAATTTGACCTATCCAAGATGACATCATCTAGATTTGCTACTTGTCCACTCTTCATGCTCTTCTTAAATTCCTTGAACTTCTTTTGAATCTGTACAACTTCTTCATCTTCCTCGGATGAATTGTCATCTCTAGACAAAAACTCACTATCACTGCTGTCCTCTAAATTTTCTTTGTCATTCAAAACACTTGAAATATTTTGTTGACTAGCAACTGGCTGACTCCCTTGGTCATCAACCACCTGCTTCCCCTTGTCCATCTTGCTAGGGATGTACCACTCACTTACAAATTTGATCTGTTCCTCTACATCTTCCCTACTTTCATTCTTATTATGAGCAACCAAGACATCTTCACCTAGATTTATCAGTTCCTCATATCCACCTTCAAACTCACTGTCATCATGTTCTTCTTGCTCACCTTCAATCTCATCTTCAAAGATGTTGTCCTCGTCATCCTCTTCCTCTTCATCATCAACTGCATGTCCTTCAACATATATCTCTGCTACATCTCCTTCCTCAGTGCTGTTTGCCATTTCAATGCAAGCCTGATCATCCATCAGAACACGTAGGCCATTAGAAAGCTGCCTTCCAGGAACAAGCCAGTGCAACAATGCTCCTTCTTCAACAGTGCAATGATCATTAAGGTGCTCCATAACCTCAGGGAGAGAGACTTTATCACGGTCAATGTATGACACCTCCACTTGTCCTCCCAAGTAATACACATTATTTCCTCTTCTTAAGAATTCTCCTCCATAATGAAACAGAATAGGAAGAGTATCCAGAGGGTCCATGACGCATAAAATGTCCTACATTACATGCAACAGGAAGATAATTAACATCACACTTGCAGCCGCATAAACAATTACACAGTTACACAACACATGAAGTCTGCTTAAACAAACGGAATTCCTAAACTAATAATATACCACGTCGGCTAATGGTAAAAATAAATTCAACCACCTGATCCCTAAAAAGGAACTTCCATTCCATAAAAAAGGCTTCGATTCAAACTAAAGAACAACAACCTGGCCCTTAGCGCAACACGGGGACCACCCAGCCCCGCATCTAATGTCATCTGCACCCCTGGCACCCTCAGCATTGGAGCACCTGCGCCGCACCCACACCAGCACCCTCCGCCGTCGCCGTCGCCACCGTCGGGAGTTAGGGTTCGGGGTTGGGGAAGGAACAAGAGTGAGAGGAGAGTGCGGGAGTACTTGGGCCGCGAGACAAGGAGAATGGGCCGAAACCACGGTCGTGGTGAGTTGACTGGACAGAAACCGCCGTCGCGCCGGCGCGAGGGCCAATTTTAACTGGTTTAGAGAGTTAAGATACTACGCGTGTCTGGTTTTCGACTTAGAGGGATAGAAACAAACTGCAGCCATAGTTGGAGGACCAAAAATGAACTTTTTCCTTACCAGAACTCGGTGCAAGCTCAACATATAACAAGAGAAAGAAAAAAAGCTGATTTTGCCTAGCATTTGGAGGCCAAAGTGGTTGGTAGTGCCACTGGGAGTAGGTAAACCATTCCAGGTTCTCAAAAGGGTTAAGTCCTGGCATTTGGGAAGCACTCTTGCAGATAAGCGTTACACATTTCACAAGAAGCTTATTAGTGAGTCCACAGTAGACCAGAAGGCTAGCTCAGACAAAAAACTAAACATCATGTAACATTCTGGGCCCCTACCACATTCTACAACAACACAACTGTTTTAATACCCAAACAACCATTCTCCCAGTATGAAGAAACTCCGTTACACCGTACCGTGTACATTACTGTAATAACATCACAAAGCCCTGAGACTAGCCACCAGACACCAGACTCCAAGCGGATTTTGGTGATCTTCAGAAAGGGGCCAAGTACCCTTAATGCCGTCACATCCAGGGCGATCCCCAGATATATACTGCATTACTTCTGATAGGGCAGTTTACCTATACCCTGCCAGTTCATTTTCTCCTATGATGATGGCGATGTTTATTGTGCCGATCAGAGTCTGAGTAATCAGAGGCACTAGAATCAGGGTAGTGCCGTTTCTCCCGAGATCTCCTTGAATGTCTACTGGTTTCGTAATGGCTGCGTTCAGTATAGTCTTGCTTACCGCTTGATCTCTTTGAATGCCTGTTGGTATGACGTGGGCTTGTATCAGAATGGCGCTGTTTCTCCATCGATCTCCTTGAGCGCCTGATGGCATCAGGAGAACTTGACTCCCTATCATGTCTCTTCTCCCTCGATCTCCTTGAGTGTCGATGGCTCCGATCAGAACTCGAGTCACTGTAATATTGTTTCTCCTTGTGCCATAGAGAATGCCTGCCTCTCTCAGAAGAACTTGATGAATAACTGTAGTGGCGCTTCTCCCTTGAATGCCTTGAACGCCTCTTGCTTTCTGTGTCTCCTTGATCCTTAGAGAAGGACAATGGTGACTCATCTCTTTTCTCCTTCACGTGTTCTCTCTTCAAATGCCGCCTTGTATCTTCATGGACCTCAAATTCTGAATCAGAAGAAGACTCTAACTGGTATTTCTTCTTATGCCTATGCTTTGACTTACTCTTGCCTTTTCTAGCATCTATCTCAGAATCAGAATATGATGAATCAGAACAGTTTGTTTTCTTTCTCTTGCTTCTTGATGTTTTGTTTCTCTTCTCATTTTCAGAGTCTGATGATAGATGGTAACTGCTTTCATGTCTACCAGAATCCTCATGAATAGCAGACTTAGCCTGCTTATGCTTGCTTTTCTTCTTGGAACGTTTCTTGGATTTGCTAGCAGAAAAATTGGAAATGAGAGCTGGAATGTCACAGTTCAGAAAACCTGAAATACAAGGCAGCAAAAATATTAAATCGCAGAAGTTATGCATGGATGTTTGTTCATGTTTCAGACTACTAATATACCTCCATATTCATCAAAGATGCCTTCTGCCACAATCTGCTGATTAGGATCATCTGGGTCAAATCCACCATGAGGAGGGCTCATGCCTGGCTTTTGCTTAAGTTCCCACTTCAAAGGCTGTCAAATTCCTCAGATTAAAATTGACGTTTAAACAAGTAATGAGCAAATTTATGTTCCTATTGTCTATATTGGTTGGACATGTATCATGTATGGATCAAATATTGCTACAAGACCATGGATAACTATATATCACAGACTGTTCAAAATATTCAGGTCTCTGCTACATTTCAACGCCCAACATGGTTTCAAGAATAGTGATGGAAGAAACAGACAATACTGACAAGGACGTCATGCTATCATTGGTAAGTTAAGTAATATGTAGTCATGGGGGCCAGCCGGCTAGGGTAAAGGTAAAAGTCAAATATAAGCAGGCTCTAAAACTGGGACACATATATATCCATATCTTTTATATGGCATATTTTTTATATGGCTTGCAATTGCAACAGAAATATACTTCAACAACAACAACAACAACAACATAGCCTTTCAATCCCAAGCAAGTTGAGGTAGGCTAGAGTTGAAACCCACCAAGAGCCCCAAATCACGGTTCAGGCACTTCAATAGCTGCTTTCCAATTACTCCTATTTAAACATAGATCTCTAGGTATATCCCAAGCTTTCAAATATCTTTTTATTGCCTCCCCCATATCAATTACGGTCTTCCTCTACCTCTCCTCATATTATTAGCTTGGCTTAGTACTCCACAATGCACTGGTGCCTCTTGAGATCTCATTTGGACATGGTCAAACCACCTTAACCGATGTTGGACAAGCTTTTCTTCAATTGGTGCTACCTCTAGGCGATCACGTATATCATCGTTCCGAACTCGATCCATTCTTGTGTGACCGCAAATCCATCGCAACATACGCATTTCTGCAACACTCAGTTGTTGAACATGTCGAATCTTTGTAGGCCAACATTCTGCTCCATACAACACAGTCGGTCTAATCGCCGTTCTATAGAACTTGCCTTTTAGCTTTTGTGGTACCCTCTTGTCATAGAGAATGCCAGAAGCTTGTCGCCACTTGATCCACCCTGCTTTGATTCTATGGCTATCTCCATCCCTCTGTAGCATCGATCCTAGATACAGAAAGGTGTCCTTCTTAGGCACTACTTGACCTTTCAAACTCACATCTCCCTCCTCCTGTATAACTTCACCAAAGTCGCATCTTATGTATTCGGTTTTAGTTCTGCTCAATCTAAAACCTTTAGATTTAAGGGTCTGCCGCCATAACTCTAGTTTCCTATTTACTCCCGTCTGGCTTTCGTCCACTAACACTACATCATCAGCGAACAACATACACCAAGGGATATCTCCTTGTATGTTCCTGGTAACCTCATCCATTACCAAGACAAAGAGATACGGGCTTAAGGCTGACCCTTGATGAAGTCCAATTTTAATCGAGAAGTAATATGTGTTACCATCGTTTGTTCGAACACTAGTCACAACATTGTTGTACATGTCCTTGATGAGGGCCACGTACTTTGATGGGACTTTATGTTTGTCCAAAGATCACCACATAACATTTCTTGGTATCTTGTCATAAGCCTTCTCAAAGTCAATGAAAGCCTTCTCCAAGTCAATGAAAACCAAGTGAAGGTCCTTCTTCTGCTCTCTAAACCACTCCATAACCTGTCTTATTAAGAAGATTGCTTCTGTGGTTGACCTTTCGGGCATGAAACCAAATTGGTTTGTTGATATCTGCGTCGTTCCTCGCAGGCGCTGCTCGATGACTCTCTCCCATAACTCCATAGTGTGAACAGAAATATACTTCAAAGAGGGAAAAAAATCTAACCTCACTTGAATCAGTCTGCGCCATTATAGTTGTAAGTGGATCATCTCTTTTCAACCGACTCTCCTCATTAGGCATGATCACATCCTTCAAGGGACATTCCCGGTCACCACTTTGGTGACCATAGTTTCCACACCTTAGACATCTAACATTACGAACTTCAACTCCAAATGGTTTGATCCTTGCAGGAGCACCTGTGTCTAACCTGAGAATAAGAGGGAAATGTGTAGTGAATGTTAAATAAAAATCTTAACAGTGATCTAGATACATCATAATGCTGCACTATTTGGATAAGTGAAATGAGAAAACATATAAAGAATGACAATTTCTATAACAGAAAAAACAAAAAAAAAAAGGAACAGAGAAATGGACCTCCTGTTTTGTTCAGCCACTCAAATTTCAAAATAACAGACCAGGAGTATTTCATGTTTCATGTCGCATGGTTGCTTAACAGATCATCAGTAACAAGGAGTTCAATGTACCTTGGAGCATTCTTGAGAACCTCAAATTCTTGTTCTGTTGCCAATGGCCGACCAAAAACATCTTTTGGCCTATTTTTCTTATCTGCGCCTGATTGAGTCTTTTCAGGTCCCTTGTCAGGTCTGGGAAAAAATATATAACCATGATGAAATGTAGAAGAAGCAGTCTGCAGTTACTAGGACAAAAGAAAATGCGCACCCAGGCTGAAAGCTCCACATAAGTGGGGTCTGGGGAAAGGAAATGCAATAAAATTCGAAATCGACAAATTACGGTTGCATGCTAATAGCCTCCAAACCTTTATTAAAACTCAGACAGTTGAAGAAAAGTCGAAAGTTCTAACTCCCCAAAAATGAAAAAAAAAAGCACAGCAATATGTGGAAGCAAAATAATAGATATCACTTACATTGAAGAGGTACTTGCAGATGCAGTACCTTGAGCCATGCCACCTGGATTTGACCTCTTCTTCTCATTTTCAATTTCAGCAGCTTTTGCACTCTCTGCATTGTAGCCAGGTGGGCGCACGTACATAAAACTCACAGCTTTCATTACCTCCATCTGAACTTACAAAACAAATTGAATACTGATGACATCAATTCTTCATGAGTGGAAACAGTAGGATGAGCATTGAAACATAAATATAGTTGTTTATTCAGCTTAAATACAACAAAAGAAGTTTACATTTCTTGAAACGTAAGAACAACTAGCACGTTCCACATTATTAGTGAAACTGAGGGACTGACAGTCGTCATTTCAAGAACGAAGAAAAAAATTCCCCATTTATTGTTTAACTAACTGAATTTATTCTTTGGCAACATTTTTTTGGAAACCTTAGTTGGACAGTAAGTGAGCTGGGCAGCTGGATTTTTTTTTTTTTTTTTTTTTTTTTTTTAAAAACCTAATAAGATGGACCATTTATCTGCAGGATACAAATTGTAGAATACCATACCCTTGGTGCTGCTGTCAACGGGTAAATGGACTTTGAATCTGAGGAGAAATTAACAGCATGAGGTAGATAAAGTCTCTATTAAGGTTGGTTTGCACATGAGTGTCCATTATTGTGTGGAGTGCACTATGACTATACAACAAATACAAGACAACATCCACTCATCCAGTCATCCACATTATGGTTCTCTATAGTAAAAACATCAATAAGGTGTTTCTGCTAGGTTCTGAACACAGATTTGTGAGCAGTGATTGGAACTATTTATTCATTAAGGCTTCATTAAGGAAATTGTTTACTAAATTGTCAACATCATAGCACAATTCTACTAGGTGCCTGTTTAGTTCCCAAAATTTTGCAAAATTTTTCAAGATTCCCCGTCACATCGAATCTTTGGACGCATGCACGAAGCATTAAATATAAATAAAAAATAAAACTAATTACACAGTTTAGACGAAATTCACGAGACGAATTTTTTAAGCCTAATTAGACTATGATTGGACACTAATTGCCTTTTTAAGCCTAATTACACTATGATTGGACACTAATTACCAAATAACAACGAAAGTGCTACAGTACCATTTCCCAAAAAATTCCGCCAACTAAATAAGCCCTGGTACAAAAACGTGAAACCAGACCCATGACATTATTTCACTTATATAGCTCTTATTATGCTAAATTGAATGTGACTGCAATAGACAGCATCGGTACCAGCCACGACAATACAGGATTCAGATAAGCAGCTCCTTAAGCTAATGGCAACGAGCAATTGATGCAAGGGACGAACAGCAGAGGGTATTATACCTTCTCCTTGTCCTTCTTGGAGAAGAGCGCGGTCTGCCGGAAGAACTCCTGCTCCTGTACGAACTCCCGCTGCACCTCCTCCTGGCGGCGCGCGCGGTTGGCGTGGACCTGCTCGGCGATCCACTTGCGGCGCTGGTTCGGATACGAGAGCGGATGCCACGGCTTCTGGTTGAGGTACGAGTGGCTCCACGCCGTCCCCGACTTCTCCTTCAGCTCCACCTCCCCCGCTGCCATCTTCCGCCCAATCCCCCCGCCGCTCCCCGTCACCTCCTCCTCCATCGCTCTCGCCGGCCTCCGCCTCTCCCGATCGCCGCCGGTCGAATCCCTCCCCTCCAGACTCGCAAAATTACCGAAAGACCCCTACCCCTAGCAGCGGTGAATTGGATCGAATAATTTACGGGCCGGAACTTCATATGGGCCAATGCCATTCTGGCCCAGTTCGAAACTGACCTTTCGGCCCAGTCAACAATCGATTGCAATCTTTAGCCTACTAACCTCCCCCTCCAGAAGCAAGCGAACAAGCGTCCAGCTCCAGCACCTCCATGGCATGGCCACGCTCCCGGCCGCCGTCCATGCCCTCATCGCCGGCGCCTCCACCGGGCGCCACCTCCGGCAGGTCCACGCCCACCTCATAACCTCCGGCCGCCTCGCTTCCCTCGGCTCCACCCTCCTGCGCCGCCTCATTTCGCTGCACCCGCACCTCCACCTCGCTGCCGCCCACCGCCTTCTCCTCTCCATCCCATCCCCGCCACTCGACCTCTTCAACCTCCTCCTGCCGCCACTCGCCTCCTCGCCCGATCCCGCCGCTGCGGCCGGACTCTACGTCCACCTCCGCCGCGGGGGCCTTCGCCCGGATGCCCACACGCTCCCGCACGTCCTCAAGGCGCTCGGCCGCCTCGCGCCGGGCTGCCTCCCGCTCGTCGCCTGCACTCACGCGGAGGCCGTCAAGACCGGCCTTGCCCGGGCCGTGGTGTACGTGCCGAACGCTCTCATGGCCGCGTACTCTGCCTGTGGCCACTTCGGGCACACCATGCAGGTGTTCGACGAAATGCCGCGCCGGACCGTGGTGTCGTGGAACACTGCGCTCACCGCCTGTGCGGACAACGGCCGCCACGACCGGTGCGCCGGGATGTTCGCGGACATGGTAGAGGCTGGGTCCGTGCCTGATCAGACGACGTTCGTGCTCATGCTCACCGCTGCGGCTGAGCTGGGAAACTTGGCGCTCGGCAAGTGGGCGCATGGGCAGGTCCTTGCCCGGCGGCTTGACATGACGCTTCAGCTTGGCACGGCTGCGGTGAATATGTATGCCAAGTGCGGCGAGGTGAGTTATGCGTCACGCTTGTTTGAGAGGATGGCAGCACGGAACGTCTGGACATGGAGCGTGATGATCATGGGGTATTCACAAAACGGGATGGCACGGGAGGCACTGGAGCTTTTTGACAGGATGAAGGATGCATCTGTTGCGCCCAACTATGTCACATTTCTTGGACTCCTCTGCGGATGCAGCCATGCTGGTCTGGTCAACGAGGGCCGCCAATTCTTCCATGAAATGCAGCATGTCAATGGCATCAAGCCAATGATGACACACTACAGTGCCATGGTTGATGTCCTGGGACGCAACGGCCGCCTCCAGGAAGCTTTTGATTTTGTTGTGGACATGCCGGTCGAGGCCGACACGGTCGTTTGGAGGACGTTGCTGAGCGCCTGCCAGCTGCACAGCTCCAAGGACTGCATTGGCATCGTTGACAAGGTGCAGAAGAGGTTGCTGAAGCTGGAGCCCCGTAGAAGCGGTAACCATGTCATGGTCGCAAACATCTACTCTGACATTGGGTTGTGGGACAAGGCGGCCATGACGAGGAGGGTGATGAGGGAAGGGGGGTTGAAGAAGGTGGCGGGGGAGAGCTGTGTCGAGGTAGGAGGGCGGATTCAGCGGTTCATCTCCGGGGATGAATCCTGTCCTGGATTGGATGGGGTTTACAGGATTCTTCATGAGTTGAGCATCAACATGAGAAAATGGGAACCTGTGGACAAAATTTTACTTGCTGATTCTGACCTGTGAGTACCATGTACGCTGACCAAAACTGTTTATGCTGTTCATGTCAGTCCTGTTTTTCTCCATAGTTAACCGGTCAAAGCTTCAAATTTTACTCTTGTAGGCATGATAGCACATTACCATTTTCTATACTAAGAGATAAGAGATTCTGGGTTCAAATTTCTTCTTGTTTTAACACCAATCCACTCATATATTTGCTGGTTTATTTATCTTTATTATTATATATATAGTACTAAAAAACCCAAATGTTATTCGGTGTGTTCGGCTGGGCTTAATTTGGTTGGGCTAGTTTTGGCTGGGTTGAACAGCCTAGCCGTTCGGCGGCCCAGCACCAGCCGAACGATTGATCTACAAGTCGACCCTCAGCTCCGCTTCGCACTCCCTCCCGTTGTCCTGTTCCCGCGATAGTCGCTAGGGTTCCACTCGCACGCCGCTCAGCCACTCACCTCCGCGCCAGCCACGGCGTCGTGACCTCCGCTTCGCCGTGCCTGCCTCGGTCGCCGTAAGCGGATCCGTCCCTGCCTGCCTCGCAACGCCGTGAGGGCGCACCGTCGCCGTCGATAGCCTTCTACACCGACCGTCTGCTTCGCATCCCTCCCCGAACCCGCCGCCATCGACGCTCGTCCGCCGGCGATAGGTAAACCCGGTTACGTGTCCGGCGTCGTCCCTCCCCCTCCGAATCTGACCCCCACGTTCTTGTTTTGCAGGTGAGTCCGGACCGCCGCCCACGGATCTCCATCTCAGCAGCCCGAAATCGCCTTCCGCCCGCAAGTGTTGCATCTCAGCTCGCCGAAATCGCCTGCCACCTCGCCGGATCTGGTGACCCTAGGTTCGTTCTCATTAACCTGCGTCCCAACTCTCCCTACTCATTGCCTCCGTACCGTGCCCCGCCGTGAACTTTCCCCACGCCCCTTCCGTCCTTCCCCTCCCCCACCGCCTCGCGGGATTCGAACCCCTAGTCGTCCATCGGTTCATAGGTTTTGTCGACCTATGTTCTCTCGCACCCCTTTTGTTCTTATTCATTGTTTGTTTTGTGTGGTGGTCTACTTTTGGTTTGATCTGAATGTGGTTTTGCCATCTCAAATTTGTAACTCATGTTCAGGTTGTAGGTTCAATTGTAGTTTGGTTTCATTTTGTTTTCTAGGGTTTGTCTGTGGGGGGGGAAGGGTACGCGGGGGATCCGAGCTCCCATGTTCGTCTCACCTCCCTGTAGCGACATGCATAGACTTGTGGTGGACCCTTTTCTTTAAGTGTACCATTTCTCAATTTGGTTGTGGTAGTATGGGCAGTGCCTATGTAATCTTGTATTGTCTGACACTTATCATTTGCTACTGTAATGGATCAATTGATGGGCAATACACCTTGCTTTAGTTGATCCTTTGATATTAGTGATGATTATATACCCTTCAAAGCCAAACAAAAATACTCCCGTTTCTTTGAAAAAGGTGAAAAGAATAGAAGTAGTGCATCTTGCTTAAGTTGATCGTTTGATATTATTATGATTATTACTGATGATTATACACCCTTCAATGCTTAAGGGCTTGTTTGGTGCACCCCTCTTAAAGTTTAGTCACAATACTTTAGTCAGTTTTACTACAAAATTGATATGGCTGAGTGGGCATCCCTATGCGGCGCAATGCTTGCTAATTTCTAGCAATGGTGCATGTCATCATTACTGTAGCAGAACCGATCAATTTATAAGAGCGCAAGTACAATGGCAGCCCGTAAGTGGTCGCACTGTCATACTTGAACCCATATAAACCCGGTAGTCCGTCGAGTACCACGACAGGTCTCGATTAACCATCAATATACAATCAAGATCGTACATGATTCAACATACATGTCACATGTTACATAAGGTTCACAAATACAGTTCATTCATCAGAGTACGAATTAAGATTATTACAAACCAAGTTCAGTAAATAGTAGCGGAAGTAATTTAAAGTTTGAAACTAGCATTTGCCATCATAGTTCAAATACATAGTGCCAGTTCGTGATCATACTCCCACAAAAGCATATAAGAAGGATTAATAAGAGATGCCTGTCCAGGGCTCACTCCTCATCCACGGCGGGACAGAAGTAGTTCTTGCAATAGCCGTGATAAATTGTACCATCTGCAACAATGGGAATAAAACCCTGAGTACGAGAAGGTACTCAGCTAAACTTACCCGTCATAAATCAAAAACAAAGTGACTCCAAGGATTATGCAAGGCTTTATAAGTGGAGGTAGCTTGACAACATTTTACATAAAAAGCGACTAACTTAGTTGTACAATTATAATTCAGTCATCAAGTTAATTATAGCTATTCATCTCTAGATTAGCAACTAACCTGTACCAAACATGTAGTATATCATTTAGTAGCATACAATAGTAACCATAGCCGGTGTAGTAATTCCATGTTCATCGGAACCATCATGTTCCATATCATAGTTACTACGATGTTGGTACTAGTCAAGTTTCTCACTGTCCGGGAGAGACGGCGATTCGAATCAATTTCAACCAGCTGAGAATTTATTCCTAACACAAACCCAGGCAGACCAGATCAACGGTCACCTTTGGTACAACTCAGGTCCATATTTTGCGGGTTCGCCCAGCGCCGCACAATCAGGGACAACCAGCTGGTAGGACATTTAGGCTCGGCCTTCCCTTGGGCTCACGTCTGGCTCCATGCACATCCTTACTACCATCTAGAGTGCGCACTCTAACAGAACGGGGCTCGGCCTGAGTTGAGCTACTCGGCTTCGCGGTCGGAATGAGTTATCCGGCTAGCTAAGTGATAGGCGTGCGTTCAATCTTGTCAGAAGCGCCCAACAACGGTACGGTCCTTAATCGGCACAGACAGAATCATATGAGTCAACCTACACATATACTCCGTCCGGCTGCCATTTACATTAACTTATGATTCTTTTCCATGATAGCAAATATAGCCAACCGTGCTTCGATATCCACCTATATCTTGCAGGTGACAGAAAATCATCCGACTTCTACCGATCTAAGCATGGATAAGCATATATTCGATCCTGGACCTACACAGGGTTAAAGGCATATGTATCTGGACAAGGTAGTTCCATGCATGAAGTGTTTTCAATCAACTCTTATCGGTGCGAAAAGTGACCAACAAGTAAATATTTGTCGTTTTGTCGTATGTTGTGATCGGATGTGGCCTGGCACTCAATGACATAGGGTTTATATTGGTTCAGGCAATGTGCCCTACATCCAGTTTGAGTCGGTCGATGACTTTATTCCTGAGCCCAGGTGCTCGAAGTTTGTTGTGGGGTTACAAACAAGTGGGAGTAAGATGGGGGTGTTAGAGGTTCGGTTGGACTCTGGACTGAAGGGCCGAGAGTGACGGGAGCTCCTACGTGCGCTAAGTATTGGAACGTGCGCTCTATGTAGTTTTAGAGTTCTAGAGCAGTGAAGCTATTCTAGTGCTCTAAATGCCTAAAGCTAGCAGAGAGAGTCGGAATTGATCCGTCTGTTGTTCGTCATCCCTTTAGGAGAGAGCGCATCTCCTTTTATAGGTGAAAGGGATGGCCTTATAAGTGAGAGAGAGAGTGTGTGTGTGCTACTAGTCTTGTTGCCCATGTCGTCGGGTACAAGATGATTTGTCGGTGCCCACAATATTGTTGACACCTAGATGCATGTGGTTGGCTCCATCGTGTTCTTCTGGTATAGCAAATGTCGGCGTCTACCATACTGTAGGACAAATATCAGCTTTCACAACACTGTTCATGTTCTGACATGTCTAGAAGGTTGCAAAGTACCCTTCTGACATGGCCTGACAGTACTGTCCTGCAGGTGTATAGGGTACGGTCCTCGGTATTGCGGTTGACTTATGCGTCTTACCTTATCTGCTCCGCCTGATTTCTCAGATCCTTACCGAGCGGGCATCCCCGTTCGGTCGTTCCTAGTCGGCTCCGACCGCGCCGGTTGGAGAAGAGCCATAAGCAGAGGTTCGGTGTATTCCCGGTCGGAGACGCGGGTCGGAGTCGGAAGCAAGCATCGTCCCCTCTTTGGCCAGGCCTTCCGGTTAGAGAAGCGGGTCGGAGTCGGAAGCGAGCGTCGTCCCCTCCTTGGCCAGGCTCCCGGTCGAAGACGTGGGGTGGAGTCGGAAGCAAGCGTCGTCCCCTCCTTGGCCAGGCTCCTAGTCGGAGACGCGGGTCGGAGTCTGAAGCGAGCGTCGTCCCCTTCTTGGCCAGGCCTTTCGATCGGAGACTGGATCGCTCTTCTAGCCTATCGTTTAGGTATCTGGGTTGGCCCAAGAGTTGCGCGTCGTTCACAACATCGTCTGCTGGGCTGAGCTTTTGCTGGGAAGCAGGCCCATTAGGGACTCCGGGTTTATGAACCCGACAGGAGCCCCCGAGCCCCCGGGCGATTCGGGTAGAATTGTCTGGGGGATTTTTTGTTTTGTCAGCGGGTGCGTGCGAGCGCACCCGGTGGGTGTAACCCCCGAGCCCCCGGGCGATCTGGGTGAAATCGTCTGAGGGTTTTTTCGTCTTGCCAGTGGGTGCGCGTGAGTGCACCCGGTGGGTGTAGCCCCCGAGCCTGCATCCGACTGATGAGTCGGTTGGAGGCTGAGTATCTTGCCACTCTTTCCTAGGGCCGCAGACTCTTGTGTTTCTGTCGTTCAGGGTGTTCGCCTGTGTTTGTCTCGCCTACGATCTGCGCAGTCGGTTGATTTCCCGAGTGAAAGCTCTAGTTTGGTTTTGGTAAATTGATGAAACCCTAAGTGCTAACCTAGTTCATCAAGTGATCATGAGATAGGTAGCACACTTCAAGTAGAGAAGCAAATGAAGATCATAACATGACAATGGTGATAGCATGGAGATGATCAAGGGCTTAAACTTGAAGAGAAGAAAGAGAAAAACAAAAAGCTCAAGGCAAAGGTATAACTTGTAGGAGCTATTTTATTTTGGTGATCAAGACACTTAGAGAGTGTGATCACATTTAGGTTTGATAGCCGTACTATTAAGAGGGGTGAAACTCGTATCGGAATGCGGTTATCAAAGTGCCACTAGATGCTCTAACTCATTGCATATGCATTTAGGATCTAGTGGAGTGCTAACACCCTTGATAATATTTGTGTAAATATGCTACCACATGTGCACAAGGTGTTTGTAGGGTTGAGATGGATTCGGCGCTTTCGGGAAAATGAAATGTCTATTTTCTATTGCGCCAGATGCAAAATTCTTGGTGGTTGGCACACTTGAGTAAGGGTGAAGAAGTAAGAGTTGAAATGGAGTTGATCGAAATGATGTCAAGGCGTCGGTCTCATCGACCGGACGCTTGAGTCACTCAATGACCGGGACGCTGAAAGGTCGCGTCCCGTCGAAAGCGAATGATGGCACGATGGCTAGATGAGCACCGACGCCGGTCATCCCCGATCAAGGTGGACGAGACGCGTCCGTCCGAAAAAAACATGCCTCGGGGAGCTTCTGCGCAAACGACCGGACGCTGGGGGCTTCAGCGTCCGGTCCGCTTTTTATCGAGCGTCCGGTCGGCTTCCACCGCTGAAATCGGACGAATAGCGTTTGAAGTCGGTGGACGCGTATGCGTCCATCGAAGCGACCGGACGCCGAGGGCCACGTCGGTCAAGATGACCGAAGCGTCCTGGTCGAGCGCGCTTTTGCCCAAAGAAGGGGTATAACGGCTCTATTTGATTGGGGCTCTATTTATAGCCCCATGGCGGGTCGTGGCTCACACTTTTTGGCCATTTCTACCGACATAGCATACTTGTGAGCTTAGCCAAAGCCTTCCCACTCATCTACATCATTGATTCATCATCATAGTGAGATTGGGAATGAATCCAAGTGCATTGCTTGAGTGATTGCATCTAGAGGCACTTGGTGATTGTGTTTCATCCGCTGGATTTCGCTTGTTACTCTTGGTGGTTGCCGCCACCTAGACGGCTTGGAGCAAGCAAGGATCGTTGAGTGGAGGAGGTGATTGTCTCCGACTCGATCGTGGTGATTGTGAGGGTTCTTGACCTTTCCCATGGAGCGCCAAAAGGTACTCTAGTAAATTGCTTGTGGCTTGTGTGATCCTCATCTTGTGTTGGTTGTGCGGCACCCTATTGAGGGTTTGGCGAGTGATGCCAATCAACGTGAACTTCCAAGTGAGTGAATCGCCATTAACGAGGACTAGCTTGCCTTGGAAGCAAGCAAGTGAACCTCGGTAAAATCATTGTGTTCATCATTTGATTCCGAGGTGATTGGTCTACATTGGTATTCATTATTGTGATTGATTGGTTCCTACCACTACACGGCAGATAACTCTCTTGCTCACTCTTACATTATCAAGAAACTATTTTTCAAGCTCTTTAGTGTAGCTAGTTGTGAGAGCTTGTTTGTTTGATTAGTGTTGCTCTTTAGTTAGTCTTTGAGAGCACACTAATTTAGCTAAGTGTCATAGCTATTGTGTGGACATACACTATTCAAAATAGAATTGAGGTAGGTGGCTTACATTTTAGTAGGCTAGCGCAACACTCGCTTCGCCGCAAAATTGTCTAACACATTTTGTTAAGTGTTGTTGTAGAATTTTATTAGGCTATTCACCTCCCCTCTAGCCATTAGGACCTTTCACCGAGTCGGCGTCGGGCGACCTGACCCCCTAAGCCTCGTTGGGTTCAGTAGGGGTTGGTCTAGTTCCGTGCGTTACCCCGTCCTGTAGTGGAGAGGACGATGGCACATGGTTGGAGGAGACCTTGACCTGCGCGGCCACAGAGTCGAGTCATCGACCCCCACTCACCGACGAAGTAGAGCGCATGCGCATGGTACATCTGCAATCGCTGCGATGGCACATGGGCAGCATTAGTGACATGTCTAAAACGATGCCTGTCTCTGCATCAATGTTCAGTGACGCCATTGAGTATTAACTCGGCAATGTCCTCCTGTGTCCTGTCCATTGGAGGTTGCATGCTCTAGATAGTGAATCGGTGAGGGTGAGCTCAACGCCCAGCTAGCATGCCTCTAACTTGACTCCTTGCCATTGCCACCACCACAGTAGCTCTATGAATCCACTACGCTCAGATCTAAACCAAGCAAGAGAAGAAGCATGAGTGTGGTGACGGAGGCGCTGGGAAGCCTCACCCCCAAGCTGCTGAAGCTAACGTCGCTTGCCTTGATGGCTCGAGTGACCATCCACGTTCGGTAGGGGTTGGTCTAGTTCCGTGTGTTACCCCATCCACGTTCGGTAGGGGTTGGTCTAGTTCCGACCGGAGGGGCTGAGCTAACGTCGCTTGCCTCGATGGCTCGAGTGATGCGCTCGGTGAGCTCACTAATGGGCGCGTTTGAGCAGAATCTAGGTCCGTCGTTCGTGATGGGGTCGGCATAACCCTCATGTGGCATTCCACTGCTCCTTAACCTGCCTCCCGGCAGATGTTCGAGTTGTTTCGGAGACCGACTCAGGTGGTCCGCTGGCCTCCCCTCGATGAAGATTCTGTGGGCATGGCTCGAGGTTAGGATCGAACGAGAAGGTTGAGATGACCCTGTCTGCTTCTGCGCATACCGGGTGAGGGTCGTTGGGGCTCATCTGCATTTTCTCCCCTGGCTCTATTTGACGCGAGGCGGCCTCAAGCCCTTCACGGGCCGGCCTTCGAACCCCGGTCGGTCGTTGCTCATGTTGAATGAGGCAACTACCGCTTTGTAACACAACACGAAGCGTTGTGATGCATTAATTGCATATATGATGCTTTGGATGTATGGGATGAATGAATGATTGTATGAATGAATGTGTGAATGCGTGTATGAGAATGGATGAATGAATGATCATGCATCAGAAAATAAAGTAAGAACGTTTGGTAAAGTTACCTTGATGACTCGAGTGACGGGTTTGAGGATCTCTTATCGATATGTCCGAACGAGATCCGTGTCCGTCGTTTGTGGCGGAGTTGGCATAGCCCGCATGGGGCATCCCACTGCCCCTTACCTGTCTCTCGGTAGTCGTCTGAGCCGTCCTATCGACTCAGGTAGCCCGTTGGTCTCTGCTCGACGGAGATCCTATCAGTGGGCCCTTTCAAACCCTGCTTGGGAAGGCGGAGGGTTGTTTGCGTGCGGTTGCGCCTTGTTTCCTGCGCCTAGCGTGCGGTAGTGGTGGGCCATGCCCAGGCCATGTCCCGTCTAACCAGACGTTGTTTCATTGGGCAGGGCGCGTCCCATCAGTCAGGACGCGTTCCACCGCATCCCATCCGTATTAAATAGGGAAGGGAGAGGGTTTTTCGCCCCAATACTTCGCCTTTCTCCAACTGCTGCCTTTCCTCCTTAAATAGGGGAAGGGAGAGTATTTTTGTCCCATTCTTTGCCTATTCTCCAACTGCTGCCTCTCCTCCTTACCTCTCACCAAGCGCGTTCGTGTGCCACGATGATTCCTAGGAGAAAAGAGGGTAAAGCGAGGGAGAGGAAAACTCACAGATCCGTTCATGAATCCAGAGCGCAATGTCGAACTGGAGGCCATCCAACGTAGATGAGGCGCTATTGGCCGCCTTCGCCAAGAAGGGGTTGCTTCCGCCGAAGGAGGTGGCGCACTAGAGGGCTCCTGTACCAGGGGAGGATGTTTCGCGACCTCGGTCTGACGAGGTTGTCTCCTTCCTCGCCTTCCACGAGCACAGGCTAGGATATCCCACGCACTGGTTCTTGCACGGGCTCATCAATGAGTGGGGCCTGGAGCTGCAGCACCTCAATCCGACTGGGGTGCTGCACGTCGCCGGCTTTGTCACCGTCTGTGAGGCCTTCCTCGGGATGAAGCCGCACGTGGACTTCTTTCGGCAGATCTTCACCGGGCGAGCCTTGTCGGAGGGGAAGTCACCTAGGACCGCGTCGGTTGGGGGCTTCGCGCTACAGAAGAAGCCGAGGCCGCCGGGCTCCTACCCCGCGTACTCCCCCTGCGACTCCAATTGGGGGTGGCATGGGGAGTTCAGGAACCCAGCGGAGGCGCCGTTCTCGCCGTTCACCGGAAGGAGGCCAGAGAGGCGGGAGAGTTGGTCATGGGGGCCCTCCAGTCGGTAGAACAAGCTAGAGGTTATCGAGGCGGAGCTCCAGAAGTTGGTGCATCAGGGCCTCGACGGGGTGCGTGTGTTCCACACCTTCTTCTGCCGTCGAGTCGCCTCGCTGGCGGAGAGGAGGCGGCCGATGTGGAACTACTTGGGCCCAACAGATCCCGACCGCACATCGCCGGAGGAGTTGGCGAAGGACGAGGTCTGGAGTCGATCGACCGGGTGCTGCAACTGAGGGCCCAAGAGTCCCTCGAAGGAAAGCCCGGACCCCTCCACGCCGTGAAGCTGTCCACTCTAGTACGCTCCCCTCTCCTTATTCCGTGTCTTTTTCCTTTTGCTCTCTAGTATTTTGACTTCGAGTCGTCTGTTTCGTAGGGACTTGGAGGTTACAAATCCTGGCCGCATCTTCCGAGGGGGCCGGAGGGCACGGCTTGGCAAGCTGCTCTGAAGGAGGCGGTGGACGCCAAGAAAAAGAAGAGAGCTGAGAAGGCTCGGTGGAGGCACGAGAAGGAGAAGGAGATCGCCCGGCGGGTGCGGGCCCATAAAAACTAGAGCGACGTGGAGGTGGAGCTCAAGTCGGAGAAGCTCACGGATATGGGTGGCGACGCGAGCACCTCCGAGGACGACGAAGACCGGGCATCGTTGTGACCTCGGTGGAGCATCGTGCGCCTGTGACCGTGTCCGCCAACAGTGGGTGGGATGCGGGGGGGGCGTGGTGACATTCCCGCGTCAAGGAAGCGTGTCGCGAGTTCAGACGCCACCGGCGAATGAGAGGTGGAGTGGGTGTGGTCGCCATGCCCTTCGAAGGCGTCATTGGCGTCGCCCCCCCCTCCTCTGAGCGTGGCGGGGCGCGCCAGCCAGTCGGAGGAGCGTGCCCACACCCCCGCATCTTCGGGGTCGGCGCGTGCGCACGAGCCGTAGTGGGGAGAGGCCCTGTCGGTTGCCCCGGCGGGTGCGCCATGAGCCGACGGTCGCGGCAACTTGAGGGCCACTCGGGAACCGGCCAGGTCGGCACCTCCCTCGGTCGACATGAGGGGGCGCAGGTCACGGCCCATGAGTGGTCCTCGTCCGATAGGCTCACTGCCTGTGGGTCGGGGCTTTAGGGCCCTACCCCTTTCGTCTAGGTATGTACCTATGTCTCTTTTGATGTCATAGTTGAGTTTCTTGAGCACGACTGACCTGTACTTATTTCACAGCGGCCAGGTAGTGACGGGATTGAGCATCGCCCCACCTCCCGTGCGGGAGGAGAGGAGACCTAGCCTACAGCGAGTTGCGACGAGCGGCGAGGAAAGCAGGCTGGCAGTGGTGCGACCTTCCCTTCCGAGGGTTGCGCCCTCTCGGCCGGTCGCGAGCACAGCGGCAGAGCAGCGGCGCTGATGGCGGCGATCCCTGTGGCGACGGCGGAGGGAGACCAGGCTCCCTGCCTCGCCCAGCGAAGGGACGCACGGCTCGCCCTCCTGGTTAGAGCTAGAGGTGTCAGGAGGTGATGCGGCCAGATCAGAGGCAGATTATCCACCGGTGGGCCACGGGGTCGAGGTAGCGGAGATCCCCTGCTTCGGCTAGGCAGGTGCTGGGGTGGAGCCCCCGTCCATCCCGCCATCGCAGGAGCTAGTAGTGGTCCGGTCGTCGCATGATGCTACGGCGGCTGGACCTTCCAGCGGGTTGAGGGCGACCTGCGAGCTGGTGTGGCCCTGCCCCGGCGACCCGAGGAAGGCTCGGTTCGTCCTTCACGACGGGGAGGAGGTGGCGCTCTAGCACTTCCTGGAGGAGAGCGGACTGTCGATGGAGTCCGACCTCGCCCAAACCAAGGCGAAGCTCAAGGAGGCCTTGGAGCGGGTTGAGCTCATCCATCAGGCGGTCTCAGTTGACCAGCCGCGCGTCGCCGAGGTAAGCCTTCTATCTTTTTAGTGTTTGTCCTCAACTCCTTGGTCTTCCACTGGTTGTCTCAGCGTGCTTGCTTCTTGCTTCACAGGAGTTAGAGGCGACGTCGATCCACAAGTCTCGTTTATTTCGGGAGGAGCACGGTCGAATGGAGCGGGAAGCCATGATGTCGCGGTGGGTCGACGAGCTCAAGCGCCAGCTAGAGTCTGCCCGCCACGAGTCCCAGGACCGGGTGGCCGAGGCGATGGGAGCAAGGGCGGTGGAGCTGCTCATGGCAGAACGAGCAACCATTGCCGAGCGAGGACTCGTGGCGGCGAAGATCCACCTGACGGAGACCGAGGCGTCGCTCCAGAAGTCCTTGGAGACCCTGGAGATGGAGCGAAAGGCCCGGTTGGAGGTCGATCAAGAAGTGCTCATGCTCCGGGGGCAAGTGGTTGGGTGGAGTCGAACGCTCGGCTCCTCGAGAAGGTGACCCGGCAGGAGGAAGGACTCCATCCTCGAGAACACCCGCCTCGATACGTACCTGTTACGCCTTTGATTGATGCCTTCGTTTTTCCTTTCCCTTGCTTCTGAACTTGTCGTGCTTTTTTAGAACTAGGCGGAAGAATCGGTTCTCTGGAGCGAGAGATAGAGACGGCCAAGGCGGCTATCGATTGGAGCACGAAGGTGCTAGCCAAGTCCCTCGAAGAGCGATGTGCTCTTGAGGGGGAGCTCGACCTGATCCGCAACGTCGCCTAGGTGGTCATCTCTGAGGTGTTTGGGTCGACGCCGAGCACCAGCACACCCGCCATCCAGCGGCGAAGGTCCCGAACGAGGTTCAGGCGCTCATCTCTGATGGGATGTTCTACGGGATGTCGGGGTGTTGACCTTAGTGGCGATGCACCACCCGGACCTAGAATTCGCTGCCATCTGCAGAGGGTACACCGACGGCTGGAGCGCGGATGCCATCCACGCGCTCAGGGAGAGCTTGGTGCCACACGCACAGATGGTGGCCGAGCAAGTCTCTGCGCATAGTGGGTGATGGTGGGTCGCCGTGTGAGCGTGGCGGCGTGCGTGCATCAAGAAGACATCATCTAGCCTATGATGGAGTGGAGGCTTGGTCAGAAGCAAGCGTCGTCCCGCCTTCGACCGAACCAAATGTCACCCCGTAGGAGAGCGAGCAGCCCTTATCTTTGTCGGTCGCACCGTCAGCCGATTCCACTGGGTGGTCATAGTAGAATTTAGAGTAGAAATAGTCAGTATATGTAAATGATAAGTTCGTGGGAGAGCCCCCGTGTGAGCAATCTTTTGTATCCATGAATACTTTGATTTTGTTTTGTGATGGAATCACTCATAAGGGGAAGCATGTCCCATCCGTTCTTTGTTTTTACCCTAGCATAGCTCTGTTTTTTATCTTTTCTTTTTTGCACCTGCCCGTTTGACCCGTAGGCTACAACCTTAAGAACCCGGGCGTGGCCCACAAGGCTCAGCTACTTGTAACCGTAAGTTGTGGCGGGGTGTGATCGGTTGGGAGTTTAAGGCAAAGTTACGTAGGGTAATTAAAGGAACGGACTACCCTTTCGTTCGTGTAAAAAGTATTTACTATATGATAGTAAACAAGAGTGGCATCGCACCCTCGTGGAGCCCCCGAGCGACCCGGGCCGAGAGTGTTCGGGTCGGGGTGCTTGTAGGAGCAAACGTTGAATGAAAGAAAGCGGTAAGACCAAATTTTTAAGGGAAGAAACGACGTAACTGTTCGATGTTCCAAGTGTTGGTGAGA
Source organism: Miscanthus lutarioriparius (assembly GCA_904845875.1). Taxonomy (NCBI): domain Eukaryota; kingdom Viridiplantae; phylum Streptophyta; class Magnoliopsida; order Poales; family Poaceae; genus Miscanthus; species Miscanthus lutarioriparius. The sequence goes on along the minus strand of CAJGYO010000019.1, from coordinate 4,761,143 downwards.
ATGTTGCCATTGTCGTCCTTCAGTCGGTAGGCGCCCGGTCGGATCACCTCGGTCACCGTATAGGGTCCTTCCCATGGTGGAGAGAGTTTATGCTTCTCCTTGGTTGCTTGGGTTCTCTGGAGCACGAGATCACCGACCTTGAGGATTCTCCCTCTGATTTTTCTTTCATGGTACCTACGGAGAGTTTGTTGGTAGCGAGCGGAGCGGATGACGGTCGTCTCGCGAGCCTCCTCGAGCAGGTCAACCGCGTCCTGCCGAGCCTCCGTGGCTCGGTCGCGGTCGAAGGCCTTCACTCTTGGGGCGCCGTGGTCGAGGTCGAAGGGCAACACTGCTTTGGCTCTATAGACCAAGAAGAAGGGTGTGAACCCTGTGGATCGGTTTGGGGTCGTTCTCAGGCTCCAGAGGATTGCTAGGACCTCTGCAACCCATCACACGGCATACTTATGGAGTCGATGGAAGATGCGTGGCTTGAGTCCTTGGAGGACCATACCATTGGACCGCTTGACCTGACCGTTAGTACGTGGATGTCCGACCGAGGCCCAGTCGATCCTGATGTCGTATCCATCATAGAAGTCCAGGAACTTCCTCTCAGTGAAGTTAGTTCCATGGTGAAAGCTCTAGTTTGGTTTTGGTTAATTGATGAAACCCTAAGTGCCAACCTAGTTTATCAAAGTGATTATGAGATAGGTAGCACTACTCCAAGTGATGAAGCAATGGCGAAGATCATGACGACCGTGATGGCATGGTGATGATCAAATGCTTAAACTTGGAAAAGAAGAAAGAGAAAAAACAAAAGGCTCAAGGCAAAGGTATAAATTGTAGGAGCTATTTTGTTTTAGTGATCGAGACACTTAGCGAGTGTGATCACATTTAGGATCGATAGCCGTACTATTAAGAGGGGTGAAACTCGTATCGGAATGCGGTTATCAAAGTGCCACTAGATGCTCTAACTCATTGCATATGCATTTAGAATCTAGTGGAATGCTAACACCCTTGAAAATGTTTGTGAAAATATGCTAACACATGTGCACAAGGTGATACACTTGGTGGTTGGCACATTTGAGCAAGGGTGGAGAAGTTAGAAGTGAAATGGAGTTGGTCGCAAAGATGTTGGAGTCGGTCAACTGACCGGACGCTGAAGGACTACGTTCGGTCGGACTGACATGTCGGCACAGTACCTAGGGTATTGCACCGGACGCTGGGTTGTGTCCAGTCGAGGTGGACCGGACGTGTCCGGTCGGCAAAAGTCGGTTTTGGGAGCTTACTGGAAACGACCGGACACTAGGGTCTGAGCGTCCGGTCACTTGTGCCGGAGCGTCCGGTCAGTCAATAGCCGTTGAGATCTGGCGGCTCAGGTTTAACTCAGAATGACACGTGGCTTCACCTCTATCCACTTGGTGAATTTGTGCACTGCTACAAGTAGGTGAGTGAAGCCGCCCGGGCCCTTTTTGAGGGGTCCTACCATGTCGAGGCCCCAGACCATGAACGGCCAGGTGATGGGGATGGTTTGAAGCTCCTGTGCTGGCAAATGGGTTTGCCAAGCGTAGAACTAGCACCCCACACCTGCGGACGACTTCCTTTGCATCTCATAGCGTGGTGGGCCAGTAAAAACCTTGCCGAAAGGCTTTTTCGACCAGCGACCTTGGGGTCACGTGATGTCCGCAGATTCTGACATGGACCTCGAGGAGGAGCTATTTCCCTTGGTTGGTAGGGATGCACTTCATGAGTATTCCTGATGGACTTCGCTTGTAAAGTTCGTTACCGAATGTGACGAACGTCTTAGCACGTCGAGCGATCCATCGCGCTTGAGCCCTTTCGGGTGGGAGAATCTCCTCGAGAAGGTACGCGAGTAGCAGTGCTCGCCAGTCGGCTTGATCGAGTGCTACCATGGCGATGTCGGCGAGCGACGTCGTCACGGAGGCACCGAGGTCGGAGCCCCCGAGCACCAGGTTGGCATCGGGGTATGTCTGGATCGGACCTTCTAGGATGCGGCGGATGGCTCGTGAAGGTCGTTGATGAAGACCCCATCTAGAGATGGAACCCTCCTGGCAGCCAATTTTGCGAGAAAATCGGTGACATTGTTGTCCTTTCGGGGGACATGATGTAGTTCGATTCTCTAGAATTTGTCCTCGAGCTTGTGCACCTCCTGGCCGAATGCTGCCATGAGGGGGCTTTTGCAAGAGGACTCCTTCATGACTTAGTCGATGACCAACTCTGAGTCGCTGCGGACGTACAACCGCGTAGTGCCGAGCTCGATGGCGATGCGCAGTCCGTTGATGAGGGCCTCATATTCCACGGCGTTGTTTGAGGCCAAAAAATGGAGGCGGAAAACATAGCGGAGCCTGCTCCCGTCCGGGGAGATCAGAACCACTCCAGCCCCCGAGCCTGGGGCCATTACCGACCCATTGAAGTACATCGTCCAGTACTCGTGGATGAGGTCTGGGGTCGAGAGCTGGACCTGCGTCCATTCGGCGACAAAGTCCGCGAGAGCCAGAGACTTAATAGCGGTGCAGGGGATATACCTAATGTCGTGGCCCATTAGTTTGAGTGCCCACTTGGAGATCTCGTCCCATGGCGTCGCGATTGCGGACGATGTCTCCGAGCGGGAATGAAGTGACGACCATGACTTCATGCTCGGTGAAGTAGTGTAGGAGCTTTTAGATCGCCATCAGTACGGCGTATAGAAGTTTCTGCACCTGGGGTACCGTACCTTGGCGTTGGTGAGTACCTCACCAATGAATTATACGGGTCGTTGGAACTTAAGGTGGTGTCCCGACCCCTTCCTTTCGTGACTAGGGTGGCGCTCACCACATGGTTGCTTGCCGCGACATAGAGGAGGAGGGGTTCTCCCCGTTTGGGAGCGACAAGAATTGGTACCGACGTCAGTGACGCTTTGAGGCTCTCCAAAGCCTGCTGTGCTTCCTCAGTCCTGACGAATGTGTCCGTCCTTTTGAGAAGCTTGTAGAGAGGCATCCCCCGCTCGCCTAGCCGGAGATGAACCGACTCAGGGTGGTCGAGCAGTCGGTGAGCCTTTCTACGCCCCTGACGTTGCGTATAGGGCCCATGTTGGAGATGGCCATGATTTTTTTGGGGTTGGCCTCGATACCGTGTTCGGACACGTTGTATCCAAGCAGCTTCCCTTTCGGAACCCCAAAAACACATTTTTCGAGATTCAATTTGATGTTGAACCTTCGGAGGTTTGTGAACGTTGCGGCCAAGTTCGCGATCAGGTCGCAAGCTTGAGCCGTTTTGACCACTATGTCATCAACATAGATGGCGATTGTTGGTTTTGGCCACTCGACTTGGTCAGGCTGGTCGAGCGGGTCGATTTGATCGGTGAAACATTGCTGCATGCACCGTTGATAGGTGGCGCCAGCGTTCTTCAAACTAAAAGGCATGGTTACGTAACAGTACGAAACATACGGGGTGATGAATGAGGTTGCGAGCTGGTCGGACTCTTTCATCATGATCTGGTGATAGCCTGAGTAGGCATCCAGAAAGGAGAGGATTTCATATCTTGAGGTGGAACCGACTATCTGGTCTATGCGTGGCAAAGGAAAATAGTCCCTCGGGCACGCCTTGTTGAGGCCAGTATAATCAACGCACATTCTCCATTTCCCGGTCTTCTTTTTAACAAGAACAGGATTGGCAAGCCAGTCGGAGTGGTATACCTCCTTGATTAAACCGACTGCTAGTAGTTTGGCGACCTCCTTGCCTATGGCCCTGCGCCTCTCATCGTCAAAGCGACGCAGGCGTTGCTTGGCGGGCTTTGAGCCCAGGACAAGGAGTAATGCATGCTCGGTGACCTCCTGTGGTATGCCTGGCATGTCAGAAGGTTTCCATGCGAAGACATCGCGATTGGCGCATAGAAAGTCGGCGAGCTCGCATTCCTATTTGGCCGGGAGCTAGGTCCCGATCCACACCATCTTGGTTGGGTCGGTGGGGTCGATCCCCACCGCCTTAGTTTCCTTGAGCGGGCAGAAGGCAGTCGAGGGGGTTGGCTTGTTGCAGTCCGAGGTTGCTGGGGTCGACGTTTCTCTGAGCCGAGGGAGCTCGGCTGAGTTGATGACGGCAGTGGTGAGCTCGTAATGCTCGTGGTCGCACGTGTAGGCGTGCGAAAAGGTGCTACCCACAATGATGACGTCGTTCGGTCTTGGCATCTTCAACTTGAGGTAGGTGTAGTTGGGGATCGCCATGAACTTGGCGTAGCATGGCCGCCCCAAGATGGCGTGGTAGGACCCCGGGAAGTCCACCACCTCGAAGGTAAGGACCTCCGAGCAGAAGTTGGCTCGATCGCCAAACGTGACGGGTAGTTCGATCTGCCTGAGCGGGTACGCCTGCGTTCCTGGGATCATACCATGGAAGGCAGAGCTCACTAGGTGGAGCTTCTATCGGGGGATGCGCATGGCGTCGAGGGTGTCGACATAGAGGATGTTGAGGCCGCTGCCTCCGTCCATCAGCACCTTGGTGAGGCGCTTCTTGCGGACAATGGGGTCAACGATGAGCGTGTAGCGACCCGGACTGGCGACGTGGGAAGGATGGTCCCTCTGATTAAAAGTGGTCGAAGATTCTGACCAGCTGAGGAAGGAGGGGATGGCCGTTTCGGCGATGCATGCCTCTCTATAGCGCACTTTGTGCTGGTGCTTGGAGTAGATGGCATCAGATCCCTCGAAGATCATGAGGCATTCCTCGGGATCAGGAAAGTCATCCCCGTCCTTGCCCGCCATGCCTCCTTTCTTGGCCGCTGCATCCTTGCCCTTTCCTTCTTTTGGTCCGCCGGCCTATCGCAGAAAGCGCTTGAGGAGTTTGCAGTCCTTGTAGAGGTGTTTGATGGGGTAGGCGTGGTTGGTGCATGGGCTCTCCATGAGCTTGTCGAAGTGGTCAGGCTGGCCCTACTGGGGCTACTTGCCCGTGTGATCAGCCGCGGCGACCAACGCGGAGTTGGCTGGTCGGCGCCGATCCTTCTTATTCTTTTTGCCCCTCTATGTGGAGGGGCCCTCGTCTTAGTCCTCACGCTTGGCTTGCCCTTGTCCTGGCCTCCACTAAAGACCGCTCTGACCGCCTCCTCGCCGGAGGCGTGGTTCGTGGCGACATCGAGCAGGTCGCGAGTGGTACGAGGCTTCAGACAACCAAGCTTGTGGATCAAAGACTCACAGGTTGTCCCAGAAAGGAACGCGCTGATGACGTCCGCGTCAACAACATCAGGAAGGGAGTTGCATCGTTTTGAGAACCTATGGATGTAATCCCACAGGGACTCATTGGGCTTCTATTGGCAGCTCTTGAGGTCCCAGGAAGTCCCAGGACGGACATAGGTCCCCTAGAAATTCCCGATGAAGATCCTCTTGAGATCCGCCTAGTCGCAGATGTTGTCAGGCGGGAGGAATCTAAGCCATGCTCGAACATGTTCCCCCACGCAGATGTGGAGGTATTGAATGATGAAGTGGTCATCATCCACTCTTTGGCTCGGCAGGCGAGCTAGAAGTCTTCGAGCCATATACCGAGATTTGTCTCCCCGGTATATTTGGCGACGTTGGTAGGCGGTCGGAAGCGCTGTGGGAACGACGCTCTCTGGATGCGACGGCTAAAAGCCCGTGGTCCCAGGTCGTCTAGGCTGGGACTCGGTTGTCCGGTCGATGACCATGCCTAGGGTGTGTTTCCTCGCTCCCCTCGATGGTCCGGCCGGGGCCCGTGCCGCCTGCTCTCACCACCCCTCGATGGACGTCATCATCATGCCGGGCCTGACGCCGGTTGTTGATGATGCTACGAGCGTCTCGGTTCGGCCCGGGGCGTTCGCGCACAGGTGGTCGGTGTGGAGCGGGCGTCGGGTCAGGCCGTGGTGCAGCTGCGGCCTCCTGTTCCATGCTCGGTGATGACTGTAGTGGTGAGCGAATGGAGCGATTCGACGGGTGTGGCCCCATTCCCCCGGTGGGGAGAGAGGCTGTGAGTCGGTGTCGCGACGCGGAGGTCTCGCCTTGTTGAACGGCGGCGGTTTCCACCAACGTCCGAAGGATCCGGTGGATCGCCTGCTCCTGGGGGTCGACAGGCTCTGGAAGGCCGTGCAGAAGCATCGCCGCAGCGGCGATGTTCTGGCCAGCCCGAGCGAACTGTGGGGGATCGTTCCCCCCGTCCATGATATTGTGCTAGACCTGGTGGGCGTGACCCCGGGCGCCGCTCGCCGGGTTAAGCGCGTGGGGCGCAGCGTGCTTGGCCGAGCACGCCGACGTAGGTGGCGGCTGGCTTTGCCGCCTTTGTTGTAGCTCCTCACCGTGCTCCTGCGCACACGCGAGGGCCTCCACACGAGGGTACGGAGGGGTGTGAGTCTGCAGGACTCTGCCACCACCGACGCCTGTCCCAGAGCGTCCGCCATAGCGCACTCCTAGGACAGTGGGTGGCTTGGTGCCACAACGTCGTCGATGTTGGAGCCGTCGTTTTCAACCTCGTCATCCATGAGGTCGTGGAAGGAGGCAGGACCATAGCCCGCCATCCCCACGAATTCGGATGTGAGAGGGGGCGGCGTCAGCATCTTTCAGAGCCCTCGTGCGTCCGTGTCCGCAGGGGACGTGAGGCCGTAGGGGAACCGGTTGCATGGCGGTCGTAGTGGGGACAACGGGGTCCCTCCGGACAGTCGGCGGAGGATAGTAAATAGCGAGCAAAGAACAGTATGCACGTTAGTCACTGTGGGGTTTGAGCCCAGCATGGGCTCGGAGCGGAGTGCAGGCACCTCGCCTCGTCGTTGAGGTCGCTGGGTGGCCCGGAGCCGACGGAGGGTGCTCCTCCTCCGATGGGCGCCGGGACAAGTGCCTCCTCGCGGAGGTGAAGCACGCCGAGCCGGTCGGCGATGAAGTCCAGGCTTCCGAAGAGGAAGGTCTGGGATGACTCGAAGATGGGAGGAACTCACGTCCCAACAGGTGGGAGTGTGGGAAACTCTAGCGAGCTAAAGCGAGTCGTATCGCTTGAGCCCGCCATGCCGAAGATGGCAGAAAGGTGGGCCATCCGATGACCAAAAGCGTGAACGTACGGCGTCTTTCCCACAGACGGCGCCAATTGTCGGTGCGAAAAGTGACCAACAAGTAAATATTTGTTGTTTTGCCGTACGTTGTGATTGGTTGTGGCCTAGCACTCAATGGCACAGGGTTTATACTGGTTCAGGCAACGTGCCCTACGTCCAGTTTGAGTCGGTCGATGACTTTATTCCTGAGCCAGGTGCTCGAAGTTTGTTGTGGGGTTACAAACGAGTGGGAGTAAGATGGGGGTGTTAGAGGTCTGGTCAGACTCTGGACTGAAGGGCCGAGAGTGACGGGAGCTCCTACGTGCGCTAAGTATTGGAACGTGCGCTTTGTGTAGCTTTAGAGTTCTAGAGCAGTGAAGCTATTCTAGTGCTCTAAATGCCTAAAGCTAGCAGAGAGAGTCAGAATTGATCCATCTATTGTTCGTCATCCCTTTAGGAGAGAGCGCATCCCCTTTTATAGGTGAAGAGGATGGCCGACGGTTTGTCGGCGCCCACAATACTATTGATGCCCGATGCATGTGGTTGGCTCCATCGTGTTCTTCTGGTATGGTAAATGTCGGCGCCTACCATACTATAGGACAAATGTCGGCGCCCACAACACTGTTCGTGTTCTGGCATGTGTGGAAGGTTGCAAAGTACCCTTCTGATATGGACTGACAGTACTGTCCTATAGGTGTGCAGGGTACGGTACTCGGTATTGCGGTTGACTTGTGCGCCTTACCTTATCTGCTCTACCTGATTTCTCGGGTCCTCACCGAGTGGGCATCCCCGTTAGGTCGTTCCCAGTCGGCTCCGACCGCGCCGATTGGAGAAGAGCCATAAGTAGAGGTTCGGTGTATTCCCGATCGAAGACGCGGGTCGAAGTCAGAAGCGAGCGTCGTCCCCTCTTTGGCCAGGCCTTTCGGTCGGAGAAGCAGGTCAAAGTCGGAAGTGAGCGTCGTCCCCTCCTTGGCCAGGCTCTCGGTCAGAGACGCGGGTTGGAGTCAGAAGTGAGCGTCGTTCCCTCCTTGGCCAAGCTCCTGGTCGGAGATGCGGGTCGGAGTCGGAAGCGAGCGTCATCCCCTCCTTGGCTAGGCCTTCCGGTCGGAGACTAGATCGCTCTTCCGGCTTGTCGTTTTGGTATCTGGGCCGGCCTAAGAGTTGCGTGTCGTTTGCAACGTCGTCTGCTGGGTCGAGCTTTTGGTAGGAAGTAGGCCCATTAGTGACCCCGGGTTTATGAACCCGACAACTCTTACAATCTAATGCATCAAACATAAATGACTCAAGTAATATTTTGTAAAACATGGGAGACTTAGAATACTCCGGGGCTTGTCTTTGAGGAAAGAGATTGGTCGGTGATCTGGGCACTCGGAGAGATCTTCGAGAGTTTGCTCCTCTTCTCCTAGAGCTATGGCCTGAGGCATCTCTTGCTGATTCTCCTCTTCTTCTTCGTTGAACTCCAACAGAGTTATTTCTTCGGACGATCCCATATGCATGAGCATAAATTAATATATCATGAATACATATATGATGATATGTATAATATGATATGATGTAATCAATGCATCCTCATAAGTGTTTTTCAATGACATGGTATTAAAGTAATAACAAGTGTATCTTATTTTACTGAGTAGGTGCATATATCTTCTCTAATAACTAAACAAACACTTATGTAAATTATTTTTTGGACCACAATACAGTAGCCACTTGTTTTGACCATAACTAGAGTTATACACCTCAAAATAATAAGGTTGTGGACATTCTGGAAAGCTTATGAAATTTTCTACAATGTTCTTTTAATAATCTTAATATGATTCAGCAGTTATCTAGGTGAAACAAATCAATCCTAAAGATCTATCCAGGGAGCAAGCATTTCTGATAGCAGAATTCTAACAGCCATAAATCTTAAACCATAAGTCCTATGACTATAAAATTTTAACACAAGGTAGATCAGTAAGTTATATACAACTTTGTTATTAACGAGTTCTACAGAAAAACCATTATCATCATGAAATTATCAACTCAACCGAAACTTTACATGCAACCATCTAGTTGAATTATAAAGCAATAATTAATTAGTTGCATATAACCAATTGCTTTTAAGCCTTACTAATAACATCAACATATCATATATATCACAAGCATCATAGAAAACATCATGGTTAACCATAACTAACCTATTTATATCCATTTATTTTTTTTCATTAAATAATAGGGTGATTTAAAGGATAAATAATTCTATTGCTTAATAAATTCTAATAAAATTACAGTAGCCTACAAATGACCTCAATAGTCTACTGTACAAATTTCATATCATTTAGATAAGTACAACTACCTCTACAAAAATGACAAGTTATGTAGACTTATTTTAGCAAAAATAGTTTAGCATAGTGAAAAGTGTCAAGCAATAGATTTAATATTTTTTTATATTCCTCCAAGCATAAGAATACTGTGTAAAAAGTTGCATGATCATATGCTATGTATTTTACCTCAATTCATATCACTAGAAACTAGCAATTAATTAGAATTAAATATGAAGACCATATTCAAAGAATGCTTACTATAGGTTTAATATTTTTCTTAGCTAGAGCATGTTAACACAAGATCAGCAAAATTGGAATCATAATTTTATCACTTTTCTAGCTCCAGTTATGCAATTTACAAGATAGAAACCATTTAAAAAGCATTTATCCAGCTATATTTTATTCTCCCAGAAAAATACCATAAATAGTGCATCTCATATTTTTATCAAATACTACACCTCAATATAAAACTAACAAAATTTGGTTCACCAAAATTGGACACTCCTAGCTTGAGATATGAATTTTTGAAACATGTATTCAAATTAGTGAAAAACAAATCAGAAATCTACATTACATAGGCTGATACTGGGGCCCGCGGTCAATAGGGACCCACGCGTCAGCGACACAAAATAGGGGACGACGCTGCCCGGTAAGAACTCACCGACGGTGAGGTCTCCGGTGGTAGCGTCTTCACCATTGTACTCTCCTCAACCCCGCGCATCGACTAGTAGGCTTAGTTGGCCCGATGGCTCGCCAGAGCAAGCTCGATGGCGGCCATGGCGGACGGCGAAGGTCGGCGGTGGTACGTCGACCATATCTAGCTACAGCACACTCAGGCGAGGATGGCTACTCCATCCTGGTGACCTAGCAAAGCTACACGGCGCAGGTGAGGGCTCGGGGTGGCGTCGGTGAGCTCGGCCACGTGCATGGCCGTGCGGGCGGCGCACGGAGCACGGTGGTGCTCACGTTGTTCTGGCTAAACGGCGGTGAAAGGCGGGTCTCCGTTATGCCACTAGCGAGGTCTAGGGTTACTCGACCTAAGGCGCACGAGAAAGGAGGGAGGCGGTGAACCAACTCGACGACGGCGAGCTCGAGTACCACGGCGGCCACGGCGGGCGCGCGTGGAGCGACGACTCGTTCCGACACCGTCACGTGGTGGTGTCATCCCTAACTCTGACCTAAGCTGCTAGACTCTAGCGCGGTGCTAGACCAATGAAAATGAAGGCATGCGATGTAGTGGGATGACGGGGTCACGGTGAGCCACGAGCGCGGCGGCGCTCCGGTGATGGCGGCGGCTGCGGTGAGGCGAAATGACGCACTACCTTGGGTCGGCAGGTGGTGCTGGTGGCTCGAGGAGGTGGAGGTGATGGTGTAGCAGCTGTGGTCGAGATGAATCGGCCGGCAAGGCTGCCTTGGCGGTGAGCGGTTGCGGTGGAGCTGCTGCGGTGCTCGGCGAGCTCGATGCGGCGCTGCGGAGAGGCAGAGTGAGAGGGAGAAGGCGAAGGCGGGTGAGTGGAGTGAGCGATGGGTGCGCAGCGCTTAAGTGCGCGCTCGTGCCTGAAGAGTGCTTCCATTGATGAGTGCCTTAACGACCTGACCGACATCATTAAAGACCATTAGCTCTAGAAGGACCATATGAGCAAGCAGGAAGAGAAGATGGACAAAGTGGTGAAGATTATGAAAGAAAATGGTTTGGAAGAGTCGGATGCTATTTATGCTCAGGCTTTAATTATTTGCACGAACACACTGCATCGTAGGAACTTCCTCAGCATGGAAACAAAACAAGGCCGCATCAACTTTGTGCAGATGTGCTGGGAAGATAGGAGGACAAGATCCAAGTAGATGTTATCCGAACAAGCCCTCCTACTACGGCAGTCTATGTTGTTTCACTTCCTACTACGTTGATGTTGAGTTGTATTGTGTCGCTGAGAACATTTATTGAAGTTTCATTGTTGTAATGCGGCCTGTGACCTTAACATTGTGTGCTGGTTTTTTCCAAGTACCCAAATAAATTGTTTCTGTGTTGTAAATTGCTTTGTCCAACAGACATTTTGGTTTTTCATGTTTAGGACGAGGTAGCTGTTGCAGCCATCACGGAGTCCCAAGTTATGAATCCTTCTCTACATTTGTTTACACATATGCAGCATATGTTCCTTGCTTTCTAACTTGCACTTAATTGGTCGTGTAGGTTCATCTACAATTACAAATCATCGCTGTCTCAGTGTATGGTGTTGCAGGCAGCAATGTTCCCATGCTGCTAATTAAGAGCATTGTACTAGGACTTGGTCTCGGGTTCACTAACTAATCAGGTAACTTATGTAGACAATTCAAGTATTTCTGTTTCATTGAGCTGGACTGAGTGATTAAAAACAAAGTTACTGATTACTGAAGAACCTACAAGTGTTCAACATGTGAAGTGATAATGTATCAGAGTGGACATATAATATAGCTATAAAGTAAAAATTGTAATGTAACCTGAGCTTTCTAGTTTCAAGTTGCAGTAATATTCACTGCCTCATAATTTAGGACTAAATCTTGGTTTTGCAGATAAGCAGCACAGAGGATTCTGCTAACAGCGACAGCTCAAGCAAAGGACCGCCCATTTTGAACTTAGCGGTTGTTGTTGTCCTGCTTGCAAAGTACAAAACAGCAGTAGCCAATGAGGCTCCTGTGGTGAACCCAGACCTCCCCTTCCAGAAGATGACCGAGCACAGTGGATGGAAGTCAATCTGCGAAACGAACGGAAGTGCTTGGACAACTTGCGTATGTCTCCTAATAACTTGCTGCATTTGCATAACATTTTACTTGGGTTTTGCCTGAAGTGTACACAACAGACATGATCCCTAGAATGTTTAGGTATATATGTGTGGACTTGTGCGCACAACCAGGCAACTAGAAGGAGCAGGGATAGATTCAAACGGTCTTTGGATACAGTTAGTAGGAAGATGAGTCATGTCGTCGAGGTTATGTGTAGGTGGGCACAATATGTTCTTTTTCTAGCTGATTGCAGATATGCTAGAGTGAAATGGTAACTTGGCACATATGCACCATTCTTCGATGGATGCATCGAGGCTTTGGATGACACGCCAAAGTTAAGGTGAATAAGGAGGCTAAAATTGACCATATAAATAGGAAAAAATATGTAACTATGAATGTTTGTGCCATTATGGACATGGATGGACGCTTCACATATGTCGGTGTGGGGATGACGGGTTCGATGCATGACATGTCGGTTCTCAAAGAATGTTGGGAGAAACCAAACTTCCCGTATCCACCAACCAGTGAGTGACGACTGCCAAGCAATTATGTGACCTACATTGTTTTAGTTGCTTGTGCAAAACATAAAATCTAATTGTGCAATTGGTTCATATGTTGCAGGGCGCTACTATCTGGTGGACGCTGGTTACGTACTGGAGTCTGGATACATGGGCCCTTTCAAAAAATATAAGGTACCATCTGGATGATTTTAGGGGTGTACCTATAGAGACTATGTCTCGACAGGAGAAATTTAACTTGACTTATTTTAGGCTACGCAATGTTATCGAACGGACATTTGGGGTTCTTAAAGGCCGATGGCAGATTCTTGATGGGGTACCGTACTGCCATAGAACCAAGCAAAAGATGATTATAATGTCTTGCTTTGCACTCCACAATTATTTGTTCATTAGAGAGCATGGATTTGGATCCCCAACCTACTCATCGTCTCCCTGGGTTTAGCTCAATGCTAGTAACAGTATGACAGCAATGAGGGAGTTCATATCTTTGGGGCTGTAGAGACAATGATTGTGCAGAGGTGATGTACCTTCGGATGGAAAGTAGGTGATTTCAAGTTAGATGGGCTTTGGTTTGCATCAGTTATGTCTGATATTTGGTGGTGCATGCAGGCGCTGGTTTATGTTCAGCTGCAGATTGTATGTGGTCTTGTCGAGCTGAAGAGTTGTCCGTGCATTTTGCTTTGTGGCTTCGTGAAGGCTACAGGTTTGTAAATGTTGCTTGTATGCGTAATTGTATAACCTTGGCATGGTCCAATATGTAGGTAGTGCTATGTTGTATAAAGTCGTTGGCTGGAATGTTGAATTGGACTGTAATTTATATAAGTGCTCAATGATGCCATTTCAATGATGTATGGACGGGAAATTATTCGTAGAGTTGGGACTTTACTCTAATCGTATGTGAGTGATGTTGTAATGAATTATTTTATTGAGCTGTTGGCACATGATATGAACAAGGAACTGATATAAGGATTGGCCATGGCTGGTTTTTTGTGCATGATGTTTGATTTGAATTTGAATGATGTAAGGGCTGTTCATGCATGATGGTTGGTGTTGTAATTGGCGTCATTTTTTTTTTTTGAATTGAATGGTTACTTGGCTGATCCGGTTGGTTTGGCTGAATTTATCCACCGCAGCAGAATCAGCCGGTGGCACCCAGAGCCGATATGACACCCAGCTCTCCCCGGGCCTCCTTCCCTCTCGCCCGCACAACCGCAGAAGCTCCCGTGCGCTAAGAAAGAGGCAGCGGCGTCCCAGCGGAGGAGGCAGATCGGCGTCCCGGAGGCGGAGCGGCTTCCGGGTGGAGGAGACGGCGGAGGCAGAGCGGCTTCCCAGCTGCGGAGGCAGAGCGGCGTCCCGGAGGCGGAGCGGCGTCCGAGCGGAGGAGGCGGCGGAGGCAGAGCGGCTTCCCAGCTGCGGAGGCGAAGCGGCAACGACGACACGTCGGCTAGCCTGCGTCACGAACAGGCGGTGCTCCTCCGCTGGACGCTGGAGCTGGTTCTCATCGTTGTCATGCCCCAGCGAGCTCCTCTCTCTCCTGCCTCTGTCTTTTGACAGTCCGGATCTGCCAACCTGTACTCATTAGCTGTGCTAGAGATTGATATTGGAAAATGAGATCGGGATGAGGAATTTGCTGATTTGGGATTTGTAAGAGGCGGAAATGAGATTGGGATTGTGTTTATCGTTGATTTTTAAGGGAGAAGTGTTTATTAGTTGTTCTAAGCTACGACCCTACCGCTTCTCGTAGTTTAGGTGTTTGAAAAAATGTCTATTTTAGGGCAGCTTTGGTGTTCATTTATTTGATCACTGGGGAATATTTTAGGATCCATTGCACTCTTCATTCATATATGCATCTTCTTTTTTCCCTTCTAGAATCTTAGAGTTTCCAGATTGTACTGTGATTTCAAATTGTGAGATCCATTATATTGAGATCCCTAACACTCTACTTCTTACATTTCCAAATCAAAGAACAGCTCATTAGCTGCCGTGCTTGGTACACTGAGACGTGCAAGTGCAAATATGAAGTACCCACATACAATTACTTGGAGAAAAAAAATCGGTTGTAGAGATTTGTGCAATTATATTTGGTTTTTGTTGATGATCCGTGTTCAGAATTATGCACATGGCAATAGTCATTGAAGGGATAGTCAATGCCAGTCATTCACTCACTCGTGTTTGATTTGGTTCAATGTTCAGACATTCACATTATTGCATCTTTGGAGAATTTTGCAACAACTACTGCGGCTGTGCACTTATTTTTTTTGCTGTTTCATGCATGCATTGGTGACATAATATCAGTAATGTATATACTTTGATTTTGCTCTTATGATCATATTTCCCAGCTGCCTACTTGGGACCTTAATAAAGTGAAAAAAATAAGAAATAAGTTTATTGTTGCTTTGATTTTTTTTAGTCAGCTGAGTTCCTTTGTATCTAAAAATAATGTCTGGTTCGTTTTGTTCTGTTTTGTTATTGTGCTACAGGGAGGACACTAGCTACAACCACTGTGGCCCACTGACGGCCTCAACGTTGTGATTCTGGCCTCTGGTGGCGATCCTCCTTGTGGCCGGTATTACAGCGACGTCTTCTGTCTCAACGGTACGTGTCCCTTCAAACATGCCCTTCCTACCTGGGTAGGAGTGATAGATGAACGCTTCATGGTTCTTCTGATTTCTGTAATGCTTCACTGGCCTGATTAGATCTCACTAATTAATTTGTGCTTTTGTTTGCTTATATGTAATCAAGATCATAAGGGGTTTGGTGACAGCTGGTAGCCATGCGTAGGTGGTTCTAGGGACGCTAGCAGATGCTCCTTTCCATTCATTGACATATCCTGTTTTTGCATATATTTCCTTCCTTCTTTCCCCTCTTTTAATGCCTTCCAGTCATCAGTAGGACGGATTGTTGCTGCCACCCATCTTCCCATTCTGTCTCTCTTCTCTTGCTGTTTCTCAAACGCCGGTGCTTATGAATTGAATAGCAGCACAAAGATTGTTAGTACCAACGATTGTTGCATGCCGGCATCGGATAGAGTGGGTGTGAGCAAGGACGAAGACAATGTGCTGCATAATGTTTAGTAGATTACCAACTATTGGCTGCAGGCCATGTTAGGTAAAAAATATCAAATTTTCACCAAATAATTGATGGACACAGTAGCATATATCTTCAGAGACTCTTACCTGTCCCAAAATGTTAAGAAAGCCCACAATATGCATGCCTAACTGTGCCTCTTGATGTCTAGCTGTTGAGGTATGTCTGTCAACTTGGATCAAGGCAAACTGGTGATTCTTATACTTGGTTGTTCTGTGTGGATCATGGGTTTGGAACTCACAATGGAATCGATTCCGTGTTCAGAAGTGAAAAGCGGCTCACTGAATTTTTGGGGTGGTCCAGTGGAGCTTTCAGCTGGCAGTAGGTACCCAGAGCTCTTTTTTATTGGAGATCAGCAGCCAAAGCTAGCAGCTGCACACTTGTAGCGACTCACTGTTTTTTTTCAGTTATCTAGCAGAGCTTTTAGCAAATGCACATTTTATCATGGGGTTCTCATTTATCAGATATAGATTAGTGAGCATATATTATGTCCCCATGTATCATAAGATATGATCATATAAGTTATCAGTCTGACTTTATTTTTGAATATAAAACCATAGAAGATACGTGTTGCAGCACACAACTGTGAAGATGTGCAAGCCTATTTGGTCCACTTGGACATATTATAAACAGATCCTGTTCCTGAAGAATAAAATGGCCATAAATTGATCCAGAAATCTGTAACAAAAAGCCCCTGAAAATCTATAGGACTTTGGTTTGCCATCCAGCTTTGAAAAATTGCAACTTGAATGAAACAATGTGTAGGGAAGTTGAGTTACTTCCTAGCTTTGGAAATTAAGAGGCTTTCCTTTTGAAACTATCTCTTCATATAGGTGGGCTCTTATAAGTAATTTGAACTTTAATGCAAACACCATTGCTAAAATACAGAGGGAATTTGCTATTTTTCTACTATACAGTGGCTGTGAAGATAGCTCCCCCAAAGTTTGATTTCAGTTGGAGATTGAGCTTCATGGACATTCCAAGAGGAGCAGAATTTCTTCATGCACTGCAGCAAGTAAGAATAGTAAGAGGCATATATTTTGGATGTGATGCTCCTTTACTATTTGCAATCTAATTAGCGCACAATACTTTTTCTTTAAGGGGTATATTTATGAGCCAAATTGGTTCAAGTATAACTTTGTTATCGCAGCAACGCATTGGCACATATACCTATTTAGTATGGACTTGTTAAACACTTCAACATAGCAACACTTTTGTAGAAGTGGAATACTGACAGTTCATGGATTGCTTTTAATCTCATTTCAGTGCAACAATCAGTGGCTGTCTGAAGTCCAATTCATGGGTGTTGAGCACCCTAATAACGCATGGCCAGCCGAAGGGAAAGCAAACACGACTCCAGAAAGGCACGTGCTATGGATTCATGAACCCTGCAGAAACCTCGTGCCATTTTGCAACCTATGTGCGAGTACCATGACGTTTCTTGTGTTGCATTCGATGATCTGGATTCTGGACTGAGTGATTCTGGGCTGAGTGGCTGTGATGATGGTGGATGACTCAGGTGGTAGGGACGCACAGGCATGGGATTATTGGCCTGAGCAAATCAGGATATGTAGAGTATAGATAAAGCAAATGTTTGAGAGAAGGCATATGTGTTACTGAGCTCGGAATATCACACATGCATCGGCTTATAACCTGTACACATTGATGTTGCAAGGTGGGAATAAATCGCGCTTCTCGCACATGCATATTTTCACATGGCTGTCATGTAAAAGTGATGATCGGCTACAAAAGGCTTGATTCAAGATCAAAGTCAAACAACAACAACAACAAAGCCTTTCGGTCCCAAGATCAAAGTCAACATTTTTTTTTCTATAGTACAACATGTATACAAATTTAAATTATTATTATGATTTTTTCCTGTAGCAAAGCAAGGGCATTAACCTAGTAGAGTTTATTAAAAGATATGATCAGGAGAAGCAGTGTGTGTAAATGTCATCGAGCCAGGCCTGGCCCAGTTTGCTTTCATACAGTGGCCCAAGTATAATTCAGTCGGCCCGGCCCATTAATCGTGCCTCCGAAACCTAAGGAGGGGTCACCCTTATCCAGCCGTTGTGTCGCCGTCTCATTTCTCCCATCCATCGAGAAAAATAATAAGGTCGCCGCCGTATCTTGCCTGCAGTTGAGCCAGGGGAAGAAAAAGTGGCAGTATATTGTGGCGATCACCCAAGATCATGGCGTCATCTTCCTCCGTCCGCCTCCATCACCTGCCGTCCGCCTCTCGCAGGTCGCCTACTCCATCCAACCTTCAGTTCCGCGCGGCGAGCTGCCGGTGGCGGCGCCTTCACGTTCCCGGCACAGCACCTTCTCCCCTCTGCCTCCGCGCCACGGATGCCGCGCAGCCGATTGACAGCGACAGCAACTCTCCTTTATCCCGTGGGGCGCAGGAGGTCGAGAAGGTGGAGGAGCAGCCTCAGCCTCCGCCGCGGCTCAAGATCGCCGTAGTCGGGTTCGGCAACTTCGGGCAGTTCCTATCGCGCACGCTGGTGGCGCAGGGGCACACGGTGCTGGCGCACTCCCGGTCCGACCACTCCGCCACAGCGGCGTCCATGGCCGCGTACTTCTTCCCGGACCCGCACGACCTGTGCGAGTGCCACCCGGACGTGGTGCTCCTGGCTACCTCCATCCTGTCCACCGAGTCCGTGGTCCGGTCGCTCCCGCTGCACCGCCTCCGGCGCGACACGCTCTTCGCCGACGTCCTCTCCGTAAAGGAGTTCCCCAAGCGGCTCCTCCTGGGCTTGCTCCCGGAGGAGATGGACATCATCTGCACGCACCCGATGTTCGGGCCGGAGTCGGCGCGCGACGGCTGGGCCGGCCTCCCCTTCATGTTCGACAGGGTGCGCGTCCGGGACACCTGCCCGGCGCGCCGCGCCCGCGCCGAGGCGTTCCTCGGCGTGTTCGCGCAGGAAGGGTGCCGGATGGTGGAGATGTCGTGCGCGGAGCACGACGCGCACGCCGCCGAGACGCAGTTCCTGACGCACACCGTCGGGAGGATGCTGGCGGCGCTGGAGCTCCGGGCGACGCCGATCGACACCAGAGGGTACGAGACGCTGCTCCGGCTGGTGGAGAACACGTGCAGCGACAGCTTCGACCTCTACAACGGCCTCTTCATGTACAACAACAACTCCACCGAGCTGCTCAACCGCCTCGACTGGGCCATGGACGCCGTCAAGAGGAGGCTCTTCGACGGACTCCATGACGTGCTCCGGAGGCAGCTGTTCCACGTCGGGGAGGGGGAGGGGGAGGGGGAGAAGCACGCGGAGGAGCTGCCCGTGGTGCCGGGTGGTGGTCCGGACACTGATTACGGCGCGACGGCGACGGCGACGATCAAGTCGGGAGAGGAGAATAATTGATGATGGCACGGCACGACACAGCGGCGTGGCATAAAGGCACGACGTCGATCTGTCGCAGCGCGCGGCTTGCCTTGCCTTGCATAAAGGCACGACACAGTGGTTGGATCTTGCTGTCTTCCTTGTTTGATATGGAGTGTCGATCTTTCGCTTTACTCCGTTTTCATTTCAGTGAGATTAATAATAAATAAACTGTGACATGACAACTATGAGTGCTGAGAGTACATATACAGATGAATTCTGGGTTGCACTGCACCGCGTCATTCATTTCACGTCAGATGTATATATATATGGTGGTACCTGCTGGTTTGTAAGCTGTTCGTCGAGGTCCCGTTCCCAAACGAAGCAAGATCGACAGGGAAGCCCGATAAAAAAAAAAAAAGATCGACAGCGAAGACGTGTTCCAAGGAAAGCCACGTGCCTGCGGTGGTTGGCCCAGGTGCGCAACCCGACAGCGTCACAAATCTCCGCACCTCGCCGGCCGCGCTGCACCGGCGTAAACTCGTTTTCCCTTTTTCTTTTTAGCCCAACCACGCAGTGAACGGCCTCTTTGTTAGCTTGCCCAGATAACCTTGCTTAGCCAGATAGCAATCTGAGCCTTTCATTTATAACCAAAAAAAAATCTATTTGACCTACCTCGCTCCCCTCCAAACCGATTTGACTCTTCCAATGGAAAAACTGGTTTATCAAAAAATTTCTCTTCCAGAATTTTTCATCCTCCATCACTCCTGCCTCTCTCGATTGATCGCTTTCTAAAACCAAGTTTTCTAAGACAAGCCTCTCATATCACTTATTTTTATATCCAGAAATTAAAATGACTCTGATACACATTGAGTCGCCGAAAAAAGTAAAACGACTTGTAAACATTTGAAGATTGGGAGTCGCCACAAAATTATAAGAAAAATAGAGTCTGACCAGGAGGAGAATGCTCATGTTTGTTTCTCCACTCACTCGGGTCTTGGTCGGTTTTACTGAGAGTAGTAGCACTGGGCTCTGGATGGTTTTACTAGGAATAGTAGTACTATCAGAGATAAGATCGAGCCCTGTTTGATTTATTGTCCCTTCCGTGCCCACGACTCATGGTCTGACTTGATCCGTTTTTTTTTATCTGGAATATTATTTTTTTCTCATAATATTTTATTCCAAAACAGTGTTTTTCATTCAAATTCATCCAGAATTCCTCTAGCCGAACGGGACCCACTATAGAGTCCCAAATATATTGGAATAGATAGCACAAGATGTACATTCCATTAAAAAAATCAGAGTACCATCAATACGGCTTCCCAAATTACCTAGGAAGCAAATTCGAACAGTTCTACAAGTTGTAGAAAATTAGAAAACCATTTTCCCAATACTTGGGGCTTGGCCGCTTGGGAGGTCAAATAGACTTTCTTTTCCTTCATTTTCTATTGGACCGTTTGGATCTTTGGAATTGAAATCCATTCTAATAGTCACAATTTAGACATGAATTAATTAAGTTAATATGGCCACATATGTAATACACTTGTATACTATTGTTAGCCAAAAGGGGGAGATGCTTAATTCTTGTAGTTCTGTTGTAGAGGAGTGAGCCTAAGAGTATTATATAAGTTATAGAGCAAAAACGTAGCATCAAGATCTATGGAATCAATTTCTATTTCTCACCCCATAAATTTATAAATTTAGGACAAGCTTATATCTAAATTTTTAAAAATGTGAAATATTAAATTTCAAGCTAAATAGTGTAGCCCATTAAGTAGATTTCAATGGAAAAAGTCTATTTTACCTCTCTGAAATATTCTCAAAGTCTAGTTTTTCTCCTGAATTTCAAAACCAGGTAAACCATCTCCTCAACTTTTAAAACCGTTCATTTTACCTCCCTGACCCAGTTATAGGTGGTTTTCAAAGCCGGTTTTGTCTTTTTCTTTTTTATTTATTTTGATTGAATTTTGAAAAATCATAGTAAATCACAGAAAAATCATAAAATGAAAAATCTAATTTTCTTGGACTCCACATGAGTAGATCTACAAGTGAAAATATAATATGGTTTGTTTTAGTACAAATTTTTTGTTGTAGCTTTAGATCCATGATTTTCTGTAATTAATTCAAAGCATGAGTTTCTATGGTTCAATTATGGTGAAATTTTTATGGTGGGTGTTGGTATAAATTAATGCACACAGAATAATCCACAAGCGCACGGATATTATACCGATGTAGCACTTCACCGGGAGTACCCAGTTTTATATCGAACTCGAGAAAACGTGTGTGAGAATAACCAAATCTAACTTATCCCAACTTCATAATTAAGGCTAGATAATAGGAGCGTAGAGGAGACTGCTAAGGTCTTCTAGTTTTAACTTCAGTAAACTTTGTCTTCTATTGTTCAATTCTAGGAATATTAATAGAGAAAACATAGGCATAATATGTTTCCTATAGCAGAAAAGTCCTGCTAGACCTACTAACGAGAGATGAAATACAAAGGATTCAACGAGGCTATAAGAGTCACCCTCGCGAGCAACCACCGATCCGAAAAATAGGGTACATCCACGAGTAACCGAGTCTAAACACCATACTTACACTACGAATACTACTTTAACACAGGAGCTACAAGGATTAAAGTATTCAAAGAGAGTCGCAAACCTGAAGAACAATATGAACAAGATGCTTATTTGAATTAGAAGTCGATTACCAGAGAAATCTCAGAAGCAAGCTCAAGAAAATATTGATTTCATCATGGTACAAGCCATAGAGAGAGCACCGATAGGCCGGGACTCCTCCAAACTCTTCCCTCTCACTCTATCTTACTATCTCTAGTACAAGACTAGATTCTATTGATGACTAATCTTCTCTTGATTACTAGCTCTGATCCTGGTGGATATCTAAATTAGGGTTTTTGGCTTCTCAGCTCTCAGAATCAAATGAGACATGCCCTAGAGAGGGGTGTAGGCTGGTATATACAGCCTAGAGTGTCCAACGTGAGCCCTTGGATCAAACTGACTTAAAGAACGATGGAGATGCAATCCTTAAGGCGGTGGAGAACCAACATAATATTAAGGTTGACAGGTGGGGCCTATAGGGGCCGGGTGGCCTCTAGGTGGGGCCGGATGGCCCCACATGTCAGAGAACGTGTCCCACTTCGGTGATTCGCCTTCTGGAGTCTTCCCACATCGATTACGCGGTAGAATTCTGTGATTTCTTTTGACGAATAGGTCCTCCTTGGCGATTTTCTGAATAAATCCTGCTGGAAACACAGATTCACCAAAACTCGTGGAATTTATCAGTTTAAACCCCTAAGTCTACATTAGTGATCCTTTTTAGCCTTTATACAAGTTATGTTGACGGTTTGTGATGAATGTTAACTACCATCAACAAACTCCCCCACACTTAGGCTTTTACTCATCCTCGATAAAAGGATGGATTACTCAAGACATAACCTTGAGACAAGGCATCAACATAAAACCATTTTCAGTCATGTATGCACTGCAGGATTCAAAGTGTCTACCATGAAACTTTGGGCGGTTGAAGAACGGAACAGCTTGAAACAGATCACCATCTTCTTTCAGTCAAGTCAATTGGAGAAACATTTTAACATTTTTAAAAAACAAAAATATAGCTTACCTTCTCCTTTTGTAGTACTCTCAAATCACTATGTATATATATGTCGGATACCAGAAAATGGGGTACCCCAAGCAAAGATCGAAAAACTACTCAGATCCTAAGAACAGAACCAACGAAATAAACAAACGAGGTCTCGGCCAAAATCTCTGATTCGCCCGAGACCCCATCGCCGAGCCCCAGCGAAAGCGAACGATTCTCTGACTCGCCCGAGACCGCCTCGCCGAGGCCCCCCTCGTCAAGGCCCCCTCGCCCGAGGCCTCGGAAGAAGTGTCGATTCTCCGATTCGCGCGAGGCCGGCTCGACACCAGCCCCGTGACTACCTTTTCGACCAAACTGCTCTGACCAAACATCGCATCCAAACACCCAACCACTCCGACAGACGCACGATGGCACAGTACAGAGAAGTGACCGACTACACGCCCGTCGCGTCAAACTCCTGGCATCTGCGACGGCACAGAGCAGGGGTTATCGACCACTGTGCTGCCTAACTCCTGCACCAAGGACATTGCAACGTGGGGAGTCAGAACAGGTTCCTGTAGCCTCGGAATTAGTGGACCGACCGCTCCGGCTCGCCCGAGCCCCCTCGACAGGGCATCGGATTCACTGATCTTACTCCACCTCGCCCGTCCGCCTCGACCGAGACCCCCTCGGAAGGGCCTCGGATGAATTGGCCGCGCTTCGCCTCGCCCGAGGCCGGGCTCGTCCCACAACCTCGTCGCCTCCGCCTCAAAAGTCTCTCTGGCAGGCTATCGCATCCAATTAATACGCTCAGCTACACCCGCTACGTAAGCCACGATCGGCAGTGCACTGCAACAGGAGCGACGGGACAACGGTCAGATCACCTTTTTTTACCATCCCTTACTGACAATACAGGTACCGTTTCCTGTAGGCGCACGTCTCGCACTATTCCGCCCATCAAGACTGGGTCACTTCTCGGGCCCTCGGCGACGGCAGGCGGCGAGCCTCGGCACAGACAACAGCCTCGACACGGCCGGCTACGATGGCGCCGAGCCTCTGCAATCCACCAAGTCAACAAATGCGCAGCATGTT
The DNA here is from genome assembly GCA_904845875.1 of Miscanthus lutarioriparius. Lineage (NCBI taxonomy): Eukaryota > Viridiplantae > Streptophyta > Magnoliopsida > Poales > Poaceae > Miscanthus > Miscanthus lutarioriparius. Next base: position 4,737,475 of record CAJGYO010000019.1, on the reverse strand, counting down.
ACTTGTAGTGGAGACCATACCGATTAGACATCTACGGGAACTTCCACGACAACGCCATGCTGCTCCAAGAATAAATACGTCATCGAATAGTCCTTCTCCACGGGTAGCTCTCTTATGTACTCCTGGTTTCCTCCTTGCGGCTATAAAAGGAGGCACCAGACCGCTTTTAGGGACGACGGCGGATAGGGTCACGAACACTGCGCACTAACAACACGCCGCATTCTCAGAATTCATATCACCTCCCTTACGAGAGACTTGGGACGGACTCCTCTCTCGCCTAGCTTGTAACCCCTACTACTACGAGCACCCCTGCAAGGAATACAAGAACATCTTCTCGATCGGACGTGGGGCATCAATTGCCCGAACCAAGATAAACCTTGTGTCTCTTTGCATCACCATCCGGAATTGGGAGCACGCGAAGATAAATTCACTAGTCGGTTAAGGACCCCCGGTTCCGAAACACCGACAGTTGGCGCGCTAGGTAGGGGCCTCTGCGTGTCAGCTTAGTCATCCCACCAGATTCTTGATGGCAGATCCCGTGCGATCGTTGCATCTTGGGACGATCGTCTGGTTTGGGAGCCTAGAATTCATGTCTCTAGGGCACGAGTACGACATGGTACTCCTCTCACCCAGAGCGCCATCAACCGACGACGACGTCATGCACCGCAATACCGACGCAAGGCGGCGCCTTCCGCCGCCCGCCCATCAGCTTCGCCAAGCGCCAGCATGCGAGTCCACCTAACACCGCAGTGCAAATCTGAGCGCCGATCCATGCTCCACCGAATCCCATACCCGGCTGGCTGCATACAGAGTCCTGCGTGGGGACTGTCCGACTTAAGCCTCGGCAGGGAAAAGGGCCGGTGGCGCGCAATGGCGCCCATCATCAAGCTCGTCCCCGCCTCCTCCCGAGGAGCCAGCTCAAGCGGGCCGAGCCCGGCGACGGCGCCATCCCGCACCCTTCGGGGCTGACCAATGTCGTCGCCTCCTACGCCACCGCCCTCGTCTCCATTCATCAACGTCATGCCCATAACCCCATAGTCGCAACTCCAATCCACCCCCACTCTGACTCCTCGGAGGAGGACGAGGCGTGGGTTGGAGCAGACTTCTCCGGGCTTCGCAACCCTGAGGCGATGCGCCGCTTCATGATCACGAGCGACTACTGCTTCGGCTACTCTGATTCCGACGGCGAGGACGCGTACGACCCAACTCGTGAGTGTTTCCACATCGGACTCGGAATGCCGAGCACGGGCAACGATGGAGGAAGGGCAGCCAACGCCACACCACCACGCACGGGGTCCCCGCCAGCGGCGGTAGGTGTCCCCACCCCCGAGCAACTTCAACGCATAGACCTAGAGCAGCTCCGTGAGCTTCAAGCCAAGGTCGAGCAAGATCGACTCCTCCTGTAGCAGCTCCGAGCCACCCTCGAGCAAGAGCAGCGGGGGCACGGCGATGGCGGAACGGCCCGGCTGAGGGCTCACGACGTCAACCGCCGCATTAACGATGATGAGGGGGGCGAGCAACCCCCTGTCTTCAATCGCGCTAGCCAGAATGTCGCTGCGGCGGCGATACTGGTCCGAGATATGCCCGAGCCCTCTACCACGGAGGGGCGACGAGTCCACGGCAAACTCCGGGGCCTTCTCGAGACTACCGCGGTGCAGCAGGCCGAAAGCTCCGCGTCTCGATGACGCGGGGACGCCTCGAAACAGCCCTCGGTGCACGACCGCCTCAGGGCCCCCTCGGTGCACGACCGCCTCGACGACCAACGCGAGGTGCAAAACGGCCACCACGTGGACAGCAGACGACGGCGCCATGACCACCATGGGGCCGCTCGGGGCTACCAAGTGTACCGAGGCGGTCGCTATGATAGTGGGGAGGACCGCAGTCCTTCTCCTGGGCCGCCTGGCCCTAGAGTTTTCAGTAAGGCCATCCGCAACGCCCACTTCCCGGCCCAGTTTCATCAACCAGCGAATCTCTCAAAGTACAGCGGCGAGACCAACCCCGAGCTATGGCTGGCTGACTACCGTCTGGCTTGTCAGCTAGGCGGTGCGAACGATGACCTGCTCATCATCTGCAACCTCCCCCTATTCCTGTCAGACTCAACGCGAGCCTGGCTCGAACACCTTCCCCGTATGCAAATCCACGACTGGCGCGACTTGGTAAAGGTCTTCGTCGGGAATTTCTAGGGCACCTACGCGCGCCCCGGGAACTCCTGGGACCTCAAGAGTTGCCGCCAGAGGCCGGACGAGTCTCTCCGAGACTTCATCCGACGTTCTCCAAGCAATGCACCGAGTTGCCCAAAGATCGCGACTTCGAAATCGTCCGAGCATTCCTCTTCGGCACCACCTGTCGAGACCTGGTCCGAGAATTAGGCCGGAGCGTACCGACCACGGCGTCCGCACTCCTCAACATCGCCACCAGCTTCGCCTCTGGCGAAGAGGGCGTCGGGGCCATCTTCCCCGACAATGACTCCAAGGGGAAGAGGCGGGACGAGACCCCTGGGGCCTCGACGTCTCGCCCCCCCCAGAAAAAGAAGGGACGCCAGGGGAAACAGGAGGTTCTCGAGGCCGGGCTCGTCGCGGCCGCAGACCGCAAGAATCCCCGAGGCCCAGGGCTCTTCAACAACATGCTTAAAAGACCCTGCCCATACCATCAGGGCCCGGTAAAGCACACCCTCGAGGAGTGCACCATGCTCCGGCGATACTACACCAAGCTCGGGCTCCCCAACGATGATGCCAAGAAGAGGGGCCAGGACGACGGAGACAACGACAAGGGCGACGGATTCCCCGAGGTACATAATGCCTTCATGATCTTCGGTGGGCCCTCGACGTGCCTCACGGCGCGATAGCGAAAAAGGGAACGCCGAGAGGTCTTCTCGGTTAAGGTGGCCACTCCCCGGTACCTCGATTGGTCTCGGGAGGCGATCACCTTCGATCGGGACGACCACCCCGATCATGTCCCAAACCCCGCCAAGACCATCGTCATTGACCCGATCATCGGAACACCCGACTCACCAAGGTGTTGATGGACGGAGGCGGCGGCCTCAACATCCCCAGACGCCAACACGCTGGAGCTCCTAGGGCTCGACGGTCACAACTCCGAGGTGACGCCACGCCTTCCACGGCATCATGCCGGGGATGAGCCTTGCGACCCTCGGTAGCATAGACTTACCCGTCTCGCTTTGGCACCCCTCCAACTACCGCAAGGAGAGACCCTCACCTTCGAGGTGGTGGGGTTCAAGGGACTTATCACGCCATCCTGGGGACGGCCGTGCTACGCCAAGTTCATGGCGGTCCCGAACTACACCTACCTCAAGCTCAAGATGCTAGGCCCCCCAATGGTGTCATCACTATTGACTCCACGTGACGAGCATGCGTCTGATCGCGACGTCGAGTGCATCGAGTCTGCCGAGGCTATAGTGGAGTCTCGAGGCCCGCCATCGCCAACCTCGACTAGCTCGGCGGGAGGTGCCTGATTCAAGCATCGTCTTGGGGACGTTTGAGCCCATGGAGGCCGTCAAGCTCGTCCCGTCGACCCAGCTTGCTCAAACAATCGAGTCTTTGAGGGTCGGCGCGACCCTCGGCAACAAATAGGGGGGGGCGTGCTCATCGACTTTCTTCGCGCGAACGCCGACATATTCGCGTGGAGTCCCTCGGACATGCCGGGAATACCGAGGGAGGTCGCCGAGCACGCCCTCGACATCCAGCCGGCTCCAGACCGGTGAAACAACGCCAAGCGCCGATTCGACGAGGAGAAGCGCAGGGGCCATCGGCGAGGAGGTCTGAAGCTTTTGGCGGTTTGGATTCGTCAAGGAAGTCTCCCATCCGGAGTGGTTAGCTAATCCTCTGTATTAGGTAAGAAGAAAAATGGAAAATGGAGAATGTGTGGACTACACCATGCAACAAAGCATGCCCAAAAGTCCGTTTCCATTACCTCGAATCGATCAAATCGTTGACTCCACTCAAGGGATGCGAGACCCTCGCCTTTCCTTGATGCATATTCCGGCTACCATCAAATCAAAATGAAGGAGTCCGACCAGCTCGCAACTTCTTTCATCACCCCATTTGGCCTATCTTTCGCTATAATGACTATGCCGCTTGGCCTCGTAAACGTGGGGGCCACGTATCAATGGTGTGTATGACCCGTGTCTTTGGCGCAGCACATCGGGCGAACCATCGAGGCCCTCACGTGGACGACGTCGTTGTCAAGTCCAAGCGGGCCAATGACCTCGTCAATGACCTGGGAGGTAGCCTTCAAATGCCTTAGGGAGAAGGGCGTCAAGCTCAACCCGAAAAGTGTGTCTTCGGGGTCCCCCGAGGCATGCTCCTAGGATTCATAGTCTCAGAGCGCGCAGATCAAGGCCAACCTTAGAAAGGTCTCTGCCGTGACCAATATAGGGCCGATCCGAGACCTCAAGGGAGTACAGAGGGTTATGGGATGCCTAGCGGCCCTGAGTCGCTTCATCTCGCGCCTCGGCGAAAAAGGCTTACCTCTGTACCGTCTCTTGAGAAAATCTGAGCGCTTTTCCTAGACCCCCGAGGCCGAGGAAGCACTCACCAAACTCAAAGCGCTGCTCTCCAACCCCCCCGTTCTGGTACCACCGATCGAAGACGAGGCCCTCTTGCTCTACGTCGCCGCAACGACCCAAGTGGTCAGCGCGGCCGTAGTGGTCGAGAGGCAGGAAGAGGGGCACGCTCTACCCATCCAACGACCTGTCTACTTCATCAGCGAGGTGCTTTCCGATACCAAGACGCGCTACCCCCACGTCCAGAAACTAATCTACGCCATAGTTTTGGCTCGACGCAAGCTACGTCACTACTTCGAGTCCCACCCAGTGACCGTGGTGTCATCTTTCCCCTTGGGAGAGATAATCCATAACCGGGAGGCCTCGGGAAGGATTTCCAAATGGGCCGTGGAACTCATGGGGGAAGCCCTGTCTTTCGCACCCCGAAAAGCCATTAAGTCTCAGGTCTTGGTCGATTTTGTGGCAGAATGGACCGATACCCAACTACCACCTATTCATGTCTAGGCAGAGTACTGGACCATGTACTTCGACGGGTCTCTGATGAAGACCGGGGTAGGCGTGGGTCTGCTCTTTATCTCACCCCTCGGAGTCCATATGCGCTACGTAATCCGACTCTACTTCGCCGCCTCCAACAATGTGGCCGAATACGAGACCCTCGTCAATGGCCTGTAGATCGCCATTGAACTTGGGGTACGGCGTCTCGATGTTCGAGGCGATTCACAGCTTGTCATCAACCAAGTGATGAAAGAATCAAACTGCCACGACCTCAAGATGGAGGCGTACTGCACGATGGTACGCCGCCTAGAGGACAAGTTTGATGGCCTCGAACTCAATCACATCGCACGAAAGTTCAACGAGGCCACGGACGAACTGGCAAAGATGGCATCGGCACGGACCCTGGTCCCCTCGAACGTCTTCGCCAAAGACCTCCACAAGCCATCCATCGACTATGACTCGGCAACAGTAGAGGGCCCATTGGCCGAGCCCACCACAGGGCCCGAGGCCCCCTTTACCGCCAAGACCCCACCGCCCGAGCCCGAGGCCATGGCAATTGACACAGAGCCTCCCGAGGCCGACCGAGGAACGGACTGGCGAGCCCCTTTTCTTGATCGCCTCGTGCGAGGAGAGCTTCCCGTGGACAGGACCGAGGCCCGACGACTTGCGCGACGAGCCAAGACTTACGTCCTCTACAACGGTGAGTTGTATAGGCGTAGCCCGTCTAGTATTCTCCAACGGTGCATCACCACCGAGGCTGGCCAATCATTACTCTGGGACTTGCATGCAGGAGCCTACGGGCACCACGCAGCGCCTCGGGCGCTAGTGGGAAACGCCTTCCGCCAAGGTTTCTACTGGCCAACAGCGATGGCTGATGCCACGGGGCTAGTATGCTCCTGCGAATGATGCCAGTACTACGCTCAATAGACGCACCTCCCGGCCCAAGCCCTCCAAACCATCCCTATCACATGGCCATTATTCGTGTGAAATTTGACATGGTTGAGCCTCTGCGGAAGGCACCCGGGCTATACCCATCCGCTTTCGTAGCCATTGACAAATTCTCTAAATGGATTGAGGCTCGTCCAATCACCCAAATCAAATCCGAGCAAGCGATGCGCGGCTTCTTTACGGATATCATCCACAGTTTTCGAATCCCAAATACCATCATCACCGACAACGGGACGCAATTCACCGCCCAAGTTCCTCGACGTTTCATGATGACCACCACATCCGTGTGGTCCGGTCGGCCGTGGGACACCCTAGGACAAACGGCCAAGTAGAACGCGTGCAACGACATGATCCTACAAGGCCTCAAGCCAAGAATCTACAACCGGTTGAAAAAGTTTGGCAAGAAATGGCTTGCCGAACTCCCCTCGGTCATTTGGAGCCTGAGGAATACACCGAGCCGAGCCACGGGATTCACACCGTTCTTCCCGGTCTATGGGGCCGAGGCCATCCTCCCCACCGACTTAGAGTATGGCTCCCCAGACTACAGCGCGCGTACAACGAGCAAAGCAACCGCGCCTTTGCCATGCGAGGACGCCTCGACCAACTTGAGGAAGCCCGGGACGTTGCCTCTGCTACACTCGGCCAAATACCAAAGAAGCCCTACGACGCTACCAAGCTCGGCACATTTGGAGCCGAGACCGAAGGTGGGCGACACAGTGCGAGGTCGAGGTCGAGCAAAGAAGGGCCGCCACAAGCTGACCCCGCCATGGAAGGACCATACATCGTCGCCCAAGGCATCAAGCCCGAACCTACAAGTCGCCAACGAGAAGGGCGAAATCTTCACCAACGCTTGGAACATAGAACAGCTTACGTCGTTTCTACCCTTAAGTTTCCAAACGTTGTTTACATTGTTTCTCGGAATACAATAAAGAAGCGTTCTTTAGTTGTTACAATCTTTCGAGGACCCCCCTTAATAGGCAATTCAATTGTATGGAACCTAAGGACCAAGAGTTCGTCTCAAAGGCAAAAGACCGGCTGAGCCGTGAGAACGGCCTATGGCTCTGGGCTATGGCAGCTCCCTCGCCACCTTTTCACCCAAGAGACAGCTTTGGCTCCGAGGAAGTTATTTGCGAAGAGCTTGTCTATCGGTAGGGGCTCGATGTCACAATAACGCTACGAGAGAGACTCGGCTCTACCTCTGCAGAGCCGAGCCTCCCTCGGGGGCTAGAAAGGGGGGAACCCCCTAAGTCTCGGATGCCGTTTCTTAACCGTCTTTCGAAAATTTCCATGCCAAACTCTCTCGCGCTCCGGTAGGACCGTCGCAAGAAACCTAAGGACCAAAAGCGTGTCCTGAGGCCAAAGGGCCAGTCGAGCCATGAGAATGTGCCCTCGCCCCCACTCAAGAACTCCTTGCCATCCTTCGCCAAGGGACGGCTTAGGCTCCGAGGAAGTTCTTTGCGGGTGTCCAAGAGCGAGACAGGGGGCACATGCTCGGAAATGGAATAGGAAAGCGGTTAAAAAACACACATACGCAAGTACTTTAAAAGGCCTCGACGGCCACAAAACGTCACGATGTGACAATTAACCAATCTGTTTACATGGCCCCTGTTGGCCCAGGTCAAAGCTCAGGGATCGGCGGCTGGCGCGGGAGGGACCACCTCTTCTTCAAACAGGCTGGCCAGCGCTGTGCCAGGCGCCTCCACCGCCTCCATCAGCCTCGCGACCTCTGCGTCGGCCTCCTCGTCATCTTCCGGCAAGACGTAGCCGCTGCGCTAAATGACCTCGAGGTTGACGGCGTAGTGCGAGGAGACGACGGCCGTAGCGCGCTTGACACCGTGTGCAACGCCCGGAGCCTCTCGTGGACACGGCCGCTCAACGCGATCGGTGGCTCCCAAGGAGTGGCCGATTGGACCCTCGACCTCCGAGCCTTGCAGGCGATGACGGGCGGCGCCGCTCGAGCCTCATGCTCCTGACTTCAACGTCCCAAAGACCGCTTCTTGCTGTGGATTTTGGAGGCCTCGGCCACTGGGAGGCCTCTTTCTCCAGACCTACACCACGACAAAGAGTCAGGGGTCGAACGCAAACCAGAGCAAACGGAACAAGGAGTGCGGTTCAGCGGAACTTACCCTCATATTTGTTCTTCCAGGCTAAAGCCTCGACTCGAGAGGCCTCGGCCGCCTTGATAGCCTCTGCCAAAGCGACTTTCGTCAGCTGATGTTCACTCTGCTCTGTGCCCAGCTGCCCGGCGATGACCTTGGCAGAGGCCATTGCTTCTTGGGCCCGGGACTTGAGGGAATCCCGCTCCTCCTCAAGCTCCTTGATCTTCGCCACCAAAGGGGCAGACTGCTCCTTAGCCATGGCCACCTCGGCCTTCAGGTCGACACAACGAAGGCGGAGGTCCTCCAATTCAGCACTCTGCACCGACAACAGCTCCTGGGCATCGGCAAGCAGGCCCTTTTGCCGCCGGAGCTGCTCCCAGACTCCTATCTCCCTTCGTAGGAACAACGATTTCCCAAGGGACCGGGTCTCGAGCTCCTGAAACAGGCGAAGACGTACGTCAAACACCGCAAGGGGGGCTCGGAGAAAAAAACAACGCGTCATGAGAAAGGGAAGTGCGTACCTGGGTAACACCGGGCAGGTCCCTTTGCATAATAGACATCGCTGTCTGCAGCAACTGCACCGCCAGTTGGCGGTATTGCTCGAGGGTGTCCCAGCGCCCCCCCTCGGCAATGTCCTCAAGGGCAAACACAGGCCCCCCCTTAGGGTCGGCCCGGTTTCCCCATACAACACGTGGGTGATTCCACCCGCGGGGCTCGGGTCGGACCCGGACAAGGACCGAACTCCCTTCGGTAGGAGTCGGGACCGGTCGCTCCGCGGTGCTGGCCGCCTCGACGTCCGCCGCATCCTTCCCCCGGGAAGAATCCTCAGACGAGATCGTCTGAACCAGGGGCGGTGCTGAAGCCCGCCCCGCCTCTGTCCCAACCGCCTCGACCTCAACGGACCCGGGGGCTCTAGCCTCTGCCATCTCTACCTCGGTGGCGGTGTCCACCGCCCTAGCCTCAGAAGCCTTGGGGGCTCTGGCCTCATCCCCGATGGCCCTAGCAGTGGTGGACGCCTCGGCCTCATTCGCCCCAAGACCCACGACCTCGCGGGGCGTGGACTCGTCCTCCCCCGCTCATTCCGTGGCCACCTCGGTGCCCTTTCCTTGAGCGGCCGGCTCCTCCGGGTCGGCCCTGCCCGACGCCGCGCCATGCTGCACGGCAGCCTGCGCCTCCGCCGCCCGATGAGCGGTGGAGCTGGTACTCACCTTGAGCGACTTATGGGGCGCCAAGGCAGGTTCCTCCACCCGACGCTTCTGGCTAGAAACGAAGGCGCTCCTAAAGGTCAGCGTACGACCAGGGGGCAAGCAGGAAATACTACAAACTCCGCCAAAAAATACACTTACCGCGAACAAGGAAGCAACCGCTTCTGGATAGCGTCCCTCCTCTGCAACGGCGGTGGTGGCGGTGGTGGCATGGCCTCTGTATCCGCCGGTACCGGCTGGTCTCCGCCGGACCCCGGCACCCCCTCGACCGTCCACGGAGACGGTTGAGCTGCCCCCGGCGTCGCTTGCTCCACCTCCTCCGCCGAGCCCACCGGGCTGACAGCACGCGTCTCGGGCGTGTCATCCTCGACAACAAGACGGGCGTCTAACAGGGACACCCCGGGCGCCACCTCCGTAACGTCAGGGAGGTGGTCCAGGGTACCCTTCCCTTCCTCGACCTCGCCATTGCCGCGCGAGGAATCTAACACCGATAACGAGGGAGACGACTCCAACGGGAGACCGTCGAGCCTCTGTTGCCGGCGGCGTGCGTCCAGCTTTTCGCGCTCAAGGATCCTCTTCGTGCGCCTTGCCTGCTTGGCGTCTTTCTTCTTCTTCTGCTCCTCGGCGTACGCCCTATTCACGGCTCACCGCTGGGCGTCCTCAGGAACGGGCGGCGGGGAGCTTCGCACGTCCCTCATCCCCTGCAGAAACAGCGAAATAAGGCAACGGGCGAAAAAAAGCAATGAGCAAGAAGGCCGCGGAGGCCTCGGCAACACCCAACTTACCAGGGAAATGTACCCCCGCGACAGGCACATCGGGAACGACATCAAGCCGTCAATCTTCGGTTTCCCATCCACCGCCTCCCTTACCCGACGTAGGATCTCCTCATCAGTAAGGGCGAAGGCGGACATCTTGATGCCTTCGATCGGATCGCTCGGGTCCATCTCGAACAACCGCCGCCGCCGAGCCATCAGCGGCAACACCCTCTGGCGGTGAAAGGCCGCCACGACCACGGCCGCCGTAAGGCCGCAATCACGCAGCTTCCCTAGGGCCCTCAGGAGCGGTTCCTGCCTGTGCTGATCGAGCTTGATGACGACGTACCCCCACTTCTCCGGCTGACTCTCCACAACCCGCCCGGTATAAGGGGGAAGCCCGCCGTCGCCGTTCTTCTCCCGGCGCTTTATGCTCTCAGCAACGGCTTGGAGGCGGCGAAAGCAAATGCAGGCAAGGTAAGGAGGGGAGGGGCGAGGCTCTTTACGTATTTATGTTGGGGTAAGACGAAACCGCTGGGCGATGAAATCGGGGAAGTTTCCCTCAGATCCGGCGCATATAATCCAGATCCGATATCTCCGCCCACGCGCCCACCTTTTCCACATTTAATCGCACAGATGGTTATGTCCCATCCACTGACACCACGTCACGCAGCAACGACAGCTCCCAAAAAGACCGCCTCAAAAGACGCGCCGGGCGTTGTCAGCCGATGGAAGGAAAACACCCCCAGCCGATTCCTTCCGAGCTAAGGAACCGGGCACCGAGCCCGCTACAGTCCAGAGGTTCGAAGGCTGGGCCATTTACGGTCTCGACAGCCGCCTCGGGGCGACAGTCGTCAGGGACAACTATGGGCGAGCCCGTACATGGCCGAGGCCCGTGCAAGCGATTGCTTAGGGATGCCCTAAGTCATGTCCGAGACCAAAGAAGAGTTCTCTAAAGGGATCCCACCGTAGGGAGGCCTTTGAGCCCCAGTGGCCAATCGAACGCCCTGCACCTGCTAGAGAAGCCTTCGTACACTTTTTTGGAGCGCGTCTCTGGACCACTAGCCGACCCCTATCGAATGGGGCACGGGCCTCCACTCGGACTTACCCGATAAAAGCTCACCGGAAATGTCACCGCTCGCGCCCACCGAGGGTAGTCTGGCATGTTCCACCCCTCCTTCCGAACGAAAAGGATGTGCGAGGGTCGCACAAAAAGCCAGGGGAACTCCTGATCACCCTCTCGCTACGTGCGGAGGCTCGGGGGCTCTTCCTGCAACCTTGCCGAGACCCAGCAGCCTAGGCTCGCACGCGAAGGGCTCAGCAAACAACCCCTCCTTCCGAACGAAAAGGATGCGCGAGGGTCATACAAAAAGCCAGGGGAACTCCTGATCGCCCTCTCGCTACGTGCGGAGGCTTGGGGCCCTTCCTGCAACCTTGCCGAGACCCATACGCGAAGGGCTCGGCAAACAACCCCTCCTTCCGAGTGAAAAGGATGCGCAAGGGTCATACAAAAAGCCAGGGGAACTCCTGATCACCCTCTCGCTACGTGCGGAGGCTCGAGGGCCCTTCCTGCAACCTTGCCGAGACCCATACGCGAAGGGCTCGGCAAACAACCCCTCCTTCCGAGCGAAAAGGATGCGTGAGGGTCGCACAAAAAGCCAGGAGAACTCCTGATCGCCCTCTCGCTCCGTGCGGAGGCTCAGGGGCTCTTCCTGCAACCTCTCACACCCCGAGGGTCAGAAAAACGTGACGAAAAAGAGCACCAAGCCCATTACGGTCCAGGGGTACGAAGGCTGGGCCATCCAGGGCCTCGACAGCCGCTCTAGGACGACAGAGTCAGGGACAACTATGGGCGAGCCCGTACACGGCCGAGGCCCAGGCAAGCGATTGCTTGGGACGCCCTAAGTCGTGTCCGAGACCAGCAGGAGTTCTCTAAAGGGGATCCCACCGTAGGGAGGCACCGAGCCCCTAGGGCCAATCGAACGGCCCTGGCACCTGCTAGAGAAGCCTTCTCGGTACTTTTTTGGGCGCGTCTACGGACCACTAGTCACCCCTATCGAATGGGGCACGGTCCTCCACTCGGACTTACCCGATAAAAGCTCACCGGAAATGTCACCGCTCGCGCCCACCGATGGTAGCCAGGCATGTTCCACCCCTCCTTCCGAACGAAAAGGATGCGCGAGGGTCGCACAAAAAGCCAGGGGAACTCCTGATCGCCCTCTCGCTACGTGCGGAGGCTCGGGGGCTCTTCCTGCAAACCTTGCCGAGACCCAGCGGCCTAGGCTCGCACACGAAGGTTTCGGCAAACAACCCCTCCTTCCGAACAAAAAGGATGCGCGAGGGTCGCACAAAAAGCCAGGTGAACTCCTGATCGCCCTCTCGCTACGTGCGAAGGCTCGGGGGCTCTTCCTGCAACCTTGCTGAGACCCAGCGGCCTAAGCTCGCATACGAAGGGCTCGGCAAACAACCCCTCCTTCCGAACAAAAAGGATGAGCGAGGGTCGTACAAAAAGTCAGGAGAACTCCTGACCACCCTCTCGCTCCGTGTGGAGGCTCGAGGGCTCTTCCTGCAAACCTTGCCAAGACCCAGCGACCTAGGATCGCACGCAAGGGCTCAGTAGGCTCAGGCGCTCCTCCTGCACCCCAAACGAAAAACAAGCGATCCGAGCTTGCTCTCATGGGTCAAGCAAAAGCGATAGAGCGCCTTACTTAACGAAGAAAAAGCCCCTAAAGGAGTAAACTCACTCCTCTAGGGCCTCAGGGGCTACACCCGGCGGGTGCGCTCGCGCGCACCCACCGGAATCGCAAGTATAAAACGAGCCCGACAAGAGCCGCTGAGAAACAAAAGTCTCGAAAAAACCTCGGGGAGAGTATCCCACACTCCTGCTCGAGGCTCGGGGGCTACTGTCGGATACCAGAAAATGGGGTACCCCAAGCAAAGATCGAAAAACTACTCAGACCCTAAGAACAGAACCAACGAAATAAACAAACGAGGTCTCGGCCGAAATCTCCGATTCGCCCGAGACCCCGTCGCCGAGCCCCAGCGGAAGCGAACGATTCTCCGACTCGCCCGAGACCGCCTCGCCGAGGCCCCCCTCGTCAAGGCCCCCTCACCCGAGGCCTCGGAAGAAGTGCCGATTCTCCGATTCGCGCGAGGCCGGCTCGACACCAGCCCCGTGACCGCCTTTTCGACCAAACTGCTCTGACCAAACGTCGCATCCAAACACCCAACCACTCCGACAGACGCACGATGGCACAGTACAGAGAAGTGACCAACTACACGCCCGTCGCGTCAAACTCCTGCCATCTGCGATGGCACAGAAGCGAGGTTACCACCACCGTGGCCGCTTAACTCCCCGCACCAAGGACATCGCAACGCGTGGGGAGTCGAACGGGTTCCTCAGAGCCTCGGAATCGGCGGACCGACCACTCCGGCTCGCCCGAGCCCCCCCTCGACATGGCCTCGATTCACTAATCTTACTCCACCTCGCCGTCTTTTCGTGAGAGACCCCTCGGAAGGGCCTCGGACGAATTGGCGCGCTCCGCCGCGCCTTTAGGGCCGGCTCAAATCCCATAACCTCGTCGCCTCTGCCTCAAAAGTCTCTCTAGCAGGCTGTCGCATCCAATTAATGCGCTCAGCTGCACCCGCTACGTAAGCCACGATCGGCAGTGCGCTGCAACAGGAGCGACGGGACAACGGTCAGATCACCTTTTTTACCATCCCTTACTGACAATATAGGTACCGTTTCCTGTAGGTGCACGTCTCGCACTATTCCGCCCATCAGCACCTGGGTCACTTCTCCGGCCTTGGCACGGCAGGCCTCGGCACAACAGGCCTCGGCACGACCGGCTACGATGGCCGTCGAGCCTCTGCAATCCACCAAGTCAACAAATGCGCAGCATGTTACTTGCAGTGGAGACCATACCGATTAGACATCTACGGGAACTTCCACGACAACGCCATGCTGCTCCAAGAATAAATACGTCATCGAATAGTCCTTCTCCACGGGTAGCTCTCTTATGTACTCCTGGTTTCCTCCTTGCGGCTATAAAAGGAGGCAGCCAGGACCGTTTTTAGGGACGACGGCGGATAGGGTCACGAACACTCGCACTAACAACATGCCGCATTCTGTAATTCATATCACCTCCCCTCATAGAGACTTGGGACGGACTCCCTCTCTCGCCTAGCTTGTAACCCCCTACTACGAGCACCCCGGTGCAAGGAATACAAGAACATCTTCTCAGACTGGACGTAGGGCATCAATTGCCCGAACCAGTATAAACCTTGTGTCTCTTTGCATCACCATCCGGAATTGGGAGCACGCAGCACAAATTCACTAGTCGGTTAAGGACCCCCGGTTCTGAAACACCGACAATATATATACATATATGGTATTTTTGGATCTTCATCAAGGCATTGATGAATTTTCCTTCTTTTTACCTACTTCTAAAAGCTTATGTGGAGCTTAGATAGGGATGAATATGAAAACATACTTGCATTGCATATATTGTAAAGTCAAAACAAGGATCCAAGAAAAAGATGTCATACTCTTAGATCAAGATATGCATGTGTGTGGATGTATATATGGTGGCTAACTTAATTCTACTATGCTCTTGAAACATATCTCTCTTGTTTGAAACTTAAAAAACTTTTGCAAGAAAACATGGGCTATCTTATTCATCTCTTCTTTCTTTTATGGCGGGCATCTGAGTACCCATTGTTTTCAATATCTTAGACACTTTTCATTTTTTTCAATACTTTTTCTAAATAACTTTTGCATAGCCCACGCCTCTCTTTCTGCAATTGAAACTTTTCAAGAGAGGCATTTACAAGAACTTGGAGCATTTATCCTATCAAATATATTTTTATGTCTATTTCTAGTGTAGGAGTAGAATATTTTTAGGTGGATGGAAAACATGTTGTTGCGTACCCCGAGTGTAGGAGCAACAAATGTATGTGGAGTGTACGTGATCTTGATCTTGAGAACATGATAAGTTTCTCAACAAGGGTCACAAGGTTTGACCAAACTCAATACAATGACAAGTAGTATATGTAGAAGGTTTCTCTAGTCTATATATGGCTCTAGTAGGACATTGCTTACCACAAAGAAGAGGTATTGCTATTCTTTTTATTTTTTGGAATAAAATTCTCTAATAACAAGACATCAAGAATCCAGTTCTCATTATTCTACTATATCTCATTCCACAATAATTTAAGTAACAGGGGATCCCTAATAATAAGTTCCCAACAGCAGCAAGACTTCTAGGAAAAGTATTATGTGAGTCTATCCTTAAGTCATGACTGAAATAATCTTTCCTCATATTTTAAAGTTGTTTTATTAAGTGATTTTCAATTCGGTTTGAAATGGAAAGCGAAACATATAAAAATAGGGTGTATTGGGCTCGAACCAAACCGTGGACAAAGTGCGAGGCGAGGTGGCACTGTGATGGGCCGGATGGGCCATGTAGGAGGCTAGGCAGCCCACTCTCGGGCCTATTTTGGTCCAACTTTGGCGAGCGTGGTGTTTGTTCTGTTGCTTTCTGAATTTCATGATTTTCACGATCGAATTCTGTCTTGATGTCGCGGTGTGCTTCCCCCATACTTGTTTTGCTGTATACCTTCATGCACAACATGTGGAGACAAACACATATCCAAAAAGAAATAGAGAACAGATAATAATAAGAAGACTTCATTAATATATAATGCACTTTATTGCACAAGCATAAACTAAACATAAACTTTTGATGACCTAACACGAACTTCAATATCCTAACGATCTGAGCTAAGTGAGTAACCTAAACATACTATTTTTAAACACATGACCTAAATACTCGTGCCTTATTATTAACTATTAATTCTCACTTCTTCATCTTAGCAACAAAATGACTCAAAGCATTTAGGTCATGTTGCAGGCTCTTGTGATATGTGAAAAATCTTTTATAAAAGCGGTGATAAAAACCAGCATGACCTAGAAAACTATGGATCACTCTGATATTTACGGGAGGAGATAACTGTTCAATTACTTTAATTTTAACTCTATCTACCTCAATCCCTCGTTCGGACACCAAATATCCAAGCCATATTCCTTCTCTAACCATGAAATAACATTTTTCCAATTAAAGACTAAGTGTTTTTTTCACATCTTTGCAAAACCTTGTCTAAATTTTTTAAGGTAATCATCAAAAGTTTTTCCATAAATAGAGAAGTCATCCATAAAAACTTTTATGATTTCTTCAATCATATTAGAAAATATAGACATCATGCATCTTTGAAAAAAAGCTGGAGCATTACATAATCCAAAGGACATTCTATGGTAACCATATGTTCCATATGGACATGTAAATGTGGTTTTGCTTTGGTCATCTAGATGGATTGAAATTTGGTGATAACCTGAATACCTATCAAGAAAACAGAAAAAGAGTGATTCGCCAGTAGCTCCAACATTTCATCAATGAAGGGCAACAGAAAGTGATCTTTCTTTGTTACCTTGTTAAGTTTTTGGTAATCAATGCACATCCGCCATCCAGTAACGATTCTTTGGGATTAATTTATTCTTTTCATTTTTGACAACAGTCATGCCTCCCTTTTTAGGCACAACTTGAACAGGGCTTACCCACTTACTATGCGGCACAGAAAGATGATCCCGGCATGCAAGAGTTTGAAAACCTCTTTCTTAACAACCTCTCTCATCGCATTATTAAGGTATAAAGTTAGGATCTATATGGATGCGATGAGTGCAAAGAGTAGGGCTAATTTCCTTAAGGTCTTGGAGCGAGTAGCCAAAAGCAAATCGATACTTTTCTAAGACAATTAGCAAGCGTGGAGATTCTTCTCGAGAGAGTTTATCACTTATGATCATAGGAGAATCTTGATCATTATTGAGAAAAGCATATATAAGACTAGAAGACAGGGATTTAAGCTCAATGGTGGGCTTAGGTGGTTCTAGCAATTCATCCAGAGGTTCAGAGTCTATGGGATTTTTGTCTTCCTCCTCAATGAAGAACTGAGCATCATCTTTAAGGTTAGGTTTGATCAAGTCATCAAGAGATGCAACCTTGACCTCTTTCATTGGGTCTTCGTCGGGAATTGGCTCACTCTCAGCATTTAGAGAACCGAGTCTAAGCACCACGCTTACACTATAAATACTACTTTAACCTAGGAGCTACAAGGATTAAAGTACTCAAAGAGAATCACAAACCTAAAGAACAATATGAATAAGATGCTTACTTGAATTAGAAGTCGATTACCAAAGAAATCTCAGAAGTTAGCTCAAGAAAACTTGATTTCGCTAGGGTACAAGCTATAGAGAGAGCACCGATAGGACGAGACTTCTCCAAACTCTTTCCTCTCATTGTATCTCACTATCTCTAGTACAAGACTAGATCCTATTGAGGACTAATCTTCTCTTGATTACTAGCTCTGATCCTGGTGGACATCTGAATTTGGGTTTCTAGCTTCTCAACTCTAGGATCAAATGAGACATGCCCTAGAGGGGGTGTAAGTTGGTATATATAGCTCGGAGTGTTCAACGTGAGCCCTTGGATCAAACCGACTTAAAGAATGACGTAGATACAATTCTTAAGGCGGTGGAGAACTGATATAACAACGAGGGTGATAGGTGGGACCCATAGGGGCCGAGTGGCCCCACATGTCAGAGACACGTGTCCGCTTTGGTGATTCGCCTTCTAGAGTCTTCTAGAGTCTTCCCATGTTGATTACATGGCGGAACTTCGTGATTTCTTTTGATAAATAGGTCCTCCTTGGTGTTTTTTGAATAAATCCTGCTGGAAACACAGATTCACCAAAACTCGTGGAATTTGTCAGTTTAAACCCCTAAGTCTACATTAGTGATCCTTTTTAGCTATTTACACAAGTTATATTAACGGTTTATGATGAATGTTAACTACCGTCAACAGTGGGCTAGCTATGATAGAATCGTATAATTTATACAAGATCAAGTACGGCTGTCCCCGCTAATACGTTGACACACGCATACTTTCACAAAGGACCTCGGTAAATTAACATCATAACCAAGATCATATGATTAAGCAAATACACATCACATACACAGAGTCGCAACGAAAATGTTTACAATGAGTTCACAATTAATAATATAAGTTTGGGTTTCAAAACTGATTAGTGAAAACAACATAGCTTTCAAATGATTACATTAATATAAGTTCTAAATACATTGCTAGCATAAGTAACATCCTCTGATAAAAGCATATAGATGAGAAATAAATATAGAGTCACCAAGCCCACCGGCGGTTAGCCACCATCTTCAGTAGACCGAGAACTTCACCTGCAACATGGTGGGATAAACCCTGAGTACTCGAATGTACTCAGCTAGACATACCAGTCATAAACCAGAAATAAAGTGTCACCAAAGAGTATGCAAGGCTTTATAGGTGGAGCTCGCTTGACAAAATTTTGCATAAAAGCCATTGGTTGAGCTTTACATTTTACAATTCGGTAACCAAGTTAATTATAGCTATTCATCTTTAGATTAGCAACTAACATGTGTCAAACATGTGGAATATCATTTAGTAACAAGCAATAGTAACCATAGCCGGTGTAGTAATGTGAGTATCATCATCATAACTATCAAGTTTCCATTAAGTTACTCTACGTTGCCGTTACTCAGTCAAGTTCTCACTATCCGGGAGAGACGGCGATTCGAATCGATTCCTACCCAGTTGGGGAATTATTCCTAACACAAACCCAGACATACCTGCGCCAAGATAGTCTTAGATCACCTTTGGTACAACTCAAGAACTAAATTTGCGGCCCGAGCAGCGCCACACTCTTAGGGAATCCACTCTACTAGGACGTTAATCCGCCCTCGGACTTATGCCAATGGCTCCCCGCACATCCTTACTACCACCAGAGAGCGCACTTTTACTTCCCGGCTTCTGGCCTGAGTTGAGCTACTCGACTTCGTGGTTGGAATGAGTTATGTGGCCAACTAAGTGATAGGCATGCGTTCAACATGATATGAGGACGTACAACAAATCGGTCCTTAACCGACACATACGGGGATAAATAGGCACCCAAGACCTCCATGCCTTGTTGCTTCTCTATCACAATCCCATCCGATCTCATTTTTATTCATTAACGCATGGTTATTTTCATGATAGTAAATATAACCAACCGTGCTTTGGTATCCACCTATATCTCGCAGATGATAGGAAATCATCTGACTTTTATCGATCTAAGCATTGCTAAGCATACATTCGATCCTGGACCTACATAGGATTCAAGGTATATTTCTAAACAAGGTAGTTCTATGCATCAAGTGGTTCCAATCAACTCTTATAACCTAATGCATCAAATATAAATGACTCAAGTGATATTTGTAAACACATAGGAGGCTTAGAATGCTTTGGGGCTTGCCTGTGATCCAACATTAGGTCAGTGTTTGTTAGATGACACTCGCTTGGCAAGTATCTCCCATTCTAGCACTTGTTTAGTCCTTCATCTTCGGGATAGGTCCACCATACACCATCTTCGGGTTCGGCTCTAATATCACGTCCTTCACGCGGTTCATCTAGCATACCTAGATAAGATGTAAGATGCAAATGTATGAATATGAAGAATGGTAATATGAGATGCATCATATAATAGCATTTAAGACAAATATAAGATCATACAAGACATAGACACCTAGAGTTATTTAACTAAACATCACACAACCTATTATAGAGGGATAGCAAGCATATTATGCATGGCACACAAGTGAACTCAAGTTCAGATATTGCACACATGCATCAATCAAGAACTAACCAATATGTTTAGCCAAAATAAGAGCAAGCTAAAACAATCATCTAGAATATGTATAGAAATCTAGACAGCAGCACAACAGTCAATTGTTTTAACCATAACTAGAGATATAAGGATACAACAAGGGTGACCCTAGACTTTATGGAAAGCTAATGAAATTGCCTATAATATTGTTATTATCACCAAAAGGTTATTCCAAAGCTAACCAGGTCAAACATGCCCATGTTTTAGATCTACATAGAACTAGGATAAAAAAGTAGTAGTAATTTCAAAAATGCATAACTAGAGTTACAGACATCAAACAAGCATGAACCTTAACTTTATAGAAATCTTATTAAATTATCTAAAATATATTTATTATCATCACAAGGTGATTCCACAATTAACAAGGTCAATCAAGCATAATTGAGCATTTCTGTCCAGACTTGGACATATTTTGCCATGCAACTTCATAAACTTATAACTGGAGCTCTACAACACCAAAAGGGGTGATCTAGGATAATTTGGAAAGCTTAAGTAAAGTACTATAACTATTATATTATCACTAAGATATGATTTCATACTTAATTAGGTCAAATAATGTAATTCTTCCAATCTACACAGAGCATGGACCAAACATGATAGATCATTTGTCAAATTCATAACTCCTAAACTATCAAATCCTAAGATCATGAAAATTTAACACAAGCAAGATATAATAATTATATACAACTTTTGTATTCACCAAAACCACAGAAAATATCATTTACACCACGAAAATAATTGCACAACAAAACGGCACATGCAGGCCAAATAGCAGTGGTATAATTATAGATAAAAAACTGATAGGAACTTTAGAGAAGCATAACTGGAGTTCTAGACTTTCAAAAAATATTAATAATAACTTTTTGAAAAGCTTATAAAGTTACCTACAACTTTCTTATTCTCATCTTAAGATGATTATACAGTTAACAAGGTCAATTACTCCAATAAATACATCTCTGTCCAAAACATGGACAGAATCTGATATGCAACTTTAAACAACTATAACTAGAGTTCCACATGTCCAATAAATATGGTTATAGACTTTTTAGAAAACTTAGAAAATGGTAAACAACTTTGTTATAAACACCTAGAGCTAATTCTACTATTAACAAGGCCACATATTACCAACAAGACAACCATGTCTGGGTTTGGGTAGAAACAGCCACAAAACTTTAAGCAACTATAACTAAAAATCTACTTAACCAAAAAATATATGTTTTTAGCTTTTTGAAAAGCTTAAGAAAAGTACTACAACTCATTTATTGTCATCAAGGCATGATTCATAACTTATCTAAGCCAATTAACACAAATATTCAGACCTATTTAGAATAGGAGCAAAGCAACATAGGGCAATTGTTTTTTTATAGCTCTTAAACCATAAGCGTAAAATCTTGAAATTTTTACCAGACATCAACCATCACCGAGTAGCATTTCATAAAAATTTCACATTTATTTTAGTACAAAAACTGCAGTTATGAAAAAGACAAGACATAACTAGTATGAAAAACCTAACTGCATAAATTGATTTTTACAGCAAAAACTTTAAACTAAAGCATGCCATATTATAGATCCACTACATATATAATTTCACAAGGATTCCAAAAACTCCATATTTGTTATTTTATGATTTTTCTACTAATTATTACAATTTTCCAAAGTTTAGCACATAAATCTACAAAAGAAAAGATTAAACCGAAAAAGAAAAATACTTTTGCATTGGGAACCCTAGAGATCTCAGAAATCAACTAAGCCCATATATGTAAATATATGTGTCTGGCATTTATGCAAGGTGAACACATGAAAAAGCTTCTATTTACAAGTGGGTCCTTTTTCTTCAACCTCATGCATAGTCGGAGCAGAGAAGGGGCAGAGGGCCGGCCACAGCCTGCAGGGGGGCGTCGATCGGCGATGGTGGCCAGCTAGGGCAGGGCCGGCTGGCCTGGGTGCACCCATGTTTGGCCTACGCTTAGCTACAGCTGGCCTCGACCTGACCACGGCCGCTGGCTATGGTCGGGCGGCGGCGGCGGCTACGGGCCAGCTCCGACGACTGCTGTGGCCATAGAAGTGGCGTGCCATGGTGGAGGATGGAGAAGGGAGCTGCGGGTGGAGCGACAGCAAGGCATGGTGCAGTAGAGGGGCAAGGTGGTGGTTGGGAGGAGCTCTGCCGCACGACAATGGCGGCCATGGCCATGGCGCTGGTAGGGAGCGAGAGAGAGAGAGGAGAGGAAGGAAGGAGGGAGAGGGTCTGAGGGAGCTCGGCGTCTCCCCAACTGCAGCAGGCAGGGTAGGGGCACAGGGACACGCGGAGTGGAGAGGGAGAGCCATGGTGGGGCGAGCTCCCGCATGGCTGCCACGCGCTCCCCCCTTAGAGGCATATTCGCGAGCATCTGGTGGGTGACGACATGGCCACTTTGGAGCCAAGTTTTAGGCATCTTTGAGGCATGTTCTGGAGTGGGTGATTAAAGCAAAGTTGTAGCTCTCCTGATGGTCTACAAACTTGATTAAGGGGTCATAGCCATTAGGGCTTTGAAACAACAGTTAATTAGCGTCCACTTTGCAAGTGTCAACGTGTTGACGCTGATGAATCAAATCCAAAATCGATGGTCAAGACATGGTCAAACGAGTGCCGTCTTTTTGTATACTCTCCTCTAGTAAATTGCCTCCAACTTTTATCTTTGGACCAAATCGAGTTGCTTAATAAAATTTGGATAACGCGAAATGCTGACATGTCAATGTTAGTTAAGTGACAAAGTAAACTTTTACTGTTTTAGAAATCTATTTTTGAAGATCCAAATGAATTCCAAATTTGATGAGACTTGATCTATTGTTTTCACCATGAAAAGTACTTCAAATCATCTTAAGGAATCCAATTGAGATACCACATGAATTTGGATGATAAAATGTCGTAAAGAAGTTAACTTACTGCTGTCACTTCAGGGACTTAGTAAAATTTATCGGGAGCCTAAGACAACAGCTGATTCAATTTTGAGCCTCGGTTTGACTTGCTTACAAGCTGATCTAGCTCTTGGTTCAAAAACAAAGTTTATTCTACTCCACTCAATCTTCAACTTTTATTTAAGGTGCAACTCCATGCAAGCAATGTAAGCTATTGGTCAACACAGGTCAAAATAGCATCACGGTAAAACTTAAATTAGAGTTTTAGACCGATTGTGGCATTTTCTTAACATTTGCTCAACACGAACCCTTCATGACTTTTGTTGTAGAGTTCAATTAGAGTCATTTGGGCAAGGTAGCAAGGTTTGGTCGACATCTCATATTTCCATTTACTTAATAAAGCAATCCAAGAAAGATTATAACTTATCATTTCATGTGACTTCTTAATTTTAAACTTCATGAAACTTTTCTTTTGGTCAAGATGAATGCATGTTGATGTAATATACATGAAAATAAGCATGTTTAACATTACTCTTGCATAATCTTAACAAGGATCCACATGTAAGTAAGGGTGTGTTGTCCAAGTTTAAGTTGGAGCTCACTCTTGTAGATTAGATATTGACACCTTTATCCTCACTTAACATGTCATGTTTGAGCTCAAACCCATTGCTTAACCGGTGATAAACATCTAGGGTGTTATACTAACTACTATATAATTGAACTGTAGTAAAAATTTCATGCTCATTGGATCACGTATAACTGAGTTATAGATTTATTTAGTTTTATGCTTATTAAATAGTTTTAAAATAGTTAAAATTGTGTAAAAATAGAAACGGGTATGAAATTTTTACTACAATTAAAACATACAATAATTATACCACCATAAAAATTTCACCATAATTGGACCATAGAAACCGCAGCTATGAATTAATTACAGAAAAACATAGATTTAAAGGTACAACAAAAACTTTGTACTAAAGCATATGATATTATATGTTTATTGTATAGATCTACTCATGTGGAGTCCAATAAAATTAGATTTGTCATTTTATGATTTTTCTGTGATTTACTATGATTTTTCAAATATTCAGCCAAAATAAATAAAAAATAAAAAGACAAAACCGCCTTTAAAAACCACCTATAATAGGGTCAGGGAGGTAAAATGAACGGTTTTAAAAGTTGAGAGATATGGTTTACCTATGTTTTTTTAGTTTAGAAGGAAAACTCAACTTCGAGAATATTTCAGGGAGATAAAATAGACTTTTTCTGATTTCAATTCCTCCCAGACGAAAGGAGCTCCTGGAAGAAGAAATAGCAAGCAACAATCATGGCCCAACAAAAAAAATTAAGACAGGCCTCCTATCACACTAATGACGTCTAGGCCCAGTAAAATGATTGCGACCACAGATCCCTGCGCCACGGGCCGGACTCGAGATTCGGCCCACCCACGTGTTCTGGTGGATCACGCGTCTTCTCCTCCAACCGCACCGATATCTTCCTCTCCCGTAGGGCAAGGGCGGTGAGGCGATCCGTCGGCGGCGTCGGGGGCGGTGGAGGAGGATGGCCGACGTGCAGGGAGACAAGGAGGCAGGCCTGGATGATGACGATTTCCCCGACGACGGGCCTTTAGATCCGGAGGAGCCAGGTGAAGGAGGAGAACCCCGCAGCGGAGGCGACGAGGAAGAGGAGGACGACGTCGACGGCCTCGCCAGCTTCCTCGAGTCGGAGATCCTCGGATCCAGCTACGAGGATCCTATTGACGTGAGCGCTCTCTGTCTCTTCTCTCCCTTCGTATCAAATCTTTTTCATGGCTGGGAATCAGGTCTCTGACAGCAATCGAATTGGTTGCCGCAGCAGGAGCAGCGGCAGCAGGAGGAGGACGGTGATGCCGCGAAGAATAAGCGGAAGCAGGGCTCGGGATCGGACGGGGATGGCTGCAGCGGCAGCGGCAGCGAGGGGGAGCAGACCAAGAGGGCGAAGAGGGAGGAGAAGAGGAGGCAGGCGAAAGGAAAGGCCGTGGCGCCTCAGATCGACACGGGCATGTTCAGCAACATCCCCCCTGAGCTGTTCCTGCAGATCTTCAAGTTCCTCTCTTCCGAGGACCTCATCTCCTGCGCTCTAGTCTGCCGCTTCATGAATGCTGCCGCGTCTGACGAGACCCTCTGGCGCCGGCTGTAAGTTGGCTGAGGAGGCTGCTCTGTCGATTCGTTGCCAAATTTGACGCAATTCGACTGAGACTTACATGTTCCTTGCCTTTCTGATGTTTTCAGGTACTGCATGAGGTGGGGACTGGCCTCCAATGCCAAATTCAGGGAGGGCGCTTGGAAGAACCTCTACATACAGGTAAATTCATCTGTTCATCATCACTGCTTCTAATTTGAGGTAGTTAGGGACATTAAAAATGGCATTTTTAGTTAGTTTTAGTGCTCACAGGCGATTTGGATACTAGGTATAGTTACATGCTGTAAATATGAACCAATGATTTGGGCACTAGGTGCATGTTGAAGTGCAAAGCTTTCTTTTTTACACCATACTCAGCTGAACAAAATAATATTCTGTCAATATTGCTGTGCAATATATTTGTTTGATGCTACTATTGTATTGATGAAGTCTTGCTAATGTTGTTTTTTCTGTTGTGTTTAATCCCCAGAGAGATAGAGAGGATATGGTTGAATTTGTGAGGAATACCCCTACAGAGTTCAAGGAGTACTATATTCAGATGCAGGCTGCAAAAAGGAGTCAAACTCCCCATCCGTCAGAAGTAATTACTAAATTCATACTTTTGTTTTATCTTTGTCAAATGTCCATCTTGTAGTTTCCCTTCGATCCAACAAAATTGTCTTGTGTGACGAAACTTCAAGTGCTCTTCATCTGGATTTTGAAGGTCAACGACGACAAGGTTATGCTTGATAAGACAGTAGCTGATCAGGTATCTAGTTGGAAAAACAGCCGGGGGCTTACTGATGAAGCTGTCAAGGGGCACTCTTGTTCTGGAAATACATGCTCGTACACCCAGATTGGCGATGCTTACATTTGTGAGAAGACTGGTCGTGTCCACGGTAATACATATTTCCTCTCTATATCCGTTTATCCAGCACGATTTCCTCTCTCTATCTGTTGATGTGTAATTAGATCATGCCTGAAAATGTTTTTGTTTCTTTTGATTTCAGTTTGTGATGATGCTTGTCGTGAATTTGTCTTGGACCAATCTAGTGGGCTGCTTCTTTGTACTATATCTGGCCACTGCTTTGAGAGGTGGCTGTGTCCTGATGATGAATGGGATGCTGATGATACTGTAAGTCCTCTACAAAGTTCCTTGCTTTCTTTTTTCCATTGATGTGCATGTACACGGTTTCAAGTTGTCTCTGCCAGGGAAAAATCATCCATAGCCTACACCATGCACAACATTATCATGTCACTAGTTTATTAGCAAATGCTACCAGGTTTCTGTGTCTGGTTTGCCCTCGTGACTAACATTTGGTTATTTGGAAGTTTCAGGATCTGCAACAGGCTGGTGTAGTGGATGAAGCAGAGCCATTCATGGGATCTGGACGTTACGGTGAGTCGAGTTTTCTTGTTTGAAATTGAGAAAGAAACCCACCTTTACCTACCCTGGAGCTGTCTTAAGGCAAGATTTGTGCTAATATTGGCATTTTTGGGGCCATAGAATGGAAGAGATAATTAAATTTATTAGGTTTTGAACTTCTACTTTTGTTGCCGAACCTGCTGCTCAGTGGGCAGGCGCAGCAGCTACATGGACCCCTTTCTTTATGTTGTTGCCAGCGCTTTCCCGGGCCGAGCCGGAATTCTTTATTCTTCATTTGTTTTGTTTTTAATCCTAGCCTCATAGGAATAGGAGTAAATGAATAAAAGGGTTGTTTGGCTTGAGGAATGAGGTGGCCCATCACCAATCTTATGCCTCACATTCTTGTTTGATTTGAGGAATGGAATGGGCTGACCATCATCAATCTCATTCCTCATATGCACATGATTAATGTAAAGGATGGAATAGCCCCACCAAAAATCATGGCCTTGTAGGATGAGTTCATCTATCAAACGAACACTCCCAAAGTAGTCCTTTATTCCTTTTGAATCTTATGTAGTATATTGTCTATTGATATCAAGATGCCAACAAGTTAGAATTTAAAATTTCTTATTTCTGAATTTCTCATAGTGAAAGTGAGGATAGAAGTAGAGGAGGTGGGCCACTGCATCTTGGTCCTGTCTTCTTTTAGAACGTTCTTATGCAAGTAACTGCCTGGCACTATGTAACCTTCTGCATACTGTTCATTGTGGTTTTCTTTTATTTGAACATTGCTCTTCTATTAATGCAATGTAATAGAAGTCTGTATTAGTGATTTTGTTTGCAATGTTTCATTTCAATGAGTTACTGACCGTGATCATGCTTTTGATACAATGAACAGCGCGAGCGATTATGTTGGGTTACAACTGCACTGATGAGAAGGAACTTGAGGATGCCTTGGGTTTCTGTTGATGTGTTTCTGTCGATATGCCCTTCACTCTTGCTACATGATCAAGCTTCTACTTGTGAAGATGAAACAAGCGGGAATGCGGATGTATAGCTTTGTGCTATGTTTTACCATATTTCACCCTCCAGGATGTACCTAAGAATAGACTTACTTTTGAGGTAGATCGCTGATATGTTTTGATCAGCTGAGGGAGTTATGTTGTCGTATGGTTTCCTAAATTAAACGAGATGTATGCCTGTAATAAAATATTAAGGTACATAATGAGCCTTTTGTTTGTATTGTATGATATGATGTTGGTGTATCGGTTAGATGCATGCGAGATACTGATGCGTCTTGATTTTGAGTTATAACTTTTTAAAAGGGAGATACTAGCCCCCGGACGTCCGCGCCGGTGTCGGGGGCCTCTCTGTTTCCTGCGCCACCTTCATTTTCCGTGCCCGTGTTGTGTGGATGCGTCGCCCTACCCATGCCATCCGCTTGCACACGGGTACTGCCTGCTTTAGCTCTGCTTTCCCGGGCGCACATGGGGACTGCTTTCCCGCGCGTACATGGGACCGCTTACAGCCCCCTTCATATCGAGCATGCGGGGATCATCTGTGCCTGCGTCGGCTGCTTCCCATGCCCGCTTCACATGGGAACTGCATGCACGGCGCTCTAGCAACTGCAGCCGTCACAGGTGGGTCCCATAGCAACATATGCAACACCCGATCTATTTTTGTAACATCCAGATGAAACATTTGCAACATACGTCCGAAATAACTGAAACACTTGTAACATACGTCTGAGACACTTGCAACATACGTCTGAGACACTTGCAACATGCATCTGAAACACTTGCAAAACGCCTGAAAATACTTAAAAGCCGTTGTAAGCATATACAACATTCAGATAAAACACATGCAACATATGTCTGAAACATATGCAAGATCCAGATAAAACGCTTGCAACATATGTCTGAGAAACAGATGAAACATTTCAGACTCTTGCAACATGCTTGTATAGCCATTGCAACATGTGCAACATCTTGATCTACTTTTGCAATATCCATGCGAAACATTTGTAATGTACATCTGAAACATCTCAAACAATTGAAATATACATTTGCAACATACGCTTTCACGCAACATCTCCTTGTTGCTTGCCGTACGGAGGGAGCGCAGCTACGCACGCGGCCCCACTGCGCCAAGCCACCATGCCGCTACCGTCCAAGGTCATCCACGAGCAGGCCGGCCATCAGCACGGGCGACGCGGAAGACATCTACGCGAGGAGGGGGCGGAGGCGCATCAAGGCACCCGGCACATCACGACGCCATAACAAATAGGAGGGCTGCGTGGCTGCGTACGCCTGTGACAGAGGAGTTCATCTACTACGCGCCGTCGGCGGAGGGCTGTGCCATGGGATGGCGTAGGAAGCGGGCCGAAGAGACAGCTACATCTGGCACCAGAGTAAGGCGAGAACGACGCAAGGGCCAGGAGGAAGAGGGGCGGCCGTGGCAAGAAGGAGGCACGATGAAGAGGGAGGAAGGTGGGTGGCCACGCTCTGGCGCAGTGGAGATGCCGGCCTGCGAGCGCCCGGACATCGGAGGCGGCGTGACGGAGCACGATCATGGCGCTGCGGTGATATGCGTGACTGGTTCTAAAAAAACGAGTGGACAAACATATATGATAGGATGGAGAAACAAGTGGACGAGCAGATAGAATAGATAGAATAGGATAGGAGGAGGTCGTTGGGCTCACGGCCCACCAACAGGAGGGTTCGGATGACAACCTACAGAAAGTAGTACCGTTTTTAAAATGACTAAAATGTAGCAAACGAAGCGCTTCATTTTTCAGGTCAATGGATCTACGTATTTTGCGTGCTCGGTTTGTTTATGCACTGATGATGGTAGTCGGCTATGACAGCGCGATGTACTGAGAAGTCAACTAGTCAAGTTCCATCACTCTCGCACCATGATTCTGCATGCTGTGGTCAAGTGGCACTGCTCTTCAAAGTTTACACCTTTTTCTCCCAAGTCAATTTGAACGTAGTAGCAAGAACTGCAAGCCGGAAAAGCAGAAGAGATTGCAAGTCTGTCACAGCAAAAGGAACAGGTCACAAAAGTAATTTCTGAGACTCAATTTTCAATATGTACAAAACGACTATAGTTCTATATAGTTGTTTACCATATCAGACCACCTATCTAGCACTAAAACTCACCATTCTGGTACTAGGATTCATTTTTCAGCTCACATTTGAAGGTGCCTTTTTCGCCTGAAGCTTGGGCAGAGGCATTTTCAGCTGAAGCATACCCTGGTGCTCTGAACGATTCCTTCTTTTTTTTCCTTTTTCTTTTTTTGCAGCAAGACTTCGGCAAAAGCCTTCTCAAGTGCAACCTTAGAGCATCTCTAGCAGCTCTCCTGTCCCAAATCTAACCACCATATTAGGGCGTTGGCTCAAAAATATTGCTCCAACGGCTCCCTCGTCTCATCACCATTAATTGGTGATCACACACACAAAAAAACACCAAGTCCCCCGAATAGAGGGGGAGATGCAGCTCCCCAAAACTCACCCGCATCCCAACTACCAGGATTTCCTTCCCATGTCCACGCAGATCTTTTGTCTCCAGCGAGCTGTCGCCTGGCGGCCTCCAGCTCGCGCTGTAGACGGTGGAGGTGCTCCAGCTCGTATCAGTGTCAGTGTTGGCGCCCGCGTCGGCGGAGGTTCTCCAGCTCACGTCGGTGGAGGGTGGATGTACTCCAGCGTGCGTTGGTGGATGTTGGAGGTGCCTGAACTCGCGTCGGTGGAGGTCGAGGTTGCCCCGTCGCCTGGGTCGGCGGCTCAACTACGCGGAGGTGCCCGAACTCGCGTCGGTGGAGGTCGAGGTTGCCACGCCGCCTGGGTCAGCGGCTCAACTACGCGCCGACGCCGGCGCCCCTACCCTTGCTCTGCTTGCTTCCTGCTCTAAAACATTACCAACTTATTGGGGAGTTGGATTAAGGAGCTGCTGGAGATGTTCTTAGCAGCCTTGTAAACGTCAGGGAACACACCCGCTCCCAATCCGTAAGCAAACCGCTCTGATAACGATCTTTGTACCAAGCAGCTAGGCTAACCCCTACCATGTTTGGAAAGTAGATGATTTTTTTTTTTGGAAATTACATGACAAATACTACCTTTTGAACTATGAATCTAGATGTTTTTTTTATATTTTTGGAGACTGTTTCTTGACAAAGGACATACTCAAAACTAAGTTTCAGTTTGAAATTAAACTTAAATCATTGAGCTTGTTTTATATGATTTTAAATTTAAATTCAAATGAAAACTTAATTTTGAGCATGTTCTTTGTTAAAAAAAACTTTAGATTTCACCTAAGCACATATATAAAAAATACATGAAAAAATACTACTTTCCGAATCATGAATTTAAATGATTGTTATTTGGAGTTTTAGAAAAATTTCAGCAAAAATTCAAATATAATATAATGGGAAGAATTTTAATTTGAAAACTTCAAAATCAACGACGCTAGATCTGATCCAAGCAAATGGGTTGCGTTTGATTTTTAGCAACAATCTTAAAGATCCCTAGATATTTTGTTTGGAATCGAAAAGAAGAAAAAATCTAGAAAATCAAAACGGTGGAAGCATGCCTTGCTACTTGCTTGTTGTGGCTTTCTGAGACATCTATGTTGTTTGTCGTGGAACGGGCTTACTAGCGAGTGGACAGCCGAAAGGCCTAGCTATCGGCTTTCTAAGCATCAACAAGTATGTCAGCACAAATTACGTCTACACAGAAATTAGTCTACGTGGATGTGACAGTCTGACAGATACATATCAGCTTT
This sequence comes from Miscanthus lutarioriparius, assembly GCA_904845875.1. Taxonomy (NCBI): domain Eukaryota; kingdom Viridiplantae; phylum Streptophyta; class Magnoliopsida; order Poales; family Poaceae; genus Miscanthus; species Miscanthus lutarioriparius. The sequence goes on along the minus strand of CAJGYO010000019.1, from coordinate 4,706,450 downwards.
TGTCGATTAGGGTCGTGCAGCCATACAACTACTTAATTATTAGATCCTATATCTGTAATTTTAATTCTTCCAGCTCTAAGTTCTACAATTATTTATTTAAATACTATTATTCTAAAAGAAAAACCAAAACTCTAGAGATACGATGAATTTACAAACAATATCCAAGTAGCAAATTTTGCACCACCAAAATAGCACCCCCTTCCCCCTGTGGCAGGCACTTGGCAGCGGTTAAGTGCTTAAGCTCGTTTGCATTAGTGTAACATGAGTCCATCAGGCGAACTGATCATAGATCAGTTGGTTATGTTCCTTGTGATGGAACCTATCCATCCGGATTCAAGTTCTCGACTTAGCACGGGTGCTCATTTTTTCTGGATTTATTCTAGGATTTATGGACGCTATACTTTCAGTGGTAGGTGATGTCCCCGTCGACAGCGAGGCATCAGTGGTGACTTTGTGAATCTCGAGATCTACCGGCTCAGTCCTTCGGAGGTGTTCATAGGGGTAGGGTTTGCGTACGTGTGTTCATAGGGGTGAGTGCGCGTGTGTGTTGTGGGCATCTGCATTGTACTGTGTAATTCTAAAAAAAACATGAGTCCTTCCGGACATTGCCTCTTTTTTTCCTGAAGAAGCAACTTTTTCTCCAACACACAAAAGCAATTAAGAAATTTAGAATTTTGCAATTACCACAACTAAGCTTTGTTCAAATATTATTCTATATTTGGGGTCCGCCAATATGCCATTATCAAACAGTAGTTGTATCCTATACTATAAGTCTATACTATAATTTTCTCAGTTTCTAGTTCATTAACTAATTTATCCCTTCTTTTCATATGTGATGAGATCAAAATGCACCATTGTCCTGTTCGCTTGGCTGATAAGTCATGGTTGAAAGTACTGTTAGCTAATTTGTTGTGAGAGAAAAATATTGTTCGTTGACTGAAAAAGTATGGCTTATAAGCCAAGCGAACAGGGCGACCATGTCTCTACCATAATTGATCCCCTTGCAGGTCCTTAAACAGGCCCTCAATTAAAATTTGAGAGCTTAGGTAAAAAAAATATAGGTCCAACAGAGCCCCTACTCAAGCCCCAAAGTAGAAGGCATTCAAATCACTCCTCCTCGGACGTCAACCCTCATTCGGGGGGACTCTCGCCACAACCGCTCTCAGTTCGTTGAAGTAGTTTCCCACCCGCCACAAAAGCTTGGTCTGACTTCCTCGCGTGCACCTACTAGCCACGATACCACTTTCCGCTGCCCTCTTCCTCTGATGCATGCAACTCTCATCGGCGCATGCAACCATCCTTAGTGGGCGCCCCTCCCCGTTGCCCCTCACTCCCTAGCGCTGGTGGCCATCTAAGGGCTGTCATCTCGGCATGGCGTGGGTCTCCACCCTATACCGCCTTTCTCTCAGCGTGGGCGGCCATCCTAGACGCGGTGCAACACTTATTCCCTCCCGGCAGACAGTGAGGAGATGTCAGAGTGTAGGAACTAGGGAGTGGAGGCGGGGGATGGAGGCAGAGAGGCATGATTGTTAGGTAGAAGATAGATAGAGAGGAAAGAGGAAACAACAAATAACGAGTGGGTCCCATATGCTAGTGCCTATTAGAGGACCCTGATTTGAGGGCTCCTGCTAGAGTTGCTCTCACCTCCTCTCTCTCTCTCTCGTCTCTTTCTTTAGCCTCAGCGGCAAGCGGATCCCAACATATGAGAGCATCTTGGTGGTGCGACAACCAATAATCAGCGGGGAGCTCTTTGGCGGGGACAAAGAGGGACGGCAACATCATCGTCTGCGGTGTGGTGCACATGGAGTGTGTGGAGAGGCACGAGTGTTTCGGGCTTATTACCCTAGAACGTGGATGTGGCAGAATCGCCCAAAATAACACACCTTCGGAGGCGCTCGTCTTTCACAAGACACTAAGCACCCCGAAAGCAAGCTATATCGGGCGGATTCCGTCAAGCACACCCCAAGGGAGAACTCGAATAATCCATATTTTTTCTCTATGATCCAATAATGAGAACGAGTTTACAATACTTAGTACATTTCATACAACCAGAGTTCTTAGAAATACATTATTACAGTACCAAGTTCAGACTATGGAAATTAAACAGCGGAATTAAAATAAACACCTATCGATAATATACAAGGACCCGTCTGTGCCCACCAGAAGAATCATTCACACAATAGCTACTCCTCAAGCTACACCTGCAACAGGGGTAAATAAACCTTGAGTACACAATGTACTCGCAAGAATTATCCGACTAGTGGGAATAATTTCTCGACTCTAAGGAATATGATAAGCTTTATGGTTTGCTGGCTTTCCTTTTTGCGGAAAGCAATACTAATAGTGAATCCTTATATATGTTTATTATTAGCAGTCATAATTAGTTCATTATCTAACCATTCTATGTAAGCACTTGCTCTACTTTCAAGCAAGAGTTGAGCAAACAATTCCATTTCACCACCTTTCATCTTCCAGTTCTTACTACGGTGTTAGACTGTAGACAAGTTGTATCGGATTACCCGGTGATTCAAGAATCAATGTGCCCAGCTGGGTACCCTAAAACACACGCCCCGCTTCTACCCCAGGCACAAGCAGGACCAACCCACCACTATCCTGTCAAGGGGTCCAGGTCTAGGTCCCCGTCCAAATTTAGACTCCAAGCCCCCACATATGAGTTCTGAACTCAGTGTGGTGCTTAGACCTCCACCATCCCCGCCTCCAATCAGTCGGTCCGAAAAGAGCCGAAACCCACGACAAGAGAGTAACAAGCCTTCCCTGCTTCCATAAACAAGTATGTGCTCGGGATAATAAGTCTGTGACTTGCGTAGAACCCAATGCAACGGTCGGTCCTTAACCGATACGGACAGAGAAAACAGTGTAATCAAGCTATGCCCCGTTGGCCATAGGACACAACCTCTTACACCCACCAATACCCATATCATATCCCTGTCCGGTCGCCATTTTCCTTTCCCCATTTTATTATGAGAGTGATAATAATAATCACCTATTGTGAGTAACGGCAGGTTACTCACGCTACCAAAAATCGTAAGTATAGTAGCTACTCGACCTATGTTAGTAGGACTCATAGATAGGTATATCTATGCAGGTAGTTTCTATAAAATGCCTATAACGTAAATACACATCACACACACATATATATATATATATATGCAGTGATCCTTCGAAATAAGAGTTATGCATCGGGGCTAGCCTTGGGCAGGCGTGGTGTCAGCAAAGTCAGTCGCTGGTGGCTCCAGGGCTCCTTCCTATACGAGAATCTCCTCCTCGTACTCTTCAATTACCTCCTCATACTCCTGCTCACCCATAGTTATGAACTCTACCAACTCGTTATCTACATGCATAAAATGATGATGCAACACTTAGTAATACGACAACAACAACTATTAAAATAAAAATACATCTACCAAGCTAACTCTAATGACTATGATGCTAAGCTACTTATTATTCCCACTAAACAGGTATGAAACATTTCATGTATTATCTTAGCAACTAAAGGCATCCTTATTCTTATTACCGATTTAATATATATACTACAATAAGGAGTACTTAGCCACCATATTTCTCAACATATTCTAAGGCTACAAAAATTACAGTGGGCACATAATAATCTAATGAACCTACTGTAAAAATTTCATGGCCAAAGCTATTACCAAATTGCCACAAAAATTCCTGCAATTATTAATCTAAATAGCATTAAACACATTCAAATGATTTAATAGACCTTAGCATCAACACAGACATGTATAAACTAATCATACTATCAGATAGACAACATTTTTAGGAACTCAACAGAATTTATTTCACAATTTTTGGACACCTACATGATTTTATATAATTTACTAAAGATCAGCTCAAAACTAAATCAAAAAAACATTTACTAATTTTCAGGAAAAAGGAAAAACCAATTCCTCCGCGCAGCCCACGCGGCACCGCACACGTGTGAGCGTGGCCTGCTGGCGCAGCCCACACGAGGCGGCCCGCGATGGGGAGGCCCGCGCGGATGCGACACAATTACAAAAACGCCCCTAAACTCTGGGCAAACTAACCCGTAGTCCACATTACTATTCTAAGAGACAACACTTATGCAAAGGAACCCTCGGAACATTCTCTTCTTTACAACGGTGAGACCCTCGACCACCCGCGCGCGCGCCGGCGTGGCGGCGATGGCATTGGACGGCCACGCTGGCCAGCTGGGACCCACGCTGGCCCCATTAACGGGCCGACACCCATCTACAACCCTAGCGCCTACTCTAGCCTAGGCTACAGGAGCGGTAGAGCTCGCAGAAATGCAACCACGGCGCGCGGCCATGCACACAGTGGCGCGACCACGCCGGCCATCCTAAGCCACCGCGGGATGAACTAGCTACCATAAAGCATCACTAAAGTACCCTGGTTACGGCTGTGGTGGTGGTTAGGCCAGAGGTTCCCTGAACAGGGCTGGCCACGTGCGAGCAGTGGGATGCGGCGATGCTCCGAGATGGCACGGTCATGTCAGTGGCTACGGCGAGGCGGTAGAGGTGCAAGTAAGGTGCGCAGGGTGAAGTGGAGGTGAAAGCGGAGCTCGTGGTGAAGATGGATTGACGAGGGGTGATGCGGCAGGTGGCTGCCCTCGGCCACGGCCGATTCTGGCCTTAATGGCATGACGGAGGGGGAACTTCCAAATTGGAGTTCGTCGTGGCTCAATTCAAAGCGGGGTGGGTACGGTTGGCACGCGGACATCCAGGCGCAAACACGGGCACACGGAATTGAAGGCGAGCGCCTGCGCCCTGACACACCATGGCCGTGATGCGACGGCGAAAACAGAGGCGGTCGACGCACAGAGGCGGGCAAGGGAGAAACAAGGGATGGGAGGCGGTGAGGACGTGGTGGGTAGCTGGCGAGTGCACCTTGGCACGATGCGGCTGGCGTAACCAATGCGGCCCACGGCCGGTGCTAGCCGACGGCACACGCATGAGATCATCATGGCCTGCACGTCGCAGTGCCATAAATGGCATGCCGACGGCGGTCCAGCCCCGCGTGCACAACGCCCAGGCAAACCAGAGATGCAACGCGGTGCAGCGACAGGCGAGAGCGGGATGGTGACACGACGGCAGCGGCAACCGGCGGTGGGGTAACGAGTTGGCTTGTAGCGCAGTTGATGGACGGGGCGGTGGCGGCGTGAGAGGCGCGACGACACGCGACGGCAGCGGCGCGGCCACGGGGGCAGCCGCCGCCAGAAATGCCGACCACAATGACCACCAAACACGCCCATCGCGCATGCGCTTGCAGCGTCAATGGCGCCAACGCCATGGCATTGTAGGCGTGGTGACCACGCCTACGCGAGGAAAACGACCGAGACCGTGCCATGCACGCTTTTTAAAGCTTCCCAATCAACTAATCGGTTTGCCAAACACCCAAACCATCTTTGCTATACCTAAGAGGGTATATTAGGCTACTAAAACAAGTCATAATGCAACACCACTTCTTAACCCAATTCCTCTACAAAAATTACCAAACATAGCTTTGTCAACCTATTTTCCGACTTAAGAAATCGACTAAGTCTTGAGTTGGATTTGCGTCAAATTTGATTTTCAAGCCATTAGATATGTTAGCTAGTGATATCATTTTTCGACCACAGGTATTTCGTCGTCATCTACAAAGTTTGTACTTCAAACTTTATTCAAGTATCACATATATGTTCTATAGCATTTTTGCTTAATAAAAAATAGTTTTAAACCCTAAGTGATATAACATGACTATGGAATTAACTTTCGTTATGCATTTCTGTTGATCGTTTTGAGTATGGAATTCACTTTCCATATCCCCATTCCTTGAACCCAACATTTCAGAAACCTGGTTGCTAAGTGCTAAGGTTCATGGCCCTTCTCAGTTTCACCTACACGGACATTGTGCTAGAGAGAATGACAAGAAGGAAGGCTCCATGTACGTAGTCTTGCTTATGGTGGCGGGCATGATTCGATGAGGAGATGTTGAAGCTGATATATGCTAACAAAATGTGGGAGCAGTTTGATGTCGGCTTGGTGAAAACCATCATCACACTCACCAAGGAGGGTGAGCTCAAGTTCAAGGAGAGCTGACTGTGAAGGTCATACAGGCCCCTGCCAGTGGTTGGATCCACATGTGGTGCAAGGAGGATGGGCGTCGATGAAGGGTGGGTTTCGGGCTCGCTCTTCCAATGGATTAGGCCAGGGCGAGTGCCCCCATGGCATGGTGGCACAAGCTCTCTGTGGTGACGGCAACGGAGAGAGACGAGCGAGAGAACAAGAGTTCGCCAGGGTAGACAGGTGATGGCTCAGAAGGGTGAAAGAGGCAGATCACGTATGATAATGTTTGTGAAAATGATTAAATGTTTTATAAATTTATAAAAGTCATTCTAGAGTCTCTACTACGTTTCATAATTCTATTTTGGCAGAATAATAGTTGTAGCATAGCCCACGTTTCATAACAGTAAACTTCCGATTTAGTTAGAGAGATACATATCATTATATCAAGAAGAAAAATGATTGACTCGTTCAACTTGGACACTTACACTACCACTCCCTTAAAAAGAAAACTCAACATTTTCTACAAGAAACCCGACCTTTACCACGGAATTAACCCAATTAAACAACTTCATGTGATAGAGCAACTAATTAAGAAGGATATTCTTTCGGCCTAGCCAGCCCCCAAAGGCCCATCTCATCAATAACAAACAACAAGTTTTTTGCAATATTATGTGACGCCCCATCAAAGACAAAACGATTTTGGTGAGTCCAGATGTACCTTGCATCGAGAATCATGACAGACCTTGCCTCCTCTGTCCATCTAGCATATCACTTACTCTAGAGACCACCGTCCATCAAAGAAAGCTTTCCTTGCTCTAAGGCTTTTCCCAGTGCACGAGCATGAAGTGTTGCCCCAAATTCCACATCCGCAGATCCCTCCATGTCACGGTAAACTATAGCTCCATAGGGTGTCAGAGTCTCTTGCAGAAGGAGAAACAACTTCATCTGACAAAAGTTGTAGGCAACAATCGGAGAGCACGTTGTGCGTTAGGAAGATACTTTGCAGACCAAGTTTGTAGAGCATCATCGCAGTCATGTGAAGAAAGTAATGAGGTAGAGAGATGTAGAGAAAAGTACCTGAACCAGATCCTAGTATTGTAGTAGGAGGTGGAGTGGAATTTGGAAGTCTGCGTTGAGAGACTAGGAGCCCTAGCCCTTTCGCGCCTATGCGTAATGCTACTTTAGGTTTAAGATTTTATATGTATTGCCTTTATGGTACTCATTCAAGTGTCTTAAGTGTAATGCCACACGATATCTCTTTGACGAGTTTACTTTTGTCGGGGCTTGATCATTTATAGAGAATGACTCTGTCGTAAAACCCTAGAAGCGAAATTAATTGTCTGTTTTTTGTCGGGGCTTGATCAATTATAGAGAATGTTGTACTCTGTCGTAAAACCCTAGAAGCAAAATTGTCTATTTTTGTCGGGATTGACATATTGAAAGCTTTAGCATTACCTTGCAAGTCACGACACCCAGAGATGATGCTATCACAAGATCCTATAAGTTAGGTTATATAATGCATGCGGGATATTATGTTGCAAACAACCCGACAACATATTTAATAGTAGTGACGTTATCTTAAGATCCTAAAAGTTAGGTTATATAATGCGCACAAGGTTTTACATTACGAATAACCTGACAACTTATTTAGGAATGATGACACCATGGTAAGATCCTATAACAGTTAGGTTATATAGTGCACACAAGATGTTACTCTACAAACAACGCGACAATTTTATTTATTTGACAATGATGATAGTATCATAAAACCTAAATAAAAGTGAAAAATGTTTCCTATATCTTCCCCTGTCCCCTAAGTTTAGCATATGCAATTTACTATATGTTTCTTTCATTAGGGTTATGCGTGAGTCTCCATATTCTTCTAAGTTATTGGTATCTGCAAGCCATTGCATTGGCTCACTATTTCTATTGAAGCATAAACCTTTTTTTTTGAGAGAAACAGGAGGGGTTTAAGCCCCTACTGCAGATTTATTAATTAAGAAAATGAAGTTTGTACAACTAAGAGCAGCGGAGATTTATTGAAGCATAAACCTAAGACATGTATTCCTTTCTAGATGTTGCAACCGGTCTCATTCTTCCACATGGCTTGTGTACGTGGTATTCTTCATGACCATTGGGTTGAAGGGTTGAAGCTAGCCCAGCCTGATTCACAAGTTGATCTTTATGTTTGCTCTAGTTTCTTTTGTTATGTGTTATAGCGTGGGTGTTCATATCAGTGGGCAATAGTGGTTGTACTCCTAATTCCTAAACCTCATTTAATTTGGTCCCAATAGTGTCTCATGGTGTCACTAGCACTACTAGTACCTAATATGCTACCTGCCTTTCAATTCTCAGGTCTTTGTGGCACCGTGATTGGTTCTGAACTCTGTACCCTGAAAATCAGAACAGCCAGAACGATCGATCACCTGAGCAGCAAATCGATGTGAAACTGTGCCTGACAAACTAAAGGCGTGCAGTGTATACATCTTCAACACCAACAGGAAATTGCATGGCCTGAGTAGTGAGCACGGAACACTGTCTCAGTTCCTGGTTTTAAACCAATGTCGTTTTATCATAGACACAAATAGCTTGACCTATCTCAAACAGCTATAGCAGCAGCTTATTAGCCGGAGACCTTGTTTTTAACACTACTTCAACAGCAGTGGTTCTTAGGTTTCTTCTGCTGGAGAGCAGATCGTATCATGACAAGAAGATGATATACAGCGCTCGCCGTTGCTTAAAAAGTCATTCATCACTCATCAGGCACATAGAACACCGATCTTAGCTTCAGAATGTATTATTAGGGGAAACGCTTCCATTCTACACCGGAAAGAAACATTGGCAGATCTTACAGCCAACTCATGCACACTCGAAATCGACGAGAAACTACTCAGAATAATACTAGTACTCCATGATATCTGCGCAAATTTCTTTCTAGTGAACGAAGCAGACACACACACTACGTGAGCCTTGAGATCTCTGCTGCCCTCAGCAAGGCATGCACGATCTCCAAGAACCCACCGGCCGCGTCACGGGGACCCGAGGCGGCGGCCGACGATGGCGCGGGTGCGGCGGCGGCCCGAGACCGACTCCGCCGCCGACGGCTTCTCGTGGTTCACCTCAGAGTTCCACTTGTTGGACGGCCCGGACGGAGGGATGGGGATGAGGACCCGCTTGCTCACCGCCACCGCCGCGGACAACGGTTGCTGAGGATGCTGGCTGATGATTGCAGCCTCCCGCGCTGGAGGAGGAGCAGCAGCTGCTGCAGCTCCAATGGCCGGGCCGCCGCCGCCGGCTTGCCCTCCACGGCCGTGATCCTGGTCAGCCAGCACCAGGAAGGCCAGGCCGGCGACGAGGACGATCTGGCCAAGCGAGGCCATGAGAGCTAGCAGTGAGCACGCGATCGAGCTGCAGCTAGCCGCGTGCAGGAGACGACGACGACGAAGCACCCAGCTAGAGAAGGCAGTGATGAACTGACTGACGACGCGGCTAGGCTTCCAGCAGCGAACCCCTTATAAGGAGGGCGCGGCAGCCATAGCATTTACTCCGATCTTGGATTCTTTCTCCGGGGAGACGATCTGAGATCGAAGGCTCAGCTCCGTCCATCATCTATCGCCACCAGATCGAGCACAGCTGCATGATCAAATAGGTTTCAGGACAGGACGAAACGTACGGCTGGCAGCCGTTGACTGACGCCATGCAAGGCTGCCATCAAATTTAAGCACTCTCAACTCTCGATCAAGGTCAGCAGTTGAGCACTGGAGATGATCATCTTTACATTGATTGCAGTAGTGACTGACAGCCGGGGAAGATGTTAGATAGTACTCGATCTATCCCAAATTGCAAGACGTCTAACTTTTTTGACACTAAGTTTGAACACTCGTCTTATTCAAAAATTTGTGTAAAATATTACTTCTTTCGTCGTGGTTTGGTTTATTAATAAAAATTCTTCAAGAATAACTTAAATTTAACTATATTTGTATAATTTTTTTTAATAAAACGAGTGGTCAAACTTGAAGACAAAAAAGTCAAACGTCTTACAATTTAGGATGGAGGAAGTACTATGCAACAAGAGATGTAGTTGACGACGATGATCATGTGATGTTTGGCTGCTTGCATAAGCATAGCGTATCATCATCAAAATTGACTTGAGTTGGATCATTCATCGTTCATCATTAATTCATGGAGGATCGAACGAGGATGGCTGTTGAACCAGTAGAGATTAATTGTTGGCGATATATAGCATTCAATTGCAACAAACTTGCTGCTTGGCAGCTACTGCATATTTTTCCTTAGCATCTTTTCAAAATATACTGCAAAGGAAACTTTGACCTGCGTAGCTTTGAAAACATTTGACATGGTGTAGCTTTGAAAAAACTAACTTTGACCTCAGCAGAAGAAAGAGGTAATCTAAACTAAATAACTACTAAACTTGAGTTTCTCCCCTACAATCTATAGCTCGTAATGTGGTCCCCTGTTTTAGATATATACATATGTTAGGCCTCAGCTTCACTCGTGAAGTTATTTTTTTGGAAAATAGCTTTACAACTAGCTTTTTTTGGTGAAGCTGAGCTATTTTTGTCATCTTGTTTGACAAAATAGCTTCACATGAGGGAACAAAGGAAAAAATGACTAAAATACCCTTTTCTTTTTTTTTTTTTTCTCTCCTTTTTCTTCTCCACGGTCTCCACTCGTTCTTCCCCACGTCGTTCCGTTCACCTGCCCTTAAAATCAGCCGGAATTCATTGTTTAGGGCTGAAAAACATTGTTCATCCTCACACAAATTCCTCCAAATGTATTCAAGTTCCTCCAAATTCCTCACAGCGAACAGGGCCTGTGGCAAAATAGCACACGCCGACGCCTTGACGCCCATTGGCCTGGCCGGCTACTTTGTCGCGCGCGCCTGGCCGCGGTCGCGCTTCAGCGCCCAAGCCCAGCCGCTCGCCAGCGGCTGGGTGGCCCGCATGGCTTTCGGCGGCGCGCCCGCGCCTCGGACGCGCACGCGCGCTCGCTGCCGCCACCTCCATCCTTGCATTTCTCTGCTCTTGCTGAGCCCGGCGGCCGTGCCGCTCGAGCCCACACTACCGGCGAGGGCCGCGCTCGAGACTGGCAAGGCTCGTGCCCGCGGCCAGAGAGGACGGAGCCCGTGCTCTCGACGGGGGCCGCGCCCGCCGGCCGACGGCGATGATGGAGCTCGCCATCCCGGTGGCCGATGACGACGGAACCCACGCTCCTGGCAGGGGCCGCGCCTGCCCGCAGCCGGCGATGACGGAACCTGCCCTCCACGGCGGTGCCTCCCGGTCGCGCGCCCAGACGGCGGTCCTCGCGCCCACGACAATCCCAAAGGGCACAGGCATGTCTCCACACCACCCCCTCACCCCCACTTCTGGGAGAAAAAGCTAGGATAAGCTATTTTTTTCCAGCTTCGTCGTAACTCATCCTTTTATGAGAGGAGAGAAAAAATAACTTCACCCGTGAAGCTATTTTAGAAATGGGTATTTGGCAAAAAAAAAACAGGTCACAATAGCTCACGAAGCTATTGTGAGCTGTGTCCAAACAGAGCGTTATTGTTGACTCTTTTGGTCAGACTTTGACGGACAAAATATATATTCAACTCCTTAGTATGTAGTACATCTGTCATAAAAATATACTTATTTATTAGACATGCATGTTTGTCTATTTACACAAATAATTATCAGAAAAAGATGAATGGTTAAAATATGAGAAAAGTCAATGATGTTGTATGTTAAGGAGCCCTCTCTATTCTAAATTATAAGACGCTTTGATCTTTTTACATACTGTCGCTTATGCTATGTATCTAAACATAATATATATTTAAGTACATAGCAAAGATACGTATATATTTATAAAAGTCAAAACGTCTTATAATTTGGAACGGTGAGAGTAGCATAAGCTGGTCATCATAGTGCATTGCATCATTCATGAGTCGAGTATGGTTGTTGAACCAGTGCATTCAATTCAATTGCAGCAAACTCATTTTGTCAGTTACAGCAATTTCCCTAAGGCTTGATTTCCTTGGTCTGGCTATTTTTCTTGGTATCTTTTCAAATTATAAAGGCACCAACATTATTTGACAGTGTGCAGTTTTGAAAACTAACTTTGATGTTTGATCCTAAAAGAAGAAAAGAGATAAACTAAAATTCAACAGTTTCTCACCTGCTATTTATAGCTCGCAATATAGCCACCATTTTTAAATTTATGTTACCATTGCTCAGACTTTGATTGGCAATATTTATTCATTTTCTAAGTTAAATATATTTATAGATCTGTCATAAAGAATATTATGCTTGTATATTTACACATATATATTTTTTAAAAGACTCATAGTCAAATGCATTAAAAAGGTAAAAAATGTTGTGTTTTTAATTTTAAAAATGGAGGGAGTATAAACATCCCATAAAGCAGGTCATCATATTGCATTGGATTATTCATTCATGGAGGGCCGTTGAACCAGTGGAGATTATTGACGCTGGCATTCGATTGCAACAATGTTTGTCTTGGCAGTTACTGCAATTTTCCCAAGACTTGGTTCCTTAGCTTGGCTATTTTCCTTGGTTTCTTTCCAAAATATAAGGCGTCATTTGATGACAATGGTGTACTTCCTTAAAACTAGCTTTCATCATAGCTAGCAAAACAAAAGATAAACTAGACTCTTTAATAGTTTCTTGCCTGCAATCTATGGCTCCTAAATATAATTCCTCTATATTTAAATATATGTTACCTTTGACTCTTTGCTCAAACTTTGATCTAGTATTTATTTCATTCCTTAGTTAAGTACAATGCCTTGTATGTTTGTCTATTTGTACAGATATTTTTAGGAAAGACAAATAGTCACACCAATGAAAAAAGTCATGGTGTCATAAGGGACCAATCTAGGCCAGATGATCACCAATTATACATTTAAAAATAGGTGGGGTCAACTATTCCCTCCGTCCCAAAAAAATGTAAATCTCGTCTCCCCTGAAGTAAAAGAATCTCAAGTTTGACTATATTTATAGAAAAAATATGAACATTTATATTTTCAAATATATTTATTATGAAAATATATATTTCATGTTCAGTCTAATGTACTTAGCACGTATAATAAATATTATTATTTTTTATATATTTGGTCAAACTTGATATTATTTGACTTGTCACGAAGCGAGAGTTACATTCTTTTTTGGGGTGAGGGAGTATTAGCACTATATACTGTAATCTTTTGTTGAAATTTTCAAAATTCGTCGGCTGACCAAGTGGCAATAGCTGTAGCCGCAGATTTCAAGAGTATTGTTCCTTCTTTGATCATGATTAGTGGATATTATTACTTGCTGCTCAAAGATTGCAAATGTGTATGATGAATAACCTTGAAATGCATATGCATCTTACTACCTCCGTCCATAAAAAAGAATGGAATTATGAGAACCGTGCCGGTCAAATTAACTTAAGTTTTGACCAAGCTTATAGTAAATAGTATTAGTATTTATGTCTCTAAATAAATTTATTATAAAAATATATTCCATAACTAATCTAATGATAGTTATTTTGTCTCATGAGTATTAATACTTTTTTCATATAATTTTAATCCAAGTTTAAACTGTTTGACTCCTCGAAATATGATAATTGCATTTTTTTTTCATGGACGGAGGGAGTACAAAACGAAGGACACCGAGGGTGTACTTACTCTATGTTTAGAAATCATTATTGTTTGAAATAGACACATATTTGGAAGAAATTATGCCATATTCCTCCATGCCATTCCCTTTAATATTTTTTGAAAAAAAAACAAACGAATGGCCCATGATCCATGGATAGCTGGCTAGCATATGTTGGAGACAATACACAATCAAACACAAGATTTGCTTGGTTACACTGATGCTGGTCACTGTAGCGCAAGATGACACGAGATGATGTCACAACTGAGAGAGGTATTTCTCTTTCTGAATTCTAATGCATGTCTTTGTTCTCATCAAGAATACAAAACTCCGAATTGAAGATGATGCAGATGGAGGAGATCATGCGATCCACGAACCACGATCGATGGTGACACAAAAAAACATCGTGTACGAACAAGTATATATATATATATATATATATATATATATAACTGAAAGCATAGTACGTGTACAAACAAGTATATAAAAAACTAAAAGATAAGATAGCCCACAGTAAGTCAGGAGGTAAGCTGCACGCCGATTGCCTTTTGCAGGTGTGACCAAGGCAGATGATATCTGAATCCTCATTCAACTCTACAACCCTAAGGTTAACCCCGGCAGGCCAGATGGGCCACGTCACCCTGAAATCCTTCAGCCGTTCGATTCTACGATCGACGCTCCATATTCACTCCACCGATCGCTACAGTGCAGAGCCCCCTCCATGAAAATATCGCCGTCTCTCCCCTCCTCGTCCCAAATCGCAAAAAAAAACTCTCCCTTCGTCTCCCTCTCTCGGTCTCTCCCGAGGCCACGGCCCTTCCTCACGCGACCCGCGCCTCTGCCGCCTCCGCCTCCGCCCCGTCGTCCCTTCCACTCTCCCTCCCTCTCCCTGTCGATCTCGGCGGCGGCCACCCTCCTCCTCCTCCTCCACACCCCACCCTCCTCGCGCCGTAGGGGCCGGACGACGGCGCCACCCGCCGGGGTGCTGCGCCGGTGCAATGGGGTGGCAGCGGCGCCGCGCGTCGGCCCCTGCGCGGCCGTCCTGGGCAACACATTGGCCTGGGCGGCTGGTACCCAGCGCAGCCACGATGCCTACCTAGCAGACCCTGCTTGAGATGTCGCAATCGAGCACGACCTCATCGGGTCATAAATCATGGCTTTGCGCTGCCGCGCCCTGATGGGTGCGCGTCACTGCCGTGCCCTGATCCGTGGCATGGCAAGGCCTACCACATAAGCGACCAGCGGGCCGAGACATTGCCACGTTGACACCCCTGCCGCACCCCCATGCATGGCACGGCAGCTTGAATTCGCCGCGCCATGCGGATAGGCGCGGCCAAAAGTGTTAGATTTGAAAAAAAAATAAACAATGTCAGATTTGAAAATAGTTTTAAAAAAGTGTTAAAAATAAAAAAAATCTACACAAACATCAAAGCAACAATAGTCCTAAAAACCTTCAGAAATCACAGACAAACAACACTCCAGCTAAAGTTGAAAAACAAGATAGACCGAGCTCCAAACTCCTAAGGATTCTATAGTTGGATAACAGGCCGTGGAATCCTGCTTAACACAACCTAATACATAATTTTGTCATGCTCATAGTTGCTTGGATCTGATTATCTGATATATGACTCTTCTATTCATATTGTGGATATTAACTTGATCCTGCTATTATGCTCGCATCCTCTGGAGAATCAACTCACTGTCACTTATTTTTTGTTTCTGATTTTGCATTTCTCATGTTAATATGTTATTTATGCTTCATTTTCTTCAGCCGAACCAAGTGCTGTGGGCAAAAGAGTTTATCAACGACCCTATCAGCAACACAACTCTGAATTATAGTGACAAGTGGTTGGTGTTGCAGCATGAGTCTTGAATTCTTTTGGCTTTGTATTTTGATTATTATATATTAAGTGGGCAACAATTCCACATGTCAACAAATCCTAGAGTTGTACTAATCATGGATGAAGTTGACGGCATGTCTGCTGGAGATAGAGGTGGTGTTGCTGATCTTATTGGTAGCATCAACATATGCAGGATTCCTATTATTTGCATTTGTGATGACCGTTATAGCCAAAAATTGAACAGTCTAGTTATTTGTTAATTACTGCCTGATGCTCAACTTCAGCAAACCAAAGAAACAACATGTATCCTCTCCGTCTGCACCCAGAATCTCTTGATTACAGATTTGTGGTGAAGATTTATTTTTTGTGTATTGTTTCGTCGGTGCTGAATCTCCGTTCAATCTATTTTTCAAAGGCTCAGGACTCTGCAGGACACGATGGTTCGGTGGATTCAGGAAGTGAGGATCTTTTCTTGGATTTCCGTTCTTGACTGAGGAGAGGTATAATCGCATCATTTCCACCCATTTATGTTTCTTTTCACAGGGACTGAATTATTTCGGGGGAGTTTTTTTCTACGTAAATACATATAGCCTATTATGCATATTCGCTTCTGCTAGAAGTTGGAGTGGCACAGTATCATTAGCAAAATGTAAGGTCCTTGATATATCTTTACATATTTTCGGTGTCTATTTTACAGCCTAAAATAATTCCTGAGGTTATGTCATGCCAATTTCGTAGTCCCTAGACTTTTATCTGCTTAAAATTACTGAACGTTGATTCGGTTATTACGTCGATGCGAACATAGGCATAGTTTCGACTTTCGATTTTGTGCAGCAAGTCAAAAGAGGTTATGTGAAAACTGGAAGGATCCAACTACTGAGAAAATTTCAACATCCTGTTCGCTTCTGCTACAGGTTGCATGGTCACAGTATCGGTTCACAAAATATAAGGTCCCTCATATATCTTTACATGTTCGTGGTGTCTATTTTATAGCCTAATATAAGTCCTAGGATTATGTAATGCCAGTGTCTCCATTGTTAACAAAGACATTTTTATTAACTTAAAATTACCGAAGATTGATATGTTCATTTCCCCATTGCTAACATAAGAATAGTTCCAATTTTGTGCAGAAACTCAAAAGAAGCTATGTGAAAGTTGGAAGGATCCAGCTGTTGTCACAAACTTTCCATCTCTCATAGGTAATACCTTTCATGGTCATAACTTAAAAATGTAGATGAGGTGCATTTTTTGTTCTATTGTTGAATGTAATCTTTTCTGAGCTTTGTTGTTATCAATGTAAATGTGCATGCTTTGCTAACTTACTGTAGGCATTTGTGCTATCAACAAAAAGTCAACCTCTGTATCTACGGACCCAACGGACATGGTTGTTTCCTCAAAACTTTTTCTGGTGTTATAAATGATGAAGACAGTAGGACACACAGAGTTGATGCTATATTTACACAGTCTGATCTCCAAAATTGGTGATGAATTTATTTATTCGGTCTTCAAAAATTACCAGAGGAAACAGATTGATGTGTGCCATTGTCTATTGTTGCCATTTTAGCAATTTCTACTGTAATTTCTACAGCTCATGTACAGTTTGCCCCTCAATTTAACTATTTAGTTCTTAGGTCTTAAGATAGAGAAAGAAGCTTTGCTGAGCTATAGGGATTCTAGTAGTGCAGTTCAGAAAATGGTTAAATGCTGTGGTCATTTTCTGTTACTTTAAAGGGGTTGGTTACCCTATGAAGTGTAGCCTTGTGAGCGCTAGGGTTCTGCTGCTCTATTAACTGTAGGTTCTAGAGCTATCAGTTATCTCTTCCTTTGACATAATTGTTTATCTTTTCTATGAAAGTTCGCAAAAAACTCTATCTATTCAAATGCTAAAGAAGTGGAACATCGTATCACTTGGATCACTTGGCCTCAAGGTTTCAAGACCTGTGAAGGTAAAAAAAGATATGCTTTCCATTTTTTTCTTTATTATTCAGTTTGGTCTGTTTTGGTGCGTCGATCAAATTTGAATCTGGTTATTTATAGACTTCCATGAGACCTATCATACTAAAAAAACCAATATGCCGACTTTCAAAAATGTTGCCAAAGTACTCTTTAGATGTGTTTTCTCCTTTGAATTATTTCCGTCAACCACCAGATAGGTTTCACAAAATGATTTAGGTTGCTTATGATGCTCTTATTTTTTACCTAACTAGAGTGGAATAATATATTGAAATAATGAAGCTTCCAATCTGGGCCTGTGCTACAGTGGTACAGACGTACAGTTCATTTAGACATAGCCAAGCATTTTGGTATGTATATGATACCTATCTTTGTTGTCTTTCAAAATTACAAACTTATTACATCAACAAAGATGATGCGTGCACTTTGGTCCAAATTGTTCAACTTTTGGCCTGGGCTCTTGCCATCTCCAATCATTCTCATATGTACATTGATATTGGTCAAAAGTGTTTTGAGATAAGTATGAAATGAATAGATTTGTTCAGTTAGTACGTATCAATACACAATTTTTAACTACAGGACTCCAAAGTTTCATGTTTATTTTCGTGATCACCATGCTTTCATTCCATCATCTTTGTAGAGTGAAACTAATAAATGAAGACTGAAACAATCATTTCGATATTAGTTTAGTTTTTCGATGCTACGAGACAAAAAAAATGTATTTGTTTCGGGCTTTCGGTAGCTGCTGATAGCAAGTACAGGTGTGTCTATGCCCTTTGAATGGTTAACTATGCTATTGGATTCCTCATTAGTTGCAGCTGCAATGAAATTAGCAGGTTGACAAATTCAAAGAGCAGAAAAGAAGGGGGCAACGATACCTTAATAATTATGCCTAAGGTGTTTTGCTATTTTCTTTTGACATTGCTTGATGCTCATAACAATTCTGTACTGTGTAGATGAACGAAAGAAAATCCTAAACAGCAAGAAAAGAGCAGTGGACGGCGAACTTCCTCAGGACGTCAGCCAAAATAGGTAAACCTTACCTATCATGGTTCATGCTTGACTGCCATTGCCCTGTGCCTTCATATTTGCCTTCTACTGGCAACCTGTACTGTTTTGCCACCTCCATTCTTTAAACTACAAGAAAATACCTCATGCATCCGAGCATTTTATCTGGCCCATCCAAACGATACTTCACAGCTTTGTCTTCTCGCCCAAAGCATAGTATTTTACAGATCTTTGGCACAATTTGAAAATCTTGTTGCCTTTTTCCTCTGGCTGCTTCTCTTAATTTATTACTTTCGCTGATTTAGGCATCGCATATTATATTCACTGCACTCATAATGGTATTCTCATTGCTATAGATCTGGAACCAAAGCAGCATACTTCATCGGCGACAAAGCTACACCCGCTAGAAGGAAGGCTTTGCTATTCAGCCCCAACTTCTAGTTAGCTAATAGCTTTCGCAAAATGCTTATCAAATAATGTAACTATAGCCGCATCATGTGTCCACATACCTGGCACTACCTATTTCCGTTTTGTGTTGTACCAATAAGCAGAGTCCTTTGTAAGTGCACGTTACTGATCTTTGTTCTATGCCATAGCGCTTCTCAGATAATATAGTTAACTAATGATGTGTTGACAAGCCATTTTAGATACTGGCTATTTTCATTCTGTGACGCTCATATATCATGTGTTTTAACCAACGAGCGCGAGGGCGCGCGAATTGTACTAGTAGCTAAAAAGACTCATCAGATCGCAATGTGCAGAAGGCATAAGCACATAAACCACGACATTGCGCCACATAGTGCAACACACCTTAATTTGTTCTCAAGTCCAAAGTAAAAATCATGTATCACCCTTCGTTTCTAATTAATTAGTACCCTTCACCAACACCCCCCCCCCACCTCCAAAAAAAAAACAAATTCCAAACTGTGAGCCATTTTGGCTTTTCTAGATGTATATTTGCTATGTATCTAGACATCATTTTGCCGACGTGCAGCTACAGGTGCAGCCCCCTACGCTCGAGTTCCTGCTGTAGTTCAAGCCTTTAGATGCAGTTGCAAGCTCGAGCTCCAGTGCTTGTTCGCTTGAACTTATCAGCTGGCTTATCAGTTAGATTCTACAGTATTTCTTTCTCACAATAAATTAGCTTCAGCCGACTTTAATACCAGTCGAACGGGCCCTGGGGGTTGCAGGAAAGCTGCATTCCCCCATGACAGTTTGTGAAGGAAATTAAATAGGATAGGAAACACAAGTGGTAGCAATTTGTGCCAATTGTGATTGTATATGAAGCAGAAAATCAGAGCAATTAGACAACAAAATTGATTCGGTAGTGAACAGGTAAAATCTATATCATCTCATAAAGAAAAAGGAACAATCAAAACATCACGCACCTATTTTTTCCATCTCAAATATTCAGATATCTTTTTCATTCTGGAAAGACTCGCACTTGCTTCAATTAGTTTCAATACTTCTTCATTGCATTATAGTGTAAGCAACATCTATGTAAGGAACATCTATGTGTTGCTTTCTTTGTAACAAATCATCACACTTCTTCGTTGCATTATAGTGTAAGCCACCAACCTCACCAATATGTGACCTTAGCCTTTCTTTCTATGATAACCATTCCAGCCGTTAACAACAAATGCATCATATCCTGCATCTTTCTTTTCTCTAAACAAGAAACAATAAAAACAATATGCTCTATCCTTTGCCTCATTATATTCAAGCCAAGGACCAAACTCATCAAACCATTCTGGAATAAATCTTCTCAGCTTCTTTTTCTCTCCGATCTGTGCAATAGGAAAATCACACGTACGAGGCTGGCATGGTCCATTCTCTAAGTATTTTCCTCTCACTTTTCTCTCACGTTAGGATGGTAAGCATCAATTTCTTTCCTCAAACCGGTGTCATATTTAATCTCCTCATCCCAATTGATTTCATCTGGACATGAAGTTCTATTAGCATCGATCGTGTCTTGAGCTTTCCGTTTATAATACCTCTCCATGATTACCTAAAATTCAATCATATGCATGAAGGATAATCAAATTGCAGTTCACGATTTCAAAGATAAATAATTTGATTGGGCATTAAATTGAGGATAAAAACTCACTGGACAAGGACTCGATGGAGTGGCCGAGTGGAGCGATCGGACGACCAGCGGCCAGCCGGACGGCCAGGCGGCACGGTGGCACGCGGAGTCGGCGAGCGCGAGTCGCCGTCAGTTCGCCGTCGCGGACAGCAGACACAGGGCGCAGGGCGGCAGGGGCGCGGCTTGACGCTTGGAGTCAGAGTCGGAGTGTCAGACAGCTTGGAGATTGGACGGCAACGCCACAGGTTTGCAGGGGCGCGCGGCGCGGCTTGACGCTTCAGCTGGATGGAAACCCGCGGAAGGAAGCCAGGAACCGCGGCCGATGCAATTCGAGCGAGGCTGCGAGGGAGCGACGCTTCAGCTGGATGGAAACCTGGCTACGACGTGGGCTTCTTTGCCTTCTTGGGCTGCAGGGGGTGCCTCATCTTGGGCCATGGGGGGTGCCTATAGGGCCAAAACTTTCTAGTCCTCAAGAAATTCTCAAAATGCAGGGGGTGCCTGGGCACCCACGGTCTTGCAATGGGCTTCGCCCCTGTTAACAGGCCGCACTTTTGTTGGGCCGAGACTCAGCGTGTGGGTGGATAGAACTGTGGGAGCCTCGTGCTCGAGTTCACCCACGGATTGCTGCGGACGAGATATGGCTGACTGCCGAGTTCAGTCGACGAAGGCGACGTCAGGCGATCTGATTCCGCCTATATATGCTACTAGCTCATCAGCTAACATGCACAGACAGATATGTATGCAGCAGAATTAAAGCAGCTTTACATGAAAACAGCAATCTAATCAGCTTTGTTTTGCCACACTAAGCCTGTATTATATTGCCTAATGCAAGCTAATGGTGATTACTTCACACAATTGCCGAACAATATAAAATATCGCTGCTTAGCCGCATGCTACATTTGGGAAGCAGTATTGCCTAGCACTAGTTGCTGCTGGTCAAGTTTTGGAGACCACAAGGCTTTCTTTATTGTAAAGGAGATGCATTGCGGCATTAGGGCTGAGATGCTGAGTCAGCTATGTGTACGTGCAGATGCTTTACTGTGTTTTTGTCGGCTTGACCTCAGATTGTCACTCACCAACAGCTGTAGAGTGATGGTGAAAATCTGTCGTTGCATGCTGATTGTAGTTGAAGGGTTAAATGATGTCAGCTCACCATTCTTCTTGCTGGAAACAAGTCAGTTCATCAGCTGCTAAATGTTGGCGAGTTGTTGATTATATATGCATGTTATCAAGTACACCCCCTCCTAATTCATAGCTAAATGACATTCTTTTTGCCGTTCAATTTCATAGCTAGAATGACACTCTTTTTGGACGGAGGGTGCATGCTTGATCATTTAATATACTCTCTACATTTCAAATTATAAGTTGTTTTGGCTTTTCGAAATATATAGTTTTTGGTATGCACTTAGATATACACCATGTCTCAGCACATAATAAAAACTATTATGAAAAGTCAAAACGACTTAAAATTTGGAAAGGGGCAGATAATAACTTATAAGAATTATAGATAGTCTACAAAACATACTTTGATTACTGAATTTCTAACAAACATATTTTGGAAGTATTTTCTGACACAAAATAATCTATTGATCATGTAGTCACCTAAAAACATACTCATATATGTGCTTCTATAAATTCGTAAAAAAATATTCATTATTAAGCTAAAAGGGTGTAATTGACCATACATTTTAGGGAAACACTTACTTGGTTTATTACTAGAAATTAATGTAATTCCTCCTCCTCCTCCTCCTCGTACAATGCATACAGTGCTCATCAGAACATTGCATGGAGCTTTGCTCTAGTAACGCTATAGTTTCTCGAATACGCATACTGAAAAGGACATATGAAATGACATAATGTGGCATCATTATTATTCTTTTTGTTAGGCATAAAATTCCTATAGCAAATCTTAGAGCATTTCATGCAGCTGTTAAAGAAAAGCCTTTTGTTATTACATGGCTGAACACACTTAATGGAGATTCCTATCAGTCAAGAAAACACTAAACAACCAAGGAGATGTGTTAAAAATAACCTATCGCAGCTCCCACATGCCTTAATTCGGAAGTATGTTTCTCAGTCACTACGTGTTGCTGGTCAATTTTTAGAAACAACTAGGTTTACTTTTCTGAAAAAGGAGATGCATTAACGTGCATGATGATGAGCGCAAGTGCTAACCTAGGACAGTGCTATTTGTTTGTTGTAAACCGGGACCAAATGGTGGCTGGTGTCTAGTGTTTAGTGTAGTGGTGGTGTGTGTGGCTCCCTACTAGCTGTCTTGGTACTTTATTTCTTATAATATATGTTTGCTTGGCTGATAAGTCATGGTTGAAAATACTGTTGGTTGATTTGTTGTGAGAGAAAAATACTATTCGTTGGCTGAAAAAGTACCGCTTATAAGCCCAGCGAATAGGGCGATCTCATATATCATAGTACAATGCACTCCGACCGCATGCTTTGCTTTGCTTTGGCCCCAATAGCTGTTACATCGTGGTACGGATAATCACTGGACAGCTCGTCGTTCAGGAGATTCATTCATAATCACTACGCTCTTTTATGCACATCTTTTGTTTTGTGACTATATATGATGACCTTGCATTGAGCTATTATCTTTGCATTCTTGTTCATGGTACTCCCTTCAGTCAAAAAAGGATGACTGTTTTTAAATATATGACATTTTTTGCGAAAAATATATGACACTTAGGACAAGATAATTAATTAGTTTAGAGGAGGGATTGGAGTAGTAATAATCAAAATCCTTTAAATTGAAATTAATTCCTTTTTAGTGAAAAATTAGTTTTGAACGCCATCATACTTCATTACCATGTGTAGTATTCGTTCAAAAAGGAATGCAACAAAGGCAACTATGGATACAAACCCGACTCTTCTTTTCTTTTGCCAGGCTTACAATAGGATTCTTGCATAGAGATGTCGCCATCTTACTTTGGAGAACATGCCCGGTGGCACTGGCGGAGCCTGCCTGGGCTCGTTGGCAAAGCGCAAAGGAAAAAAAAATCTTTGTATTCTGGAGAAATATTATATCTTTTTAGGCAAATATTTATGCACAAAAAGAATTATCCTGGCACTTAAAAGTTTCTGGCTCCTCCACTGCCAGGTGGCTAAGGGCACGCACAAGACAGACATGTATAAGCATTAGCTCCAGACTAAGCTAGCTAGGCTCCACGTTTGTAAGAAGAAGAAAAAGAAGAAGAAGAAGAAAGACTACCATTCATCCATACATGCATAATTCCTCATGTCTCATTGCCTTGCGCCTACAGAGGTAGGGAGGCATGCATGCAACACTTTTTCTCTTTTCTCTTTCTCCCAAGGTACCGTTCTCTCTGTCAAAATGCATTCTTGATCGTTTTCCTTTGTTGTGTGTTAGGTATGGGCACTGTACCGTGCCCATCTGTGAGACCATCAAAACCGAGTGACATGGAATCTTGATGCAGAGGTGGAGGTTGGGGCAGCACGCCAACATGGCACGTTGGGGAAGCCCAAGTAGATGCAACAAAGGACAAAGACATGACATGGCATAGATAAGGAAAAGACATGTAGAACAGAACTGTAATTATTCTAGGTGTTTTCCTGTTTGAATGGCACAAACTTGATTATTATTCAAACCAAGGATACACAAAGGTAGATCAAATTGCACACACAAATATACAAGCAAAACTATTTCATCGTGGCAGGAAAACTTTAAACAAGATCAGGTTACAGTACACCTCCTCAAGTTTACAGCATCGAGTAACAGCTTACAAAAGAGACACAGCTACACCTCCTCAAGTTTAGTAAGTTTTTCACACAAGAGTGGAAAAATAAAGCACGAAAGCATGCATGCATGCATGCTCAGGTGTTACTGGTGGTGTATCTAAAAGGAAAAGAAACAAAAACTCAGGTTGCCTCCATGGCATGCCTTATGCCTTTCAAGTTTAAACAAACCATAGGATCTCAAGGAAACACCACATAAGCTTGAGATAATCGGAGTACAGATTCCAGATACAGATGACTTCATGCAGAGTCATGCAGAGAGCATTTCAATTCGGAGGACTGTTATGGCCAATGCTGGGGCTATGACCTGGAGTGGTAGACTCGGTCTGAGTAGCAGTCACCTGCAGAACACTCCTTGGGGTGCATGGAGGATGCACGCTGCTGATAGGTGCCCTCATCACTTCCAGCTTCCTAGCATGAGCTGGCACAGAGAGCTGCACCAAGAAGATAGCACTGAGAAGCAACATGAACACAACAATGATTTTCGACGAAATGGCCATGAAGTTTACAAGGAAAAATATGGTGGTTGCTAGTTTGGAGTGGGATTAGGGGGCTGAGAACTCGGTAGACAAGTTACTTGCAGCTACTCACAGCTAAGACTGCCTCACCTCTTGAGGCAGCTCCCTTCTTTATATACGCAGATTGTAAGTTGTATCACTAATTTAGTTCAAAAGGTGTACTTTAAAAGGAGATGACTAATGGGAGGACCACAGCCAGCCAATTGTTCAGCAATTGGATACCAGTACCTTTTCTTTTTTTACAAATCCTACGCCAGGGGAACACCTTTTCCTAATACGGTTTTATTCTAAGAAATATATCTAAGCTTCACCTGCCTGAATACATACTTTATACAGTGATATTTATAATATAAAATAAAAACTGCTGGAATATGCCTCTATTATGGGTGAACCGAGTGACATCCTGACAGGTAAGCTTTCATGTAAGTTCATTTATAGTTTTTTTCCGCCGACATTAATCAATCAACCAAACTAGCAGTTCTAAAAAAGTTACCAAGGAAAGGATTACCGAGGACTGAGGACACAGTTTTGGATAATCTGTTTACATGATAATCGGTTATTTTACATGATAATCGGTTATTCTACTGAAACATCTGCTCACCACACTAGCTGAACCACTTGTACTAAAATTAGAAGTAACAACCCATGGTCCACATTTTGTCTGCACCAATTTGCAAGAGCTAATATATCATGGAAGTCTCATTGAAGTATGCAAGTTGCAAAATGAAGCATGCACCTATGCAAGTTGCAAACTAGAAATACAAAGTGTAACACTTTCATGCTGATAAAATTGTACTAAAACTAGCAAATACTACCGTCCACATTTTGGCAGCACAAAGTTAATAAGGATAAGGACTAAATATGTATCATCGAAGCCAAATTAGGGATGCAAGTTGGAAACTTTAAGTATCAATATCTTCCATGTTCCCATTAAATTCAGACCATGACCTATCAGAACTTATCAGGACAATGGGTGGACGAAGCAAAAGCAAGTTGGGGCTTCTAGTTTTGTTGCTCCTCACTGCATATGGAAAAGTGTACGCAGTAGCTAATGTTCAAAGCTAAAAACAACTATATGCAAGGCATTGCGCCACCAGAAACTGTCCCATCGCTGTGGGAGGATATTTTTCTAGGATTCCTGGAACTTTGATTTTGATTTGGAAAGGCACTTCAAAGTCTTTTTTTGTTTTGGAACATTGCCTCCCATTGGTTGGCTAGAACTCATCAATATAATTTATTTGAGGTTGTGCGAAGGGTAAGGAAGCTAGTCGAACCAACTAGGATCTGTCTAGGTAGTTGGAATGTAGGGTCGCTTACAGGTAAGTTAAGAGAATTAGTTGATACCGCGACTAGGAGGCGTGTAAATATATTATGCGTTCAAGAGACTAAATGGAAGGGTCAGAAGGCGAAGGAGGTGGACAATACAGGTTTCAAGCTTTGGTACACAGGGATAGTCGCGAATAGAAATGGAGTAGGAGTTTTGATTGATAAGAGCCTAAGAATGGTGTGGTGGGAGTGAGAAGGCAAGGAGATAAGATTATCTTAGTCAAGCTTGTCGTTGGTGATATGGTCTTGAACGTAATTAGTGCGTATGCCTCCAAGTAGGCCTCGACGAGAGTGCTAAGAGACAGTTCTGGGAAGACTTAGATGGCCTGATTAGAGCTGTACCTAGTAGTGAAAAGCTT
This sequence comes from Miscanthus lutarioriparius, assembly GCA_904845875.1. Taxonomy (NCBI): domain Eukaryota; kingdom Viridiplantae; phylum Streptophyta; class Magnoliopsida; order Poales; family Poaceae; genus Miscanthus; species Miscanthus lutarioriparius. The sequence goes on along the minus strand of CAJGYO010000019.1, from coordinate 4,679,871 downwards.
TTTATAGGAGGAGATCTTAATGCGCATGTAGGTACTACAAGCGTAGGTTTCGAGGCAGTTTATGGAGGTTTTGGGTATGATAGTAGGAATCAGGAGGAGGGAGTTCTGGACTTCGCGGTAGCTTTTGACCTGATGATAACCAACAGTTTCTTTAGAAAGAGAGAATCTCACCTAGTGACCTTCAGTAGCGGACAACACTCTAGCCAGATTAACTTTGTCCTCGCAAGAAGAAAGGACAAACGAGCATGCTTGGGTTGCAAGGTGATACCAGAGGAGTGTGTTGTTTCTCAACATAAGCTTTTGGTGGCAGACTTTCGTTTTCAGGTGCGTGCCCGTAGGGATAAACAAGCTAAGATTGAAAGAACAAAGTGGTGAAAACTGAAAGGGGAGACGTCAGAGGTATTTAGGAAAAGGGTTATCAAAGATGTCTCTTAAAAGGAAGAAGCCGACATGAACAACATGTGGAAGAAGATGACAACCAACATTCGGAAGGTGGCCTCAGAGGTGTGTGGAGTAACCAAAGGAAGTGGAGACGAGGCTAAAGATACTTGGTGGTGGAACGAGGAAGTCCAAAGGGCTATTAAGGAGAAGAAAGAATGTTATGGACGCTTGTACCATGACAGGAGTGTGGACAACATAGAGAAGTACAAGGTGGCAAAGAAGACTGCAAAGAGAGCTGTAAGTGTGGCAAATGGTAGAGCGTACAAGGATCTTTACCAACATTTGAGTACGAAGAAAGAGGAGAAGGACATTTATAGGATGGCTACGGTTCGTGAGAGAAAGACAAGGGACTTCAACCAAGATAAGTGCATTAAAAATGAAAGGGAGCATCTCTTGGTGAAGGAAGATGAGATCCGATATCGATGGCAAGAGTATTTTGATAAATTGTTCAATGGTGAGAATACGGACGCAACTTTTCAGTTGGATGACTCTTTTGATGACACCAATAGACGCTTTGTGCGGAGAATCCAAGAATCTGAGGTTAGAGAGGCGTTGAAAATGATAAAAGGAAGTAAGGCGATGGGACCGGATGGTATCCCAATCGAGGTGTGGAGATGTCTCGGGGACATAGCTATAGTATGGCTAACCAAGCTGTTCAACCATATTTTTCGATCGAATAAGATGCCCGACGAGTGGAGGAGAAGTATATTGGTACCGATCTACAAGAATAAAGGAGATATTCAAAGTTGTACTAATTACCGAAAAATTAAGTTGATGAGCCATACTATGAAGCTATGGGAGAGTTATCGAGCATCGCTTGAGAGCAATAACGCGAGTCTTTATGAATCAATTTGGTTTTATGCCCGAAAGGTCAACCATGGAAGCCATTTTCTTAATAAGACAAGTTATGGAGCGGTATAGGGAGAAGAAGAAGGACCTACACATGGTTTTTATTGACTTGGAAAAGGCTTATGATAAAATACCAATGAATGTTATATGGTGGGTTTTGGACAAACATAAAGTCCCAACAAAGTACGTCGGTGTTGACACGATTTTTGGCTCACTTATATTATGTGCAATATTTGCTTTAAATAAATATAAATGATATATATATATATATCATTATATATATGGCCTAATTCCATAATAAGAGAAATAATATTGGCTATGAAAGCTAGTGCATGCAAGAGCGCACGACAAGCAAAGGTGTGTGCTCGTGTATTTCATTTGTGTAAATCAAATACCATGTACTCATGTGAATACGTGGCCGGCTGGCAAATCATCCGAATAGCACATATGAAAATAAAATACTTTGTTGATTGACTAAAATAATCACTCATCTTCAATGTCAAAACATGATGTGGTGATTAGTAGAAAATTAAGAAGAAGAAAAGAAAGCTAGAATAAAGAAAGAAGGACATATACGCATATATGCATGAGCATGACTATACCTTGGCAAAGTATAGTGACAAAAGCACGGGTATTACATGTCATATTAAAAAACGTTCGGCCATAAATACATACACGCTTCCATACGCATGGATTAAAAAAAAAGAGACCATACAAGTACGTACGTACGCGTGTGTACATACATAGCAAGCGTATAGCACGTATGTGCACGCCTAACGCCGAAAAAAAAAAAACTCTGTCGCTACCGCCCATTCAAACGCGATCAAAAAGACGGCCACGTCATCGTCGGTCGCTGCCATGACCGAGTCCGCGACGGTTGCATGATCGGCGGCGCTCGGCAATTTAAACAAGGCGTCCGCGCGCGCATAATTAAATGGAAAAGAGCGCCAAGTCTAATAACTGCTGGTTGCTTGTCTATAAATAGCAGGCTAGTGCAAACATTCAAGCCCCCAGCACATATATCGCTGGTTCCACGAGTCACAGTGCCGCCAGGCTGCTCCCCACACATACACACATACATTCCGTCCTTGATCGTGAGTAGCAAGCACCAGACTATTACGTGCTCTCTCCCACACATACACCGCTCCTTCATCGAGAAGAAGCAAGTTGCGTTGCTCTTCCATATACATACACATACACCTGCTCCTTGATCGGAGAGAAGCGAGCACCGGGCTATTCTTTGCTTTGTCCGAGGTCCTGAAGAAGGTGAGGCCGCATGGCGCTTCTCGATCCTACCCCCCTCCCATCCTGCTTCTCATCTCCGCCGCTTCATCCACGGCGTCTTCATCGGCAACTCCGTCGGCGAGCCTTGCGTCCTCTATTCGGTATAAACAGGGCCGGAGGACGGTGCTCATGCATATGGGCATCATGCCTTGGTAAAGGTATAAGGGCCAAATGGCCACGCTATGCGCATGGGTTGCAAGCCCCGGTGAAAGGTCGGCCAATAGTGCCACGACCACGCTATGCGCATGGGCATCGTGCCCCCCGGTAAAGGTGTGAAAGGCCAGCAAAATATGGCTCGGTGAAATTTGGGTCGACGCTACCGTGGCTCCACCCCGTTACGTTCATGGTGAAAATTCGGTTGGGCGCGATCTTGGCTCCAACCCGGTTAAAGGTTCATGGTACAAAATTGTTGGACGCGCTCCACCCGTTCATGGTAAATTCGGTTTGGACGCGCTTTGGCTCCATTCGTCGGTTGAAATTCATACTAAAATGGTGGGCGCGTTTTGGCTCCACCCGGTTGAAAATCATGGTACAAAAATGGATGGACGCAAATTGGCTCCACCCCAAATAAGTCTGTGTTGATCACGGACACGCTTTTTGCCGGCCTACACCGCATTCATACGGTTCATAACTTTGCATGCTATAATCACCAAGGTCTTGCATGCCAAAAGATAAAGTCTTAATTAAAACCGATAGACAAAATAGCGGTGTTGTCTTGCATCTTGCACTTGTGCATCACGTCATGTCTCTGGTTGGACGTATGTGCTCGAGAGACTAATCAAGTTGCATGTTGAAAGTTTAAAACCCTTAATTAAATAAATGAACCGAGCAAAAGATGTTGCATATGTGCAAGTCATAGGCTAGTTAATTAGCATCCCTCTCGCTTGAAATGCAAACTAGCCTTGCTGCTCCCGTCTTTTGCATGAACGGCGGCATGATCAAACCGCCTATACCACATAGACAAAGCCAATTAGTGTTGCATCAAAATCAACACGGCTATGCAATGATAAAATCAAATAGCCACTCATATGGTGTTGACCTAATTAAAATTAGGAAGCAGATAGGAAAACTCACACACCATGTCATGGTCATGCCGGAAATCAAATATGTCTAATCATGCATTAGATGAAATTACTCCATTTTAAATTACGGCTAGACCGTATACATAAACTTAACTAAATTCATTTCATCATATCAAATTCTATACCATGATCGCCCATGCTAATTAACTTTTGCTACTGGCGCCAAGGTTAGAATAACCAAAGTGTCATGAACATCGATATAGACTTGCTAAGTCGAATAAGCTTTGTCATATTTATCATAATTTCCAAGCGCATCATCCATGCCCAAAGATAGGCCTTCCAAGTGCCATGCATAATGGGTAAATTAAATATTGCATCTTAGCTAGATTGCATCCATGAATGTTCATGCCTAGCTAAGTTGTTAAAAAGGGCAAACTAAATTAAATTGGATCATATAGCACCGCGCATGCAAATCCCTGGCCAAACGCCGTACTATGAGTATGCATGCTAACCTTGATAAAATAAATTAATTGCACGTGCCTCGGCCAAGTCGACGACGCAACATATCTTTTTAGGCCATGGCAAAATAAATACTTTGGCTTAGCCCAAATAAAATATTGCACCATATGCCGAGTACATCCATGAACGGGCATATAAAAAACATGCTAAATCATGATCTTAAATGATCCAAAAGACTATGTCAAATTTAGTCTTCAAAGTAAATTACGTGCATACATACATGATACTATGCACCAAAGAAATGTCCGACAAACAAACAAATCATTTCCTCCTGGTCCTATATGCATATGGGGCATGGTCAAGATGTCTCATGCTGAGTTAGCCAAATTTAGCGCCATATCATGATATAACAAATAATAATATATTCATAAATGCTTTGCATAGATTAACTACATGCATATCATGGGTCGCTACAAAGCTAAACAAACTAGCGACCAAGCGTATAAAGAGTATACGTTAGCTCCTCAACAAATGAAAATGTCATGTTTAAATAAAATAACATGCATCAAGTTCAAGCCTATGCCAAGCATGCATATTCATCCATCCACGGCTACAAGATCGAAGACTTTGTTTTCTTTTGTAGTTTGTAATAGGAAGCCATATGATGTAATCTTATTCTTTATGTACTCATGTTGGAACTCTTAATCAGGGGTGTTCTCTACGGAGATGTAATTAACATAATTTTTATGCAAATATAAGAATTATGGAAGTATGGACTTGCAATACCCGTTCTTTTTCTTTTGTCCCAATTAAATTTAACCAAAAACAAATTTGTCTCTGCTGACGCGGAGGCGGGTCATAGCCGTCCGTTTCCCCACCATCAGATTCTGGCACGCCCGGTGGGACCTACTTCTCCCCTCATCTTTGAGTTCCAACATGGTTGCATCATACGGCTTTGACCTAAATTGTCAAATGAAATTATATGCGCATTCATATTTGCATTCAAGAAAACTCATATATGGTTTTCTTATATGAAGGTATGGCCGGACGTGTTCAAGACTTCATCACGATCTGCATTGGTTCCCTCTAGGTCGATGTTCCCATGGGTCCCGGTCAAGCTTCCAACAGTGCTGGTTCACTCCACACTACAGCTGCGTCGCCGGTTGTAGTTGCTCATGACCAAGAGGTCAATTCCAAGGCTGAGGAAGGGTTCACCCCTGTCATGTCCAAAGCCGCAAAGCGGCGGGCAAGAAGAGTTGCTGCCAATGCAAGGATGATGGCCTCCAATGAGCACGCTACCAATGTGCGCAAGGCCACATCCTCCAATGTGGTTGCTCCTGGCTCATCCAAGCCCAAGAGCACCAAGTCCCCTAGTTCCAAGATGGCGCCAAAGTTCCGCCCCGCCACGCTTGGGGAGTGGCCTATCCGTGCCAAAAGGGCATCACCAATCAAGTCAACGCCACCAATGATGTCCTCTTCATCGACTCCAAAGACAAAGGGGGAAATGCCACCTTCAATTACTCATGATAAGTTGGGGGCTGGTTCCTCCAAACCTGCCCAAGCATACTAGGGGCACCTCCGACAAAGAATGCATCGACAACAGCTTTCCCACCTCCAAATAGGGGGATAGTGCTACGGGATCAACCTCAACGTCCGCAGCCCTGCAGCAAAGAAAGGGTTGTAGCGGTGGGAGAGATGGATCACCCGCATCCTTCCAACAAAGGAAAGGCTGTGGCGACATAATATAGTATGTCGTCCACTGAAAGTGATTCATCTACAAAAAGCCAACTTCGGGCTGAAGCTCCTGAGTTTATCCCCACGTTGGTCTATAATCCCAGCAATGATCTACCTAAGTGTGAGCTTCGGTGGCAAGGGATTCACCTCTCCCTCAATGATATAAAGAGAGGACATGTTGATCCGGCTGCGACACTCTCTGATCCTATATCATCAGAGGTGGCATCGTCATGGCCTTCTGTACAAGATTCCGTGTCTCCAAAGCGACACCGCCGACGGCAATGCAAAATCCTTCAAGCATGGGCCAACTTCAACAATGCAATTGACTCTATGACTAATGCACAACGTGCTTATGTTTGTGATTCAATTTTGGCTCAACAAAGCAGGGAATATCACAGGATCCAAAATGCTGCGAGGCAAGCTTTTCAGGCTTCCATTGAAAAGGCCATATGCCAAGACCTAAGGAGCTTGTTGCCTAGAGCATCCACATCCTCAGATAATATTGAGGGTGAAATCATGCGACGTGCCAAAACTTTGGCCAAATTACCCGAGCATCAAGAGTTCGTAAAAAGGAACTCGAGGCGAGGGAGATATGCAAAGCAGGCTATCAATGTACGTGCAAGACGTGCCATCTTAAAGCAAAGGGAGATGACAATACCAATTGACTCCACGTCTAGTTGGGTACGAGGGAATACGTCATCAAGCCATGATGGTGGCACCCAAGGAGAAATAAAAGCAGCTACTCCAAAAGTGGGAGATACAACAACACTAGCTTATCGGCCTCCTCATAAAAGAGCCTCGAGCAACCGTTTTGAGGTATTCTCTTCAATGCCAGTGAGTGTTGAGGAAGCAGCCTACAACACGAGTGATACTTCCTCCGCTTCTACACACTTCAAAAGAAAGAAGCCTCGTAAACAAATTCCGGTGGGTCATCGCCCGGTGACTCGAAGCTTAACAAACTCTGGTAATTCAAGAAATAATACGATCTATGTAGGGTCTTATAACCCCCTATTTGATGATCATTCTAACTTTGAAAATGAATTATTGGATGCTGCAGGCTCGGCTGATCCAAACCCACTAAATGGTGAAGATCCACAAGCCCCAAGTGAGGATGACTCACAACCTCCACATAGTGAGAGTGAGCCTAGCAGTGCTGAACAAGTGCTTGCCACAAATCAAGGTCAATCCATTGAAGAGCAGATGAACCAAATGATGGCTGCCTTACAACAGAAAGAAGAAGAGTTGGCCATGCTCCGCGAGCAGGTGGCCAACACAAGAAATCGTACAAATGATATGAATGCTTCGACCAGTCATAATGGTCCCCATCTCCAACCTGAAATCACACTCGAAGCCATACGAAGGATGATTTCGGAAGGCGTAAAAGCTCAATATATGCAAACACATTACTCCATGCGTCCGGGGTATGTGAAACCATATCCGCCTGAAGTGGACATGGTATCATTTCCAAACAATTATCGACAGCCGCAATTTAGCAAATTTAATGGGACTGGATCACCACATGAACATGTGGCCCATTTCCTTGCCGCGTGTCGAGATACAGCCCACAATGGAGCTCTTCTCTCCGTCAATTTGTACAAACATTATCGGGTCCAGCTTTCACATGGTATAGCAAGTTGGCACCTGGCTCCATCCGTACATGGGAACAAATGCAAGACGCCTTCCTAGAGCGCTTTTATAGCACTCAAAGGACGGTAGGAATAACTGAGCTGACTCAAACCTTACAAAGGCCAAATGAGAAAGCTACGGATTTCATCAACAGATGGAGGAATTTAAGCCTCCACTGCCCACAGCCAATCACCGAACCAGAAGCAGTTCGTATGTGTATGAATAACTTGAGCCCAGACATGGCCATTCACCTGCAGGGTGTAAGGCCAATAACTTTCGAAGAGTTGTCCTCAAAGGCCACAGACTTAGAGAATTATATGCATCACATGTCTTGTCCGCCGAGGACGTTCAACAAGGCGCCATTGGACAAAAAACAACCCATGAGATAAGCCCACATCTTCCAAGCTAAAGCAAATGCAGGCCATGGAGGCAACGGTGGGTCCCCAAAAGTTCCAAACTGGGGGCACCGCCACAAGATTACCAAGCAAAGGGGGTGCACTAGCTCCTAGAAGGCCAACTCTTAGCGAGCGTCAAAATCAGAAGTACTCTTTCCCCGATGAAGAAGTGGGGGATCTCTTCATGGGCCTACGGGAGTTGAAACTCATCGAGCTCCCCAAACCAAAAAGGCCGGAAGAAGCTTCTAAATTCAATGAGCCAAATTTCTATCACTTTCATCACATCTTGGGTCATACGCTCAAGGATTGTTTTGTGGTCAAAAACATGATACAAAAGCTCATAGATGAAGGCACCATAGATGCAGATCTACTCAAAAGCATGACAAATGGAAAGAAAATGGCTACGTCAAATGTCACCACTTTTCAAAGTGATCCGGTGAGTTGTGCAACTCCAAAAATGTGGCCAACTTATGATCGATATATGATATCAAAACCTGAGCATGTTAATATGTCTTTCTCAGGGCATCCACAACAGCAAGCTAAGTGCTAGCATGAAGGCAAGGCTTTCCTTCGGTGGATCCACACCCCAAAATGTGGACCATCAGGTTCCCAAAGATCAAGAGAGCGTCGACAGCAACTCTCAAGACGATTTGCTCTCTGACGAATGATGGAAAAAGGCGAAGGCCCGCACTTCTACCAAAATATAAAGAAGCGCGAGGACAACCCCCTCGAAGAATATGCTGCTTTCCCCATCGGAGTTTTTGAGGATGATGAGGAGTCTCTTCACTTCCCTAAAGAAGAGGCACCTGAAGTTGTTGAAGTTCAGCTTAGATCAGGCCGTCAACTACCTAGGCCATGTCCTCAACAAAGAAATCCCCCAAATATAATTCCGAATGATGCGACTGACCATACTCCTAATGTGTCGGTCAAGTATGATGTAATCTCGCACTTGAAGAAAATACCAGCTATGCTTTCTGTGTATGATGCCTTGTGTCTCTCTTCTAATTTGCGAAATGCATTTATTACTGCACTTTCCTTCCCTGAAGATTATAGGGTTGAGGTTTCATAGGCAGAAGTAAAGTTATCCCAAACTCAAAGTATTACATTCAATGATGAGGATCTGTTGTTAGGAAATAAGAAGCATAACAGACCCCTTCTTATGTTCGGCGAGATCAATGATCTCCCCATTAATCGCATAATGATTGATGGTGGTTCAGCCATAAACTTGTTACCCTTGCGCACTCTTAAAAAGATTGGGTATTCTAAAGGATACCTATGTCGCTCAAATGTTGTCATTCATGGTTTTAACCAAGCTGGTCAAGAAGCATTGGGTACCATATCTCTGGTTCTAAAGTTTGAAAATTTTATGACATGTGTATACTTCCATGTGATTGATGCGGCTACCTCATATAATGTTCTTATCGGTCGCCCATGGCTGCATGAAAATGGAGTTGTTCCATCTACTCTCCATCAATGCATCAAGTATAAAGATCCTTCGGGGAGCGTAGTAAGGATTTTTGCTGATAAAAAACCGTTCACTATAGCAGAATCCTTTTATGTTGATGCAAAGTTTTATTTTGAGCCTATTGATAAAGTCTCAAAACCAAAATCATCATTGCCGTTAGAACAAAATATCATGAAGATAGAAGATGTCAAGTCTTCATCAAGCCGAAAGATATACCAATACATACCAAGCAATCAAAGGAAGGAAGGCGATCCGATATTTCGCATCATAAGTAAACCCTCTCAAAATAGAGGTATTTCATTTCCAACTCCTTTACCTCCTTTGGTGCAAAATAAAATAAAACAAGCCCAACTCGAAAGGGATAATAAGAGTAAATTGGTTACACATGTCATTTTGTTAAATAAAGATGATAAAACATTACCCATCTCTTTATATGACAACAAAGTTCTTTATATTATGCAACAGATGGGCTATGATATTTCTACCGGTCCTTCTTTATGCGATGGCCGGGGGCAGCTCGCACCATTTGAAAAATTGATGTCCTAGGCTCAGCTTGAAGCCATGCACCAAGATCAAGCATTAAAAGAAGAGAAATATGGGTTAGGCTATGAAGTTAATATGACCTCTGCCGAACCCCTTGATGCTACGGAAGCATCTCCACAAATGGAAGATGGAAATCAACCAACTGTTGACGAGTTGGAAGAAATTAATATCGGCATGGACGATGATCCCCGGCCAATCTTCATTAGTAAGCATCTATCTAAAGAAAGTAAGGAAGAATACCATAAATTTCTTTCTGCAGATAGAGATGTCTTTGCTTGGTCTTATGAAGAAATGCCAGGTCTAGACCCAATAGTGGCCGTGCATAAATTGGCCGTTCGAAAAGATATTCCTCCGGTGAAGCAAGGACAAAGAAGATATCGTCCAGAACTTCTCCCACAAATAGAAGCTGAAGTTGATAAACTCATAGCTGCTGGATTTATTCGAGAAGTAAAATACCCCAAATGGGTGTCTAGTATCGTGCCCACGAAAAAGAAAAATGGACAAATCCGTATATGTGTGGATTTTCGAGATTTAAATAAAGCCTATCCAAAAGATGAATTTCCAATTCCAATCTCTGAAATCCTTATTGATGCCACTAAGGGATATGAAATATTCTCCTTCATGGATGGCTTCTCTGGTTACAACCAAATAAAAATGTCACCGAAAGATGAGGAGTTGACAACATTCCGTACACCCAAGGGCATATATTGTTATAAAGTTATGCCCTTCGGATTAAAAAATGCAGGTGCCACGTATCAACGTGCAATGACCATTGTCCTTGATGGGTTGTTGTATGAAATCGTTGAGTTCTATATAGATGATATCATTGTAAAATCTAAGCGCGAGAAAGATCACTTAAGACACATGGAAATGGTGTTTGACCGCCTTAGAAAACATAAATTAAAGATGAATCCTATGAAGTGCACCTTCGGAGTATCTTTGGGAAAATTCCTTGGTTTCATAGTCACCAAGCGTGGCATTGAAATTGACCCTACTAAAATAAAGACAATTGTCGACATGCCTCGACCAACAAACTTGCATGAATTAAAGAGCCTCCAAGGCCATTTAGCGTACATTAGAAAGTTCATCTCAAACCTGTCCGGGAGGTGCAAACCTTTTTCTCGACTCATGAAGAAAGGAATCCCGTTTCAATGGGATCAAGCATGTCAAAATGCATTCGAGGACATAAAAAAATATTTAACAAATCCTCCTGTCTTAGGCGTGCCAATTAAAGGGCGACCATTAATCCTCTATACGGTAGCCATGCCGACTTCATTAGGAGCTCTTTTGGCACAAACCAATGATGCAGGGAAAGAAGTCTCCCTATATTATTTAAGCCGCACCCTATAGGGGGCAGAGTGCAATTACCCGAATATAGAAAAAATATGACTAGCACTTGTATTTGCAGCACAGAAGCTTCGCCATTACATGCTAGAACATACCGTGCATCTTGTCTCGAGAGCTGGTCCACTCTGACATATTTTAAATAAAATGACATTATCTGGTAGATTGGCTAAGTGGGCGATGTTCCTTTCACAATTTGATATTGTGTTCGTGCCTCAAAAAGCCATTAAAGGTCAAGCTTTGGCTAATTTTCTAGCCGCACATCCCATACCTGATGACTTTCCCATTGATGATGATCTACCAGATGAGGTAGTGTTCACCACTACGGTGTCCAATCCTACATGGCAAATGTATTTTGATGGTGCTTGCCGGAAATCAGGAGCAGGTGCAGGGGTCGTGTTTGTCACACCGGACGAAGCAATACTTCCATATTCCTTCACATTAACTTCAGCGGTTTCAAATAATGCTGCTGAATATGAGGCTCTAATTATCGGGCTTGAAATGGCTCACAATACGGGTTTAAACACACTCTCTGTATATGGAGACTCCCAATTAATAATTAATCAATTGTTGGGAACATATACGGTAAAAAAGCAAGGGCTTTTGCCATATTTTTGGAAGGCAAAAGAACTAATGGCTATGTTTGCTGATCTGAAAATTCAGCATGTTGTGAGAAGCCAAAATGAGAAAGCAGATGCATTGGCAAGCTTAGCTGCCAGCATGTCACTAAATCCATATCAAATTGTGGATGTTCACGTAGAGGAACGAAGAGTCCTCCCCATACTTACTGAGGAAGAGGACATACCATCTACTTCAGCCATGACTATAGATACGTACGAAATTGAGATGGGTGATTGAAGAACACATTTTCTCGATTATCTTCTTCATGGATATTTGCCCCTAGATTCTAGTGAAAGGTCTAGGATTCGAAAGAGATCACTGAATTATACATGTATAAACGGCACACTCTATCGGCGTTCATGCGATGGCATTTTACTTCGCTGCCTTGCAGGCAATGAGGTAATCGAAGCTTTAAATGAAGTTCACTCCGGAGTGTGTGGCGCACACCAATCTGAACCCAAGCTACACTACCAACTGAGACATTTGGGTTATTATTGGCCTACAATGTTTGATGATTCTATGAAATTTGCAAAGAAATGCCATGAATGCCAAATACATGGTAATTTCATACATCAGCCCCATGAACCATTACATCCGACTAATATGTCTTGGCCCTTTGAAATGTGGGGAATGGATATAGTTGGGCCAATAAATCCTCCGTCTTCTAAAGGACATAAATTCATTCTTGCAGCAACTGATTACTTCTCTAAGTGGGCAGAAGTTGTAGCACTAAAAGAAGTCAAAGCGGAAAATGTTGAAAACTTTATAAGAACGAATCTTATATATCGATTTGGGGTTCCAGCCCGAATGATATCTGATAATGGCACGTCTTTTAAAAATAGACAAATAGAGAAGATGTGTGCTAAATTCAAAATCAAGCATCACTTCTCCACAGGTTACAATCCAGCCGCTAATGGTCAAGCAGAAGCATTCAATAAAGTGCAATGCAAGTTGCTTAAAAAGATGGTCTCACAGAATAAGAGACACTGACATGAAAAGTTATTCGAATCCTTGTGGGCATATAGGACCACGACTCGGACGCCAACGAAAATGACTCCTTACTCACTTGTGTATGGAGGAGAGGCGGTCCTGCCACTAGAGGTGCAAATTGCCTCCTTAAGAGTTGCTATTCAAGAAGAACTCAATGAAGATGAATCAGTGAAATTACGCCTAAGGGAACTAGACAACCTTGAAGAAAAACGTCTTCGTGCATTGCAAAACTTGGAGGCATACCAAGCTAGAATGTCTCGAGCTTTTGACAAGCGTGTAAGGAGGAGGTCGTTCAAAGAAGGGGATTTGGTTCTAGCGGTCATTAGGCCCATGAATATTACCCATCGAATGCAAAGCAAATTTGAGCCTAAATGGGAAGGTCCTTATATTGTGAAGGATGTCTACTCTAGTGGCGCTTATAGAATCATATCTCCGGATGGTGAGTATTGCCCACCCCCAGTAAATGGAAAATTTCTAAAGCGTTACTCCGCATAGGGAAATATGCATATTATGCTCCATTGCTACAAGAGCCTAAACTGTTAGCACACAAAAAAACGCTCCTTCATGAGCCTAAACTGTAAAGAAGACATATGCTCCATTGCTACAAGAGCCTAAACTGTTAGCACACACACAAAAAAAAAGGCTCCTTCATGAGCCTAAACTGTAAAGAAGACATACGCTCCATAGCTTCACGAGTCTAAACTGAAGCTGAAGAAAAAAAAAAGATTCATAACGCTCCATTGCTATAAGAGCCTAAACTATTAGCACAAAAAAAATGCTCCTTCATGAGCTTAAACTGTAAAGAAAACATATGCTCCATTGCTACAAGAGTTTAAACTGTTAGCTCCATATGCCCATTCAAACGCAGTCAAAAGACGGCCACGTCTGGTCGCTGCCATGACCGAGTCCACGCACAGTTGCATGATCGGTGCGCTCGGCAATTTAAACAAGGGCGTCCGCGCCGCATAATTAAATGGAAAAGAGCGCCAAGTCTAATAACCGCTGGTTGCTTGTCTATAAATAGCAGGCTAGTGCAAACATTCAAGCCCCCCGCACATATCGCTGGTTCCCCGAGTCACAAGTGCGCCAGTCATGCTCCCCACACACACACATACATTTCCCGTCCTTGATCGTAGTAGCAAACACCGGACTATTACGTGCTCTCTCCCACACATACACTGCTCCTTCATCGAGAAGCAAGTTGCGTTGCTCTTCCATATACATACACACACACCGCTCCTTGATCGAGAAGCGAGCACCGGGTCATTGTCGCTTTGTCCGAGGTCCCGAAGAAGGTGAGGCCGCATGGCGCTTCTCCGATCCTACCCCTCCCATCCTGCTTCTCATCTCCGGCCGCTTCATCCACGAGCGTCTTCATCGGCAACTCCGTCGGCGAGCCTTGCGTCCTCTATTCTGGTATAAACAGGCTGGTGAGGGCGGTGCTCCGCACATGGGCATCATGCCTTGGTAAAGGTATAAGGGCCAAATGGCCACGCTATGCGCATGGGTTGCAAGCCCCGTGAAAAAGGTCGCCAATAGTGCCACGACAGCGCTATGCGCATGGGCATCGTGCCCGGTAAAGGTGTGAAAGGCCAGCAAATATGGCTCGGTGAAATTTGGGTCGGACGCTTGTGGCTCCACCCCGTTACGTTCATGGTGAAAATTCGGTTGACGCGATCTTGGCTCCAACCCGGTTAAAGGTTCATGGTACAAAATTGTTGGACGCGCTCCACCCACGGTTCATGGTAAATTCGGTTTGGACGCGCTTTGGCTCCATTCGTCGGTTGAAATTATACTAAAATGGTGGACGCGTTTTGGCTCCACCCGGTTGAAAATCATGGTACAAAAATGGATGGACGCAAATTGGCTCCACCCCAAATAAGTCCATGTTGATCACGGACACGCTTTTGCCGGCCTACCTGCATTCATACGGTTCATAACTTTGCATGCTATAATCACCAAGGTCTTGCATGCCAAAAGATAAAGTCTTAATTAAAACCGATAGACAAAATAGCGGTGTTGTCTTGCATCTTGCACTTGTGCATCACGTCATGTCTCTGGTTGGACGTATGTGCTCAGATACTAATCAAGTTGCATGTTGAAAGTTTAAAACCCTTAATTAAATAAATGAACCGAGCAAAAGATGTTGAATATGTGCAAGCCATAGGCTAGTTAATTAGCATCCTCTCTCGCCGAAATGCAAACTAGCCTCGCTCTCCTCCGTCTTGCATGAACGGCGGCATGATCAAACCGCCTATACCACATAGACAAAGCCAATTAGTGTTGCATCAAAATCAACACGGCTATGCAAAGATAAAATCAAATAGCCACTCACATGGTGTTGACCTAATTAAAATTAGGAAGCAGATAGGGAAAACACGCACACCATGTCATGGTCATGCCGGGAAATCAAATATGTCTAATCATGCATTAGATGAAATTACTCCATTTTAAATTACGGCTAGACCGTATACATAAACTTAACTAAATTCATTTCATCATATCAAATTCTATACCATGATCGCCCATGCTAATTAACTCCTTCTGGCGCCAAGGTTAGAATAACCAAAGTGTCATGAACATCGATATAGACTTAGCTAAGTCGAATAAGTTTTGTCATATTTATCATAATTTCCAAGCGCATCATCCATGCCCAGCATAGGCCTTCCAAGTGCCATGCATAATGGGTAAATTAAATATTGCATCTTAGCTAGATTGCATCCATGAATGTTCATGCCTAGCTAAGTTGTTAAAAAGGGCAAACTAAATTAAATTGGATCATATAGCACCGTGCATGCAAATCCCTGGCCAAACGCCGTACTATGAGTATGCATGCTAACCTTGATAAAATAAATTAATTGCACGTGCCTTCTACCAAGTCGATGACGCAACATATCTTTTTAGGCCATGGCAAAATAAATACTTTGGCTTAGCCCAAATAAAATATTGCACCATATGCCGAGTACATCCATGAACGGGCATATAAAAAACATGCTAAATCATGATCTTAAATGATCCAAAAGACTATGTCAAATTTAGTCTTCAAAGTAAATTACGTGCATACATACATGATACTATGCACCAAAGAAATGTCCGACAAACAAACAAATCATTTCCTCCTGGTCCTATATGCATATGGGGCATGGTCAAGATGTCTCATGCTGAGTTAGCCAAATTTAGCGCCATATCATGATATAACAAATAATAATATATTCATAAATGCTTTGCATAGATTAACTACATGCATATCATGGGTCGCTAGAAAGCTAAACAAACTAGCGACCAAGCGTATAAAGAGTATACGTTAGCTCCTCAACAAATGAAAATGTCATGTTTAAATAAAATAACATGCATCAAGTTCAAGCCTATGCCAAGCATGCATATTCATCCATCCACGGCTACAAGATCGAAGACTTTGTTTTCTTTTGTAGTTTGTAATAGGAAGCCATATGATGTAATCTTATTCTTTATGTACTCATGTTGGAACTCTTAATCAGGGGTGTTCTCTACGGAGATGTAATTAACATAATTTTTATGCAAATATAAGAATTATGGAAGTATGGACTTGCAATACCCGTTCTTTTTCTTTTGTCCTAATTAAATTTAACCAAAAACAAATTTGTCTCTGCTGACGCGGAGGCGGGTCATAGCCGTCCGTTTCCCCACCATCAGTCGGGCTCATTAAGGACATGTACAACAATGTTGTGACTAGTGTTCGAACAAGTGATGAAGACACGGATGACTTCCCGATTAGGATAGGACTACATCAAGGGTCAGCTTTGAGCCCTTATCTGTTTGCCTTAGTGGTGGTTGAGGTCACAAGGGACATACAAGGGGACATCCCTTGGTGTATGCTTTTCGTGGATGATGTAGTGTTAGTTGATGAAAGTCAGACATGACTGAATCAGAAACTGGAGTTATGGCGGGAGACTTTGGAGTCCAAATGTTTTAGACTCAGTAGAACTAAAACTGAGTATATAAAATGTGACTTCGGCACTACTACTCGGGAGGAGGAAGATATTAGTTTGGAATATCAAGTAGTGCCTAGGAAGGATACATTTCGATATTTAGGATCAATGCTACAAAGAGACGGGGATATTGATGAAGATGTTAGCCATAGAATCAAAGCAGGGTGGATGAAGTGATGCCAAGCATCTGGTGTCCTATGTGACAAAAGAGTACCACAGAAGCTAAAAGGCAAGTTTTATAGGACGACGATTAGACTTGCTATGTTGTATGGTGCAGAATGTTGGCCTACGAAAAGACGACATGTTCAACAGATAAGTGTCGCGGAAATGCGTATGTTGCGTTGGATTTGCGGTCATACAAGAAGGGATCGAGTTCGAACGATGATATACGTGATAGATTAGGGGTAGCACCAATTGAAGAAAAACTTGTCCAACACCGATTGAGATGGTTTGGACATGTCCAACGGAGACCTCCAGAGACATCGGTGCGTAGTGGAATCCTAAGCCAGGATAGTAACGTGAAGAGAGGCAGAGGAAGACCGAAGTTGACTTGGGTAGAGGCAATAAAAAAAGACTTGAAATGATGGAATATACCCAAAGAATTAGCCTTAGATAGGAGTACTTGGAAAACAGTTATTCACGTGCCTAAACCTTGATTGCTTCTGCTGGGTTTCAACCCTAGCCTACCATAACTTGTTTGGGACTTCAAGACTTTGTTGTTGTTGTTGTTGTTGTTGTTGCAAATAGTAATGCAATGTCTGTTTTAGGCTTGGTAGGAATATCTTAATTAAGTACTGTGGAACTGGTTATAATTGAAAACAGTTATTCACGTGCCTGAACCTTGATGGCTTCTGCTGGGTTTCAACTCTAGCCTACCCCAACTTGTTTGGGACTTAAAGGCTTCGTTGTTGTTGTTGTTGTTGTTCCATCATCCTTTGTGGCACAAGCATAATAGAACATATCTGCATTTATTCATGTCCTTCATTTAATGACCCCAAGAAAAAGTGCTGTAAACTTGACCAAAGGTCATAAAGCATGAAGTTTCCATCATTCTGCCACAACATTCTTGTACCTCAGTGATTTTCCTTTTTGAGGGAAAGGCAAATGCTAAATACCAAGTCATGTTAGACAAAGGTGCCATGCGGTATTCAAGAATGCATTGATCCATCCAACTAGAAAATATCAGAATATTGAATTGTGAGAGAAGTTGTAAATAAGTACTTAAGATCAGAAACATACCTCAAGCAAGCATTTGATACCCACATACACAAGATACGTGTGGACGCTTGGTTTAATTTGAAAGAAGTCGTAGAACTGGAGCACCAATTGTAGTAGTAGTAGTAGTTCCTCATCAAACTGTTAAAAATGATATTACATAGTACACAATCTAGATTCCTTGATCTTATTTATTGTAAGAATATCAGCGCAGAAATGCTTCATAATGTTGTCTTGAATAAATAAAGTCACAAATTTATCACTTAATACATGACAATGGTTATATATGCACTAAGATTATGTGTTTCAGTTCATTCACAAGCTAGCTGCAGCACAAGAAATAAACCTCATGTGATACCATCAGGCAAGGAACCTCCATTCATCAAATATAGTATGGATCACCGTCATATTGACAAGGTTTAACTGGGGCACCTGCTTAAATAACAATAACAGCCTACCAAAGACGGATAATGTACGAACATTTCCATATCACCAAATATGTGGATGAGAAAAAGGGAAATATATGGTTGCTCACTTCAAATCTGTTCATAAAACAGAGAAGAAGACATCAATATGTGCACTTCTTTCTATCAAAAACCAATTAACCAGTCAGTTTTTCCTTTATGAAGTAGTGAAGGTCTCTTCAAAAGCACCCATACTAAAAACAAAACTGAAATAAGTTTGCTCAAGAGAATATCAGTTATTGATTGTATTACATCGAGCTACACATACAGGATGATACTCAATGTAGTGCGGTTGTGCCTAACTGAAACTCCCTAGCCATACATGAGTACATGGGAAATCTGTATCTCCCCACTTCCTAATTATTTACTACACGAACACAACCTGAGGCATTGCACAGCAACACAACAGTCCTATCACTTATATACAAACACTCTTATTTCGGGCATGGCTGCCTCATTTGGTGGTATGGAGCTTGGAAAGTAGGTAGAGGCAAACTGAAGAAAGGAAAATCGTTCCAGCAAAGCATAAGAGGTCAGCACAGGATGTAATGGTGACCCTCTTGCTCTTCTCGAAGATGCCAACCAGTAGAACCAGGACAATGACATGACCCAGCTTTGTCTTAAGATCATTTAGCGACTTGATTTCAACCCACTTGGGCCGGTCCTACAGACAGAAACAGAGATGTCAAGAAACTGCGATTGACTGCAATTCTTTGCTGCCTCAGGAGTATCACTGATAGGGATGTGCATGTGAACCAACCGGAAGGCTGAACAGGCCGAAGAGGTTGGACCCGTAAGAGGAGTCTATGGTACTGATGAAGAGCTCGTACAAGCCTATCCCCAAGACAAACGTGACCGTTCCAATGAGAAACATTTCTGGATGTGAAACAGGCAATGCACAACAGAAAGCCATTAGGCTCATTGTTAGAACAGATTTGAGCATGCGGCAATGATATCGTAGTAGAATTGTACATTGTGGCCTTAAGTTAAGGGTTACAGTGGTTAGCCACATAACAGTGCTTATTTGAGGTATGGAACAAGCATCAGGTGAGTGGATTTGGTTACCAATGGCTTCCAGCAGCATGAGGATGAGCTTCCCTCCGCCGTGCAGGTAGTAGTCGACGAAGGCATTCATCACATGAACGCTTCCCTGCAGAATCCGAAGCTTCAGTTCACAAATTAAGGGGAGATAAAGCCCGTATGCTCGAATCAATCAATGAAGCGAGAGAACACCTTGAGGAAACAAGGGACGGAGCCGAGGAGCAAGCCACCGATGCCGAGGAAGGTCATGAAGCGGCAGGCGAAGATGACCTTCTCGATCCGCGCCTCCAGCTCCGACCCGTACCCCGTCCCGGGCTGCTCCACCGGGCGGTACAGCACCTCGCGGCGACGGTGCTCCGAGGGCACCACTCCCGCCGCCGCCGACGACGACGACGACGCCGAGTGGGAGCACTTGGGCGACACCCCTGGTGCCCTCCCGCCCCCGCGCGGCCTCGGCCTCGGCCTCCACGCCCAGCCAGCGCACCCCGCTGCCGCCGCCGCCGCCGGGCCGCAATTGTAATCTAGAGGCGTGGGCTTCATTGCCGTGTCTGGAACGGTCTCGAACCGCCTTCTCCCACCCCGCTCGCAGCCGGGGCGGTTAAGTAGACGGCTCACGGCGCCCGGCGCGGGAGAGCGCGACAAGTGGTGCGCCACGTTCGGTGCACCGCGCGGGCGGGCGCGGACACTCCCGTCGTCGTTCTCGTTCGTCGCGTTGCGGGGCGGGGCTGGCAGCGAGTCCACGTCGGCGGAGGCGGGGAGCACCCGTTCATCTCATTAGCCCCCCGCCAGTGGTGAGTGGTGGATGACAACAGAGATAATTCCATCCTCGGATGGCGCCATGGGGGGTCGATGCATGATTGAGGGTGATCTGGGCTCCCGCCGGCCAGCCATTCCTCCCGCGAACTCCGCCGCCACACACCCGCACCGGAACACGACGGTCGACGGCTCGTCTGCTCGTGCCGTGTCTCGTGTGCGAGTGTGACTGCCCATTTGGTTGGTTGACCATTGACTCGCCCGATTAGCTGGGTTATCATTACTGGGCTTTATGTATTGGCCCATGGGATATGTTGTTGTCCATAGAAGCCCGGCCCAACGGCAACTACCTGAAGCCCAAGCTAATTTCCCCTCGTCACGCAAAAAAAATAGAGCCTTTTAAGCCCGAAAAAATGCATCTTCCTCGCCTGACTTCTTTTTTTTAATGAACTTACTTGTACGGCCAAACGAATTTTTTTTCCTTCTGTATCCTTCTGTCAACTCTATTAGGATATTACTGGTTGAGACGTGAAAGGTCAAAATTACTCTTCTGCTACGGTCCTGTTCGCTTGTCTTACTTTTCAACTTATTTTTTCGTTTTTCCGAAGCGAACGGGCCTACTTCCCCAATACCGCCGCATGTCCGCATCGTACAGAGACCGAGACCGAGACCGAGACCGAGCGGAAACTGGAGTCCGAGCGAAAAAAAGAACGCGATGGGGGAGGGCGCCGACGCCGCCGCCGGCCAAGGGACGCCGCCGGGACCTCCGGCCCTGGATCCGTCGGATCCACCTTGCCCTGGCCCGAATCCCAGCGTTGGTTGCCGTGGGGGAGGCGCCACCGCTCGTCTGGTGGAGCGCGTGCGGCCCCGGCTGGTGGACGGCGCTCCACCAGGCGCCCCCTCCGGCGCAGCCAGTGGCCAGCCCGGTGCGGCCGCCACGTCCAGTGGCCTCCCCCTCAGGCAGCCCGGCGTGGCTAGCGCGTCCATCGAGCACGAGCAGCCCAGCGCGGCTGGCCCATAATATTTCTTTCTAGTTTCATGATATTGAATTGTCAATTCAGGGAAGAGGCTATCCAGATATTCAACAAGAAGGCATGTGCTCTTTATTCATTAAGTTCCTCTTCCATATTTCTCAACCTCTACACTAATTTTACATTCTTTTTTTTTCCATCCAAGATTCCTGCGGTACCTGGTTGAACAGCTGCATCTGATTTTGAAGAATATTGCCTTCCAGACTACTGCCTACTTCATTTGTCACCTGAAGGCGAATAAACTGGAGTGATTCAAGTGCCATACGTACTCCCTTTTTTTGGGGAAGATGTTCCTTACTTTCTTGTTGTATGTCAAATGCCAACCTGTAAAATCATGTTTTCTGCTGCACAGATAGGAGGAAAGCTGAAGGTATTCTTGCTAGGTGCTATTTACACAGGGAAGCCCCAAAATGGAGGTAATGAAGTATGAACCAGCTATGGAGTTTTACTAGGTGTATTACAAGTATATATCCTCAATGATATCACTGTGATCTCTAGTTTTTTTAACGAAAAATACAGCAGAGGAGACCCCACTGTAAACTTTTTATTAAACAAAAAGAACACCAACAATTCTATACAAGAAGAAACAAAAAGGGAAGAATGCCTGAGGTGGGCAGCAAAGCTATACTAGAGCAGTTGCACAAGAAAGGAAGACAGAGCGCTTAACAGAAGTGGGTCAAATCAGTCCGAAGCACTTTCTATTGCTTCACACGAAGATCAACCTGTTCAAGGTAAAAAGAAGAGACCCATCAAGAAGAAGCTAGGCTTTCCAAAGAAAAAAGGCGTAGACATTCTGAATGTGCCAATTGACAGCCTATCGATGGGTACAAGAAGCAAGACAGGACTTCCTAACAGTCCTGACATGAGCACGCGAAGCAAAAAGAAGACTCAGTGTTTGATTTGTGATATGCCTATTGAATTCGATCGCTGTATGTGAGACAAATGTATGTTTGAATTCGCACTTTTTGTGTGACCTTATTTATGTGTCACCTTATTTATGTGAGACTAAAACTGTAGTGGATCTGTGAACAATTTATGTGTCAAACTATGGTTAATTGCAATGCATTTGTGAAAATTTTTATGCATTTGATAAGCTCATTTTATTGCAATATATTTGTGTACTAGATTATGTGTCCTATTGTGTACTGTTATGTGTGAATTTATTGGCTTAATATTACTCCAAATATACAACCGACAAATAAGATTTTGCATTTTATTTTTTTTCAAGGGTAAAACGGTCATTTTACCCTTGACTTAACACCGTCAAGTGGTAAAAACGGACGAAAGACCATAGAAGTAATAAAATTTCGTTTCGGGGCCATACAAGTAAGTTCCAGAAAAAAGAGGCCATACAAGAAAGATGCATTTTTTCAGGGTCATACAGATAAAAAGCAAAAAAAAAAGTGAAAAAGAGAGAGAGGTGTAATCAGATAACATTATCCTCTCAGGATTTGATTACAAATTACAGCAATCAGTAATGCTCACGAAATTTGGTATATATACATCTTCTCATCACAATTCACAAGCCGGTGGCACCGAAGTGAACTAATTCAACAATTAATAATAATAAATAGGATGAAAACTGAAGTATACGTATACATACATAATGATAAGATTATACCAAATGTGTCTTCCTGCACAGTAGGAGTATCTATCAATCTATGTACTGTACCAAACCAGCATTTTTATTTTTATTTTTACAGCAAGCATTATTTTTGTTTTGGTCTGTACAAGAATGGCGCATTGACATAAGCATCTGTCAAATTGTGTTGGTTTCTGAGGGAATGAACAAATGAATGGCAGAACAAATGCTGAGCTGCAGAGGAGACTGCAGGCAGAGGCAGAGGAGCCGAGAGGGGGACGCTACGGCGACTTGGAGCGGCAATCGATGGGCATGGCGGTGCCGTTGCCGGGGTAGTTGAAGAGGAAGCGGCAGGAGATGCGGGTCCAGAACTGGAGCGAGGCGAAGATGCCGACCTTCCAGGTGGTGCGCGCCTTGCCGAAGAGGTCGAGCGGCACGACGGCCTCCCGGAGCGCGCCGGCCATGGCCTCCATCCCCTCGGGGCTGAGCTGCCGCCCCGCCGACACCACCTGATACCGGAGCGGCAAGAAGCTGCGGCGCGGCACGGCGAAGGTTCCGGCCCGCAGCAGCGCCACCTCGGCGCCGCGGAACCCGACGGCGAGGTTGACGCGGGAGAAGGTGGCGTCGGTCTTGGAGTTGGAGTTCTCCGCCAGCACCGTGAGCGCCAGCTGCAGGTCCCGGATGGTGCCCGACTGGTCGTACACCAGCGTCTCCAGCCGCGCGTCGGAGACCAGCAGGTACGGCGTCTTGGGCTTGTACAGCAGGTACACGGCGAACACGGTGGCTCCCGTCACGATCACACCGATGGCCAGCACCGTGCACAGGATCACCAGCGCCCACACCAGCCCGGAGCTCCGGCGCTGCTCCTGCTGCCGGATCCGATGCACGCCGTCCCGCCTCTTGGGGTGCCCGTGGCCGTAGTGCTGCGCCGGCGCCTCGACGCCGCCGGCGGTCGGAGCGGCGGCGGCGGCAGCGGCATAATGGATACCGCGGGCTGGCTCTGTGGTGCTGGACATTGCTGCTCACTCCGGCGCCGCTGTGCCGTGCCGGCGGGGCCGGGATGGAAGAGATTAATACTGGAGGAGTGGCATGGGGGCAAACCGGCAAAGCAGAGGGAAGTATGGTTAAGGTTGGGGAAGGGAAGGGTTTGGTATCTCCGCTTCATTCCTTGCTCTCTTCCCCAGCTTCCTTTTCCGGAGCTGATCTGCAAGCGCAAGGTGCCGCCTTGCTCGCCTCGCTTGCTTGCTTTAGACCTTCAGTCTTGCGCTACTTAGTTTTAATTTTAAATCATCACAGACACATCAGATCTGGGCCCCTGCTGGCTTTCGGCATGTCCGGGCCGGGTTGCAGGAAGAACGACACATCATCAGTGAACAGTGATGATCACCCATGGCCAGCCATGGGCTTTCTCAGTTTCTCGCATCTGGGCCCAGCAGCTGGTCACTGACAGTCTGACATTAGCAGTAGCAGTTAACCCCAAGTGAAGTGATGATTAACGGGTTTCAAACTTTCAATTACGTACAAACCCCACCATCAGGAATCAGGAAAACTCCCCTGTTCTGTTGGTATTAAAGTGATTGACTATAAGAGAAAAATACTATAGATTGTACCTGATAAGCCGGCTGATAAGTTTAAACGAACATGCCCATCCGGCACACATACCCAGATGGAAGAATACTTGAGTAATGTTTAATGAAATTAACTCCATGAAAAAATTATGTTTTCAGCTCGGAACTAAAGGATGTATGGTTCTTTCCAGTGTGGTAGAGAAGATGCCGTCAGAGTGAAAGGGAGTGGCCATCGGAGTAGGGCTTCGAATCTGGGGAGGATGAAGGACGTTTGAGCCTTGAGCCTTGAGGTAGAAGATGCCGACGAAAAGGTGAACACCAAAGAAGAAGCGACTGACGCCATGAATGGGCTCTTTGTGGGCCAGACTCTCATAACAGGCCCAGGGAGATTCACAACTTTGAAATCAGCAGCCTGTAGTTTGCTGCATTTTGTAAGACTAATTTTTTCTCCTTCTCTTTTGAGATTATATTATATTAACAAATATATCCATGCGTTGCAACGATACTTATATCATGTGTCATACATTCTAATATGTTTTTGGAACTCATTCTAATACGTTTTGGAAATAGACTCGGTAACGTGGTTAGAGGTGTGCTATTCAAACTCGTATAAGCATGAGTTGTGACTTTGGATTACGAACAGGACATAAGCCAATCAGAACCATAATCTCGAATTCATCACGGTCGTAAGTTCAGGTCACAGGACACACGAATTATTACTCTTAGTAAAACTGGGTATGACTCTTATGCTCTGGAGAGTGGAGGGACACACAGATGATGAGAAGAGGGTGTGATGGACGGAAAAATAGAAGAGAAATTTTGAAATCACATACACTGTGAGGAATCTTTTCGCTATATCTTCTTCGTTCTAGTTCCTATCTAGTTCATTCTTACTCTATGATCAGGTGAAAAACGTGGGACGGCTGGTCGAGGACACGCGCTGCGGAGGCGTCCAACGGTGGCTTGGTCGCAGGTGTGTCGGGGACACGCGCTGCGAAGGCCGGAGGCGCTGAAGAACCGCCAGGTGGTCAGGTCAGCGTCAAAGCAAACGGCGAACTTTCCATAAAAAAAAAGCAAACTGCGAACGGTCAGGCTCTTCGTCGTGCACCAACCACTACCATGCCAATACCATACTAGCCCGTGAGCTGCTGTCAGGGACTGCCCATGGTTGGGCTTTTATATGGGCCATGTGCATGGGCCTCGAGTAATTGCCTGTGGACCACTGGAAGTCAACTACAAGAGAGCGTAGGGCAGCAGCAGGCGAGGGTATCGAATATTTAGGCCCCGTTTGGGACGGCTTCCGCGGCTCCGGCTTTTCTGATGCAACACTGTAGCGCGAAGCCGATTTTCTCTCTCCTTCCCTCCCCTCTCACAGACATCGGCACTGTTCATCGAAGCTGGAGAAACTTGTTTTTCCTTGGCTTTCCCGCGTGCTACAGTGATACAGAAAAGTAGGAGAGAGAAAACTGGCTTTTTGCTACAGTTCATCGAAGCCGGAGAAGCCTGTTTCCCTGGCTTTTTCCGCGTGCTACAGTGAGACAGAAAAGTAGGAAAGAGAAAACCTGCTTTTGCTACAGTGTTGCTACAGTTCATCGAAGCCGGAGAAGTCTGTTTTCCTGGCTTTTCCCCGTGTGCTACAGTGAGACAGAAAAGTAAGAGAAAAGAAAACCGGCTTTTTGCTACAGTCGGAGCCGTCGGAAGCCCCTTAGAATACAACTGTACTGTTCATCTTCCTCCTCTGGTGTCTCTCTAGGTCTAGAGTACTCTTCCTCCAGTCCAATCCTCCATCCCCGATTGCTTGCTGAACTCTGACCTCCCTTCCTCTTGAGGTCCTGTACCCTATTGCTCTCAATCGATTTACCCGTGAACCAATATAGTGTGGTTGCTAACAGCTGCGCACCCATGTGGTTGTGGACTGCAATTGCAAGCGGGGCGCGCGTCCGCGAGCGAGCCGCAGACCGCGGTGGTCTCCCGCCGGAGCAGTCCCGGCCGCCGCGCGCCGTGGGCTAGCTAGCTCTCGTGCGCCGGCCGTCGCCGTCTGTGGTGCCGGATCAGGCACCTACCACTATTGGCGCTAGTCCCCCCGGCCGTCCTCCAATCTCTACCTCGGACGGGAGATTGCTTGTGACGACGATCGAACTGACGGCTGGAGGAGGACTGGAGTCGAGGCCGTCGAGGGGCACCAGGCACTACAGGACAGTCTGTCTCAGTCCATAGCCGCCGTTGGATTTGACATTTGACCACGATGAGTTGAGCTAGCAAGCTCTAGCTTTCTTCGTTCCTTGCGTTGGTGCCTCTCCCTCTCCGACGACGACCCCCACCCGGAACGGTGCAAAGCTGAGTGCCGGCGACATTGAAAGGACGGCGACGGCCAATTGTTGTCAGCTGTCCTGCACTCGCTTCTGACGGTCAGGTCAACACGCCTGCCTATACATTCCCAGGAACATTGAAAGGCGATGCATGCATGGTTAATTGGTTATTACAGTTTGCATATGAATATATGATTGTCAATAGGACCGCCAGACACGCGTCTCCGGCCGGCCGAGTCGTCGTGCTTGCGCTCATCGTCAGCTCGTGCGGTCCAGTCCCATCTACGTCGAGCCGGACGAGACCCACTTGTCCATCGAGCGGAGCGGAAAACGTGTGAAGCAAGGACTGGCTACGGCCGTTTTGCAGGTTCCTCTCTGGCTCTATAGCCCCAGCGCATGCAGAAAAGTCCTACAAAATAGTTTAGTAGTAGGAGGCGTTTAGAGTAGTTTTTCCAGTGAAAGCAGAAAGAATCCTTAAAAAGAGCCCTATCAAACGAGACCTACATATACATATACACGGCCAATCGATCGAACTTGTTTTTCATGCAGGCTCGTCATCACTGTCGCCTTTATATATAATTTGTGGCCTGGCCCTGTTCGCTGGTCTAAAACTTGGCTGAAAAATACTGTTCCGGCTGGTTTGTTGTGAGAGAAAAATACTGTTTGGCTGGTTTGGTGAACAGTAACTTGAAAGGGGATCAGCCGGCTGGCTGAAATAACAAGACCAACGAACAGCCCCATAATTTGTAATGATGCAATGAACGTCGATCTGGTGATGTGTACGATTGGGGCCATGTTTTTCGAAAAAAAAATCAGTGCCACGACACTCATGAAGCAACCATGGGCATCCACCCTGGATTCGTGACACATGTCCATACGAACACATTCAACATATGAGAGAGTTGTAGTTTTTCTTTCCAATTATTCCTCCTAATTTAAGCAAGAGTCTCATACGTTCAATGCATGCACATAGGCACGCGTCGTGAATCCGGGGCGCCCATGGTTGTCCCATGAGGACAGTTCCCGCCGATTTTTTTTTTCTATTTTTCATGGTGCATAGCACGCATTCGTTAAGGCAAACATGTGCACACTTTTTCACCTGTCTAATCTCTATATTTTTCTATCCACGAGCGCCATACGATGTAAGACTATGGAACCGGTGGTAGAGCTAGAGCAAAATAAGGAACATATACTCGTCTTATGGGATATTGATATTATGTTTTTGTTAGTCCTGGCAAAAAAAAACAAAAAGAAAATTATAAAATTTGCTTGGAATTTCGGGCGTAACAAAGCCTTTTACAACATATTATTTTTTTAAAAGCGCGAAGAAGCTAGGGGGGAACTTGCATGTAATACAGTTTTCCATTGAAGTTAGAATGATCGTCGCGTATGAACCAGACTAGGCAACAAACTTGAAATAAGCTCAGCTATCAATCAACGGCCTTCCTTGCGTAGTGATACACGCAACTAATTTAGAGCATGTGTGCACCGTGTACGTCTAACACAGCCCCGTATAGTCTGAGTGGGAGGTAGTCGGACATTCAAAGCTAGCTCGAAACTCGACGAGGACCGACGGAGGCAACCCTTTGCTGAAGAGTATTCAGGAACTATGACGTTGTTGGAAAATGAACTCGTCAACGTGGCCAAGGGTGACGTGTTCCCAAACAAAGTGGAGGTCCATTTTCACATGTTTGGTGGGTTGGTGCTACACTGGATTACCAGTGAGGTAAATGATGGCACTAACATTATCATAATAAACAATGGTAGCTCGATGAAATGGGGTGTGTAGCTCCATATAGCAACTGGCACAACCAGATAGCACCAGAGACATGTGCAGTGATACTCAATACGGGTTTAATTGGTAGCTTGTATTGTGATAGCCTACATAAGGGTCTAGTGTTTGATATCCAATCTAGCATAGCCTTATGCTTTTGAGCAGTATTTGGTTGTCCTGCATTTTGACTTTGCACAACTTAAAACTCTGTTTTGTTGCCTACACTAGATGATGAAATGCGTACGCTACTACACAAATGAATTTGCAAAGCGGTGCCCAAACATTAACCGAGACGGTCACAAAATTCAACCGTCTCCAAAAATGCCGGCCGATTAACAGAGGCAGTCGTTTTCATTTACGGAAATTGCCCGCCTCGTAAAATCGATTTACAGAGACGGTCAAAAAATAATCGCCTCCATAAATGGATTTACGGAGGTGGTCATCTTAAGACAACCACCTCAAAAAATGTCTATTTTCAGAGGCGGACAGCTATAAAGCCCGCCTCTGTTAATAGCCGAGGCCCAGCGCGCGGCCCATTTCCTCTCTATCAGGCCTATATATATACCTAGCATTAGGGTTTCAGGGTCACTCATCCCCTCCCAACTCACTCAACCGGCGCCTCTCTCCTCACCTCCCTCTCCTCCAAGCACGCGATTCCCACTCCAGGCGCGCTCCCTCCCCTCTAGGCCCGTGGCTCCCTCTCCTCGCTCTCCTCCAGGCGCACGACACGGCTCCCTCTCCTCCGTCCGTAGGAGGGGCCTCGCACTAGGGGCGCCTCGCGGTGGTGGGCCACGCGCCCCTGGCCGACAGCGGCATGTGCGGTGGGAGCAAGGGGGTGGAGGCCCAGCGATGGAGTCCCAATGGTGGCAGCGACAGTGGGGAGGTTGAGGTCGACCGGATCCAGGCGAAGGTTGGCCGGATATTCAACAAGAAGGCAGCTTAATGCGACCGCCTCCATTAATCAATTAACAGAGACGGGCATTGCAACCGCCTTGCCTCCATTAAGTTTTCTGTACTAGTGGTAATTGCTCTTTTTTGTTTGGTTGCATAACATGTATATGGTCACCAATTCTTAGAGATTGGTAACATTACCCATTCTCCATTCTTGACCATACCACCTCTACCTCTGTGCCCGCTTTCCCTCTCACGGTCTCGCACACTGCCATCTCTGCCTCACTCTTGTGTGGTCTCACTCTATCTCTCTTGTCAGTCTCTATTGCTATGTAATTAAACCTTAGAGGGGATCTCCCTGAGAAGCAACTCCTTGAGGAGGAGATCGCCTAAGCTATAGCGAGGGCGTCCCCTACATACACTCTGACGTCTACGGCAAGCTCACAAGTACATTGTCATCCCATGCGCTAGGGCAAGAGAAAGAGATACAACCTTGCTTTCGACGACGCCATTGCCAAGATCCCCAAGGCAACTAACACTAGTAGAGAACAGACCTTTGATCCAAGGGCCAAACCAGGCTCTAGTCCCGGGAAATATTGCGCCCGGGACTAAAGGTCCCTGCCCAACGGCTCCTGCGCCAGGCCGTTGTGGCAGGGGACCTTTAGTCCCGGTTGAAGCCACCAACCGGGACTAAAGGTCGGCCTTTACTCCCGGTTGGTGGCTCCAACCGAGAGTAAAGCTCTTGTCCCGGCTAGTGGCGTGGCCCGGGACTGGAAAGTGACCTTTAGTCCCGGTTGGATCCATCAACCGGGACTAAAGGTCCCCCCTATAAATCCTGCTGGCCGTCTTCTTCCTCCCCGAGCCCGCCCGAGAGCTTCAGTTCAAATTTAAGCAGTGTTCTTGCTCTTTCTCCATCCATTCTTCGATTCCTCCATCGATTTCTTCGATTTCTCCGTCGATTCTTCGGTTCTAAAGGTTACCAACTTCATACTCTCATGTTTCACCATTGTCTTATCTCATTTTGTTCACTATATATATGGTTCTTTATTGTGATTTTTTTCATTTGTAAGCAATTTGAGCTCAAAATCACTTCAAGCTTGCATATTTACATGAAGGAAGGTTAAAGTAGCTATTAAAAACTAGTATTCACTGTTCATTTGTAGCATGCATAGCACACTTCATTGTTTAGATATATAGAGAATTTTAGAGTTTTGTTAATTTTATTTGTTTATAAAATGAGAAATTTATAGTGTATTAAAAAATGAGTATAGAGAGTAGATGGCAACTGCTTCCGAGTCCTCGGCCTCTCATGGGTTTCCAAAGCGACTTAGGCCGAGCCTCCCACTCATTGCATGCGGCAAGTGTTGTGATGAGACGAAGATTGTGATGGAGTACCGAGTGAAGAAGGAGGGTCCCAACAAGGGTCGTATTTTCTACAAGTGTCCGGATCGCAATGTGAGTTATTTTATCGTATTTAATGACTATGGTTAGTTTATACCTATTTTCATGATGGTTGTGATTAAAGTTCTAATTTTCTGTTTTAATTTCTGTGGGATGGCACTGGATGTTCAGGCTTCTACTAGGAGGAAGAGTATGTTGAACTCGTGCAAAAATATCTTGCACAACAGGCAGATATGGAAGCTAATAAGGCAGTGATCGAGCCAAAGAAGCCCAAAGATGTTGAACAAACGAGGGATCTGTCTGTTTTAGTTGGAATTGGTCGCGAAATCCTTGTGTGCTGAAGTGCATTTTAGCTTTAGTGTTTTTAGTGGTAGTTGGGATTGTCTACATTGTAGCGAGGCTTTCTTAAATTTATAGCTTTTGTGGTGGTATGCATGTTGTATAATTAACTAATTATGTTTTAGGTTTTAATACGGTATTTATGTCATGTAATGCAGATAAGTCGGCATTGGATGTACAATGCTGATCGTCGCTCCCAAGAGTTCATGGACGGCGTGCATTCTTTGTTACGTGCGGCCGAGGCAAACAAACGCGATGGTTTCATGTGCTGCCCATGTGCCATATGTAAAAATACGATGGAATATGCTAACTCAAAGACTCTTCATTCACACTTGTTCAAGTCGGATTTCATGCCAAACTATATTTGTTGGACGAAGCACGGAGAAACCGGAGTTGTAATGGAAGAAGGTGAAGAAGAACAATGGGGCGATGATGACATTTTTGCTGAATATGGTGCCTTCAATGATACTGCAATGGGGAAGCTGAAGAAGAGGTGGGGGCAAAGGAGAAGCCCGCTGAAGAAGAGGTGGGGGCAGAGGAGAAGCCCGCTGAAGAAGAGGTAGGGGCAGAGGAGGAGCCCACTGACGATCTTGGTCAGGCCATTCGTGACGCACAAAGAGAATGCGAAAGTGAAATGGAGAAGATCAAGTTCGACCGCATGCTAGAGGATCACAAGAAATTGCTATACCCAACTTGTGATGCGGGGCAGAAAAAGTTAGGTACCACATTGGAATTGCTGCAATGGAAGACAAAGAATGGTGCCGGTTATGCATGAAGCGTAAGTTTATTATGATGCTGGTGCGCATCTAAGGCCCAAAGCAACCTGGATGAGAGTATTGATGAGGAGCTGTATTTGTTGGCTAGGCAGCCATCGTGGCATGTCCTCACATACAAAAGATCAACGAGCCTGATGTTAGTTTTGTCTCTGATGTTGACAAGAATTTGCTCTGGAATGATATCCTTGCCCATTTCACGTTGCAAGCGGATGATTATGATGATATCAACGATGATGAATTGAAGGAGCTAGTTCGATCGTGGGCTATGAAGAAGATGGCCACACAATTCCAGACTTGGAAGAAACACCTATACAACACATACATCAAGAAGAATGAAACGCCGAATTTCAATACTGCTACGGGCCCGATCTCGAAACAGAGGCCCTATTGGAATGATTTCGTAGAGTACAAGACATCAGTAGAGGGTGAGGCATGAGTGAGAAGGAACCAAGAGAATGCCCAAAAAAGGTATACCACCATGACATGGGATCAGGTGGCTACGATACTGCCATTCCGAAGTGGCAAAAAATGGAAGCGGACATTATTACCAAGGGGATCGAACCAGAATCAGCCAAGTGGCCCCCACGCTCGAAGAATTGGTTTTTCGATCATGGGGGAACACTCGACCCACAGACCGGTCTGGCAGTGTATGGGCAAAAACTCAAAATAGCAGCACGCCGATTGGCTTTTGCTATAGAAGCTAAAGAGATTGGTGTGTTCAAGCCCAATAGAGAGAAGGATGAGCTGACGTATGCCATCGGGACTGCTGAACACACTGGTCGAACCAGAGGCTTAGGACGCAACACTCCATGGGTTCATGGTTTCCCTAATGACAGGGAAAGCTACCGAAGCCGCCAGAGAAGCAAGGAGGAGCAAGCAGCGTGGGTGACAATGTTGGAGGAAATGGTGCTTGAAGCAAAGGAGCGAGAAAAAGCAATGGAAGCAAGAATGCAGGAAGAAATTAGAAAGCAAGTGCAGATAGCAATGAGTGCCCAAAGGTAGGCATCAGAGCCAGAAATGAATGTTAATATTACCCCCCCTGGTCAGTTGAAAAGCAGCTGCGCTTCCACTGAGCTGCCAAAGCAAGATGACGCAGCGCTGCACTTCCCCGTGGATGATGTCGCTACTCCAATGACATCAATTGAGCTACATGTTCCAAGGGGAATGACACAATCAAGGTCGATGTCGGTGTTTTTACTCATTCAGACCCTACCAAGACACCAAGAATTCATGGGGCACCAATACAACATGGATATGCTAGGGTCGTAGTGGATAAAGTGAGCAAAGATTATGAGGATCTAGCTCTTGACATTCCTGGAGGTGATGGAGAGAAGACTCTAGGAGAAGCAGAGAAGGCATATATACTATGGCGCAAGCGCTACATCATTATCCCTAGGGCGTCTGCTCCACCGCCAGCAGACATTAGGTGCGGACAAAAGTTAACAAAACAATTTTTTGATAATTTTCTATGGGCATGACTAATAATAAGCATTTACTTATATCTCATTATTTTTTGTACTCATAAAGCAGGGCCTCCGCCAACCAAAGTCCAGTTGTTGCTTCTCCCGACCATCATAGTGCTCAGGGCAATGATGACGCCTTCGAAGGCACTGCTACATCCCCACCATCTCCAACTCCTCCGCCGCCTCCAAGGAAGTCCACAACTCCTCCGCCGAGGTCTCCAACGCCTCCACCGCCTCCAAAGTCTGCACTGCCTCCAAGGCGGTCTCCAATGCCTCCCACGCCTCCAAGGAAGCCAGCCTCTAAGAGGTCCGCCCCGCAAACAAAGCCGTTGCAGTACAAAAAGAAGCAGAAAGCAAATACTCATCCAGTTATTCCCCAAAAACTATCTTATGAGAAAAGTGAACAGGAATTAAAGGATGCAGTACAAAAAGAAGTGACAGATTTCTTTGAAGGTGCAAAACAGGCACGACGAGCGAGGGAGAACCTGGAGCCATCATACTTCTTCCTACCTCCAGATCAGCTAAGAAAGAAATTGGAACAAAAAAACGGGATTCTCTTAAGAGCGCCGTGAAACAACCAATATCGGACTATGACCGCTCTCTCACCAAGTCATATGAGGCGGCGCAAAAAAAGAAGAGAGTAGGAAAAGGTGTTGCACAATTCGAACAACAATCGCAACAATCAATCCCCCCTTGTCGTTCCTAACGAATATGGTTCAAACTTAAACTTAGTGGATGAGGTAGGCGGCTATGAGTCGTTTCTTCGGTTTTATGAGGACACTGGTTTGAACCTTGCCGAAGTGCTCGCTGAAGGACCATCTGCTCCGAAAGTGGATCCTTACAAGAAATTTGTACCAGGCCAGAGTCTATACAACCCAGAGAAATTAGGTGAACTAGGTACGCAAATGTATCTGCTAAACGGGTGGTACATGTCGGCGTCTGATGCGGGACAAATCTATCTTTCTGTCAGAATTAGAAACCACCATTACTTCTGTGGCAATGACATTATCTATGTCGAGCTTCCAGAATTACACCAACTGTGCCACCTGGACTCTCTCGACAAAAGTCTCATTAGCTGCTATTGTCTGTAAGTGTGATTATTTTCTACTATATTCATAATTTCTTTATTATATATTCACAATTTTCATGTATGCATATATGAGATGATAGAACTTAGAAAGAGAAAGGATAATGATGTTGGGTTCGTTGATCCGTATGTCGTATACAAACACCCTAACCCCCCGAAGGATTATAAGCCTCAACCTGAGAGAAATCTCATGAATTTCTTAGTGAACCAACGCGACAAGAAGGAGATACTCTTCCCCTACAACTTCAAGTGAGTGTTATTATAAGTAATTAATGTCGATCATATATATGGGACATCAATATTTCTTTACTAGCTAGTTGCCTCTCTCTCTCTCACACACACACACACATATATATATATGCAGCAATCACTGGATATTGATGGTCATCGATATGGTCAATAGTAGATTGAAAATCTTAGACTCGTTGAGAAAACCGCAAACGGAGTATCAAGACATGATAGATATTATACAAGGGTAATTAATTTAGTTTCTCTATAACAACATATATATATAATGGCGCCGATCTCTCAACAATTATTAAAGGTTAAATTATTTTTTTATTTTATTGGGAGCAGGGTTTGGAAAAGGTTCATTAAGGAACAAAAAATGAAACATTGCAAAGCACCACTGGGTGTAATCGCACACAAAGTAAGTACTATAACTACACATTTATATTCAATTAACACCATATGATGATTTCAATTCACCCTAATTGATTTTTTTGTCGTAAAAGTGGGTTCTAAGGCAGGAGTAGGGTAACAACTACTGCGGATAATATGTTTGCGAGTTCATCATGGCGTACTCAAAGAGAACTCCTGAAGAGCAACTCAAAGTACGTATATAAATACTTTTTCCTTTATATTATTTTGATCGTATATTTACAATTTCTTTATTGCTCTCATTTGTATAAGTAATTACATGAGCAATACACATACATATATATATATATATATTAATACTTTTTGCTTTAACTTTTATTGAAGACTGAATGGTTGAGGGAAAGAGTCATACGACTTGACCGACTTAAAGCAATTCGAGAGACTATAGCAAGATTTCTAAATGACCAGGTCATCAACCCCAACGGCGAGTTCTACAATGACCCGAACGAAACGTGGATGCCAAATCTGGAGGAGTGAATTGCTAAGGACGTAAACAATTTATATATCAAACCTTTGTAATATATATATATATATATGCACATATTATATGTACATAAAATAACGTGTGTATATATATGATCATCATATATATATATGCATGTACGCGTATATTCGTTTGTTATTTATATACAAAGTTCGAACGAAAACTTACGCGTGCGAAGTACACATATATATTACTATTAGCAGCGTATTCGAAAATGTATTTTAATATCAAAACTAATCATTAAATGTAAAAAAACCAAAAATAGAAACCAGAAAAAGAAAAAAAAAGAGAGGGACACCAACCGAGACTAAAGGTCATGCCCCGTGACGGACCTTTAGTCCCGAGCGTCAAGCCGGGACTAAAGGATGGTACCTTTAGTCCCGGATTGGTGCTCCCGGTTGGAAAACCTGGACTAAAGAGGTTTTCCAACCGGGAGCAAAAAGCCTTGCTGCACCAGTGATAAGTTCCTCAAGGTGAAGGACAGGTACGACCCGGTTGGAATCTTCTCCATGCGCCGTGCATAGAGAAGATGGCGCATCTCAAACATCATCTTCTCTAATGTTAGAGGCCCTAGATGATGTCTCCGTGTTTGCTGTGACAACTGTCACTGCAAGGGCTACTCCTCGGCTAGCCCGCAGCAGCGTGACGGCATGCTCCTCGGCGGTCCATGCAATGGCAGCAGCGCGTGCTTCTCGGCACCCCAAGCGCTGTGGTCATCTCATTGATAACCTATGTGGCATGGTTTGCTCAACGGTAGCCCGTGTGGCACTGCGTGCTCCTCCTAGGCGGCAACGAGCTCCTCGGTAGCCCTTGCAGCGGCGACGTGCTCCTTGCACTACTGGATTCAGGTTCTTTGCCGAGTGCCTAAGGCACTCGGCAAAGGCTAAATTGTACTCGGCAAAGCCTTTGCCGAGTGTGGTACTCGACAAAGAACACACGACAAATATTTGATCGGTAAAGTCCTCTTTGCCGAGTGTCTTTTATCGGGCACTCGGCAAAGGCTTTGTCGAGTGCCCCAGTGACACTCGGCAAAGAAAAGCGACCGTCACGGCGCCGGTCCCGTTGATGGTCACTTTGCCGAGTGCCAACCCTGCAGGCACTCGGAAAATATTTTTTATTTTTTTAAAGATTTTTGCCGCCGAGTGCCAACCTGCGCAGCACTCGGCAAATATTTTTTTTTTTTAAAAAATTCTTTTGCCGAGTGCCAACCCTCGTGCACTCGGCAAAGATTTTTTATTTTTTTTTTTTTGCCGAGTGCCCTTTCGTGCACTCTCGGCAAAGTTTTTTTTTTTTTTTTTAAAATTCTTTGCCGAAAGTGCCAACCCTTCAGCAAATCGGCAAGAGAGTTTTAATTTTTTTACAAAATTTCTTTGCCGAGTGCCAAACCTCTCGTGCACTTTCGGCAAAGATTTTTTTTTTTTTAATTTCTTTGCCGAAAGGGCCTCTCGCCTAAGACTCTCGGCAAAATTTGAATTTTTTAATTTATTTGTCGAGTGTGCTCTACCAAGACTCTAAGCAAAGTTTGAATTTTTTTTAAAAAATTTTTGCCGAAAGTGCCATGGTCACAAAGACTTGGCAAAGATTTTTTTATTTTTTTAATTTTTTGCCGAGTGCCCTCTGTCCTGCACTCGGCAAAGTTTGAATTTTTTTAAAAAAAAATCTTTGCCGAGTGCCATGGTCACAGCACTCGGCAAAGCTAAATTTTCAGCTTTGCCGAGTGCTGTGACCATAGCACTTGGCAAAGGGGTCATTTGCCGAGTGCAACGCTCGACAAAGTGACCCAAAACGATAATTTTTAATTTTTTTTACATTCCATCATGACAAATAAATTCATACAAACATATATCACATATATATCTCATCCATCACATATATATCTCATTCATCCACACATCCATCCGCACATATCACATCCATCCAATACCAGTTTGCAGGATACAACAAGAATTTCCTGAATGAGAGACAAAAAAATTGCCAAAGATGATCTTCTAAACATGAAAGTTCAGGTATACACACACACGCTCAACACAGTTGTACACACACCTAGCTTTCTCTTCAGCTCTGACAACAGCTGCTTCTAGAATTACAGCATTTCCTCTAGCTTTTCCTAGTTTTGAGCACCACACCTGAGCTTGTTGAAGAGCAGAATCTCTCTCTGTTAGCAAACGATCTCTCTCTTCAACAAGAAGCTTTGCTTTCTCCTACGATTCCCTTAACTGAAACAAAAATACAGACAAGTTCAAATATTTTCATTGACATGAAACATTCTCATGGTGGTCTGAATCTAGTCTATAACACTTTAACTAATAAGCATTAGAAGATATGTGTACTGTATGCGATTGTTACCCTAAGCAAAACGTTCAAGTTCTGACGTAAAAAATCTTCTCTCTTCATCAATTGAACGTGCTGCAGAAGCAGCAGTTTCAGCTGCTTCTGCAGTCTCCTGTAACTTTTCTTCAATTTCATTGATGGTAGAATCACGTGCACGAATATCCTGCAACAATTGGTGGAGTTCGTCGTCTTTAACTCGAAGGGTCTCCTGTTGGTCGCAGATGCATTGCCATTGCCAGAAAAATAGAAACAAGAAAATAATTTCAGTATCCAATCATCAAATTATAGCATATTATAGTTTTAGAAGTATCGCTTTGAAAGACAGACTACAATAAAGTTATCCATCATATGAGCTTTAAATGTTTTATTATAGATGATAAGTTCATTATCAACTTTTGCATCACAGGATTACAAATCAGTTTTCAGTCAGTCAGTGAATTTTTTATGAAGTATTGTTGTCATATAATCCAGCTATAGCAACAGGGTGCTGAATGGGAATATATATCTCCTGTTGGTTGCAGCAAATTTAGTATGCCAGGAAATTGGCTGGTAACTGACAAAATTCCTGTTGATTTAGCAATATTTTTGTTGATTTGGCAAAAAAAAAAAGTTATCATCTATACAAAGTAGTATAGCTTCTCACAGTGCATAAATGGTTTCAGCAACTATAGTCTATAGGACACACCATTTGCTGGTTTTTGGAGCACAGTCTTATGTACATTACATCAGCAATTCTAGCATCCACTGCTCAATTACTGAATAGTAATTCAGGTACTCTTATGTACAAGTAGTATATGGAAGAGCATACCATCATTATTGTGAGATCATCTAATTGGCCTTTGGTAAGTTTATTTGTAGTTGAGCCCAAAGTTGCCCGCAGGGAAATCTTCATTGCAGCCTCTACCTCCTTTGTTGCTTCAATTGCAGTGGCATTGGCTACAGCCACAACAGTTGCAACTGTTCCCAATTTTGCAGGACCATTCTCACCCAATGAATTCACGGCCTCCTTATGAGCCTGTAGTACCAACTGAGTCGCACTGCATATGAAGCAAGAAAATATTATTAGGCTTCAAGGTCTGCAGATATAACAGCAGTACACAAAATGGGAAATGATAGATCTGTGCACATCGAACATATCATACATCAACCAAACGAAATTGAAGGAAGGGATATTATATATACTGAGGCAACCAAGTAACATTATCAATGAGGGAACCAAATGAAACCCTTTGCTTTGCAAGATGCTACAAGCAACTGTTTCTTTGTTTCACTTTGGAACAAGAGCGCCAGTAGCACTAACTATTTACAGGAAGCTTTTCTAATCATTGGGGAAGTGGTGAGCAGTGATCCAGGTCAGCTAATGAGAATACCATAGTAGAGCACCAAATAGAGCAAAATTTTCAACGTTTCTGATTCTGGTTAGAAATTACACAATAAAATAACAAGGAGTTTCACATCTGCTAATTCTAGTGTTTACCCATGAAAGTCTACTCCCTCCATCCTAGAATACAATGGATCAAAGCATTCAAATGTTTTCATTAATGAGTAAATTGCATGAATTTCCATTTAAATAAACCTACCCGTAAAAAATTGCGTGATTTGCCATTATGTGTGCGGTAGTTGAGCAAGGCCTTCTCTAAATTCACCAACCACAGCCACCATATATGCATCAACTAAATAGCAGAGTTTAAGTCAAGGATGCATGGGTCTTTTGAAATTTCTCTTAATCTGTCTTAAATATCTAGGATCCAGGACAAAGGGAGTAGTCCACTAATATGGTTTTCTATTTTTTTTCCGCTTTTCAGTTCTGCCAATACTGACACTTACGGGAACAAATCAAACAGCAACCCACTATAGACCCAGTTGTACAAGTGCAAATAGCAGATTCAACATATATTCAATTAATGTTCATTTAATCTTAGTCAGTCCAGTGGCAGGGAAGAGATAATCCAACAGTAATGCAAAACTCATGGTTCAGGATAAAACCGGTTTCAGGGAATACAAAAGTTAAAAAGATAAATATAATCAAGAACCGTAGATTATCAAAGCTTACTGTAAAGTGGATACCCATGCTCTTGCAGCGCTGGGAGTTTCTGCTCAAAGAAAGTATTCCTTTTTCTGTGGAGTTCCAATATCTAGAACACTAGTCAAAGAACGCAGCTTAATCAAATCTAGACAAAAGGAGAAGAGAGGAAACATTATAACACAAAGATACCCCATAAGGATACAGAAACAGCATCCATCGTATTTTGCCAGTCCACTGCACCAAGTGTTTGCACAGGTCATTACAAAGTTTCCACAGCGATATCCAAAAGTCATGACGGACTAGAATAGAATTAGGTCCATACTGGAAGTTCATAGGCGATAGTGTCACTGTGCTTGTCGAATCAAACACGATTACTCCCCTAACATCTTTGTCACTCCTATGGACCCTACATCATCCAAAAAATTTGGTGTCATTCATTTGGCGTTTCAGGTACCGCCTCTTTGGCAAAAAGGAAAACAACTCTGCAGTTACAGTATTTGTATTCTATTTTTCCAGTTGTAGGATCAAGTATGACCCAGCGCTCATTCCACTTTCTTAGCTGATATATATGAGTAAAAAGAAGAAACATCATAAGTGGAAGCGACAACGTGGAATCCAAACAAAAATAGCAATGCTATGATAATGAGAACACCTCAGAAGTCGCACATAGACTAGATGGTTTATACACGGCTACACTAGCAAGGAACTGAATTTGCAAATAAGAGGAAATGACAGTTGACAGGTAAACAACAAAAAATGTTAACTAGAGGCTCGCAACGGTATCCAAGCGTCAGCAATAACAGCACAGGTTGGCTTTCTAGCTGTTTCCTGCAGTAATTTCTATTGACATCGAGACAGGGAACCTGTACCAAACTGGAAATCCAGAAAGAAAGGGAAATGAAGGGAGTGGATTTACCGTGTCGGATCGCTTCAAGAGAGGGCCCTGGAGGAGGTGGCGGGTGGAGGTGGAGGAGAGCTGGCGCCGCACCCGGTCCAAGCTGCTCTGCATCTCGCCCACCACCTGCGGTCAGCTCGACGCAAGAGCGAGGAGCAAGAGAAATTCCCAGCAGCTCCCGGTGAGATCCCAGCTCAAATCATACGGAAACGCAAAGGAACCCGCCAGCGTCGGCCGATACCTGGCCCGATCCGGGGACAAGAGAGGAGTTGCCGGACTCACCGTGCTGCTGCTCCCGTTCGAGGCCATGGCTAGCTGCCGGTGCCGGCAGGACAAGAGGAAGAAGAGGAAGGAACCCCCTCCTCCTCCTCGCTTCCTCCTCGCCTCCTCCCCCTCCTCCTCCTCCTCCTCCCCTCCTCCATCCGCCGGCGTTGGCGGGCCGGCGTGGGCGAGCTGGCCACGCGCGGAGGGGCTGCGGCTGCGGCGGGCGGCGCGCGGCGCGGGCGCGGGGCTGCGGCTGCGGCGGGCGTGGGGAGTGGCTGCGGCTGCGGCGCGCCGGCGGGTGAGCGGGCGGGGCACGGCGGCGTGCGTGTGTGCATGTGTGGGAGGGAGGGTTCGGTGGCCGGTTGTCTAATGCGGATGGGCCCGATCTGACACTCGGCAAAGAGGCCGGTTTGCCGAGTGGCAGACCACAGACACTCGACAAAGGAAACACTTTGCCAAGTGCTTGACAGCTGGCACTCGGCAAAGAGCATGGCAAACTAATTTTTTTTTTTGGTATTTTGACCTCCAAATTTTTTATGTAGTTCTCTTATAGTACTTGGTACTTC
Source organism: Miscanthus lutarioriparius (assembly GCA_904845875.1). NCBI lineage: Eukaryota > Viridiplantae > Streptophyta > Magnoliopsida > Poales > Poaceae > Miscanthus > Miscanthus lutarioriparius. The sequence goes on along the minus strand of CAJGYO010000019.1, from coordinate 4,638,210 downwards.
ATGTTAAAATTTGGTACATTTCCTGAACTGTTGGCTATATTTAGTTACTTTATTTTGTTTACTTGAATTTTTTCGAAAAATATAAATTTGAACTGCACGTGCATCGAATAATGGAATTTAATGATTCAAAAAATAATATTCACGTTACTGAGTGTAGTGTGAGACCGTATCTAGGAACGGACCCAAAATTTCGAACATCTTGTTCACGAAACATGACCACGAACTTGCGGACGAAGTGTTTATAAATTCTATAAAAAACAAACGAAGTCTGAAAATCATAAAACTTGTTGAAATATCGTAATCTCATATGTGGAGGCTATGATAAAAATTTGAGAATTTTTGGTGCACGTTGTCACGTACGATGCTTCCAAACCAGGACATCTCTACATGTGATATCAGATATCACATGTAGAGATGTCCTGGTGTAAGCATCGTACGTGACAACGTGCACGAAATCTTCTGAAATTTTTATCATAGCCTCCACATATGATATCACGACATCTCAACAAGTTTCATGATTTTCGGACTTCGTTTGCTTTTTATAGAATTTAAAAACACTTCACAGGCAATTTCGCGGACATGTTTCGTGAACAAGATGTCCGAAATTTCGGGTCCGTTCCTGGATACGGCCTCTCACAACACTCACTAACATGACTATCAATTTTCGAATCATTAAACTCCATTATTCGTACTACATGCAGCTTCAAATTTCTAATTTCCGAAAAAATTCAAGTAAACGAAATAAAGTAACTAAATATATCAAAAAGCCAAAAAAAATCCCCAAATTGTAACTAGGAGTTCCTAGTGCTTTAAAAGGTCTGCACAAAAAAATTGGAGGCCAAAAACAAAAAAAACTTTACCGAGTGCCAGGAATAAGGCACTCGGCAAAGAGTGTTTTAAATTTTTTTAAAAAAAATTTCCTCTTTGCCGAGTGCATCCACAGGAGCACTCGGCAAAGAAATTATATAAAAAAAATTAAATCTTTGCCGAGTGCCGTGACAGGGGCACTCGGCAAAGTAATTTTTTTAAAAAAAATCTTTGCCGAGCGTCAGATCTAAGACGCTCGACAAAGAATTTAAAAAAATTAAATCTTTGCCGAGTGCCAGATCTGGGGGCACTCGGCAAAGAAATTTAAAAAAAAATCAAATCTTTGCCGAGTGCCTAATCAAAGAGCGCGCCGGAAAGAAGGCCGTGGACCGAACGCCGCTTTCGCGGGCAGCCTATGCCGAGTGTAGAGATTTTGCCGAGAGTCTGGCACTCGGCAAAGAAGTCCTTTGCCGAGTGTCTGTGTTTGCCAAGTGCCCGGCACTCGGCAAAGAACTCTTTGTCGAGTGCAATTCTTTGTCGAGTGCAGCACTCGGCAAAGAAGGTATTTGCCGAGTGCCCGATTTTTGACACTCGACAAAGAATTTTGCACTCGGCAAAGTCTCTGCTTCTAGTAGTGTTGGCAGTGGCAGTCTTCACGTCGTGCTTCACGGGGGCCGAGGCACTATGGAAGAGGGGAAGAGGGAGGTGTTGATACTATCCTTCATTGCAGGTATAGGTTGCTGCATTACGGGTGCATGCAATTGTATTGCGTATGTTGCATCTGACGATATGGTCAATTTGGGAGAATCCGTGGATGCAAGTTTCTAGTGCTTCTATTATTGTACTTGCCTATATAAGGAGATACCCGGGGAACCAAACAACTAGAACTTGTACTTCTGTGGCCTAGGGGAAGGAGTTGTACCTAGGCAACCGATGAGACCCTACATGTAGTTCTCATGTGTGAGCATGTGTTTGCACTGTATACGTCTAATGTTTTTGAGTATTTTAAACCTTTATAATATTATGATCATGCGTATCCGCACGTTAAGTGGGAGGTCATGAAACACCCACAAATAAAACAGTACACTTGTCACTTGTACATTACAGCTTGTGATATACAAAGGGAGCATACCTTATTGCCATATTCCCTACTAGAGCGCACATGCACTGCGTGGGCGTTGTCGATAGACTAGTATATGTGGTCAATTAATTGAGGGAAATATTCTGTCCACGTGTACAGTGCGTTACTACGATCTCGGCTATGCATGCTCAATTAATTGACGCCGGCCTGTTTAGCGCGTAGTCAGCCCTCTTCGTTAGAGAAGAGCGACGACAACTAATTCGAACCCTGGCCTCAGACATGCATGCATCGTACGTCACCGGCTAATAATTCGGCGTGCATCTCTTCAAAAAAAAAAATCGGCGTGCAAAACGAATGGCGCGTCGCAATGGCGGCAAATATAATGCACGAGCGATGGAACGTCAAGGAGAAGAGAAAAGTCCCCTCTTACGTCTTACGTACTTGATGGCCTGTGCTGACTTGGCTTGTGTCACTGTGAATGCTCGTGCCAAACCCACTCTCCACTCAGCTCACATCCATGCATTGGGCTTGGGGTCTTGGGCTCGATCTGTCAACGTTGGACTGACTTGCATTGGATGAGGATGATGACTTGACCATGCTCCATCTCTCTATCCATGCATATGCGTGCATGCATGCTGCCTGCCACGACCACGGTTGGCTGGCACTAACCAACCCCCTCCTTGTAATTAATATATACTACTATTATTGTCCTAATAAACTGGAAAAAGTAAACAAAAAAATAGATTTCGACCCTTGTTTCAATTACAATATATTATTATTTGCTAAAGAAGCAATATCACCTTGGACCCACTTTAAATACAAATATATTGATGCACGTTTTATACCCTAAGCTTGTACATAATTTGACTAGTTATTCAGTCTATTCATTTGTTGGTTTCAGCCAAGACTTATCAGTCAGCCAACAGTGTTTTTCTCTCACAATAAACCAGCACCAGGCGGACTTATAAGCTAAAAAAACAAACCAGTTAAGAGGTGGATTGACCATAGTTTCTACACCCTCTGCCTGACTTTCTACCTTCGTTCCAAACGCGTGGCGTTATCAGCTCCGGCGAATTAATGCCCTGCAGTTCTGGCCCTGTAACTGCAATACCGTCAATTTGATGGCATACAGCTATAGCTAGCTCTAGCGTTGGAATATACTCACTCGGCTCCAGAATATATCATTTTTTGTACTAAGTTAAAAGACCTAGTTTATATAAAAATATAAAAATAATTATAATACCAAATAAATACAGTATCAAAATATATTTCATGGAGGATATTTCATAATAAAAAACATGATCCAACTTAAGAGGAGCTAGGTGTTCTTTCATTAAAAAGAGAAAATAATAAGCACCCAGATTTAAGCCAAGAGAGGATTTAAACTTGGTTCCAACCAACCAATTCAGCTAGACTCTTATCTTGTCATGAAAAAGATAAGAACAGTTCGTATGTAGGTTAGGTCAGAAATATCTTGAACTAGTCCATTCTTTGTTTGATGCCATGCTCCGCCACTGCTTTCCAGGATTTAGTAATACTTGTTGTTGGTATTGGTATATATTTTTTGAGAAATGCTACAGGACACTCGGTTGTTTCGACCGGTTCCAGCACCCGATTTTTTCAGGCCGCGGCTCTTCGATCGACGCCGCTCTGCATTCACCCGTGACCGCGAGTGCTCCTCTGCCCGCCACGTTCTCCCCGCCGGTCCCCGCGCCGACGCACCCTCTCCTAGCCCCGGTGATCGCCCCCGCACCGCCGTCGTCATCCCCTCCGGCCCTGGCGCCCGTCCTTCTTCCCTCTGCCGCGTCCCCCCAGGTCGCCCCCGCGTCGTTGTCGTCATCCCCTTCGGCCCCAACGCCCAACCTTGTTCCCTCCGCTGCGGCTCCCTAGGTCGCCCCCGCGCCGCCGTCGTCGGCCCTCCGCTGCCACCACCGCGGCTCCCTCCGCCCCTGCTCGCCCGCTCTCTGTCCGTGCTCTGGTTGGATGGTTGTCTGTTGTGGAATATGTGAACAATTTATGAAGAATTTGATGACATTTGTGCACAATTTAGCATATATTGCTTTAATATCTGCATTACATAGAAATAATTTGTAAATATTTTTGAAAAAATTGTATATTTTTGTCTGAGATCTATAATAAGTTATGTTATCCCAAATTACGTCACTCTATTCAATAAATTACACTGAATAAATCAGTGTAAATATAGTAATAAGACAGTGTAAATATAGTTAAAAGATAGTGTAAAATGCATGGGAAAAACAGGTGCTAGGAGCTCACAAAACACACAGCAGATTTTTTTTTTTTGTAAATTTAATAAAATTGGAGAAATTTGATTCATGACAAGCATTCTTTATTTTACGTTTGGAGACAGTACACGAGGTGATATTGTGATGCTGACCGGGGGACTGTCCCATCTCCCATGCATTCTTTCTTTCCCGGCAGCCAACCCCACCTTCCTTTACTCCCAGTTGCTATAAAAAGGCCCACCAGCTCGCTCCACAGCATGCACCACAGCTAGCTATCACGAACAAGATTGTACTCCGTGCACACGTGACACGCCTCTGCTCTCGGCCTCTGCCTGACTGCCTGTGCCGGCCGTGCGCGTGCTCGCATTCGATCAGTCGCGCGCTCCGATAGATGGCGTCGTCACTGCCTCCGTTCACGGTGCGCCGCGGGGAGCCGGTGCTGGTGCCGCCGTCGGCGCCGACGCCGCGGGAGACGAAGCTGCTGTCGGACATCGACGACGCCGAGGGCATGCGGTTCTACAGCTCCGGCATCCACCTGTACTGCGCCAACCCGGCCAAGGCGGGGCAGGACCCGGCCAGGGTCGTCCGCGAGGCGCTGGCCAGGGCACTCGTCCCCTACTACCCGCTCGCCGGCCGCCTCCGCGAGGAGGCAGGGAGGAAGCTCGTCGTCGACTGCGCCGCGCAGGGCGTCATGTTCGCCGAGGCCGACGCTGACCTCACCGCCGATGACTTCGGGGACGTCAAGTGCCCGCCGTTCCCGTGCTTCGAGCAGTTCATACTCGAGAGCACCACCGTCGCCGGCGTCGAGCCCGTCGTCGACCGCCCGTTGCTCTACGTCCAGGTGACGAGGCTCAAGTGCGGAGGCTTCATCTTCGGGCAGCGGATCTGCCACTGCGTGGTGGACGCGCCGGGCGCCATGCAGTTTGAGAAGGCCATCTGCGAGTTCGCGCGCGGGGCCACCGAGGCGCTGCCGTCGGTGACGCCGTCCTGGGGCAGGGAGATGTTCATGGCGCGTCAGCCGCCGCGGCCGTCGTACCCGCACCTCGAGTACCGCGAGCCCGCGGGCGGGGCCGAGCCCGACAGGATGATGACGACTCCCCCGGGCGACATGGTGCGCGTGCCCTTCTTCTTCGGGCCCCGGGAGATCGCGGGGCTGCGCCAGCGCGCGCCGCCCGGCATGCGCTGCTCCCGCTTCGAGCTCGTCGCCGCGTGCATCTGGCGCAGCCGGACCGCCGCGCTGGAGTACGCGCCGGACGAGGAGGTGCGGCTGTCGTTTATCGTGAACGCGCGCGGGCGGCCTGAGATCCCGCTCCCCGAGGGATTCTACGGGAACGCCTTCGCCTACTCCGTCGCGGCCACCACCGCCGGGGAGCTCTGCGGTGGGGACCTCGGGTTCGCGCTGGACCTGGTGAGGAAGGCCAAGTCGGCGGTCACGTACGACTACCTGCTGTCGGTGGCGGACCTGATGGTGCTCACGGGGCGGCCGCTGTTCGCGCTGTCCAGGACGTACATCGTGTCGGACGTCAGCCACGCCGGGTTCAAGAGCGTCGACTTCGGCTGGGGCGAGGCCGTCTACGGCGGGCCGGCCAAGGGCGGCGAAGGGCCGCTCCCCGGCGTCACCAACTACTTCTCGCGGGCCAAGAACGGCAAGGGGGAGGAGTGCATTGTGGTGCCCGTCTGCCTGCCCAAGGACGCCATGGAGAAGTTTCTGCTCGAGGTGGAAGGCCTCACCGCGGAGCTCTAGGCTTTGTGCCTTCGTTTCGGTGTGTGTGCATGGCATTGGCATGATATATAAGCCTACGCACAACTAGTTGACGTTGATCGACACAAGCAGCGTGCATGCATTATTATTATGTATTCATAATATTCATAATCATCCTTTTATTCAATTCCATGTATTCAATTCCACGGACAATGGTTGTTTCTTAATTTTTCCTTTCACTTTAGAAGTGCTAATTTAGCTTAACAGCTGTTTTGACTGATATCAAGGAATTAAAACAAAGGCAAGGCCTCTGTCGAAAAAAAAAAGGGAAGAGAGTTTAGCTAAAGAATTGGAAGATCTAAAACTGAAGCTTAGCGAAATTGAGCGGCTTGGGCAAGGCCTGACAAAGAATCTTGAACTTGAAAGGGGTCCATGGGGTTGAAGGTGGCAAGCTTAAGGCAACAACATATGCATGAGTAAGCAATTTGGCTTTTGGTGCAACAAAGTAGGATTCCTTGTTGCCCCCATTATTTGGTGACACTTGTTGTGCCATGCCCACCTATTCTATGGTGCTCATATTAGATCTAAATTTCTAGTGGTTGATCCATATGGACAACCTCAGAGAATAATACAGTGTAAGAAAGAAATTAAATCGCACTATATATGTATATGTGCTACTCGTTGGTGGCAACCACGGATGAATGTAATCTTGCATTGCATTGGCCTGCTGCTAACACATAAAGTTGAGAACACAAGTAAATGTTTCAACTGGCTTTGTATCTTCTCTTAATAGACAATACATTTGCCTGCAAATTATTTTTCAGATTGAGGCGACATATGTGTGTGACACTGCTGTATGTTCATACGTGTTGTGCTGCTCCAGTAGATATGGAGATGGCATAACCTTTTCATTTTCTGACCTGGCAGGGTATTTGTTGTCCAATAATACAACAAATTAGAAGTTTCCATGCCCCTGAACTCTTGCTGTGAGCAACCTAGAAAGCAGTGACCCTCCTTTCACCTTACTGTCTTGCATTTCCCTTCTTGTTCCAAGGACTCCATATATGCATGCACATGCCTACGCAGGCAGCTCTCTCTCCCTCCCCTCCACCTGCACTTGCAGCGCGGGGATGACCGGCGGCGGCAACGGTGGCCGCGGCGCGTGCGCGGTGTGCAAGCACCAGAGGCGCAAGTGCGAGCCCAACTGCGAGCTGGCCACCTACTTCCCGGCGCACAGGATGAACGACTTCCGCGCTCTGCACCTCGTCTTCGGGGTGGCCAACCTCACCAAGCTCATCAAGGCCAACGCCAGCGACGCCGCCCGCCGCCGCGCCGCCGAGACGCTCACCTGGGAGGCCCGGTGGCGGGAGCGCGACCCCTCGGACGGATGCTACCGCGAGGTCTCCTGCCTGCGCCGCGACAACGCCGTGCTGCGAGCCGAGAACGCCGCGCTGCGAAGGCAGCTGGCCGAGCAGCAGCAGCTGCTGCTCTGTTGGTCGAGTGCCTGCAGCACTACTGGCGGCGCGCTCCTGCACAGCGCCAGCGCCATCAACGGCACGCCTCCGTGTGGGGGCAATGGGCTTTTGACGGCGGCGAGACCTCATCATGCACCGGCAGCTCCGGCGGCAATGCACACCACGTTGGCCTACCGCGGCATGCCGGTGTGTACTACGACAACGGCCAACGGTGGTGGCAGGAGGCCGGCACCGGATGCTGCGGCCATCGCCGTGAGAGGAGGATGTGGTCAGGTCGACGCTTCTAGGGATAACAAGAGCAGCGCCAGGTGAGGATGCTCGGATGCTAGCTTCCTTGTGCTCAGCTACTGCAAAAGCTAGCTGTTAGTTGCATCCTGGAAGTATTGGCTTCTCTCTTCATTGTTTCTGCAACTGCAGGTGATGCTAGCTACTGCCTACTGCTAACAACTGGGCAAAGAAAGGAGGATACCCTACCCCAAGTGTTGATTAATTTTTGGTTACATGTGTACTGTTGTTGACAGCAAGCTAGGCGGCCCAATAGAAATATATCGACGAGAGCTAGACTACTTTTATATGTATACTGATTGCTACTTTCAGTCATATGATCCTAGAAATTACATTACACTAGCATTGTTCCCGTGCGTCGGGAAAAAAATTAACACCATGATGATTGTAGTTTGCATGTGTGTTTAGCTACAAACGACGTTTTCAATGCTTTTGTTTCACGATGATTTTAACCCAAGAAATTATCTAAGACATTCTTCTGCTGATAATTAAATCGAAACCACGCTATTTGATGACAATGTTCAGTAGCAATATACTTAGCAATGCATTTGTTTGGTTCAAAGAACACTTCTAGAAAAAAAAAACTATGGACTGTTGTATACCCTACGTGAATATGGCTGCTGCAGGTCTGGCCTGCATGCGCGGCCGCTGCAGCGGGCCAGCGCCAGCAGGACTCACGCAGTTAAGGCGTTAAGCAGTTGTATGCAAGAAAGAACCCTGAACTTGCAGAAAGTTCAGAAAGGCGTCACGGTCAGCGCAGTCACGATTGGGCGAGTGCTGAATTTCTTTCTTCCACGAAGGGCAGCGAAGATGGCTTCGGCTATCTTTCAATTTAGAACTGGGACATCTCATTAGATACTGGATGGTATATAATCGCCTGTCAAACCATGCATGTACAACCATTTTGGCTGGACTCTCAATAGAAGCGCAATGCATAGGAGCTGTACGAACATCCATAATCTCTCCCATCCATCATCCATCCATCCATGAGCCAGGCAGTCAAAGCATCAACTATCTTTCGATGCGCAAGGTCGCAAGGACCTGCCCTGCGCCACACTCCCATTGATCCCGCCATCCCGGTTCCCGTCTGTGCCATGGCTGGTTCAGCCGCCAGTGCGTTTCCAGCTTTGACTGCTCTCGCACGCGTGCATGCAGTCTCAAACCGCGACGTTAGGGATTCCAGCGATGAAAAATCATCAGCTGAGCCGGTAACCGATGCAGACCGTCCGGTCGTTTCTAGCGAGTTAGGTCGTGATTAGTTGCCCGAACGAGACCCCAGCCTGGCCCATGGGATGCTGGATTTGGGTGTTTGGATGCCTGTGCAGCCAGAGGCGGATCCAGGGAAAATTTTTAGGATGAGCTGAATAACGCATACCTCCGACTGCTGCTTAATTTTAAGTTTCAGTCACACCAACACTATAGAACTTTGCCTAAAAGTTCATGGAACTCCAGGAGTCCACTGCCCGGTTGGATCCGCCCCTGTGCAGCAGCTTGGGCGGTGGGCCTGATTGCGCGCATGCAAAAGCGGCTGCTTGGCCTGGCTGGGGAGGAACGAAACCAGAATCCGTTTTCTCCGGGCCAGGCTCGCGCGGGCGCATCTCGTGACTCGTGTGTATGGAGTGCGGTTTCCTAAGTCGTCCAGCCAAAAACTTGCTTCACTTATGCATCCAAACAGTTGTGTGCTCTGTGCCTTTGCCCTGTCTCTAACCATCCAAACAAATTGTGCTTGCATGTTAGGAGCCTGGCACTCGAGAGACAGGCAAGGCCATGTTTAGTTTCTCTATTTTGCAAATTAATTTTGGATTCTGGGTCATCTTTTTGCAAAATGTAACTAAACATGGGTGTGAAAAGTGTAAAAAGTTCCCCTCCAAAAAATTTCACATTTTGGACTCCAGACTCCCGAATCCGAAATTTTTCGCCTCGGTCCGCGGCCTGGACGCGCCTGTACCCCTCGCCCGCTCCCTCCCTACCGCGCCACTCTCCTTCTTCCTCACCTCCATCTCCGCCACTCTCCTCCACCGCCGCCGCTCTGATCTCCCTCACAGCCGCTCCTCTCGGTCTCTCCCCCACCTCCTCCATCGCCAGCCTTCACCTTCTTCCCCACACTTCCTTCACCGCGGCCGGCCGTGCCCTCTCCGCGCGTAGATCAGGCTTTCAAGCCGCGTCCGAGCGCTCATGGACGGATTCGAAGGCAACGGCGGCGGGTACGGAAACGACGATGGCACCCGCGATTTCTTCTCCCAACCGGAGCACTCGTCGGCTTTCAACCTCTACTCCGACCCGCCGGTGCAGTTCCCTAGCTCAAGCTCCATCAGCGCTCAACGGGCCGGCCTCTCCTCCCTCGATCTCAACTCCAACGGCGAGGCTTGGCCCGGAATGGGGAGGTACGAGAACCTCCTACGCTACGGCCAGGACGAAGCAGATGGCGAGGGCGGCTTCTCCCCCTCTCCCGTGCGCGTCCGTGCCTCCGTGCGTACCCTTGGCGTTCGGACGGCTCGATCCGGCAGCGGAGGAGGCGGCATGGCCGGCCGCGTGGGCCTCAACTCCAGCGCTCCGCGTGCCCCACGGCCGCCTCCACTCTCCGGCAGCGGCACGCGTGGATCTTCGTCCACCGCACCTTCTGGACCGGTTCCCCGTCGCGGTCGCCGGTCTCATTCTCCCGCAACTCATCCGGCAGCCATGGCGGATGACAACTTCAACGTGGATCCAGTCGCAGATGGTGAAGAAGACGACCTCGAAGAGATTCCGGCGCCCACTAGGAACGCTCGAGCCTCGGTATGAACCATATCCTCCCTCGCTGGCTTACCATTTTCATGTGTTTTCATTTGCCGAATGCATGATGTGTATGTACGTATCTATGTTCCAATTTGGTTTAGGCTAAAAAAAGATAGATGCAATTGGAATGGGCCAAACACAGTGTCCTGTGCACCACAATGGTGTCAACAGATCAATAAGGGCAATTGCGTGAGAGGAACATGACCAAAAAGGGTGGGATGAGGTTCTAACTCGGTTTAGAGCAACCACCAATTTGGTTCATAATAAGGAACAGCTTGGTAGTAGGTACAGCAACCTCAAATCCTTGTATGGATTCATTAAGAAATTAAAGACTCAATCGGGCCTTGGCCAGAGAGAGGATGGGAGTGTCATAGCAACCCAAGATTGGTGGGAAAATAATACAAAGGTACTTGTACCCTCCTTTGTTAGATTTGTAGACAGTGATGATATGTTTGTAGGCTTCTAAACTTTGAGTACCATCTGCAGGGCCACCCGAATGGAAAAAGTTGAAGAATGGGTGGCCAGATTACTTGGAAGACCTAGAGCATATGTTTCATGGAGTAGCTGTTGATGGATCCACTGTATATGTCCCTGGACAAGGAGAAGTTATGGAAGTGGATGATGAAGAAGATGATGGCAATGATGATTCATTACCCAGTGACACGAAACTCCTAGCGAAAGAATGGTAGCCTCAAGAGAGCTAGCGACATATGCACAACCGCCAAAAGTCCTAAGAAGACCAAGTTAAAGAGTCCACCTTGAGGACCATGTACATATTCATGGCAAACATTGAAAGGATACAAGAGGAAAGGAACAAATACCTTCTTTGCGGTGTGGAAGCAAAAGATCGCTGCCAAACAATCCAAGGAAGATGTCATGTTTGAGAAGATTAAGCAAGTTCAAATCCTAGCTAAGGAATGTGGGGTCCGAGTCGATCCTGTTCAATGGTTGGTCAGTGCTTCAGATTCTGCCAGATCCAATAGTCCGTGACTTCTTCATTGCAACTGATACTAATGAGGGGAGACGTGCGGTTATTGAGTCCTTTGCAAGGGTTTAGGGTACTAGGCTACAATTTCATTTATCTAGCATCAGTTCCATCAATTGAACTATGTTGTGTTATTTAATCAGTTCAACTATGTTCTATTATTTAATCGGTTGAACTTGAAGTCATGAATGATGTGGTTTATGTGAAATCAGTGATGGATGATGTGGTTTCGTGAGTTTTATTATGTTTGAAATCATGATGAATGAACTGTGACTTATATTATCTTTGATATATGAGTGAACTTTTATTCCAATGGCTTTATATGTTCCAATTTGGTATATTCCAAAGACTTATATTCCGAAGGACTTGTACTAATTATTGTTATTTATATGATCAGTTGGAATTTCAAAGTGAGGCCACAGTCATTTGTGATGATCAAGATGAGGATTCCAAAGATGATGAGATATTGTCACTTGTTGCTTTGAGGATGGCAATTCGAATTTCATGGTCTGGTATGCTTATGTATGCCATGCATTATGATAAATACTGTACTAGGGCCCCATATAGGCAATCTTTCATGTCTAGGCTTCAGTTGGTGCAAAATAAATTACAAGATAGAGATAGATGCTACAAAATGTTTAGGATAAGCCCAACAATGTTTTATAGGTTGCATGAGTTGCTTACAGAGTCATATGGTCTGAAATCTAGTAAGAAGTCTAGTTCAATTGAAGCCTTAGGAATGTTTATGTGGATGGTTGGTGCACCCCAGTCAGTCAGGCAAGCTGAGGACAGGTTAGAGAGGTCACTAGGCACAGTCCATACCAATTTCTATAAGGTGTTGAAATGCCTGACAAAACTAGCTAAGGACATCATTAAGCCCGAGGACTCAGATTTTACAGCAATCCATCCTAGGCTGATGAGTCCACGGTTCTATTCATTTTTCAAGGATTGTATAGGAGCAATTGACGGCACTCATGTACCTTGTGTTGTGCCAAGTCATAAGGTGATTCAACACATGTGTCGCAAGGGAATGACAACCCAAAATGTGTTGGCTGTTTGTAACTTCGACATGAAGTTCACCTTTGTGCTTGCTGGATGACCTGGATCAGTGCATGATATGAGAGTTTTCACTGATGCCACTACGATCTTCGGCCATGTCTTTCCACACCCACCAACAGGTAAACACCCATCAAGATGGAATGGCCAGATTACTTGTGATTGAGGTCACTAACTAACTGGTTGTGATGTGTAGGTAAATACTACCTGGTCAATTCCGGCTATCCAAACCGGCCAGGATACCTTGCACCTTACAAGGGAACCATGTATCATCTGCCGGAGTATCGTCATGCCTAGGAACCTCAAGGTAAAAAAGAAATCTTTAACTTTGCACATTCGTCTCTTAGAAATGTCATCGAGAGGTCTTTTGGGGTTTTAAAGATGAAGTGGAGGATTTTGTTGAGTATGCCGAGATATCCACCTCATGTGCAAAGCCAAATAATAGTAGCTTGCATGGCACTGCATAATTTTATTAGGAGCAGTGGCATAGTGGACAAGGATTTTGATCGCTGTGATTGTGATGAGAATTATGTGCCACCCGAAGCTCTGGCATCGCAGCCACAAACTCAGGCCTCGTCGTCAAGGGATGAATCTGCGTTGATGAATGCTTTCCGTGACTCAATTGCGCTTGCTTTGATGAATAGGACATAAAATTCATACATGAGTGATGTGGTTTCTGTGTATGAGTGATTGGTTTGTTATATGTTGTAATGCTTATGTTGTAATGCTTATGAGTGATTGGTGCCTTCAATTGTAATGGACTTGTGACATTGAACATTTGTACATGAGTTATATGGTTTCTATGTATGAGTGATTCTGTGCATCCAAATGTGCCGAGCAGCATGCATAGCATGCATGTGCATGGCTGGTATTAATGGTCCAAAAGCATCATTTATTATGGGCAAATCTGTCATCTTTTGTTATAGCTCAAAAGTTTTCAGGTACATCTAAACAGGGTCTGAATTTTTTTTGCAGAATTGGGTTTTCACCTTGAAAACATTTCGCAGAAAGTTTTCAACTCATTTCGCATCTAAACACCACCCAAGTAGATACGTGCACTGACTGAGTTCCAACGTGAACCAATCATGCCCTTAACTGCCTTGTTGTCGCGCTTGCAGGAGGACAAAGAGACCGACAATGCGTCGTCGTACCTGCGGAAGGGTGTCTCCAACCTGGCGTTGTATTGAATCATGCTATATCCAGGTTACGGTAACGACAAGGCTCGAAAATGGAGAGAATTCAAGGAACCAAGGAGTCGAACGACAACACAACACAGGGGCAGGGTCATGTAGGCAAAGAGCCGTGCGCGTGCGTGAAACACCACCGGTGGATGAAACCTTTCTCTTTCTTACAACAACACATAGATTTTTTTCATCAATACAACAACACATAGATTGGGCCACGTAGTCAATGAGCTAGGCGTCGTGGGCGCGTGCGCGAAACGCCATCGATGGACGAAACCTTCTCTTTCTTTTTAGGTGTACATAGAAGATGAACCCCAAGATCATTAGAGCAGCATATAACGACCCAACCCTCAACAAGTTAATTTTCCCAAAGGGAACAGTAGTTCCCTATATATAAATTCCACCGCCTCACACGCGGATGCGTCACAATGGTCAGGATGACGTGCCCGTCATGTGCGAAGCCTGGAAGACTTCGGACACCTCTCTTTTTAGGTGTACTAGGTAAATGCCCGTGCGTTGCAATAGAAACACATAATACCACGATAACATATGTATGAGTGTGTGTTATACTGTTATCTAAAATAGATACCGCAATCATAATATTCCAATCAATATTACATAAGTCTTCACGAAAGATAGATAGTTAAAATATAACTCTAAATTTGAATGCAAAACTAAAACATCAACTTCAATTGTTGCATCACTTCATGCCTACGATACGCGAAAGATAAGCTTACACTTCTTTAGGAATCAAGTGCTACGGAAAGATAATCATAACAAGTTTGTGTTTCACAATACATGTTTTAGAATATATTCTACAATTAAGAATCTAATCTCTCAATAGTTCGACTAAGAGAACGTGCTTTGCACGAATACCAAGCTGCAGTTGGTCAACAATCAATGATGATCCAGAAGATTTTCTAGTCCAAGATGCGACATCTGACTTCTTGTAGCTGAAGCATGCAGATGGCTGAAGCTGTAGTTAGAAGTATTCTACATATAAGTTGTTTGTTAATTTTTAAAGTTAAAGTACCATTTGATATCTAAAAAATATATTGCAATATTGTGTTCTCCTTACCGATTCGCACAGGTTGGTACGACTGGTTAATATGGAGCCAATCATTATTCTCGGTGTCAACTGTGTTTTCAATGTCGGTTGCAACGTCACCATCTACAAACAAGTTGCATGCTATTTTAGATTATTAATATTAAACACGCGGGCATTACAGGCGGTGTGAGATAATAAAGCTAAGAATGTCACCTATAGATAGTTTATCGTTTTTAGAATTGGCTTTTTTTCTTGTGATATACTTCACGTCGCTTTCTATTAATTTCACTCCGTTGTTCTTCAGTCATTGCCGCACGACGCTCCGCAAGCCTTGCTCTGTCCCTTTGCCTTTTAAGTTCCCGAGGATCAGAGACTTGTGTAAGTGGATTAGATCCACTTTCAACGCCTCCTTTTTTTAGAAGATAAACTTAACATCATTAATTATCAGATGTTAAAATTTTTACATACATATACACATCGACATCAGTATTTACCTTCATTTATCTGGTTTGACAAGTCTCACAATGGCATGCGACAACTGTGATTTTCATTAGGCTCCATGTAGGAAAGAGGTCTAAAAATACATGAAGACAATATTTTTAAAAGAAAATAGTCTTTTAGATATAGAAATAACGATCTTATAAAAATGTGATCGTTCTTACAGTTGTAAACAATAAACTGTGAAACCAAAGCGGCTATAAATTATTTCATGCTAGCAAGTTAAACAAAATGATGACATATTTTCTCAAACGATAAACAAAATGATGATATACCCTATTTTGCTAAATTAGAAATAATATTTTATGCATGTACCTATGCACTCATATGTACATGTGATCAGTCTGAGAATTGTCTAATACTCATAGGTTTAATACTGTACCTCTACACATTTGAAACACGTAATTTCTGATTCCGGTTAGATTGAAAGAAAGTAGGTAAAAGTATAAATATGTGTGGTTATTACATTAAAATGGTCAAAAGACGAATGGATCATATATCGAGAACCTTTTTATCTTTAGTATAAACTCCCTCTGTTTATTAGGTTTAGGAGGGTTAAGGGGTAGAGAAACGAACTTCCTTGTCTTCGAAACAAAGTAACTTTAGTACCTAAAAAGTTGATAATAAATTGAGGATCTAAACAACACCATAGATTTCAAAATTATCCATCCCCAACCATAGAAAAGCATGGCTAAATCTTTTGTGTTTTTGAGGTGGTTGCAACAGCCGGGGCATATGAGTTATATTAATAACTACCAATTTGCCAGTGATCATAAGTTTGGATTAAAATCAATTTCAGCAGAGAAGACTTATTGCAGTCATCGGAGCCTTTCCCTAAGGGGAGGCCTCAACAACCAGTTTTCTATCGTCCTTCGATCATTAGGTGTTGTTTGTGGCCGTTGTCCCAACGGACCTATTAAGATGACACGAGCGATCCGTATTTGCATATCATCAAGGCAACTCTATGAACTTGCAAGTAAATAGCAACAGGTGTTCAGGGAAAAAAGTTTTGTTCCACTTAGTTTTTTCATGCCCAATACCTATGTACGAGCAAATCTTGTGGGCAAAAGAAATGAAATGTGGTTTGCATGGCAGGATGAGGACTGAATTAGCGATCATCAGGCAGTGCAAAAAGCTCAAAATTCCAACCAAAATGGATGGACTAAAACCAAACAAACTCACTGCAAATGACCCAAACAACACGACATATGTTCTTGTTCAAACAAATGAGCTCACTCTGAACTATCCAAAATGCACTAAATCTAAAGCATTGCCATATTGAAGAGATAGAAAAAAAGAAAAGGAGCACATTTAGCTTCCAGTTGAGTAGTTGACCATGGTGTAATGAAAAATGTAATTATAAACATTATGGTCTCGATAACCGATCATGCAAAGGGAGACTATTCTAGTTTCATAAACATCCTCAGAAAATTGTCAACAACTAATAGGATGTTTATTAGAATGTCCACATAAAAAACAAAACACTGACAGGTCCATGAACCATGGATCGGTGGTGTGGTGTGTGAGCGGTCCACCATGGACCGAGTCCATGCTGAAGGGTATGGGTCCTTGTATTTCCAATGTGTTTCCTCTTTTATTCTTCTAAAGGAAAACGACAAGAAAGTGTGGACATGTCATCCTGATGTCATCAAGCTAACAAGCTAGGAATGCTCATGCAAAGCAGAGCACGGAACAGAGCCCTACCGGTGCTCGGTGGCCATTTCCCAGCAACGCGAGCTTGCGGTTGCGTAGTGTGCCTTGCGTGAGCACGTGCATGGAGAAGGAGCGCAGGGGTGTAGGGAAGCTCACCTGTGGCTTACCAAGGGTGGAGGAGCAAGGCCGGGACTGGCTGTTCCCCGGAGCGAGCTCACGCCTGGCAATGGCGGTGCGACGCAGGAGTTCGTGGGTGTGATGCTTGTGCTGCCCAGCTGGTAGTGGTGGGCTGGTGGTTCATGCTAAGGAGCTCGGCCGCTCGCCATGATCACAGATCTATTGCAGGCTCCGCGGACTGCAGGTGGCGAGATCAGCGACCTATTGCAACGGACATCGGAGTGGCGTCCTGATTCCGCGTGCCTGACGTGTGTCAGCGGTGGTGGAGACCTGAGCCCGCGGCGGTGCAAAGCAGCAGTGTTAGTGGGGAGGGCGCAGCGCCACGGAGACTTGAGCGGGGTGATTTGGTGATGGCTCCGCTGGTTGTCGTCGTCCGTGTGCTTCTGCTAGGATTAGCCATGGTCGTCTTCGCCCACGTGCTGCTGTTAGGATTTGGGTTTGGGTGTTCTATCTCACATAGCTGTAAGGGAAGACAGATGGGGATATAGGGTCCTGGTGACGTACTTGGTGGGTGCTCGTTGCTAGCTCGGTGTTGTGACAGGGTACGCCAGCATCAGCGGGCAGGGTGGCGAGGCGACGAGCGCTCCAGCGGCGTCGAGGCAACGGGGACAAGATGGAGCGTCAGATGGGGCCGGTACGGGGCAGGACGGGGACAGGGCATGATTGAACGATGGCGTTGATCGGCGGACAGCGTGTGCGATGGCGAAGGTGGCGCGAGGGCTAGGCATGAGGAGGTGAGGACACGGTGCCGTGTGACTATAGAGTGCCAGGGAGGTCGCGGTGTAGGTGATGGCGTGGTCTCGTGTGATTGGCAGCGTGGGGTGATCGCGGAATTGATCACGATTGTTACGGGAATTGATTTTTGCCTTCCTAATTTGCTGCGGCTGTTATGGGGGATTGAGCTGATTGCATGGAGCGAGTGCGCGTTGCCTTCCTGATCTGATCGCATTGAGCGGCTTTGGTGTCGCACCTGTGGACGGAATAGTTATGAATGTTTTAGTTGTAGAGATATAGAAGATGAACCCCAAGATCATTAGAGCAGCATATAACGGCCCAACCCTCAACAAGTTAATTTTCCCACAGGGAACAATGGTTCCCTATATATAAATTTCATTGCCTCACACGTGGATGCGCCACAATGGTCAGGATGACGTGCCCGTCATGTGCGAAGCCTAGAAGACTTTGGATACCTCTCAGCCACGTGCAAGCCTCTTCGTTAAGGTGTAGGTCTAACTTGCGTACTAGGGTGTGTGTGAGTTTCTGTGCGTGTGGTGGTGTGGTGTGAGTTAGTGCGTGAGTTCAGATACTACAACTTGTACTTGAAGAGTTGAGGCATAAAAAACTGTTATGTACCGGACATGATGATGACGTTACGAATTGTATCCTCATCTATCATCCTGTACATTGTGACTCAAACATGTAAGAATTTTTGGCACAAAACCACTCATCGTCTAACAACAGATTAAGCAACAAAATGGCATCGTCTTTGAATCCATCAATGAACAACCATCGTATGATCTGAAGACACAGTCTCCTCTCCTAGCATGCTTTCATGTTTTGAAGAGATCAATTGATGCTAGTTACACAACTTACTTTGCAATCAGATGACCAGCTCAGCTGGTCGCAAATCGACTCATAATTCGGACCACCAATGTTAGGAGGATCCTTCCCCAAGTGCCAAACCTTCAATCTAGATACCACATGTTAGTCAACATCATTAAGACTTAGTCGGTTTCTATAATGTGTCACAACATAATTCTTTTTGAATGGACACAAAAGCTTTACCGCATTTTTATTAGTAGAGGAAAACAAAACGCAACAAAAACTAGCCAAGTGGCTAGCAACACTTAAAACTGTCTTACCACTTACTCTAGATACATTGTGGAGAGATGAGGGAAAAAAGGAAAAGAGACTACTAAATATTTACAAAACTGACCAAAACAACTAGAAAACATTACTTGATTGTACACTTCTACTGCTTTCTTTATCAGAAAAGGTGATGTCCAAAGGTTGCTTTGATAATTGCTGAATCGTCCTTCTATTGTGTTTATTACAAATGTGTTCCATTAGAAATAATCAATTAATCCATTGAAGTATGTATTTTTTTTGTCTTGTCAATCTTTAACCTTGCCTTTCTCCACCAATTGTATGGTGAACCCCTAAAATTCACGTAGCTCACTGAGGAGAGATTTCCCTAGCCGATGAGGATGTTCTAGACCTGTTCTATAAATGGGCAATCCATGCAGAGGTGATTCACCATTTCATTAGTCATGTGACACAATTTGCAAATTAAATCATGCTACCAACCTTTCTTTTGGAGTTTTTCAGCCATAGGAATCTTCTTGTAGAAAAGGGTCCAAACAAAGAAACGACATTTAGCTCCACCTTTGCTTTCTATATAATCTTCAGCTTGTTTGCATCTCCAATGAATTGGACAATATAAGCATTGCGGGTTGAGTATTCACAACATAAAAAAAATCTCAAGCACATACATCATGGCTAGTGCCTATCACAAGATAAACACCAACAGGAAGGTGGTAGGGTGGAGTCAACTTTTTTGGGAGAAGATGGTCTAGATCATAGATGAGAGCAAAAACAAGAGGGAACTAGATTTATTTCTTGCTTGCTTTTGATTGATATATCTCCCCTCCATTTATAGAGAGATTGATTTACTCCTAATGAATATATCTAACCTACTACTAAATACTAACAAACCTAATCTTATCTCTAACTAACCCTTAAGCATAAGGAGGGGCACAACAGTAAGGGTCTTGTTACATAGTCAAACTAGCCTAAGGACTCCATTTGGCTGCTTATAACACTTCACGCCTCGTTTCGAGCAGCTCATCCTCAAGCTGCAGCATAATCATCTCTCTCAATGACTCGATGTGACCCAAACCTATCACCTAAAAGCAAGCCTTTTACGTCTCGGTGCATTTTATTATTCTTGACAAAAGCATGAAATAAAATAAAATTCCTGATATGTGACAAAGTTCCCAATGATGGTGGACCCCATCCTAATGCAAGAAGATATTGAAGGCCAGGTCCCCATGTAATTGCCACCTCAAGATAGCTTATCACTGTGATAGCCTTGCCTACTGTACTCCAGAATTACCTTCATATGGCCTTGCCACCTCCAATGTGCATGCCTTGACCTTGGATGCGACTAGAGGCGGGGCTTGGGCTGTGCCGTGCTGGCACGACATGGTCCTCTCATGCTTCGTGCTATTTCGAGTCGTGCCCTCTTGGCACGGGAGGCACGTCGTGCCGTGCCGACATGGCACGGTGAATCTTTTCATTGGCCCAAGCACGGCCCGTGGCACGATGGCACGCCTTCGGATCGTGCTGGCCCAAGCACGGCCCTCAAAATATCTCTAATAGTTTTCTTTCTCCGTTCATGATACGAAATATATATATATCTTGTGTGTACTATTTTAATAAAAGTTTAATGATTTTTATAATCTATTCAAGAATTAGATGAGAGATAGTATAGTAATTGCTAGAAAATTGCATTCTATAGTTGTAGAAATGTCTACGTGTCATTTTTGTGCCGTGCCGGCCCAAGCACGGCCCAAAATAATGCGGGCCAGGCCATGTAGCCCGCCGTGCCGAGATCCTAGGCATGGCCCAAAATATTTCATGCCGTGCCGTGCTTCGGGTCGTGCCAAAAGACCGTGCCATGACTCGTCCTCAAATGGCACGACCCAAGTCCTATCTCTAGATGCGACTAAAATGAAACAAATTGTATGTGTACATGCAGATGCATGCATATGGCCTTGCCACCTCCAATGTGCATGCCTTGACCTTGGATGCGACTAAAATGAAACAAATTGTATGTGTACATGCAGATGCATGACGTGCTCCTCTAGGATCCCGTGGAAACAACCCCATATGGTATGAGAATCCTGAGTGCCTGACCCTAGCCCTGTCCATCTCATCCATTCTGGCATGCCCTAGGCCCAACCGCCTTTCCCTTGGGGCTTTGGAATGGAGAAAATGGGTGTTGTCGTAGTTGCATCTTGCCTAGGAGGTTGCACTGCCTGTCGTAGCTAGGCTACCGCATGTTGGACTCGGTGCACATCCGGACCATGAAGGTAGGTCCAAGTTTCTCACCCTTAGGCTTGTATGTGTGCAAAATGAATTTCTGGATAAATAGTCCTTGGCTCTCCGATATGTTTAAGTTTGTGTATGAATGATTGGACTATCTCATTGAATACAAGGTTTGAGGCTATCTACGCGCAAATGGATTGGGCATGTTCCTATAATAGCTAACTTGTTGTTTGAAGGTTAATTCCATTGTACTTACATAAAGGGAATGGGGATTGTCAAATGTGCAAGGGAAGAGTGATAAATGTATAAGCAGATTGTTGAGGCATTTGTAATTTGGTTGAAATTATTGGTGTTCATAGTGCATTACCAGTTGCATTTTGTTGGCAGCTGGCTTAATAGTTGGGCATGTTCCTTGCCATGACTAGTAGGGTTGCTTTTGAAAAGAAAAATGCTATATAAAACAGTGGTAGACAACCATGTTAATGGACCATGACGCCTAAGAGGGGGATGAATTAGGCAACTTAAAAATCTACTTCTAACTATGGCCTCTAATTCCACCTATTCGAAACCTATGCAAGAAAGTAATCTATCTAGATGTACAACTACGGTTTTGCTAGGTGTGTTGCTATCTCTATCGCAAAAGAGTTATGCAACCTAGGTTCCAATCCTATCAACTAGTCTATCAACTAAACTAGGAAAGTAAAGCAGTCAACCATTGTAGCAATGTAAATGCAGAAGGTAAAGATGATGTAGAGATGCAAACTCTCGTCCATGACTCTAGTATTTTTACCGAGGTATCGAGAAGCACTAAAGCTTCTCCCTAGTCCTCGTTGGAGCCCCTCGCAAGGGCCAAGCTCCTAGCCGGGTAACTCCGTGGATAGCCTCGGGCCTTCCCCACACGCAAGTGGGTCTCTGGTGTACCTTCCAGCAAGCCTTTCTAGGACCGCTCCCCGTTGTCTTCACTATCAAGCTTCCAGTCGAACCGCCACGGGCCTTGTTCCCATCGATACACGATGGCGGCCATACCACAAATGCGGTTGGTGTGATCTCGCAAGACTACAAGCTCCGATGTACAACAATGGTGCGTGCAAGCACCGAGTGATAAAAGGTGTGCAAACCTCACTAAACACTAGGCCTAAACCTAGAGCAAGCGCATAAGCGGTGGTCTAATCAACCTAAGCACTTCGCAAAGCACGTACGCTAATCACCTAATGAATCACTAAGCACTATGTAAGTGAAGATCACTAAAATGGTGTATCAACACCCTTGGTATGTTTCCTCAGCTCTCCACCCCTCAATTGGCCGGTTGGGGGTCTATTTATAAGTGTCATGGAGAAAGTAGCCGTTGGGGACGAAGCCCAGCTTTCTGCCATTGACCGGATGCGTAGGTCGTCTTGATCGGACGCGTCCGGTCGTCTCGACCGTTGAAGCTGACCGTTGGCACTCACTATTGATAAGACTCTCTGGTGAGTCTGGTCGCTTACCATCTGACGCGTCTGGTCAACGTTTCGCCATTATGGAACCTCTCTAGACTCGATCGGACACCACTGCCTGGCATGTCCTGTCGTCCACAGCTACTGCATCTAGTCCTCACTGAGTTGTTGCCATGATGATGAATAATGAAGTCCGTGCGTCCGGTCACTGCTTCGCTCAACGTCCGGTCGCTGCAGCTGACGCCTGTTGTTGCCAAGCAACTGATCAGATGCGTCCGGTCCTCATAAGGGCCGCGTTCGGTCACCTCTACCGAGCTCGTTTCTTTGTGATCTTATGCCTAGCTTGGTTCCTATCTTTGTGCTTGGACTTTGCTTGGTTTCTTGGGTCTTCTCTTGTGCTTCTAGGGTCTTGCTTATGGTGTTGATCATCGGATCATCATATCGCATTTGTCCAAGTCACGTCTTGCACCTTAATGAAATACAAAACAATTACTTGCAAATTCATTAGTCCAATTTGGTCATGTTGGTCATCAAACACCAAAATCCAAAGTAAATGGGACTAGGGTCCATTTTTTCCTTACACCGTCATGAAATGTTAAGACCTGACAAACTCAAATAAACATGGCCCAACTATTAGAACCGAGGTTGCACTACTAGAAATATCCACTTTTATGACAAAAATCTTAATGATGAATCCAAAATAGTCATAGAAGAGAGCTTTTTATGATGAATATTCCTGTTTCGTCATAGATCATTGGTGACGATCTTGTAACCCCCTATTTCTATGACAAAATCAAGCATCGTCATAGAAAACATCATAGAAGAGCGCATGGTTTCGTCACAGATCACCCTCGCGACTCATCTGTGATGATCTCCTTTAAAACTGCGACAAACAACGCTTTGTTATTGAACTAATTACACATCTGTGACGAACAATATTCGATCTGTAATGAATGGCTTCATCATAGATCTCCACAAGGTA
This sequence comes from Miscanthus lutarioriparius, assembly GCA_904845875.1. Lineage (NCBI taxonomy): Eukaryota > Viridiplantae > Streptophyta > Magnoliopsida > Poales > Poaceae > Miscanthus > Miscanthus lutarioriparius. The sequence continues at coordinate 4,614,773 of CAJGYO010000019.1, read as the reverse complement.
CTTTCTCCATCCAACGTGTAATTATGGGACCTGTAGTTACTCATTCATTACGCTTGCAATTCATCATAGAAGTCTCCGCTCGATCCTTTCTCCATGCGACATGTACCTGTGGGACCCTTCTCCATCCAATGTGTACCTATGGGACCTGTAGTTACTCATCCATGATGCTCGCAATTCATCATAAAAGTCTCCGCTCAGTCCTTTCTCTGTCCAATGTGTACCTGTGGGACCCTTTGAAAGCTCTAGTTTGGTTTTGGTGAATTGATGAAACTCTAAGTGCTAACCTAGTTTATCAAGTGATCATGAGATAGGTAGCACATTCCAAGTGGTGAAGCAAATGAAGATCATGACATGATGATGGTGGTGCCATGGTGATGATCAAGTGCTTGGACTTGAAAAGAAGAAAGAGAAAAACAAAAGGCTCAAGGCAAAGGTATAAATGGTAGGAGCCATTTTGTTTTGGTGATCGAGACACTTAGTGAGTGTGATCACATTTAGGATCGATAGCCGTACTATTAAGAGGGGTGAAACTCGTATCGAAATGCGGTTATCAAAGTGCCACTAGATGCTCTAACTCATTGCATATGCATTTAGGATCTAGTGGAGTGCTGACACCCTTAAAAATGTTTGTAAAAATATGTTAACACACATGTGCACAAGGTGATACACTTGGTGGTTGGCACATTTGAGCAAGGGCTAGGAACTTCTCCGACGCCCTAGACAGAAAAGACGGAGGTCACTGTAAGTGACCGGACACTGGCCTCGGTTGGACCGGTGCATCCGGTTAGTAGAAGCTACAAAGACGCTGGCATCGGTCTCTGACTGGACGCTGGGTCACTTGGTGACCGGACGCTGACAGGGTGCATCCGGTCCAGCTGACGTGGCAGCGCATAGGGGAGTCGTCGTATGACCGGACGCTGGGTGTGTCTGGTCGAGCATGACCGGACACGTCCGATCGTGAAAAGTCGTCTATGGATGCTTACTGGAAACGACCGGACGCTGGGGTTCAGCGTCCGGTCACTTTGTGCTGCTGCGTCCGGTCATCACTTGACCATTGAGATCGAGCGATCAACATTTGAAGAGAGGGGACACATGGCACGCATCGCGTGACCGGACGTTGAGGTCCAGTATCCGGTCAATATGACCGGAGCGTTCGGTCAATATGACCGGAGCATCCAGTCACCCCGTGTTGTGCCCAGTGAAGGGGTACGACGGCTCTATTTCATGGGGGCTTCTATTTAAGCCCCATGGCTGGCTCTAGCTCACTCTCTTGTCCATTTGCATTGACATAACAACCTTGTGAGCTTAGCCAAAGCCCTCCCACTCATCTCCATCATTGATTCATCATCTTTGTGAGATTGGGAGAGAATCCAAGTGCATTGCTTGAGTGTTTACATATAAAGGCACTTGGTGTTCGTGTTTCATTGCGGGATTCGCTTGTTACTCTTGGTGGTTGCCGCCACCTAGATGGTTTGGAGCAGCGAGGATCGTCAAGCGGAGGGTGGTGATTGTCTTCGGCTCCGATTGTGGTGATTGTGAGGGGTTCTTGACCTTTCCCCGGTGGAGAGCCAAAAGGTACTCTAGTGGATTGCTCGTGGCTTGTGTGATCCTCATCTTATATTGGTTGTGCGGCACCCTATTGAGGGTTTGGCGTGTGATGTCAATTAGCGCGTGAACCTCCAAGTGAGTGAATCGCCATAATGAAGAGTAACTTGCCGGCAAGCAAGTGAACCTCGGTAAAAAATCATTGTGTTCATCATTTGATTCCGAGGTGATTGGTCTTCATTCTTGTGATTGATTGGCTCCTTCCTCGACACAGCGGTATAAACAAATTGCTCACTCTCTTTATATTACCGCAAACTAGTTGTCAAGCTCTTTAGTGTAGCTAGTTGTGAGAGCATATTAATTTGGTTAGTGTGGCTCTTTAGTTAGCCTTTGAGAGCACACTAACTTAGTGTGGTGACATAGCTATTGTGTGAATAGAAACTATATAAACTAGAATTGTGGTAGGTGGCTTGCATTTTTAGTAGGCTAGCGCAACACTTGCTTCGCCTCATAATTATCTAACCGGTTTGTTAAGTATTGTTGTAGAAATTTTTAATAGGCTATTCAACCCCCCCTCTAGCCATTAGGACCTTTCACCCTTCAGCATCCAACCTATGGGACCCAATGGCTTACGAGTCAGGTGTACCTGTGGGACCGTTCTCCATCCCCATCCAACGTGTGGGACCCAACGGCTTGCGTATCACGTGTACCTATAGGACCATCCGACCTGTGTGACCCGATGGCTCACAAGTCACGTGTACCTATGGGACCATTCTCCATCTCCATCCAACCTGTGGGACCCGATGGCTTGCGTGTCACTTGTACCTTTTGTGCTGCCGGGGTCTAATAAATTAAAAAAAACCTCAATGCCTAGGAGTCAAACCCAGGACCCGGAGGAAGGAATGCACGGTCTTTACCATTGTGCTAGATGCCTGGTTGTATTGACATGTCTTTGGAGTTGTTATAGTATTATATTCTCTGTGTGGATGCCCTACAGGTTGACCTATATTGGATATTTTCCCTTCAAGTGGAAACAAATCTGTGCCCGTTAGACTAGCGGTGGCTGTGGAGGATCCCCGGTGTGCTGTGGTGGCTCCGGCATCCTTTTGGAGGCTAGGCGGCGGGGCTTGCCGGTGGAGCACAGTGGCATTGGTGTCCGTGTCCGTTGTGTGCCATGGCAGAGGCGACAAATCCGATCCGCAGGTCTCCTTTCTCGCCTTTTCCTGTTTTGCACATTATGGGGTACTCGTGGGGCTGTCAGATACTTGCTGTGGATATGGAGGGAGAGACATGAAATAAAATTCTTTACCCATGTGGTTCTGAAGGTTCCATCCATCAAGCTCAGGATCACTTGTGTGTATGTACTATTCGTGGTTGCGATATGCCCAAGCTTCACATCTGGATGCTTGAAGACTATGGTACTAATAAAAGGACATTGAAGCATATTGTCAACACTCTGGACGTTCTTTCGGAGACTAACATTGAATTTGGTTACTTGGATGTTGATCAGTACTACACAACGGTTCACCCAAAATGGAATTTGCTTCTCTTTGTTGGGGTTGGGGACGAAAATGACATCGTCGCATATAACATGGACAGCAGAAAAGTTCATGTCATCCCTACACGTTAGAGTGCATTTTTTAGACGAGATGTCCTGCCACAAAATATCTATAGACCTTACTATCTTCCATATGTTTCCTTGTTCTCGAAGTTGGAGTCATTAGCAGAGGAGTAAATAAAGTTCCATGATGTATCTCTTTGTCATGACATGTTTAAATGGATTAATGTTGTTTGATTGTCTATGCATATGTTCAGTTTTGTTACTATAAATGCCTGTGTGCAATTAGGCCTATTAATTGTTAAGTGCTTACTTGATTATACCTATCTACCTAGGCAAATAAACATGTCTATTGCTTCTGCCTTCAAAACTATTGTAATTGTCGTCCTCTTAATCTTTGTCTGTCTCTTATGGAAGAAGCTCTGAGCTCGTGTACTAATTGTAAGTGTGATGGATAGACTTGATTTAGATGGAATTGTAATGGTTACAACTCCATTAACTACTACTCTAGTTTGAGTTATATATATCTATGTGGTGCTACTCTAAATTTGTTTGAGGTCGTACCATGAAAATTGTTAATGGTTGTTAAAGTTGCAGTTTGGTATGAGTTGTCGACTTCACTGATGGATCTTTGTTGGATTATTTTTCTCTTCAGTGATCTCATTACTAACCAAGCTCTCATCCTACTGCACACAGACAAAATGGAGGAGGCCCCCAACAAGAGGAACGCACTGGCCCGCCTCACAGATGATGCCGTTGTCGAGATCCTCCGCTGCCTCCCTGCCTGCTCCTTGTTCTGCTGTAACTATGTTTGTCGCTCCTAGAACTGCCTCATCTCAGACTACAACAACCATAAGGTGCTGCGCTAGACTCTAGCTGGTTCTTCTACAACATCGACCAAGGCCATCGATGCTACACTAGAGTCACCGATGAACACCCCTTCTTGTCCTTCTTACCCTTCACCTTGGCCAATGTAGCTGTTTCAGATATCTACAACAGCCTCATCCTATGCTGGTGCCAAGGGGCTGATGGATCATACTTCTATGTCGTCTGTAATCTGGCAACCAAGGAGTTCAAGGAACTACCGCCTAGCATCCATTCTGTTGGTGAGGCTCGATTGGGTTTCGATCCGACAGCCTCCTCGCACTTTCATGTGATTGAATATATAGAAAAGGAGCAGGATGATCAGTACAAGGTGAAAGCTCTAGTTTGGTTTTGGTGAATTGATGAAACCCTAAGTGCTAACCTAGTTCATCAAGTGATTATGAGATAGGTAGCACACTTCAAGTAGAGAAGCAAATGAAGATCATAACATGACAATGGTGATAGCATGGAGATGATCAAGGGCTTACACTTGAAGAGAAGAAAGAGAAAAACAAAAAGCTCAAGGCAAAGGTATAAACCATAGGAGCTATTTTGTTTTGGTGATCAAGACACTTAGAGAGTGTGATCACATTTAGGTTTGATAGCCGTACTATTAAGAGGGGTGAAACTCGTATCGGAATGCGGTTATCAAAGTGCCACTAGATGCTCTAACTCATTGCATATGCATTTAGGATCTAGTGGAGTGCTAACACCCTTGATAATATTTGTGAAAATATGCTAACACATGTGCACAAGGTGTTGCAGCGGTTGTTGAGATGGATTTGGGTCCCTCTCTCCTCCCGCCGAGCTTATGAGGCGGATTCAACGCTTTTGGAAAAATGAAATGTCTATTTTCTCTCTACCGGATGCAAAATTCTTGGTGGTTGGCACACTTGAGCAAGGGTGAAGAAGTAAGAGTTGAAATGGAGTTGATCGAAATGATCTTTGGCGTCGGTCCTGTGACCGGACGGCTGAATCCAAAGCCGGACGATCGCCGCTGCGTCCGGTCAGCTACCGACTTCAGCGCGATACGATGGCTAGGGGTTGAGCACCGACGCCGCTCTGCGTCCGATCAAGGTGGACGGACGCGCGTCGGTCGAAAAAACATGCCTCGGGAGCTTCTCGAAACGACGACGGCTGGGCTTTCAGCGTCCGGTCCGGTTTTACGGAGCGTCCGGTCAGCTTTCGTGACCGTTGAAATCGACGAACGAACAGCATTTGAAGCAGGGGACACGTGGCGTGAATCACGTGACCGAACGCTGAGGGCCAGCGTCCGGTCGATCGGACCGGAGCGTCCGGTCACCCCGCGTTGTGCCCAGTGAAGGGGTACAACGGCTCTATTTCATTGGGGCTCTATTTATAGCCCCATGGCCGGCTCAAGGGAGCGCTCTTGCACATTTTCATTGACATAGCAACCTTGTGAGCCTAGCCAAAGCCCTCCCACTCATCTACATCATTGATTCATCATCATAGTGAGATTGGGAGTGAATCCAAGTGCATTGCTTGAGTGATTGCATCTAGAGGCACTTGGTGATTGTGTTTCGCTGCGGATTTCGCTTGTTACTCTTGGTGGTTGCCGCCACCTAGACGGCTTGGAGCAGCAAGGATCGTTGAGTGGAGAAGGTGATTGTCTCCGACTCGATCGTGGTGATTGTGAGGGTTCTTGACCTTTCCCGGCGGAGCGCCAAAAGGTACTCTAGTAAATTGCTTGTGGCTTGTGTGATCCTCATCTTGTGTTGGTTGTGCGGCACCCTATTGAGGGTTTGGCGAGTGATGCCAATTAGCGCGTGAACCTCCAAGTGAGTGAATCGCCACAACGAGGACTAGCTTGCCGGCAAGTAAGTGAACCTCGGTAAAAATCATTGTGTTCATCATTGATTCCGAGGTGATTGGTCATCATTGTTATTCATCTTCGTGATTGATTGGTTCATTCATCTACACGGCGGTATAACCCTCTTGATCACTCTCTTTACTTTACCGCAAACTAGTTGACAAGCTCTTTAGTATAGCTAGTTGTGAGAGCTTGCATGCTTGGTTGGTGTGGCTCTTTAGTTAGCCTTTGAGAGCACACTAACATAGGGTATTGTCATTGCTCTTGTGTGAATTGACACTATCTAAACTAGAATTGTGGTAGGTGGCTTGCATTTTTGAGTAGGCTAGCGCAACACTAGCTTCGCCTCATAATTGTCTAACCATTTGGTTAAGTGTTGTTGTAGAAATTTTTATTAGGCTATTCACCCCCCCTCTAGCCATTAGGACCTTTCACAAGGGTGTGGACATCTACTCATCTAAAAATGTAGTATGGATCTATAAGGAATCTAAATGGGGACCAAATACTTGTGTGACAATTGAGAGATCAAAAGAAATAAGATCATCAGAAACTGTGTATCTTAACGGTTGTCTGCGCATTATGGGGTACTCGGGGGTTTACCCTCATATACTTGCTGTGGATATGGTGGGAGAGACATGGAGGAAAATTCCTTGCCCACGTTGTTCTTCACCCTCCATCCATCAAGCTCAGGGTCACTTGTGTGTATGTACTATTCGTGGTCATAATATGTCAAAACTTTCAATCTGGATCCTTAAAGACTATGGTACTAATAAATAGACATTGAAGCATACTGTTAGCATTCTGAAGGTGTTTGCACATACTAACATTGAATTTAGTTATTACTCATACTACGATGTTAATGAGTACTACTCAACGGTTCACCCAGAATGGAATTTGCTTCTCTTTGTTAGGGTTAGGGTGAAAAATGACACCGTCGCATATAACATGGACAATAGAAAAGTTCATGTCATCCCTACACGTTACAGTCAGTTTTTGAAACATGACATCCTGCCACAAATCAACGGCAGACCTTACTATCTTTCCTATGTTCCCTTGTTCTTGAAGTTGAAGTCATTAGCAAAGGAGTAAATAAAGTTCCATGATGTATCTCTCTGTCATGACATGTTTAAATGGATCAATGTTGTTTGATTATCTTGGATGGATGTTTTCATTATTTTGCAGCAGCTTTAACTTGTTTGTAATGTAAGCTAAGGTCTGTGCAGTGTGCACCATGAATATTTTTAAATGGTTGTTAAAGTTGTATTTTGGTATGAGTTGTGAATTTATAAAATTCACTCACTACCAATCTCAGCATAAAGGGGGTAAGCTGGCCTTCTTTAGATGCAAGGTAACTCTCCTCATAGAACACAGACAACCAAACATCTTCTCAACAAGTTGCATCTGCTCATGCAACCTAAGATTTAGCATACCGACCATAATCTCAGCTAAGCTTACATCCACAGCTGCAGACAACCAAACACCCTTCACAAATCAAAGACATTAGTTCCTATTCTTCATACATCCTCCTAGCTAGTATGAAACAGAGCATTCCAAATCTAACACGTTGATGACCTACTTCAATACAACATAATACATGATTCCAAATCCAACAACCAGAACACAACAAAGAAAAAACATGTTCAACTTCCGCTGCAGGTTCTGCATGCTAAGTTCCAATGCTTTCCTGTCACCTCCGCCATTCGAGTGGCCTTCACTTCCTTCCTCCCCTTCGTCCTCTAAGTCTATTAGCCTAACTTGGATCGTGCCTAACTTTTTCAAATCCTCAAGATATTGTTGCTGCCATACGTAGTAACCACAAAGTTTTGGATACTACACAAATTTGATTAAAAAAATTAAACCGAGCATTGCAATAGTTATCGCCGAAGAAGTGACAAATAAGAAGCTCACCCCATTCCTCTAGCACTTGAACTAGACATGGCCAAGGTTTAGGTATTCTTTCATAGACCATCGCTCAATCACTCTAGCAAGCTTGCAGCGAGGGAAATCACTAATGGAAGGCCGGTCTCTTCACCAACAAGATCTGACAACCGATATGTTGTCCGGGAGCTACTCTGTCCATGCATCCTGTTTGACATGGTGCTACCGTGAGAGGATTGGATCCAGTGGGACATGGTGCTGATAGAGCTACACCGAGGGAAGGGGCCAGCGAGAGAGAGAGGGAGGGGTGGCGACCAGTTTGAAACACAACAGCTACTCCTGCCAATTTATAAAAGAGATGGGGGAGCCGAGATCCCGGACCCAAGTTATAGGAGACAAAACTTTACCTTTTTTGAGGAATTTAAGTAAAAGACAAACAGAAGAAGGTACACCATACACGTGACAATGTCCCTCTATGGGCCTAACTGGTTTGCGGCCAAAATTTGCCATGACAAGGATTTGACAATCCAAAATTAGGTAAAAAAATGCTATGGATTTGGCAAGCCGAACGTGAGAGGTTGGCAAGTTTTGGTAGCAAACCAATCAATAGCCAAAATCATGGCATGCCAATTCTTTGGTTTGGCAAATTTTGGAAGCCAACCAATCAGGCCTCCTCACTGCAAGATTCTTGTAAGTTGAACAAAGTTTGACACAGAATCTTTAGATCTCCTATTAGGCTTATTATGAAAATAGTATAATTTAAGATCAATGTAATGATACTTATTATGCATCATAATCATCAATACTTCTCTATATATATTTGGTCAAAATTTAGAATCTTTGAGGGAATGGGGACGCTCCTCCCATATAGACCTTACACGGTTGCCAAGAGTGAAGTGAATGCATAGAAAAGCTGGACACAAGAAGTGTTATAAGAAGATCCTTTGACCACCATCACACGCTTGAGACTTGAAATCCCAGTGCGGTTATGAAGAGGAATCATAGTAGTCGACGGGTAGTCAGGCAGACCGAAGAGTGAAGAGGAGTTGCTTCCCTATTAAACAATTTCTCTTGGTCGGAGGAGCAAAGCCAGTCAGCTAGCTAGAGATGGCTATACAATGGGAGTCAGGCCAGGTGTCGGGTATCAGTATTAGGGATACCTGGAAGAAGGAAGCTGATGGCCATGAACGCTAACTTGCCCGAATGGTCAAGAGCGTATTTTGGTCTCGCCCGACCCCAAAGGTACGGGGCTCCGTCTCGCCCAACCCTGAAGGTACGGGCTCCATCTCACCCGACCCCAAGGGTGCACGCTCCATGTCGCCCGACCCCGAGGGCATGGGCTCCGTCACGTCTGACCCCGAGGGCATGGGCTCCGTCTCGCTAGACCCCTCGGGCGTGGGCTCCATCACGTCTGACTCTGAGGGCGCGGGCTCCGTCTCACCCGATCCCGAGGGCGTGGGCTCCATCTCACCAGACCCCTCGGGCATGGACTTCGCCTCGATAGACCCCTCGAAGGGGGATTTCGCCTCGCCCGACAGGGGCCTATACCACCTCCAACCACTATGGGTCTAAGAGTATAAACCCAGGGTCAAACTTCTGACACCAGAAAGGGAGTAGGCGCATCTTGACATGACTCGTGGCCACGATAGGCCATACCTGAGGACTCACATCGCCAACAATGTCGGGCGTGTCGGCGCTATGCTACCTAATCCCTATACGACTTTCGACGAGACCTGCTCTCTCTCTCGCTCGTTTGTAACCCATACTACAAACTAGTGCTGGTAACACGAGCAGCAACAGACTGGACGTAGCAACATTCTGCTCGAACCAGTATAAATTCTTGTGTCCTTCGAGCACACCATCCGGGCCAGACACAGAAATCACAAATTTACTAGTCGGTGATTCAAGACACCGATAGTTAGCACGCTAGGTAGGGGCCTTTTACACGTCTCGTCATCCACAACAGGCCATGGAAGGCTAGCCATGGCGTCAGCTGGGTCCCGGGCGTGCACGTGCGCTTCGGTAGCCTAGATTTCTTCGTCACCACGGAGGGAGAGCTAGCACAGGCTCCTACCCCCGTCCAACTTCTTCACTCCACCGGCCTTGACGCAACCGCCGAGGCCCTCGAAGAACTGCAGCTGCACGCCCCGGAGGCCCATGCCCCTAGGAGCGACCAGCTCCTTGGCTTTGATTATAGGAGGCTGGGGCGCCAGCTCGACGCCCTCCTAGGACCCCGACCGTCTCGGGAGGACCTGCGCTGCCTCACCTTCTCGTTCGCCAATATCATGATGTAGCTTGCTGGATGGGAACCGCTCTCCCCGGAATACCTCACTCGGAGCACCCCGACGGCGTTCCTGTTCGGTCTGCTCAATGCCACAAGGACCATTGGTCACCTGGCGGCACAATGCATGCACCCATCCCCCACGGATGACGAATTCGTGGGTATGACGGACTACGTCGTGGAATCTTTCCACGACCTTCTAGTGGGAGATTCAGAGATGATCTCCGACTCTGACTCCAGCAGGAGAAGCCATCACCCCTCGCGAGAATGCTTCATGGCAGGCACCCCCGAGGTAGCACAATTGAAGAAAAGAGTTCGGAACGATGATATACGTGATCGCCTAGATGTAGCACCAATTAAAGAAAAAGCTTGTTCAACATCGGTTGAGGTGGTTTGGCCATGTCCAAAGAAGACCTCCAGAGGCACCAGTGCATTGTGAAGTCCTAAGCCAAGCTAATAATATGAGGAGAGGTAGAGGAACACCGAAATTGATATGGGAGAAGTAATAAAAAAAGATTTGAAAGCTTAGGATATACCTATAGATATATGTTTAAATATGAATACTTGGAAAGCAGCTATTGAAGTGTCTGAACCGTGACTTGGGGCTCTTGATGGGTTTTAACTCTAGCCTAACCTAATTTGCTTGGGACTGAAAGATTATGTTGTTGCTTTTGTTGTTGATAAACGCATTGAAAATATAAACTATAATTTGAAACAGAGTTGCATTATTGAGCTAGCACAACCACGTCAAGAAGAAAGACAGGTCTAGCAATTGCATCTTGAGGCGGGATTGACATTGCACCTGCAAGTAGTATATGAATTGTTTCCAACTTTTTTTTAACGAGTGCACAGCACCACCGTATTTCGCTGCGTGCCTACAGCTGTGTATAGTAAGAAAAACAACACATGTATATATACCGTCATATCGACGAGACGAACTGGACGCATTTATGGTGTACGTACGTACTTGATGACGTTCCACTATCTACAGTATATAGTTGTGCTCATGCCTTCGCAGGGGTGCCGTGCATGCGTCCACCCTGGCACGTATATGCATGCACCGTTGCACCCCGGCCGCCCGGTGCGCGGCGCTCGATCGGCTACAGCTCGGCGGTGAGGCCTTCCACCTCGAGCAGGAACTTCTCCATGGCGTCATTCGGTAGGCAGATGGGCACGACGGTGCCCTCCTCCCCCTTGCCGTTCCTGGCCCGCGAGAAGTAGTTGGTGACGCCGGGGAGGGGCCCTTCGCCGCCCTTGGCCGGCCCGCCGTAGACGGCCTCGCCCCAGCCGAAGTCGACGCTCTTGAACCCAGCGTGGCTGACGTCCGACACGATATACGTCCTCGACAATTCGAACAGTGGCCGGCCCGTGAGCACCATCAGGTCGGCCACCGACAGCAGGTAGTCGTAGGTCACCGCCGACTTGGCATTCTTCACCAGGTCCAGCGCGCACCCGAGGTCCCCGCCGCAGAGCTCCCCGGCGGTGGTCGCCGCGACGGAGTAGGCGAAGGCGTTGCCATAGAATCCCTCGGGGAGCGGGATGTCGGGCCGCCCGCGCGCGTTCACGATGAACGACAGCCGCACCTCCTCGTCGGCCGCGTACCCGAGCGCGGCGGTGCGGCTGCGCCAGATGCACGCGGCGACGAGCTCGAACCGGGAGCAGCGCATCCCAGGCGGCGCGTGCTGGCGCAGCCCCGCGATCTCCCGTGGCCCGAAGAAGAAGGGGACGCGCGCCATGTCGGCGGCCGGAGTGGTCAGCATCCGGTCGACGCCAACGCCGCCCGCGGGCTCGTGGTACTCGAGGTGCGGGTACGCCGGGCGCGGGGGGTCGCGCGCCATGAACATCTCCCTGCCCCAGGCCGGCGCCACGGACGGCGCGGCGGCGCCGCGCGCGATCTCGCACACGGCCTTCTCGAACTGCATCCCGCCAGGCGCGTCCACGACGCAGTGGCAGAAGCGCTGGCCGAAGATGAACCCGCCGCACTTGAGGCGCGTGACCTGGACGTACAACAAGGGGCGGTCGATGACGGGCTCGACGCCGGCGACGGTGGTGCTCTCGAGGATGAACTGCTCGAAGCACGGGAACGGCGGGCTCTGCACGTCGCCGAAGTCGTCGGCGGTGAGGTCGGCGTCGGCGTCGGCGAACAGGACGCCCTGCGCGGCGCAGTCGACGACGAGCTTCCTCCCTTCCAACTCGCGGAGGCGGCCGGCGAGCGGGTAGTAGGGGACGAGCGCCTCGGCCAGCGCCTCGCGGATGACCCTGGCCGGGTCCTGCCCCGCCTTGGATGGGTTGGCGCGGTACAGGTGGATCCCGGAGCTGTAGAACCGCATGCCCTCGGAGTCGTCGATGTCCGAGAGTGGCTTCGTCTCCTGCGGCGTCGGTGACGACGGCGCCACCAGCACCGGGTCCCTGCGCCGCACCGTGAACGGCGGCAGCGACGATGCCATTGCCATCATGCGTACGTGATATGATCAGAGGGCTCGGCCGAGGTGTGTTTGTGTGCGGCGCAGTGGTGGTGAGTGCCTAGATCAGCTCAGTGGAGTGGGCTGCGAACCTGATGAGAGTTTTGCGTTGGCTGGTTGGTTTTATAGCGCGAGGTGGGGGTTGGTGGTGCGAATCGTGCGATGGTGGGGAAGGGGCATGTCGCTTGGTCAGCAAAGTCAAAGGAGCATTGCGCACGCACATGCTACTCACTCCTCCGTCTAAAAAAAATATCGTTTTTAACTTTTAAACATCTTATTTGATTATCTATTATATTTAAATTTTTTATATAAATATTGTCTATTTTATTATGACTTATTTTATTATTAGAGATATTTTAATAATAATTTATTTATTTTATAATTTACATAAACTTTTTAAATAAGACGAACGATGTCTGAAAATAATAAAAAATTATTCTATTAGTACTCCTGTCCAGCTGGCAGGAGGCAGATCGGCAGTAGGTGTACGGTACGGTGCATGGGAAATCGGTTTTTTTATTTATACATAAATTTTTTTTTGCCATGCATGCATCGGTTCACATCGTCTACAGCGGTCGTCGAGAGAGGTGTCAGTAGTGTGACGCGCAATGCAATCTATAATCTAGATAGATTTGGCGTTCACATGCATGGTGTTCCTTTTTTTTTATCCGTCTAGCCATCTACGGGTTGTTTTAGCCTCTTTCAACAATCAGATTTTGCCCATATATTTACACTGTTTTATAGCTATATTTACACCATCTTATTATTATATTTATAACAATTTCTTAAGTGTAATTTATTGAACAGAGTGATGTAATTTGAAAATAACACAAATATATATCTTTTTTTAAAAAAAATTACAAAGTATTTCTATGGATTCCAGACATCAAAGAAATATATGTAAAATTGTTCACAAATTTTAAAAAAATTGCAGATGTCAGAGGAAGAGGAGAACCGAGCACAGGGACGAGCGTGAAGCTCCGTCTTGGCCGCGCACTGGCGGCGGTCTGGCCTGGGGGCGACGGTCCGGCCTAGGGGCGGCGGCTGGCCAGCCTGGGTGCGGCAACGCCGGAGGAAGCAGGCCTCGGGGCGACGGCGGCGGAGGAGGGAGCAGGCCTAGGGGGCGGTGGCCTGGGGTGTCTGCGGCAGAGGGAGCAGGCCTGGGGGCAACGCCAGCGGCCGGCCTAGGAGCGGCAGAGGCGGAGGGAGAAGGCCTGGCGGTGCGGCAGCGGCCGCCCTAGGAGTGGCGCTCGCAGCCAGGCCTAGGTGCGGCAGCGCCGGAGGAAGCAGGCCTCGGGGCGGCGGCGGAGGGAGCAGGCCTAGGGGCGGTGGCAAACGTGGGGTGGCCTAGGGACGTCGGTGGCAGAGGGAGCAAGCCTGGGGGTAGCGCTAGCGGCCGGCCTGGTGGAGTCGGAGGCGAAAGGAGAAGGCTTGGCGGCGTGGCAATGGCCGTCCTACGAGCGGCGCTCGCACCCAGGCCTAGGAGCGGTAAGGAAACGAAGACACAGCTGGAGCCAGAGACAGCAAGATCCAACGGACCAAACAACACCATATGCCAAATCCAATAGCCTGAAAACTGGTTGCTCATGGCCGACAAAACAACCGGTTATTCAATAGCAATTCTTTATTTTTTGAGTGGATGCATGGCGTTCCGTTTGGCAGGGATTCACCAAGAAAAAAGTGAATATAGATCTAGGATTCACCGTGGATTAGATCCACTATGAATATGAAATTCACCATAAAACTGTTTGGCTAATGCAGCAGCTCTAGATCAACGCAAGGGCATTTTTGTTGGAATGGACAGAATTGTCCTTGGGCTCTAGTGTTCTCTCTATCTCACTGCTAACCTAGGCCTGCACGTCAGCTCTTCTCCTCTTCCCATCGAGCATAGCAGAGCGCATCGCACGCACGCCTTGCCGGAGCTCGCGGCCGTGGACGGCCTCGTCGGCCTGGGGAGGTTTGGGCAGCACAGGGACGGCCGGCCTAGGGAGGGGTGGCGCGGGCACGGCCGACCTGGGGAGGGGGTGGCGCGGGCACGACCGCCCTGGGGAGGGACGGTGCGGGCGCGGCCCACTCGAGGACGAAGGAGCTCGTCGTGGGTGAGGGCGTGGCGGGCGCCGTGAAGGAGCTCGAACAGCCGGCCGTGGAGAAGACGACAATGAGGGCGTGGAGGAAGAGCAGGAGGAGTCAACGGCCGGATCTTGCCAGGGCGCCCGCAGCTGGATCTTGCTAGCCCCGCCGCGCGGAGGTGGCCATGGCGCGCGTGGCCCGCCGGCGCGGCTAGGGAATGACGGCCGGAGCTCCCTAGGGCGCAGGCTCGACGTCCCACCGGCGCGGCCGGAGCTCCCAGAGAGCGGCGGAGTTTTTTTTCCACGGGAGAGAGAAAGGTGCGGGAGGAAAAAGAGAAAGAAAAGAACGAAGAGGTATGTTTGTGTCAATCAGTGGTAGTGGTGGGTAATTTTTTCCCAAATCCATCAAACTAAGTTGAGTGGAGCACCTCCTGAGGAGATCCACCAAAATGGTGAACCCAGCCTCTAGATCCATCATTTTGCTGAATCCAGATTTGATGGATCTAGAGTGTTTGAAAAAATTTTGGTGGATCCAACCTCCAGATTCTAAATCTGGTGAATCGGAATCCCTACAAAAGAGGCCCTTAGCACCTTAATTTTGTTCGTCCTCGCTCGTGCCCTTAGCTCCTTAATTTTGTTCGTCCTCGCTCGTCGTTTCCACGTGCATGCCATCGCCAGCAGTTAGTGATAATTTGACTTGATCGCTGGTTGGTTTCTGGGTTGATAAATTAGGCTGGTGCTGGTTTATTGTGAGTAGAAAACACTGTTGACTGACTGATAAGCCCTGGCTGAAATCAACAAGCGAACGTGCTAAAATCCTGAGTGTAAGAACGGCACGTTGCTTTTCAGTTCCAGCAAAGAAAAAGAGAGAGAAACGAATATAATGGCTCACTGCGTACCGGCGCACTACTACACTTGAAGTCTTGAGTACTTGAAGTCTTGAGTACTTGATGAGAGATAACCCAGCACCAGCAGTGGTGTTTGGTGGCGTATGTCGATGGAATGGAATGGAGTGGAGTTGAGTGAGAACAGAGATGGACGAGACTCTCTAGGTCCAGTTGTTCAGATACGGAAAATCTGAGGGCGAAGGTCTTTTTGACCGGCGCGCGCCGGTGGAAAGGGTAATTTTGGGTGCAGACTTGCAGTTGCAGAGAATGTGGAGGAACGGAGACTTTCACCTCCACTGCTGGAGTCGTCGTAGTGTGTTGTGCGGCCTCCCACGCTGTAAATAAATAACCCTACCCTACGAGACCCTGTTCCGATTGGTGGTGGTGCTCCGGTCACGTCGTCGAAATGCGGCGGCGCAGATGTGATCTCTGATCTGAACTGATGGTGGTATATATGCTGCGCCGCCGGCCTGGCCATTTCTTTATAGGCTACTGTACGGCAACAAATATTCAAGTGTGCCCTCCACCAGTCCACCAGCTGCCGGCCTGGCCATTTCTTTATGCTCCCTGCTCTGCTAGCCGGCCAATAAACTAGTAGAGCCTGATGCATGCTACATACATGCTCCAAACATACAATATGATGACCCTTTCAAAGATTTAGTACAATGTACAATATATAAATATACACAGAAGAGAAGAGACAAATTGGTGGGTGGTACGCGTTCAAAAGGCAGATATTTGTTTAGTCTAGGATAATGACCGCCGCACGCAGCAATCGAATTAGTTGCTAAAAACGACAGGTGTTTTGTGACGGAGGATTTATATGCTATAAACCCTAAACACTGTATGCACGAGCATAGCTGGTGGATCGGATCAAGATATCGCCACCTGTTCCATCCAGTAGCAGAAGCAGCAGATCGACACGGCCAGCCCGGGCCGGCGGCGAGCATGATTAATTGGGTGGACCCGGCCCGGCCCGACCGCCCGGCCGGCTGGCCGGCAGCCACCAATGCGTTGGGAGTAGTAGGTTATAAGAAGAAAACCCCTTTCGGTTAAAAACGGCACTATTCAGCTTGTTTTTCAGACGAAACAATGTTTTTCTCTCACAATAATTCAGCCAAAAACAATGTTTTCAGCTAATTCAGCCAAAATCTAGCAAGACGAACGGGGCCTACGAGGCAAAGTACCAACCGAGTCAGTTGGGTGAACTGAGGTCTTGTTTAGTTTTTTCCCTAAAGTTTACTTCCTATCATGTTTGACACATGCATAGAGTATTAAATATAGACTAAAAAATAACTAATTGTACAGTTTACGACTAATTCATACGATAATCTTTTAAGCCTAATTAGTCCATGATTTGACAATGTTGTGCTGCAGTAACACATGTGCTAATGATAGATTAATTAGGCTTAATAAATTCGTCTCGCAGATTACTAACGTATTCTGTAATTTATTTTTTTATTAATATCCGAACGTCTCATACAACGTCATCACGTGACATCCCCGGACTTTACTAGCTCGAGTTAAAAGAAAACGAATCCATCGGTCGATCCATCGCCTCAGGTCTATTGGCTGGTGTGGTGGAAATCTGTCGTGTCATTTGACCATTTCAGCAGTGCTAGTAGGCTTCTGCAACTGTCCACACAAACTTTTGTTACCTACTCGTAGTAAGTACAGCTGGCTAATGATAACCCCCCTGTACAAGCAGGATGACGTCGGCTTTGCATCACCGTGAGCTGCCTGATGAAGTCCTGCGTAACTTCCAGTGCGGTTTCACAATTTATTGATCAATGCATGTTATCTTCCTCCTCTCTCTCTCGCCTTATTACCTGAAAGCCATGCATTTTGGCTTCAACCTTTCCGTCTCAGGAATGTCAGCCTATGTGATGCCATAGAGAGATTTATTAGCTTACATGTTTATCGAGTAGATTAGAGCCAACTGAAGAAGGCACTACATATAGAGAGACGTGTCTAAGCGCTCAGAGCTTTTTCTATGTTCAGTAAGCTTAGTTTGTTCTTCTACGGCTGATTTTTTTTAATCCACTCTCATCTTCTACCTTTTCAATATTATAAATAAAAGGAAGAAGATGGAAGACAAACCCATCCTGTGGAACACGATGAATTGCCCAACAACTGTGCGGTCATGCATGGTATATTATTTTCTTTGTAAATTACGAGCCAAGTGCCAGCCGGGTCAATTGCGTGAAGCATAGGCCCCGTTCGCGTGCCCTTAAACCCGGCGTAATCCGCTTCTTTTTTTATCCGGAATAGTATTTTTCTCTCACAAATTCCTCCAGCATTCCTCCAAACCATCCAAATTCCTCTAAGCGAACAGGCCCATAATCTTTTTAGTTACTGATATATGAATTATCCTAATCCATGGCAACGCTGGAAGGTGGTGTATGTACCAACGGATGGAGCAGTTTAACCTCGACCGAGAAACCGTTGCGAAGGAGCATCCACTTCAATTAATCATCCATCATAATATTATTATCCGCTATGTGTGAGACTGACTGGCTGATTTAATTTGTACAATTACACTAGTGTATGACGCACGTTTGCAAAAGGATATATATATATATATATATATATGAGACATGGGAGACCAGCTATTACTGACCGCTAGTGACTTGTACGACGCAAACTCTTGTGATTCTCTTCGCTGACTTGTACGATGACTTATTACGCAAACACAGATACATGACTTAGCAAGCTGTACCACCGTCGTGTATCTGTGTAACAAGTCATCGTGTATTCCTGCATTCCTGGTTGCTAACGTCCTGCTGGCTAACGACGCAAACTCTTGTGATTCTCTTCGCTGACTTGTACGGCCTGCCTCATTGTGCATGAATGCTGGTCTCTGTGTTATAGCTTGCTGTTTTTTTTGAGCTTTTTCTTTGAAAGACCCATACATAGGAAAAGTTGCATTAGTTAACTAAGTTATTGAAGCCATGTATCTGCAAAGTAATTTAGTTACATAGTTTACCTTTAAGCCTCCATTACAGCTATATCTTCTGGATTCCCATTCTTGCAAGTGTACTAGTGATGCCCTAACTCATGGCAGATGGGGCACTCATGCTTCTTTGCCCTCTTCTTGCTGCTGCCTCCCTCAAGTGATGATTTCATCATATTCTTTCTTCTACCTCATGTGGACCTAAGACAGGGAGGGTGCATGAAAAAACCATGAGTAGCTTTGGGCCACATGCTTTTGTCAGGAATACAAGGGATGGAACCCTCATATGTAGCTCTGAATTTGTTGACAGAGAAGTAATCATCCACATGGTCTTTCAGTTTTTCACCAGAAATTGAAATAATGTAGGCTATTACATGCTTGCATGGGATTCCTGACCCCTGCCAAACCCTACAGGAACAGTTCTGTCAGGTAGGCTGACCACAAACCAGAAGCCACTATCTCCCTTATCACACAGTTCTGCCACACCATCAGGGGAGGCTGTGATCACTTCAATGTCCAGGTTGTAACTGTCTTCCCTTAGCTTCTACAGGATGTGAGGCAGAATCTTTCCCTCCAACTTCTTGGCTACCTTCTTCCTATGGTTCCATTTGATCAAAATCTTTTGTCTTATAGTGTTAGCAAGTCATCTAGGTGCTTTACCTTCTCAGGTTTGATCCAATTATTGAATGACTCAGCCAAATTATTAGTCACATAATCAACCTTTGACAATGTCCTGTACTGGCTCCTGGTCCAAAGTTTCTTGTGAGTTTCTTGCAAATACTTCATTGCCTCAGGTTTGGCTGCAGCCATTGCTTGATAGTGCTTCTCAAACATGTAAGGGCTCCATGAATATGAAGAAGCCCACAAGTGATCATCAAATACCTTCCCATTGTACCTCTTCTTGAAATTATGTACTAAGTGATACATCCACTCTCTATGTTCATCATTTGGAAAAACTTCACTAACCCCATTCATGACTGTCTGGCCGCAATATGTGTAGAATGTCAAGCCCTCTGGGGTGCCTATTGCTTCCTTCTACCTCTCCATGAACCACACCTAATTCTCATTAGTTTCTGAGTCAATTACACCAATAGCTACTGGATACATCCAGTTGTGCCCATCTATTGCACAAGCAATGCACAATTGTCCCCTAAACCTTTCTGTTAAAAATGTGCTATCTACTGCAAGATATGGTCTACAGCCTCTAAGAAATCCATCAACACATGGTTTCAGTGCAAAGAATAGCCGATTGAACCTGATCTTATTGTTGATTGTGTGATTATCAATGACAAGAAATGATCTAGGACTTGATTCTTCTAATTGGGCCTTAAGCCTATACAGGTTATCAAAACTTTTGCCCCAAGACCCATAAATCTTATCTATGGCAAGATTTTTAACTTTATACACTCTCTTGTAGGGCACCATAATTTTGTGTGCATCCTTCAACCTTCTTTGCTGTTTTGTTGCACCTAGAGTTCCATCTTCCTTCAGCCAATCAATCACCTGACTGCACATCCAGAACTGTGTTATCCCTACATAGATTCCTTGCCTCCTAGTGCTCTGACACTCATGAGGGTAGGGGTTCCTTTTCACCTGCAAAACAGTCAAGTAATGCACTTATTACAAGCCACACAATGCAAGAAAAACAGAGAGCAGTCAATGAAAATAATATACTAACACATTACCTTAATAGTGTGCCCATCCCTTAGAGTTGAGGCATGAAGTCTCCACCTGCAGCCCTTGGCTCTGAGGATTGGGAGGAGGTGGGGGTATTGGGGACCAAGGTCAATATACAACCCTTCCTCATCAACACCCACATGCTCATTCATTGGGTTTGGGTTAGCCAGGTATTCAGGTTCAGCAGATTGAGTGTGTGTGGCATGGCTTGGTTCTGCTAAGCTTGGACAAGCAATTGAAAGGGTGAATGGGGTTCAACAGAGTTCACAGTTCTACAAGAATCCCAATAAGAAATCATAGGGGGGCTCACTACTTGGGCTATGATATGCAACAGTCAACAAGCAGCATTTGGAAGCCTTATGTTTTGCAAACATTTCAACCAAATCTTGGTCAGTGTAGACTTAGATGTTCACTTTACTATTATGCAGAAATAAAACAATCTCACTATATCACCATAGTTATGAGGATACTTGTCGACAACTTCAGCAACCGGGACTGTGAAGTTAGTGCGGTCAGCATCCACGACTTTGTTCAACGAAAACCACCGCGCACGAGAACTGGGAGCAACAATCCGGATTTCTATGTTGTAGCTACTTTCTTCGTCCATCCTACAGATGAACAAGGAGCACGCAATCAATACTACAAACACGGGACACAAACGCAGGGCACTAAATACCAATCAACACTACAAACACGGGGCACCACGAAACCAAGGGGGAAGCAATGAACTCACTCGTCTGGAAGCCAATCCGGTCGCTCGCCCACGACCTATCCTCTGGATCCACAATCGAATCTACGCTCCACTACCCCATGCGCCACCACAAGCACGGAGGATTCGTCGTCTTCTCTCCCAGCCGCCGCTACAGCCTCTGCTGCCGGATCCGTCGCCGCTAGGGTTTCTTTGCCGCTAGGGTTAGGGAACTGAGGGAGTCAAGCGAGAAGAGAGAGTGAGAGACTAAGGGAGATGCCGGTCAATATCGGTCAACACAGCCTCCACATATGCCCGTGACTGAAAGGGCAACATGGATATTTTTCCTACCCGGTCCCACATGTAAGAGCTGCCAAATGGTCAAAACCAAACAGAATGGAGACGAAATAGCGTGTTGGACAAAAGAATTTAGCGTCATGGTATCAGAATCCGTGTGAACTTTTTTGTGGCACGTAGGAATAGAGCATCTTTCGTAACTGCACACGTGGAAAAGGCTCAAGTTGCATGCATGCGCCTCCATCCGCTGTGCGTGACGACTGACTGACCGACTGATTCGTGTACAGTATATAACGCACGTTGTCCCTTAACAAAAGGATAGTAGTAGAAGACTAGTATGTGTACGACGCAACGCAAACTCGTAGAATTTTCAATCGACGACTTGGCAGGGAATTTTCGAGTACACGTACGCTTGCATTGTGATGTGATGGCTCAGTTTAAGCAGGGAGGAGAAAAGAAAACAAATATCCATCGATCACCCCAAATAGTCTATTGGCTGGTGGTGGACTAATTTGAGCATTTGAGCTCTAGTCTTCTCTTCTGCCATCGTCTAACCTAATCATCATCTCTCAAACTTTTGCTAGCTACCTAGCTAGTACAGTAACTGGCTAATGACAAACCCCCTATAGAAAGCAAGTATCTCCGCCGTGCTGTTCGCCATGTATAGGCGGGCGGATGACGTCGGCTCTGCGTCACTGTGAGCGTGTGTGTGTGTCATTTGCCCGATGAACTGGCTTAACTTTTTTGGAGCTGTGTCATTTGCCTGATGAGGTGTGTCTGCCTCCAACCTTTCCACCTCAGGAATGTCACGCCTGTGGTATAGAGAGATTTTTTTATCCACTTCTGTCCAGTCAGCTTAATTATTTTGTTCTTTTGGCCGCTGAATTTTTTTTCAATCCACTCATCTTCTACCTTTTTCAAGATTAAATAAAAAAGAAGATGGAAGACAAACTCACGGTTCTATGGAACATGATGAAACTGCTCAACAATATAATAGACCCTCTACGTGGTCAAGCACGGTATAAGGCCAGTCTCAATAGAAATTTCGTAGCACTGCGTCGGGTATCGGTATTAGGGATATCAAATCTAGAAAGTTAGCGTCCACGCTGACTTTCCTGGATGGCTCGAGACGCATTAAAAGGTCTCGCCCGACCCCAAGGCCGTGGGCTCCGTCTCGCCCGACCCCAAGGATGTGGTTTCCGTCTCGCCCGACCACGGGCTCTGTCTCGCCCAACCTCGAGGAAGCGAGCTCCGTCTCGCCCGACCCCTTGGGTCCAGGCTCCGTCTCGCCCGATCTCGAGGACGTGGGTTCCGTCTCGTCCGACGGGGACCCATACCACCGCCAACCACTCCAGGTCCAAGCTATGGGCCTAGGTCAAAACTCTGACGCCAGGGAAGAGGCTGGCACGCCTCGATATAACCCGTGGCCATGACGTGCCATACCTGGGGATTCACATCAAGAACAGTGTCAGACGTGCCGGTGCTATTTTGCCTAATCCTCGTACGGACGCTGAGAGGCGCGTCAGTTCACCACGACGTCCGACGGGACAGAGTGGAACGCCATGACCGACAGATGACGCCTACGCATGGCGCCAGTGACGAACAGGGCCACGACATGGAGCCGTCCCTGTTGACATCTACAGGATCAGCGGGACCCGCATGAAGGAGAAGAAAGACCCGGCAACCCTGAAAGCTTTCTTCTCTCTCTCGTTCTTCTCCTTTTCCTCCTCTGTAACCCGCGCTTTCCCTTCGCCTATAAAAAGGAAAGCAGGGCGCCCCACGCTGGGAGATCGAAACACAAGAGCATGACACGAGCACACGGCTGAGCGGCAAGCGAGCTCTCAGCGCCCGTTCACTCCTTCCACCAGAGACTTGGGATCCTTTCCCTCTCTCGCTTGTTTGTAATCTCTACTGCAAACCAAGTACCGGTAACACGAGCAGCAGCAAACTGGACGTAGGAACGTTTTGTCCGAACTAGTATAAACCCTTGTGTCCTCCGAACACACTATCTGAGCCAGACGCGCAAATATAAATTTATTCGTCGGTGGTCCGAAAACACCGACACTTTGTTTCCAAGACTCCTTGATGTTGGAAACAGTGCAAACAAGTTCATCCCTATGAGACTCATTTCATCCTATGAAACTATTTCCATCCATCTCTTCATTTAAACTGTGCTAACCTACCCCTTCTCATATATATTTTCATGTTTAATTTGGGTGCGATGTTGACCATTGTCCCAGGTGATCTATCTAAGCACTCCAGAGGAGACAGGTTTGGCGCAGCAATCAAATCAGGTTAGTGGAGTGTATGCAAATCTTTATACCCCTTCCCACATTTTCTACACCGGATATATGGCTATGTCAACATACATAAGGGTAGTAACAAACATTATAAATCTAGATCTAGAAAAATAAAACGACGTACGATTCAGAATGGATGGAGTAAATTCTATGTAAAATTACGAGCCAAGTGCCAGCGGGGTCAGTTGAGCGAGCCAAACATAATATTTTTACTGATATAGGAATTATCCTAATCCATGGCAATGCTTGAAGGTGGTGTATGTACAATGGATGGAGCAGTTTGGCCTCGGCCGAGAAACCGTTGGGAAGGTACAACCACTTCAGTCATCCATCGTAATATTATCCGCTATGCCTATGCATGACGGACAGACTGACTGCTGATCTGTACAATTACACTAGTATATGACGCACGTTTAAAAAAAAAAGATATATCAGAGACTAGTGCCCTGTTCGCTTGGGGCAGACTGACTGCTGATCTGTACAATTACACTAGTATATGACGCACGTTTAAAAAAAAGGATATATAGGACATTAGTGCCATGTTCGCTTGGCTGATAAGTTATGGCTGAAAGTATTGTTAGCTGATTTGTTGTGAGAGAAAAATATTATTCATTGACTGAAAAAGTATGACTTATAAACGTAGGGCTGGTCTAACTAGTACGACGACTTAGCAGGGAATGCACGTACTTGTGCTTAACGCTTGTGATGGTTTAGTTTATAGAGTAGTAAAAGAAAAGGAATCCCCCCAAGTCTCTTGGTTGGTGGAAATTTGTCGTGTGATTTGACCATTTGGTCTTGTAGTTGTAGCATCTAACCTACCGATCATATACAATTGACAAATCTTTGTTGCCTACTAGCTGGCTAATGATAAGCCCCTAGGCTCCGCTGATGCTCGCTATAAGCTGGGATGACGTCGGCTCCACATCACCGCGGACGAGTTGATCTTGTTAGTCACTCCCTCCATCTCAAATAAATCGAAACTTCTAAAAATTGTTCTAAGTTGAATTTTTATAAGGTTGATCGACTTTTATATGAAAAATATCAACTTTATAACATCAAATAAATACATTATTATAAAAATATATCTCGCGATACATCCCATGATACTATTTTTTGTATCATAAAAATTTCTATTCTTTATGTAATAAATTTGGTCAAACTTACATAATTAAGTTTAATTTAGTATAATTTTAGAAGTCAATTTTTTTATAACAAATCGATTTATTTAGAAACCATCGCGGTAACTAAAGAAAATGTTGCATTTGATACTAAGCACTGTTTTTAGCGTGCATGATAATTATAATTATATGCCGGAAAATACTGATGTAGCATGTGCGTATCTTTGTGCAGGCAGCAGACCAGCAGTTCTTGGTTAAGCATCTTTCAGTATGGAATATTACGTCTGTTGGATTGGATAGCTACAACCAAAATGAATAATGATAATAATCAGAAACAATAATGACGTGTCTTGGTTGGTGGCAATATGTACGGTTGTCTTTCATTTTTTGACTATTAGCAGATAATTTTTTACCATTTGCAGTGGACGACCCTATTGTCTTACCTTAAATCCGGCTTGTTCAGCTTCTTTTTTCTAGCCGAAACAGTGTTTTTCTCTCACAACATTTTAGCCAGAACAATATTTTTCAGCCACTTTCAGTCAAGTTTCAGCAAGCCGAACAGGGCCTAACAATACAAATCACTAGCGCCAGCTGCCAATTAATGCCATGTTTGTTTGGGCTGGTTTAGCTTATAAGTCATGACTGAAAGTACTGTTGACTGATTTGGTGTGAGAGAAAAATATTGTTCGTTGGCTGATAAGTCATGGTTTATAAGCCAAATACGACCGAGCGAACATGATGTAAGCATGGCGTCGACTCCACGTCACCGTGCACGTCGTGGCAGACGAATGCTGACGCAGATCCTCAGCTTATAGCGACGCATGCGGAGGCAGTTGGCAGCTACTAGGAAGATTACGCAGATCCTCAGATTACGTGGTTTGAACAAATGCCACGTAATCTGAATCCAAGCAGTTGTTCAAACCACGAGAGACAGCTACAGCTGCAAAGTATACTTTGCCTGCTCGATTCTCATTTCGATTTTCGGCGCCCCTGCAACTGTTGGACTATAGTTCAAACTTCAAACCAGCAAGTTTGGGAATGCTTTTTTTTTTGGTTCAATTCCGCACCTTAATGAACCGAAGGAGTACGCTTCCCCGGTCTGATGGCGGATCCAATCAAATACGCCTTCACAGCTCACAGTTGGTTTGGTTCACAATTTCAGCTCATTCAGCTATTCCACACGGGTTGACAGTGAGAGTCCGCGCTCCATCTGATATCCATATCGCGCTCCAAATCATCAACAAAGGAAAAAATGGACGTAACCAAATATCATCTCATCAAATCTTCTAATCAAAGTAGTCACGAAGCTTGATTATTAATCAGCCTCTTTTTTCTTAAGATTTAATAATGGGCATCATGGCAAAGGAGAAAAAAACAGAAATCATCTATTATTAAAAAAATGTTAAATGTAAAAAGAAAAAGATACTTGTCACTTCATTAGATCATGGAGGAAAGGATGAGTCAGATTGTAACGCCCCAGCCCGGGAAGACGGCTAAGATCCACTCTACACGTTGAATGGACCACACCTGCTAATTAACTCTCTTGCGCTTTTGTCCTCGCTTCACGCAAAAGGTTCGAACCGGAGTTAATTCTCTCCCAGGCTCAGGCTTTTAAGTTGGTTCGGTTTCCCCTCATGTTCCGGTATGGGACTACAGTGTTTCCGCTGCTATAGTAACCGGCAATCGGAGCTACAGTACTTGCCCATTCGGCCCAGCCCACCAGACCGGCCCAACTTGGCCCATTTTAGCGGGGTCTCACACAGATCTCCCAGGTGTAACCCATTAGGCCTTGTTCGGTTGTTATCAAAATCAAAGGGGTTGAAGGGAATTAGAGGGGGTTGACAGTGATTTTACTTATAGGGGATTTAATCCCCCTCGATCACTCCCAACTTTCAGAGTCCTCGTCTGCATCCTTCCTCCCACAGTGGGATCATCCCACCGTAGAGTGATCCACACCTTGAGCACAGTACAAATCTAATGGCTGTCAGTAAACGCTTGTGGATCTATGTTTTTTCCTTAATCACTTACATATAACACATAGATTTTCTATGGTGGAATTAATGTGAACTTTGCATTGCCCAATTTATTTATCATTTTTTTCAGTGTTAGTCTTTTAACTCTACCTATGGTGGGGCGCCTTTGGTGTCCCAGCATAGCAGGTCTCAAGCCTTGGTAAAGGAGAAGGGTTGTGTTAGACGCGGCGAGCTAATGTAAAATCTTAGCCACTTTAATGGAGATGAAACCCAAAAGAAATGTTAGTGGACGAAAGTCATGCGGGAGTAAATAGAAAACTAGAGTTATGGTGGCAGACCCTTGAGTCTAAAAGTTTTAGATTGAGCAAAATTAAAACCAAATACATGAGATGTGACTTTGACAGAGTTATACAGGAGGAGAAAGATATGAGTTTGGAAGGTCAAGTAGTGCCTAAGAAGGATACCTTTCGGTATCTGGGATCGATGCTACAGAGGGATAGATATATTAATGCGGACGTTAGCAATAGAAGCAAAGCAGGGTGGATCAAGTGGCCACAAGCTTCTGGCATTCTCTGTGACAAGAGGGTACCACAAAAGCTAAAAGGCAAGTTCTATAGAACGGCGATTAGACCGGTTATGTTGTATGGAGCAGAATGTTGGCCTACAAAGATTCGACATGTTCAACAACTGAGTGTTGAAGAAATGCGTATGTTGCGATGGATTTGCGGTCACACAAGAATGGACCGAGTTCGGAACGATGATATATGTGATCGCCTAGAGGTAGCACCAATTGAAGAAAAGCGTGTCCAACATCGATTGAGGTGGTTTGACCATGTCCAAAGGAGACCTCCAGAGACACCAGTGCATTGTGGAGTCCCAAGTCAAGCTAATAATATGAGGAGAGGTAGAGGAAGACCGAAATTGACATGGGGGAGGTAATAAAAAGAGATTTGAAAGCTTAGGATATACCTAGAGATTTATGTTTGAATAAGAGTACTTGGAAAACAGCTATTGAAGTGCGTGAACCGTGATTTAGGGCTCTTGGTGGGTTTCAACTCTAGTCTACCCCAACTTGCTTGGACTGAAAGGCTATGTTGTTGTTGATGATGATGATGATGATGTTGTTGAAGTATATTTCCGTTGCAATTGCAAGCCATATAAAAAATATGCCATATAAAAGATATGGAAATATATGTGTCCCAGTTCTAGAGCCTGCGTATATTTGACTTTTACCTAGCCGGCTGGCCCCCATGACTACATATTACTTAACTTACCAATGATAGCATGACGTCCTTGTCAGTATTGTCTGTTTCTTCCATCACTATTCTTGAAACCATGTTGGGCGTTGAAATGTAGCAGAGACCTGAATATTTTGAACAGTCTGTGATATATAGTTATCCATGGTCTTGTAGCAATATTTGATCCATACATGATACATGTCCAACCAATATAGACAATAGGAACATAAATTTGCTCATTACTTGTTTAAACGTCAATTTTAATCTGAGGAATTTGACAGCCTTTGAAGTGGGAACTTAAGCAAAAGCCAGGCATGAGCCCTCCTCATGGTGGATTTGACCCAGATGATCCTAATCAGCAGATTGTGGCAGAAGGCATCTTTGATGAATATGGAGGTATATTAGTAGTCTGAAACATGAACAAACATCCATGTATAACTTCTGCGATTTAATATTTTTGCTGCCTTGTATTTCAGGTTTTCTGAACTGTGACGTTCCAGCTCTCATTTCCAATTTTTCTGCTAGAAAATCCAAGAAACGTTCCAAGAAGAAAAGCAAGCATAAGCAGGCTAAGTCTGCTATTCATGAGGATTCTGGTAGATATGAAAGCAGTTACCATCTATCGTCAGACTCTGAAAATGAGAAGAGAAACAAAACATCAAGAAGCAAGAGAAAGAAAACAAACTGTTCTGATTCATCATATTCTGATTCTGAGATAGATGCTAGAAAAGGCAAGAGTAAGTCAAAGCATAGGCATAAGAAGAAATACCAGTTAGAGTCTTCTTCTGATTCAGAATTTGAGGTCCATGAAGATACAAGGCGGCATCTGAAGAGAGAACACGTGAAGGAGAAAAGAGATGAGTCACCATTGTCCTTCTCTAAGAATCAAGGAGACACAGAAAGCAAGAGGCGTTCAAGGCATTCAAGGGAGAAGCGCCACTACAGTTATTCATCAAGTTCTTCTGAGAGGCAGGCATTCTCTATGGCCCAAGGAGAAACAATATTACAGTGACTCGAGTTCTGATCGGAGCCATCGACACTCAAGGAGATCGAGGGAGAAGAGACATGATAGGGAGGCAAGTTCTCCTGATGCCATCAGGCGCTCAAGGAGATCGATGGAGAAACAGCGCCATTCTGATACAAGCCCACGTCATACCAACAGGCATTCAAAGAGATCAAGCGATAAGCAAGACTATACTGAACGCAGCCATTACGAAACCAGTAGACATTCAAGGAGATCTCGGGAGAAACGGCACTACCCTGATTCTAGTGCCTCTGATTACTCAGACTCTGATCGGCACAATAAACATCGCCATCACCATAGGAGAAAATGAACTGGTAGGGTATAGGTAAACTGCCCTATCAGAAGTAATGCAGTATATATCTGGGGATCGCCCTGGGTGTGACGGCATTAAGGGTACTTGGCCCTTTTCTGAAGATCACCAAAATCCGCTTGGAGTCTGGTGTCTGGTGGCTGGTCTCAGGGCTTTGTGATGTTATTACAGTAATGTACACGGTACGGTGTAACGGAGTTTCTTCATACTGGGAGAATGGTTGTTTGGGTATTAAAACAGTTGTGTTGTTGTAGAACGTGGTAGGGCCCCGGAATGTTACATGATGTTTAGTTTTTTGTCTGAGCTAGCCTTCTGGTCTACCGTGGACTCACTAATAAGCTTCTTGTGAAATGTGTAACACTTATCTGCAAGAGTGCTTCCCAAATGCCAGGACTTAACCCTTTTGAGAACCTGGAATGGTTTACCTACTCCCAGTGGCACTACCAACCACTTTGGCCTCCAAATGCTAGGCAAAATCAGCTTTTTTTCTTTCTCTTGTTATATGTTGAGCTTGCACCTAGTTCTGGTAACGAGTCAAGTATAGCATGGGTACCGCGATTAACATGTTTGGTGACGTCCTCGTCAAAGAAATACGATTGGTAACGTGGAGACTGGAGAACGTGTAGAATTTAGAGTTAATAAATTGACATAAATTGGTATGGGCAATCCATTGCGGTAGACATGAATGCCAGTTTTCTGTCCACATCGGACTATCAAGCATTAATTGTGATGAGTTCATCTCCACTTGGTTGTTGATTTAGCGCGTGTTTAGTTGAGGGAAGTTTGGAATTTGGGCTACTGTAGCATTTTTGTTTTTATTTAGCAATTAGTGTTCAATCATGAACTAATTAGGCTCAAAACATTCGTCTCGCAATTTTCAACCAAATTGTGCAATTAGTTTTTTTTTCCGTCTACATTTAATGCTCCATATACATATCGCAAGATTCGATGTGATAGATACTGTAGCACTTTTTGGAAAAACATTTTGGAACTAAACACGGCGTTACCTCCTACAACTACTACAAGAATGGTTAGAAAAAATGCTTTTTCTGTCCATATAGGACTACCAATCATTAATTGTGATGAATTCATCTCCACCTGGTTGATTTACCCTACAACTACTACAAGAATGGTTAGAAAAATGATGATATTGAAATACACCCATTAAAAGTCAGGTAAATTTCTTGTAGGACGCTTTTCAATATTGATATTGATGGACACTACTCAACGTTGTTTTTGTTAGAAGACATTTCTTCAAATATGATAATTTACTCCTTGACACTATGACTATTGGAATAGTATTTAAGAGTGCACGGGAGAGAGAAGTTAAAAAGCGATCATTATGCCTCTGTCTATTATACTACAAACTGGCCAGATGAAAATGAATGGAGGGAGTATACTGGTTTTTTTTCTAAAGCATTGCTTACATAATATATATATGTTGCTTTACCATAGTTTATGGCTTTGTTCCAAACTATGAATATTTTACCTAAAAAGTTAGCCATTTCCTCCATTTGTACCAAAATGCTAGATGTATTAGTAGTTTTGTTCTAGTATAAGATAAAAATTGTCTAATTGAATGAGTTTCCAAAAAATGCATCGACTACATCATCAAACTCCTTCCAATAAATTCAGACTAAAATACCTCTTAACATTGTATTGTATTCATTTGATATCGTTGATTTTATTATACTTTTCTCGGAAACAGATAAAAAAATTAAAAGATTTGATTTAAAACAAAACTAAGGTACTTGGTTCGCCATGGAGAATACGCCCGGTTGGAATATTAGCTGCACACACCAGTCCACCACCAAAGATGTGGCTCCCTTGGCTCGAACCCTAAAAGCATTGTACATTTCCCCCAAAAACTATCGTTGTGCAATACTCCCTCCGTCCTTAAATATATATCGTTTTCGTTTTCCGAGAAATAACTTTGACTAAATATGTACTAAAAATATTAATATTTATGATACATAATTAATATCATTGGAAAGGTCTTTAAATATAGTTTTTTTATAAATTTATTTAAAAATATAAATATTATACATATTTTCTACAAATTAAGTTAAATTTGTGACACGCACACCGACTGCGATAATTATTTAGGGCCGGTGGGAGTATTTACCCATTGTTCATTCTCCAATTTTACTGCTATTAATATAAATGCAAATAGTACACAGGAATCAACCCCCAAACGATCCTAGCTAGCAGTGTCTGTCACCGTCGTTTGATGTGATGTGACACAAGAATGAATGAAGTTCGGAACAATCGTATACGTGATCATTTAAAGGTGTGGTTTGGCTATGTCCAAAGTAAACCGTTAGAGACACCAGTGCATTATGAAATCTTAAGCTAAGTTAAAAATATGAAGGAGAGAGGAAGACCGAAATTGACATAGGAGAGACAATAAAGAGATTTAAAAACTTAAGATGTACATAGAGATCTATATTTAAATAGAAGTACTTAAAAAACAGCTATTAAAGTGCTTGATCATGACTTGGAGCTCTTGATGGATTAAGTGTAGCCCTGTCCCAACTTGCTTGGACTGAAAGGATAGCTATGTTGTTATTGTTTCAGTGTTAGTCTTTTAGGACTGAATATTGTGAGTTTTTTTGAAACACTGAGACTTGAAATTTGATTTCATTCCATATGCTTGCTACGATTTCCTTTCCATTTGTGTTCGACTGGTTCTGTGTATAGTTGCACTGCCACTGTCTGTAGATTTGTGTACCCTAGCAATAGTAGCATCAATGCCCACACGATGGCTCTTGTTCTGTGTGCAGTGCTAGCCAATACTCGTATCAACTAGAGTATCTCAAATGTGTAGCAATGATACACTGGAGTATACAGGAAAAGGTAAATCAACAAAACAATCAGAAAATTTGTTTTTTCAAGAAACAATCAGAGGGTCAGAATTCTGGCTTGGTTTTCTTAAATGAGAAATTATAGCGCTCAGTATGTTCATTGTCGATCATCTGGGGAAAGGGTCATCATATCCTCTGGAAGTGTGCAACACAGTTAAGATAACAAAAAAGCACAAAAAGAACCAATTTTGATAAGAGGCAACAAAAACAAGCACTACTAGACATTCGGAATCATTTTTTTCTGCATAAATGGAGGATCAGAATTCTGGCTTGGTTCTCAAATGAGAAATTATAGCGCTCAGTATGTTCATTGTCGATCATCTGGGGAAAGGGTCATCATATCCTCTTAAGTGTACAACACTGTTAAGAGAACAAAAAAGCACAAAAAGAAGCATCAACGTAAAAATAAATAATCTGACTAAATAGGAGGATGGTGGGAATGGCGAAGTAAAAAACCTTAAGAAATTAAATGTAAAAGAAAGAAACTTATCACTTGGTCAAGGGGGAAAGGTTACATCAGATCTCCAAGATGAAAAAGGGTGTGACATCACAGAGATGACTCAGATGCAAATTACCCATTAAAACTTGTGACTCCTCACCTGCTTCCATCCTCCTTTTTACTACATCCCAAAAGAAACTATCAAAAATCATCTATAACCTGAGTGCCTCTAGCAAATTTCAGGTCAAAGCTTCGTTTCATCGCCTGCTGCTCTCGGTTAATCTTTGTCAAATACGCATTTAAATCACTTTGGTGTACACATACAAATCATTTTTTTTAATTTTTAAAAAGAAAAAGTAACACATTAGGCTTGAGATAGACGCGGGAGATGATCAGATAGAGCTAATACAGTTTGAGCCATCATGGCGGCCAATCAAACCAATAGGGAAACAATTTCGTCATCATTTCATATCCACACACACACAACGCACCGGTAGCATCACTGAACAGATTTGATTTCCCTCCCTCTTAGAAATATCAATCCAAATCGAGACATATGCATCGAAGGCTAGAAAGACAGAAAAAAAATAGTAAAAAGCAAAACAATCTGAAACGGGCAAACGGCAACAAAGAAATTTAAAAAAAAAAGTCGACTGCTTGAGGGAGAGATTTGGGCGGAGTGGTGGGCGCATCAGATCTCCAAGGTGAAAAAGGGTGTGACATCACAGAGATGCCTCAGATGCAAATTACCCATTAAAACTCGTGACTCCTCATCTGCACCACCACCAATCCATCCAACAGCACCACCCCCACCAAGCAGCGATACCAACGCAAACCAGGGATGATGGTAAAATAGGATTCCGAAGAACTTGAACAAGCGGAATCGACGAGAAAGCCAGAGACCATATAACACTACTACATCTGGAGACCGAAAGCTAGATGACGAGGATGGCTAGCGATAATGAGCGACTGCGGCGGAGGGAGGTCGGCGGCGGCGTTTGGTGCTTCCGTTCCCAGACCCTCACCTCACACGGTAAATATATACAACAAGGTCTACTAGGGTTTGAGAGGAAAGGCCGGCGGCCGCGCCGACCGTGAAGCCGGGATGTCCGACGCGTTGCCGCTGGAGCAGGCCGGCGGAGCGTGGCGGCCCATGGGACATTCCCAGCCTAGGCCCAAGTGGGATTATGTGTTCACTATTTGCCGCCATCCCGGTTCGCTAATCAAGCTTCTCGATCTCAATTTATTTGCCAGCACACCAAAACGGATTATGTGTTCACTTTTTGCGAAACTGTGTTGAAGTACTCCAATCATCATATCATAGATTGTAAGTCTTTTTAGCTATGTCATAAATCAAGCTTCTCTAGTTTTGACTATATCTAAAAATATAAAAACATCCAGATCGGACAAGATTTATTAAATACACCATGATATATATTTTTTTGAAAATACAATTATATTATATATTTAGATGTATGTTCAGATAATGAATTTGTATAATATAATATATACATTATAGATGTATATTTGACTTAGAACAAAACTAAAACTATTTGAAAACAAAGGAAGTACTTTTTTGTGATTATCGACAATTTGAATAAGGTACTTCCTTCATTCTAAATTATAAGATGTTTCGAGTGTTTCTGTTTCTGGCTTCTCTTGTGCACTAGCTATCATATTTTTTTACTTAAACCTTTTCAAGTGCAACAAGTTAAAATGGGTTATATTTAATATATTCTTCACCCAAAAAAATTCTATTTTTTGAAGCATATTACACTTATATGTTTTTTATGAAAAATATTGTTTTTTGAATCAGGATACGAAATACGAGCCAAATGATGTCTCAAAGTCATTCTAATTCATCATCAAAATGAGAGAATCTAGATCTGAAAAATGTTTGTACGAGAATCTAGATCACAAACAAACTCAACCCATGTACATAGCAAAATTTATATATCTAAAAAAGCTAAAACTTGTTATGATTTGGATTTTTTTAATTTCATTACTCAACTGCTAACAGATCGTTAGCAACAATTACATGAACGTTTTCAGGAATAGAGCTTATAATTTGCTCTCTCCCTAAGTACACAGATCACCCAACACAACCAACTCATGAGCGTTTCTATTACAATCTCGCCCTTTAGACGAGCACTCAAAACTAATAAAAACAAGAAGACACTAGTGTCTTAATCTTAGCTATCAACACTCCCACAATAGCATCATCTTCGCATCTATCTTGACAATTAGCCGCCCCAATGCCCAAATCAATTGCCATTTGTATACCCTGGAGATAGGCATTGGCTCCGTTCGCTTCGCTGAAAAAACAAGTAAAAAACACTGTTCTAGCTGATTTGTTGTGAGAGAAAAACACTGTTCCCGCTAAAAAAAGAAGCTCAAAAGTACGAACTATAAGAGAAGCGAACAGGGCCATTGAGTTCGGCCTGGAAAAGCATTCAGCAGATAATGTCGGGTATGGGGCATCCGTCCCGTCCGGACGGTGCCAATGGTGGGCCGCAACGTACCCAACAACCGTATCTTATCTACTCATCCACTTGCCCCCAACCATTCTAAAAAAAGAAAAAACTCACCTCGCCTCAGCGTTGCGACCATGCTCCACTGCGCCGCCTCCGCAAAGCGCTCTCCACCGCATCTACCTCTCCATCGCACCTCCACTCCGCCGACCGGCATCTCCTCCGCGCTAGAGCACGGCGGCCCGTCTTCCTCCCTCTCCACCGCGCCTCCCGCTCGCCTCGGGCTTCTCCAGCGCGCGGACCCACCGCAGCCTTCTCCACGGGACCTACCATGACCTTCTGCACCGGAACAACGAGCTCTACACCAGTGAACTTCACGCGCCGACGAGCCTTCATTCCCAAGCATCAAGGAGATGTTGCGCCGAAAGCGCATGTTGCAAACGTATGTTTCAAGTATTTCAGATGTTTCAGAGGTATGTTGCAAGTGTTTTCATATGGATGTTCTAAAAGTAGATTGGGATGTTGCATATGCTGCAAGTGTTTCAGAGACATGTTGCAAGCGTTTGTTCAAGGTGTTTCATCTGTTTTCAGACGTATGTTGCATGCGTTTTGATCTGGACGTTGAATATTTTTCACACATATGTTGGAAGAGTATGTTCCAAATGTTTTCGTGGTTTCATTCTTATGTTGCAGTAAGTATTCTTGTTGTAAGTGTTTTATTTGAATGTTGCATATGTTTCACACATATGTTGGAATTGTATGTTCCTAATGTTTCATCTGCTTCACAGTTATGTTGTACGTGTGTTCATGTTGCAAGTGTTTCGTGTTTCAGAGATATGTTTAGAGTCACGAAGGCACGTCCCGGGCGCTGGGTGAAGGGCACAGCAAGCCGGGGGCCGGTAGACGGGGCGCACAGCACGCCTGGGGTCTTGGGGACGGGGCATGCTCATCCTCATTCGGGCTCCCGCCTGTGCCAAGAGAGGAGGTCAGGGGGAAGAAGTGGTGGGCACAGTTAGGGTGTGCGTGCGGGGCGAGGCAGACGGGAGTGGGTACGCGTGTGGGGCGGGACGAGGCAGACGGAGGGACGGACATGCGCGTGCAGCAGTGGCAGGCGCGGGGAGATGGGCTGGGGCAGCACCATTCGCGGGGCATCCGGACGCACTCGCCCATGATCTATCTTTCCCCTTCCTGATACGACCACATCGCCATCAGAGTCCTAGATCAAGAAGCCCCAGCTACCCGACACTGAGTTGGGCATAAACGACGCGTCAGCAATTGAGCTTTAGGAAGCCTGACACGGTGGCTTGCTTGCTCCACTTTTCGTTTCGCCGAGGGGGTCCGCTGGCAGTCCCTGTGTTTCCTTCCAGGTCTGAAATGTGATTTGGATTTTGGAATTGAGGGAGTACTTCTCATGTACCTACAGTCTACAGAACACACGAGGCATTCGGACCCTCAAATATTCTGCTCTTATTCCTGTAACTTCTCTTAGAGGAATATTCTTATAAATTCAGTAGTATCAGTCACCAGTTAAGTACGGGACCTTTTCTATCAATACTGATCGCTTAGACGTATCACCACTTACCTACGGGACCTTTGCTACCAATACTCATCGCTTGGACAGAGTGGTAGAATGAAGGCCTTCTTAGTACTGAAACCATCGCAACATAAACGAGGATAGCAAAGGCACAACACAAAACCATCGACTAGGTGTCTAGGTACCTTGTGTTGCAGCAGCAATGTGGAATAACAGAAGAGATGATACAGATTTACCAGAATATATTAATAGATAATAATGGCATAACAGTAAAAAAAAGAAAACTATAATAACAGCTCTGATCCGAGCACATTCAGCCGAAAGATCCATTCAACAGTGCCAAATGCCAGGAACAAAATATCCAATCCAAGACAATGTTTCCCACGAACTCTGTTTACTGGCATATTGCTGTCGAACACAATAAAAGAACAAGTCCAGCAAGATCAACCACAACACTAGAACAGTTCAGAAGCCAGGTGGAGAAGAGGAACTGGTGTGGCTTCCTTACTGCTCACCCGGCGTAGTCTTGATGATATCAGAATCACCTGAAAACAGAATACAATCACTCTTCATATCCATATTTTGATCAAAACATCAAATTGACCTGTAATATGGAGGAGCCATTTACCGGGATCAATAATACTGAGGCAGCAGACACGGAAGTATTTTCCACAGGCTGTTCCCAGGTCAACATTGTCTGGAAAACGAGAAAATGGAGTTAATTTCAGAACTGTAGCAAAAATAGTTAATTGCTTAGATAAACACAACCCTATCTCAAAATACAACGATAGGAACCAGCTATGCACATCATTTAGTTATTCCTCTTAGCAATTACTTGACTTACCTTAAAATGTAAATTCTTGTTAGAGGCAGAGCCATAAATATATTTTTAGGAGCCAATTAGTAACAATTATGCATTCAAAGAAGCCAAAATGATCTTTACCAGTTGATTTTTGTTTATTAACTTGAGTTTTTACATGCATATATGAGGTTGCAATGGCCCCTAGGTCTATCACTGATTCTTGTGCTTTTCTGCAACTGGCTAGACATTCCAAAATATATTTAAATCAGGGTCTAGAAGAAAAGGTACCATGCCTACTTACAGTTGAAAATTCGACATTTCACTAGATCATATGCAACATCGATTAAAGAACCAAAAGTAAGAGATGCTAACTTACTTCCATGGAAGTGGTGGACTGTGACCTTAGCCAGCATAGCATAGTACTCAATTTCAGACTTCCGGAGCGGAGGGCAGTTGTTAGCAATGATAACTAGCTTTGCTGTAAATCAATAGATTGATTTAGGCTTATTACAGGCATGCTATATAACAAATGATAGTGTGTGAATTCTATTGTAAACGACATACAGTAAAAATTTAAAGCAAGCATTGTCATGTGGAAGGAACAGTTAGGCAAAGCAAAGGAGTCCAGTTACACCATCTAAAAGACTGGAGATGTTCAAAACAATTGTACACAACATAATCCACAAAAACACTATAAACCAAAAATATAAATCAGTCAGAAGATATCCCCACTCATGCTCAACCGGTAATATGATGCACAGGTACCATATATGCACCACGCGGGGAGGATCATAATGGCGTTGACTCATACACAATGGCCATCAAACTTCATCCATTGGTAATCACTTTACAATGCAAAACTCAAATGACGGCCACATATTTAGAAATAGCTATAATAATACATAGTTACTTCAAAAAAGAGCAAGCAGTAACAACAGGCATTGTGTACAAGCTAACAGATTAAAAAGCTAAGGAATCCATCAGAACACTAAGAATATTGATACCCCGAAGTATATTGAAAAAGTAAATCAACAAAAGAATTGTTTTTCAAGAAACAATCAGAGGATCAGAATTCTGGCTTGGTTTTCTCAGATGAGAAATTATAGCGCTCAGTATGTTCATCGTCGATCATCTGGGGAAAGGGTCATCATATCCTCTGAAGTGTGCACCACAGTTAAGAGAACAAAAATGCACAAAAAGAGGAATTAATTTTGATAAGAGGCAACAAAATAAGCACTACATGAAATTCAGAAACATTTTTTCTGTATAAATGGAGGATCAGCATTCTGGCTTGGTTTTCTCAAGTGAGAAATTATAGCGCTCAGTATGTTCACTGTCGATCATCTGGGGAAAGGGTCATCATATCCTCCACAGATAACATTAAGGTATAAAGGGGAAAAATATTCAGACAACATGTCAGTACTCTTTTGTATGTACTCACATCAAAAATTAAAGAAAGTATTGTCATGTGGAAGGAACAGTTACGCAAAGAAAAGGAGTTAAATTACAGCATCTAAAATACTGGACAGGAGATATTCAATACACAACACAATCCACAAAAACACTATTAACTTAAAACATAAATCAGTCAGAAGATATCCACACTCATGCTCGACCAGTGATATCAGGAACTGGTACCATATATGCACGACATGGGGAGGATCATTGTGGCGTTGACTCATACACAATGGCCATTTTAATTCATCCATTGGTAATCAGTTTTCAACGCAAAACTCAAACAACAGTCACATTTAAAAATAGCTACTAAGAATACATAGTTACTTCAAAAGAGCAAGCAGTGACAACAGA
Source organism: Miscanthus lutarioriparius (assembly GCA_904845875.1). Taxonomy (NCBI): domain Eukaryota; kingdom Viridiplantae; phylum Streptophyta; class Magnoliopsida; order Poales; family Poaceae; genus Miscanthus; species Miscanthus lutarioriparius. The sequence goes on along the minus strand of CAJGYO010000019.1, from coordinate 4,575,901 downwards.
CTTTGTGTACAAAAGTAACAGAAAAAAGTAAATCAACAAAACAGCCAGAGAAATTGTTTTTCCAAGGAACAATCGGAGGATCAGAATTCTGGCTTGGTTTTCTCAAATGAGAAATTATAGCGCTCAATATGTTCATTGTCGATCATCTGGGGAAAGGGTCATCATATCCTCTGGAGTATGCAACTCAGTCAAGAGAACAAAAAAGCACAAAAAGAAACATCAATTTTGTCAAGAGGCAACAAAACAAGAACTTCACACGAAATTCAGAATCATTTTTTCTGGAAAAATGGAGGATCAGACTTCTGGCTTGGTTTTCTCAAATGAGAAAATATAGCGCTCAGTATGTTCACTGTCGATCATCTGGGGAAAGGGTCGTCATATCCTCCACTGATAACATTAAGGTATAGAGGGGCAAAACATTCAGATAACATGTCCAGAAAAATACATTGTCCAGAGAATATTTTGGTGGGCGTCCATGTAGCCACAAAGTTATAGTAGCTGAGGTCATGAACCCAATGCCCTATTCTCCTTCTCTCAAAGTCGTATTCCCGTTGTGACATGTAAGACTGTTCACTTAGGTTGGACTGAAAAAGGTACAGTACATCTGCATAATCATAATGCAACACCAGCTAGAGAGCAACAACATAAGCCCATATGAACAGGATAGCGAAACTAATGGTTATCACATATGAACATACAGTGGGCGCTTCTCACTTCTAAGGTGAGCAGTAAAAAACAACTACATGGACACGTCCATTGGAACGGATTGACCATCCCACATGATTAATCTACGATCTAGTAACATAAGCATACATCCATGGGCACCGATTCACCTTCCTAGAGAGTTAATCTAAGATCCATGAAACATATAACAAGGGAGAGCTTCCTTACACTTGGAGTTCCTGAGGGTCCTGAGGACAGTCTTGTAGCCGAGCGTGTACTTGCCGCTCTTCATCACAAGCTGCAGCTTGTTGTTGATGTTGTCCGTGGACTTCTTCTGCACAAAACCAACAGCAGACAACGAAAAACCAGAGCTTAGAACAGAGATTGCAAGACTAGAAACGCAACCAGGCAGAATGCAGCAGGTTCCGATGCCATTCTGCCGCCCGGAAGACGGCGGCAGATCGACAAACAGGTGGGAGAAACGGGGGCTTCCTGGGAGAGATACGGAGGAGAGATGTGAGAGCGCGGGGCATGGGATCGTTACCGTCTTCTTTGCGGCCACCATGGTTGCGCCCCGAGGAGGACTGACGGCGTCGAAGCGGCTTTGCGCGGCGGCGGCGGCTCCTTCTCGGGGGTGACTGCGAGGCGGAAGGGAGGGTGCTAGGGTTTGGTTCTTTATAGAGTAGGGCGCCTGAGGGTTTGCCCGCTGTGGGCTTTGTAGAATGGGCTTACATTACAGGAGTTCTTTGGGCCCTGTCGCAGAATATGGTTGCAGCTTCTCTCTGTCCCCTCCTTCCAAGCTCCCTCTACGTTCAAAAGAACCAAAAACTTATCTCTTTCCCTCCAAAAAATTTATTTCTGTTTTTTCTGGTAGAAAAGAAACTGCAAGACAGCCCATCATGTTGTGAATATACCCCTAGTGAAAGGTAATATATATTCCTATGTGAAAAATAATATATACATACATGTAGCCATTTAAGTTGTTAGAATGGAAAGAATGACCAAGAGGGATTTTATTTTGTGCATAATCCATCGTTAATAGTCATGCAATTTCCTCCATAATATTAATATCATATCAAAATCTTGTGGACCTTGATATACATGTGAGCCCCGCATGTACTTTCCTAACAACTTACATGAAATGAATTGTCTAAGTTCGTACCATAGTGGATGTCTAAGCAATACGATTCTCAAAACAAAACAATACTCCCTCTATTCTAAATTATATGATGTTTTGATTTTTCTAGATACATAGTTGTTGTGCACTTAGATATGCACTTAGATATGTACATCTACAAATATCTAATGTATCTAGAAAAAGCCAAAACATCTCATAATTTAGAATGGAGCAACTTTGAAAAGGGGCTTTTATAACCCGGTTAGACTTGTAGTTGACACACTGTCGGTGCAGAAAGTGACCAACACGTAAATATTTGTAGTTTTGCCGTACGTTGTGATCGGATGTGGCTTAGCACTCAATGACACAGGGTTTATACTGGTTCAGGCAACGTGCCCTACATCCAGTTTGAGTCGGTCGATGACTTTATTCCTAAGCCCAGGTGCTCGAAGTTTGCTGTGGGGTTACAAACGGAAGGGAGAAAGATGGGGGTACAAGAGGTCCGGTCGGACTCTGGTCTGAAGGGCCGAGAGTGACGGGAGCTCTGCTATGTGTTAAATATTTGAGCGTGTGTTCGAGGTTTAAACCTAGTGGTTATGCTGTTATGTGTGAGTGAACTCTCAGATCTATCTGTTGGGAGAGAGCGCATCCTCTTTTATAGATGAAGGGGACGGCCTTACAAGCGAGAGAGAGAGAGAGTACGTATGCTACTAATTCTTGTTGCCCACGCTGTCGAGTACAAGATGACGGTAGGCATCCATAACACTGTTTGTTTTTAGACGCATGTGGAAGGTTTTACCGTATTTACCATGTATGGTAGATGATGGCGCCCACAACACTGTTGATGTCCAAAAGCATGTGGGGGAGCCTTACCATGTTTGTCTGGTATGGGAGTTGATGGGCCCCACAACACTGTAGGGCAAATGTCGGCGCCCACAACACTGCTTGGGTTCTGACATGCCAGGAAGGTTGCAGGGTATCCTTCGGACATGCCCTGTTGGTACTGTCCTACAGGTGTACAGGGTACGGTCATCGGTATTGCGGTTGACTTGAGTGCCCTGCCTTACTTTCTCCGTCCGTTTCCTGATCCTCACCGAGCGGGCGTCCCCGATCGGTTGGTCCCAGTCGGCTCTGATTGCGCCAGTCGGAGAGGAGCTGTAAGCAGGGGTTCGGCGCATCCCTGGTCGGAGACGCGGGTCGGAGTTGATGAGGACATCACTACTTTGGATGTACCAGCTGATCCTCCAACCGTCATGCAAGGTCCAATGACCCGGGCTCGAATGCGTCAACTCAATTTACAGGTGAGCTCATTCTTAAGCGATCATTTTTATACTTTTGAGAATAGACTACTATCTAATGATGTTATCTTGCTTAGGAACATTGGAGAGGGTCAAGAGGGACTAAGAGGACGTGGAGGAGGTGATGATGACCAGCAAGGATGTCCAACACAAGCCGGAGGCCCAGTCCAACACGAATTCGAGTCTGCCTCGGCCTCCAGGACCAGTCTACCTTAAACTGGTCGCCCAGGACGCATCCGGACTCCGTTTTTTATGATCCATATATGGATGGAAACCTAATTTGATAAGGAAGCCAATCCAAGTGGTTTCACATCAAAACCTGTTCGGAATTAACGGGAATCGTCGAAACAAGTCAGCGTCCAGAATCTGCCAGGGTGCTGCGACACCGTCTTTTGGTCCGTTGGACCATGTATCGAGTTTGGGCCCATTAGGGGCGCGTCCAGGGGTCTTGCACGACCCTAGAGTCTTCATAAACAGCCGCCGCCCCTCCATTAGGGTTTAGGTTTTGCTTAGATTATTCTGTCAAGAAACAGTTTCGCCGTTCTTCGGTTTGTGAGACCCCAACCCATGAGATTAATCATACATTTGCAATTTGGTTGCGTTCTTTCTTGTTCTTGCTTGTGTTCTTCGTTGCGCAGGTAGAAATTAGCCTTCTTGGCGAGGTCAACCTGGTCCGTGACTCGGTTGATAACCAGAGGAGCTGTGGTGCTAAGATTGTAGGGTTCGATCTTTCGATCTGAAGCCGGATCGGTGTGTCATTCTCCGCCACAACGATAGTTACCATCACTGACGGAAGATCGGGATCCCCGCTCCATTAAGTGGTAATCGAGCTAAGGTATACCGTCAGTTCACTTGTTATTCCCTAGTTTGAGTGTTTCAGATTCGTCCCATAGTCCATTGCCATACTCGTTTTTCCTATCCTAGAACCTTCCGCGCCATAACCTTTGCATATTTCAGGTTTGAGTCCGTCGTGTGTTGAGTTTGTGTCCCGGTCGAGGTCTTGTTGTTTGGTTAGGTCGTGTTAGAGTCCAGTTCGTGTGTTTCCCCATCGTTTCCATCAAATCTTGGTCATTGTGACCAATTTTGCACACATTGTTTCCGTTTTGTCCTCTAATTCGAGCCAATTCTTAAACTCGGTCTAGTTTTCGTCTACGAACTCCGCTTTCGACGCTCTATATATGCAAATCGATCGAAAAAAAAATTTGAATCAAATCCATCCCCGCGTTGTCGGGGTTCGAATTTTAGATTGGCCAAAAAGTGGTCACAAGATCCTCGTTTAAGTGGTCACAAGGTTTTTGTCAATTTTCATCCAGCTTTTACGAAAAATTCCACAGCCACGTCTTACACTTGTTTGAGCTCATATTTTCGTGTGTTACTGCTTTTGTGCTCCTAAGTAAAGGAAAAATATCAAAAAATAAAATAAAAAGTCGAAATTTCCCAAAAAACAAGATGTTAAAAATAGAAAAAAAGAGGGGCAAAAGAGGAACAATATCTAGAGGAGCACATAGAGAAGCCCAAAGTGAGTCAGGTTTTATGCAGTCTTTCCCGATTCCTTGTTTGTGTTGCTATTTTCATCCACCATACTTTTTTTTCTCATATCTATCACCTTGCTATCCACCATACTTTTGTCACAACCTCGTACTTGCAACACTTTAGACCAAAGAACGAGAACAGTACTTTGGTCTATAATTCAAAGATTACTTTCATTATCGACTTGTATGCCAAATATACATATTACTCTTTGTTTGCCTTCCAAGCTCCACAAATTCTTCGTCGATCAAGATGACAAAGGGCCTTGCAATCTCGGTACCACTACCTCACAATTATCACGAACCACCACGGCCAGGTTGTACCTAACGCTTATGCTTGGTAAGAACTTGGTAAGAGCTTGGTAAGACGCTTTCACTTGTCGTGAAAAGTGACACCACTACAACCACGTAGTCATTTGGTAGGGATAACTTTCACCTGTTTGTTCCTGTTTTTGTGTTTTCAATGGCAGGAGGTGAACAGACTGCAGATAACAATCCTAAGGGTTTCAGCGAGTGTGTCAGCCAAGAGTAACTACAAGCTGTTGTAGAAGATGTCCAAAAAAGGATGAATGAGGCCGTCAGGAAGGCCGTCACTGACGCACTCATTGAACTCAACATTGGCAATAGCATGGAGAGATTGGACAAGCGAATTTCCACGCTAACCGACAAGGTTACTGAGTTGGAAACCTTCGTGGCGGGCAACAACGACGTTTCCGGGCAGCAACACCGATGGTCAAGACACGGTGCATGATGCCGCTGGAAACATAGGTCGAACAGCTATCCGACAAGAGAGATTACGGCAACGTCTATGCCGCAACACGACAGGTATGGGTGGTGTCCATCACCACCACCGTCAAGGTAATAATCACCGTGTGCCCGATGATCCTTATGCTAAGATTAAGTTCACAATATCATCTTTTTCGGGTCATTATGATGCTGAGGGATATCTTGATTGGGAGATGACGGAAGAACAAAAGTTTAGTGCCCACCTTGTACCTAAGCAGCATAGAGTTAGACAAGCTACTAGTGAGTTTAAGGATTTTGCCATTATTTGGTGGAATGGGCTAGCTGCACAGGATGCTTTACCTGGTACATGGGAAGAACTTAAGGTAGCTATGCGTGATCGTTTTGTTCCTCCTTATCATAGAGACTTGCGTAAGAAATTGATGCGTTTAGAACAAGGAGATAAATCTGCATGCAGATTACTATGGTGAGCTCCAAAAGGGATTGATGCTATCAGTAGTGTTGTAGAGGGAAACGAAGATGCCATTTGTCGTTTTTATTCGGTTTAAGGCGTGACATTGTGATATTATTGATTATAAAGAATTTAACACTCACAACCAGTTGTTTTAGTTTGCTATGCTTGCGTAAAAGGAATTGCGGGCGTGAACAAAGGCGGGGCAAGAGCAAGGTCAAGACCAAAGACATACACGCCACGCCGGCACCATCTTCGGGCTGACCAAGCCAACTACTTTTCGGACGCCTCCACCAAATGAGCAAGCGACCAACAACCTCTGGAGTTTCCGCTACACCTAAGACACCTCCCGCACGACCTTCAGATTCGTAAAAAATTTTTGCAGGTGCCTACCAAGAGTTCCTCATCCGTTGCATCGACGGGGGCGCACTTCGGTATTCATTACCACCGCGCCATGGCATTGGCCATGTGCGTAAAGACCGCCCAAGTCAGCGGGCATATATTGCTCTGAAGATGGTTACATCAAGACCTCTCGACATTGAGGATGAAGAAGACCAAGATGCGATGAGGAGGACTGGCGAAGAAGTCCTTGGTGATGAGGAGGCCACGGCGTCCCTATAGGAGCATTATTGTACAATGGGTGCTCACTCACAAGTCCAAAGACTTAAGAAGCTACAACGCCATAACTTGTTCCAGATTTTCTTCAGTCATCAATGACCGTCGAGCACGTGTCATTATTGATGGAGGTAGCCGCAACAATTTGGCGAGTTCTCGATTTGGTCAAGAAGCTTAGCTTGACCACACATCCACACCCACGTCCATATCATATTCAAGTGGCTAATGATTCGTAAAGCAAAGGTAACACAAACTTGCGTAGTTTCATTTTCTATTGGTTCTTATGCCGATTCTTACATTGATTGTGATGTGGTACCTATGCAAGCTTGTTCACTTTTATTGGGTCGTCCTTGGGAACATGATAATGATGCTACACACCATGGTAGAAGTAATAAATACACTTTTGTGCATAAAGGAAAGAAAATTACTTTGGTACCTTTGACCCCTCGCTTAAATTGTACAAGTCGATAGAGAACGCTACCGCTAGTTTGAATGATGTTCAATCTGAAAATCAGCAAGTTGCTAATTCTATTTTCCCACCTAAAAGGATAAGTCTACATCTATTTCTAAGGCTGAGGGGATTAAATTGAAGGGTGATGTTATGCTTGCAACAAAATGTGACTTTGCTGAAATTTCTGCTGATGATATTTGCTATGCTTTGGTATGCAAACGAGCTATGTTTTCACTTGATGATATTGTTAGCTCGGTACCTCCTCGCTATCACTAACCTTTTGCAGGAGTATGAGGACATTTTTCCAAATTGAGATACCCCCCGGGCTGCCACCTATGAGAGGATAGAGCATCAAATCGATTTGATTCCTAAGCGACCTTGCCCAACCGAGTCAGCATATCGAACCAATCCTCGAGGAGACTAAGGAAATTCAGTGGTAAGTCCAAGACCTTTTGGATCATGGGTATGTACGTGAAAGCCTTAGTCCTTGTGTCGTTCTGTACTTTTGGTTCCTAAGAAAGATGGAAGTTGGCGTATGTGTGTTGATTGTAGAGCCATCAATAATATTATTATTCGGTATCGTCATCCTATTCCTAGGCTAGACGACATGCTTGATGAGTTGTGTGGTTCTATAATTTTCACTAAGATTGACTTCATGAAGTGGCTACCACCAGATTAGAATGAAACTTGGAGATGAATGGAAAACGCATTTAAAACCAAATTCGGGTTGTATGAGTGGTTAGTTATGCCTTTTGGTTTGACAAATGCACCTAGCACTTTCATGCGCTTTTTAATGAATAAGGTTTTAAGAGTTTTATTGGTCATTTTGTGGTAGTTTACTTTGATGATATATTGATTTACAAGTCTTTTGATGAACATATGGATCACTTACGTGCTGTTTTTTAATGTCTTACGTGATGCACGCTTATTTGGTAACCTTGAGAAGTGCATCTTTTGCACGGATCGAGTTTATTTTCTTGGCTATGTTGTAACTCCACAGGGAATTGAGGTGGACGAGATGAAAATTGAAGCCATAAAGAGTCGGGTCGGTTCCCCAAACCGTCCTGCACATGTGAGGAGTTTTCTTGGTCTTGCAGATTCTACCGCCGCTTCGTCAAAGATTTCAGCACCATTGCTGCCCCATTGCATGAGTTGACGAAGAAAGGGGTGGTGTTTCATTGGGGAGAGGCACATGAGGAGTCCTTTGACACTTTGAAGGACAAGCTTACACACGCACCATTCTTTGCAACTTCCAAATTTTGGTAAGACTTTTGAGCTAGAATGTGATGCTAGTGGACTTGGCATTGGTGGTGTTTTGATGCAAGATGGTAAACCTGTTGCTTACTTTAGTGAAAAATTACATGGTCCTGTTCTTAATTATTCCACGTATGATAAAGAATTGTATGCACTTGTCCGTCTCTTTAGAGACGTGACGTCATTATTTGTGGCCTAAAGAATTTATTATTCATTCTCGATCATGAATCGCTTAAGTATCTTCGCTCTCAAAATAATCAATCGTAGGCATGCTAAATGGGTTGAATTTATTGAGTCTTTTCCTTATATTATCAAACATAAGAAAGGGAAGGATAATGTGATTCTTTGATGCTTTGTCTAGAAGATACACATTGTTGTCTCAACTTGATTGCCGGATTTTTGGTCTTCAATCCATTAAAGAACAATATGCGCTTGATCCCGATTTTAAGGATGTGCTTGCTTAATTATAGAGAGGGACGCACATGGAATAAGTTTATGATCAAATGATGGGTTTTTGTTTAGAGCTAACCGCCTATGCATTCCAGTTTGGTTCCGTTCGTCTTTTTGTTGTTGCAGGAGGCACATGGAGGCGGATTGATGGGACATTTTGGTGCCAAGAAGACGGAGGAGGTGTCTGTCCACACACTTCTTTTGGTCTAGGATGAGGCGTGATATGGAGCGATGCACGTGGCTCGGTGTGCCACATGTCAAAAAGCTAAGTCGCGTTTGAACCCACATGGTTTGTATATGCCTCTTCCTGCTCCTTCTACTCCTTGGGCGATATATCTATGGATTTTGTGTTGGGATTGCCAAGGACTAAGAGGGGAGGGATAGTATTTTGTGGTGGTTGATCGTTTTCTAAGATGGCACATTTTATTCCTTGTCATAAGAGCGACGATGCTGTTCATATTGTTGACCTTTTTTTCAAGAAATTGTTCGCTTGCATGGTATGCCTTCTACTATTATTTCGGATCGTGATGCAAAATTCTTGAGTCATTTTTTACATTGTGGAATAAATTGGGGACCAAGTCGCTGTTTTCTACAACATGTCATCCCCAAACCGATGGGCAAACCGAGGTTGTGAATCGAACATTGTCCACCATGTTGAGAGCCATTTTGAAGCGCAATTTGAAGATGTGGGAAGAGTGTTTGCCGCATGTGGAGTTTGTATATAACAGTATGAACATTCCACCACCAAGGTAAGTCCTTTTCGTGTAGTGTATGGTTTTAACCCCGTACTCCTATTGATCTTTTGCCTTTACCTACCACTCGAGAGAATATATAGTGATGCTAGAGAGCTGTGCTGATTTTATTCGTAAGTTGCATGAAACAACTAAAGCAAATATTGAAAGCATGAATGAAAAGTATAGAATTGCTGGTAGTAAAGGTAGAAAAGAGATTAAACTTGAACCGGGTGATTTGGTTTGGTTACATTTAAGAAAAGATAGATTTCCTGAGCTACGTAAGTGTAAATTAATACCAAGAGCAGCTGGTCCTTATAAGATTATTGAGAAAATAAATGATAATGCATACAAACTTGAGTTGCCACCCGAGTTCGGGGTTAGTCCCATATTTAACATTGCAGATTTGAAACCTTATTTGGGAGAAGAAGATGAGCTTGAGTCGAGGACGACTCCAATTCAAGAGGGGGAGGATGATGAGGACATCACTCCTTTGGATGTACCAGCTGATCCTCCAACCGTCATACAAGGTCCAATGACCCGGGCTCGAATGCGTCAACTCAATTTACAGGTGAGCTCGTTCTTAAGCGATCCTTTTTATACTTTTGAGAATAGACTACTACCTAATGATGTTATCTTGCTTAAGAACATTGGAGAGGGTCAAGAGGGACTAAGAGGACGTGGAGGAGGTGATGATGACCAGCAAGGACGTCCAACACAAACCGGAGGCCCAGTCCAACACGAATTCGAGTCTGCCTCGGCCTGCAGGACCAGTCTGCCTTAAACTGGTCGCTCAGGACGCATCCGAACTCCTTTTTCGATGATCCACATATGGATGGAAAGCTAATTTGATAAGGAAGCCAATCCAAGTGGTTTCACGTCAAAACCTATTCGGAATCAACGGAAATCATCGAAACAAGTCAGCGTCCAGAATCTGCCAGGGTGCTGCGACACCGTCTTTTGGTCCGTTGGACCATGTATTGAGTTTGGGCCCATTAGGGGCGCGTCCAGGGGTCTTGCACGACCCTAGATTCTTCATAAACAGCCGCTGCCCCTCCATTAGGGTTTGGGTTTTGCTTAGATTATTCTGTCAAGAAACAGTTTCGCCGTTCTTCGGTTTGTGAGACCCTAACTCATGAGATTAATCATACATTTGCAATTTGGTTGCGTTCTTTCTTGTTCTTGCTTGTGTTCTTCGTTGCGCAGGCAGGGATTAGCCTTCTTGGCGAGGTCAACCTGGTCCGTAACTCGGTTGATAACCAGAGGAGCTGTGGTGCTAAGATTGCAGGGTTCGATCTTTCGATCTGAAGCCGGATCGGTGTGTCATTATCCGCCTCAACGATAGTTACCATCATCTGACGGAAGATCGGGATCCCTGTCTCCATTAGGAGTAGGAAGTGATGTTTGGCCAGACCTTCCGGTCGGAGAGGCCGTCCGGAGGCGGGCCGGAGTCGAAAGAGAGCGTTGTTCCTCCTTAGCGAGGCCTTCCGGTCGGAGAGGCGGACCGGAGTCGGAAGCGGGCGCCGTTCCTACTGGGCCAGGCCTTCCGGTCGGAGATTGGATCGCCCCTCTAGCCTGTCGTTTAGGTATTTGGGCTGGCCCAGGAGTTGCGCGTCGTTCACAATGTTGTCTGCTGGGCCGAACCTTTGTTGGGAAGCCGATTCATGAGGGACCCGGGGTTTATGAACTCAACCCACACCATTTTGTGTGTATGGGATATTTGTAGCTTGGGGCATATTTGCGATTTTAGGTACAAATATATAGTTTTCTTTTATAATTGTGCAATCCTTGTTCTTCTTCGCCTTATACAGATTTGGTCCCTCTATCATTTTGTTCTTCTATTTGTGCTGCTTTAAACAACATAAAAAGAGTGATAATGACTGAATGAGCTAAGGTTATACATGTCAGAAGATGGGTTCTTAGCTAATTTATTTTCCGAAGCTTTTTGTTGGCCTCTTGCTCGTTGCTTTAGCATTCTTATAATTCTACCCTTCTTTCGTATGTCCACTGTCCTTTACACATACACATATTGATACAGTGAGTCCTTAAATTAATGTTAATTGTTAGAAAACTTGTAGGGGGGGGGGAGAGGATGTACCCAACCTCGTTCCTAAAAGGGCTATTACCGTACCAAGTGAAATAATATTTGCAACAAATGATTAACATAGCGTTCTTATTGTCAATCCTTGATAAATCCGGTGATAGCTATTTTAATTTTTACTGTGCAAATTCTTTCTCATTGAAAAAAAAACTGAAGAGACAAAGCGGGAAGAGAACCCCAACTATACCTTCTGTATATAGAGAAGTTGTAATAAAATAAAATGAAAATGTATACCAAATATTAATAAATGATCAGGCGAAAGAGATATTTGCACGGTCGATAGCATATACATCTTTTATACTCAAAACTGTCAAAAGTGTCATATTTGTTACAAATTACAATAAACTACTATCAGTAAATACAATCCTCATGAAAGCAAAATTAAAACTAATTACTCATGATAAGTTTCTTTGTATGTATGGATAGATTTTTTTTTTTTGAAACAAACGTATATTTCCCTTAAAAAACCGTGGTTGGGCTCAAAACTATCAGGCAACACCTGACCTCAGAGCTGGTTTGCAGCAGCTCTCAACAGTCAATCCTCCAGTTCCAGTTCCGTCGAAGCCCAGCCACCGCGAGTGAGCCGCGCGCTCCATCTCCATGGACGCCTGCTCTCTCGTCCGCCGCAATCTACCACGGCCACTACAGCTCCCGCTCCTCGCGCCTTCAATTCCCAGCCGCCGGCGCCACCGCCGCGTCGCCACCGCCGTGGTCCGCTGCTGCTGCTCCGCCGCCGCGGCAGACCACCACCAGGAGCGGCCCTGGGAGTGGTACGACCGCGCCATCCAGTCCTACTCAGGGTCCGACTTGGCGCGCTCCCTCGGCCTCCTCGCCGACATGCAGGCGTCGGGGGCGCGCCCGAGCTCCGGCGCTTACGCGCGCCTCATCCGCGCGCTGTCCCGCGCGGGGCGCGCGCTGGAGGCCGAGGCGCTCCTACTCGAGATGCGCCGCCTCGGCCCGCGCCCGGACGCTGCGCACTACAACGCGCTCCTCGAGGGCCTGCTCGCCGCCGCTAGGCTCCGCCTCGCCGACCGCCTCCTCCTCCAGATGGCGGACGACGGCGTCGCCAGGAACCGGCGCACCTACACGCTCCTGCTGGGCGCGTACGCGCGCGCCGGCCGGCTCGAGGACTCGTGGTGGGTGCTCGGCGAGATGGGGCGCCGGGGCATCCGCCTCGACACCGCCGGGTATAGCATGCTCGTGCGGCTGTACCGGGACAATGGTATGTGGAAGAAGGCCACCGACCTCGTCATGGAGATGCAGGAGGTTGGGGTGGAGCTGGATGTTAAGATCTACAGCGGCCTGATCGATACTTTCGGCAAGTATGGACAGCTAGCGGACGCACGCAGGGTGTTTGATAAAATGCGCACCGAAGGCGTCAAGCCGGATATATCGACTTGGAATGCCTTGATTCAATGGCATTGTCGGGTGGGGAACATGAAACGCGCTCTGCGGTTCTTCACCTCCATGCAGGAGGAAGGGATGTACCCGGACCCAAAGATATTTGTTATGATCATCAGCCGGTTGGGGGAGCAGGGGAAGTGGGATGAGATCAAGAAGCTGTTTGATGGCATGAAGAATCGAGGTTTCAAGGAGAGCGGTGCAGTGTATGCAGTATTGGTTGACATTTATGGGCAATATGGCCATTTTCGTGATGCACGGGAGTGTATAGCTGCTCTTAGAGCTGAGAATACGCAGCTTTCACCTCGTGTGTTTTGTGTCCTTGCCAATGCTTATGCTCAACAGGTCAGTCTAACTACTAAACTTGGTTTAAATCAATTTTGCCTCATGGCATGATAGTTTTTTCCACCATATTTAAACTGAATATAGTTGCAAATGCCTTTGACTACATCCTAACATTGTATGAAAGCATGTTGCAGTAATGCTGTAAACCTTGAATAAGGATTCACAGTTTGTTATTTGAGAGAATAAGATGCACCATTTCTGGCTTTGGAAATATTTTCTTCTGTTCTTTTTAGAATATAAGATATACCATTTCTAGGTTTGCAAACATGATATTCTGGACACTGTATCCACGACATCTGTAAATAATTAACTGGATCTCGGACATCTTTGTTTATCTGGTCAGTACTCAGTACAACACCTGATATTAATAAATCCTGACGAAGTTGATAGGCATTGCTCTGAGAAATAAAATAGCAGTATGATGAGTCATGACAAGCAGTGCTGCATTTATCTAGACAGAAGTTATATGACATTATGACTGAGCTGATGTACTTTCCCCCTTCTGTTTCAGCACTGTAGCTGGACCAGGATTCTTTAGGATATAGTGCATTTGAGAACCGACATTCAGGTTTTTGTTAAGTACAATTAATAAGCTTGGCCCATTGTAGTAGATCAATGCCATACAACCTTCAACTATTTTCTGCATTTGCCTTTTCCTAAGGGGAGAGAGGGTTAATTTGTCAGTAGAACATCGATATCTGCCTGTCCTTGTGCACATGTTTCGACCCACGTGAATCATGTTGGCTGCTTACTCAAGGAGTCAAGGTGTTCCCTTTCTCTTTCAGGGGTTGTGTGAACAAACTGTAAATGTACTTCAGTTAATGGAGGAAGAAGGATTTGAGCCAAACCTTGTTATGCTGAATTTGTTAATCAACGCTTTTGGCACTGCTGGAAGGCATTTGGAGGCACTAGCTGTATTCCAGCATATCAAGGATAGTGTATGTACCTCATCTAGAAATGAGATGAAAATGGTTTTTTTTTTTCAAATCTTGTTTCAAGTTTATGATGTTTTGCTTTCTTTGCACTCCTATGATTACCTGTTCTTTTTTCATAGGGTATGAGCCCAGATGTTGTGACATACACTACGCTTATGAAAACATTCATGAGAGCAAAGAAATTTGAAAAGGTCTGCCACTTTATCTCCTTTTTTTGTGAAATTAGAATAGCCACGCATGGTAACATGCACAGAACCTTAACTGTTGGTAATGATTATGAAAGGTCTTGTTTTCAGCTCTTGAATATAGGCTTCAAAATTTTGTTGTTTTTGATTAGGATGGTAGAATATAAAATTAACTGATCTTATTGTATGTGCCAGATTAATCTGAAAACATTGAAATAATTCTGCTCTTGGCTTGAGTAGGTATCTGAAGTATACAGAGAAATGGAACGTGCTGGATGCACTCCAGATAGAAAAGCCAGAGAAATGTTACATGATGCAAATGTAGTTCTGGAACAAAGAGGATGTAAGTATTTCATTTCAGATGACCTGTGCTTTAAGGGTGAATACAATGGATGAGTGATGATGTATGCAAAATGCTTTGACAGGTATCTATTGAATTTGGAATCCTTGCTATTGTAATCGGTAGCTTATGTAACTGTATCCAAGCAGCTACATGGTAGCTTATGTAATCAACTACCAAGTGGTAGAGTGTATACAACTGTATATTCACTATTTATAATGCCAATTGTAAATACTTTAAATTCAAAGTAGCACAGACCAATTATGATTCAGTCCTAATAAACAGACTGTAAATACTTGATGGCTTGATGCACTATTAAAATTAGAATAGCCAAGTGTAAATATTTGATTCTGTCCTGGTTACTGAATTAACTGCACCTAATTCCACGCTGTTATTATTGAGTTTATTTATTATGGGCTTCATCACTTATAATTTACACAGAATGAAAAAAAACGCACGATCAAACCTTTTTCATCAGAATTGTAGTTCCTCCATTCATATATTACCACTGATGGACTCCTTACATACTTGATCAGATCGTAAATTTTGCTTGATGCTAACAATAACATAAAATTAAGAGAGAAAAAACAGCATTCTTTTGTGACTCTGATAGAACGAGTAGCAAGACAAGCATTTTGATAGATTTATCGCCATCAAGACAGTCAATGGTGTGAGCTCCTTATGTCTTGATTCAAAATGCTCTATGTTGCCTGCAACATTAGAATTTGTCGCGGTGGGATTTTGTGCATCCAACCAGAATTTGGTAACCTCATATTTCTTTTATCCCAACTGCATAATCGATGCAGTTGGAGATCAAAGACAAGTGGACACCCGGTCTCGGCACCTAGGTTAGGCGACTCGAGAGGGGTACCCAAGTCGACTAGGGTTTTCCGTTCTCCTCTTGTTCCTTGGTCAGATCTTCTTCCTGGAGACTGTCCCTGTGTCCACAATCCCATACTCCATTCGTGTCCACGTCAGATTCTCCATCAGGAGTCCAGACCAATCTGCTAGCCGGTTGCTTTTTTGGGAGGCCAAGGCTAAGGTTCTTGACCCTGGTCCGCCATGGCGGAGAATGTGATCGACCTCCTGGAGAAGATGAATCTATCGGCAACAGAGAAGAAGAGCATCAGGCTGGGCGGTGCGGTTATAGGATCGCAGCGGGGCGATCCGCAAGCGGTGGGGAAGGTCATGGTTGAAAAAACGTGCTGAGTGGAATCCTTGGAACTTTCCTGTGGCAAGATCTGGTGTCCTCTCAGGGGCGTGGAGTGCAAAGATCTGGGGGAAACTGATCCCTCTTCACTTTCCTGCAAGGGCCGGTGAAAAGGAGGCTCTGGAGGACGGTCCGTGGATGTTCGGGAAGGACTTGGTGGTGATGGCGGAGTTTGATGGCGCCAAAACCATAGATGAGATCGAGTTCAACTCAATTCTGATCTGGGTGAGAGTGCTGAAAATGCCCTTGGGGTTGATGAACAAGACGGATGGGGAACTGATTGGTGAGATGATCGGGGAGGTCATGGAAGTTGATGCAGATGACGCTGATATGGCTATCGGCTTGATGAGGAGGGTTACTCTGGATCTAGGCGAGGGCCAGGAAAACACGAAGTGGCTTCCGTGGACAAGCAACTCGGGGGAGTTAAGATGGGGGAGTGGTAGCAGGAGAGGCATTGATGCACCGAGCTGGAGGAAAGATGTGGTGTTGAGGGTAAGATGGGCGCGAAAGGCGTAGAAGAACAGGAGGTTACCAGTCCTCTAAAACTGATGCCCCAACTGAATGTTCAGGGGTCGCCCAAGAAAGTTCTGTTCAAGGACAATACCAATGTTGGAAAGTTCTGTCAATTGCCAGGAACACATTCAGCATAAGATCTATTCAACAATGTCAATTGCCAGGAACAAAATGAAAACTAACAGCTCTAACCCGAGGAGCACATTCAGCATAAGATCCATTCAACAATGTCAATTGCCAGGAACAAAATTTTGAATCCATTCAACAATGTCAATTGCCAGGAACAAAATTTTCAATCCAAGAAAATATTCCCACGATCTGTTTACTGTCAGGTAAATTCTGTCGTAATAACACAATAAAGGACAAGTCCAGCAAGAAGATCCACTACAACACTAAGAGTTTGGAAGCCAGGTGCCGAGTACTACTGGTGTGGCTTCCTTACTGCTCACCCGGCGAAGTCTTGATGATATCAGAATCACCTGAAAACAGAACAATCACTCTTCATATCCATATTTTGATCAAAACATCAAATTGACCTGTGATATGGAGTTGTCATTTACCAGGATCAATAATACTGAGGCAGCAGACACGGAAGTATTTTCCACAGGCTGTCGTATTGCATAGACAAACACAACCCTGTCAAAATAACTATGCACATCATTTAGTTATTCCTCCAAGCAAAGAATGGTAGTCACTACCTTACAATGTAAATTCTTGTCATGGACATAGCCAGAAATATATTTTCAGGGGAGCCAATTAGTAATAATTATGGGTTTATGGAAGCCAAATTGATCTTTTCAGTTGATTTTGCTAATATCTTGCATTAAGATGCATGGGGTGACATGGTCCCTAGCTCCACTGATTCTTGTGCTTTTCTGCAACTGGCTAGACATTACAAAACAATACATGTAAATCAAAGGCTAAATGAAAAGGTACCATGCCTACTGACAGTTCACAATTCAACATTTCATTAGATCATATGCAACATCGATTAAAAGAACTAAAAGTAAGGGATGCTAACTTACTTCCATGGAAGTGGACTGTGACCTTAGCCAGCATAGCATAGTACTCAATTTCAGACTTCCGGAGCGGAGGACAGTTGTTAGCAATGATCACTAGCTTTGCTGTAAATCAATAGATTGATTTAGGAATATTGCACGTTATATAACAAATGATACTGCACAAATTCTATTGTAAAAGGCAGACAGTATAATTTTGTATGTACTCACATATAAATTTAAAGATATATTGTCGTGTGGAAGGAACAGTTAGGCAAAGCAAAGGAGTTTACATTACACCATCTAATAAAAGACTAGACAGGAGATATTCAAAACAATTGTACACAACATATTCCACAAAAACACTACAAAGCAAAATTATAATTATAAATTAGTAAGAAGATATCTCCACTTGTGCTCAACCAGTGATATCATGCACTGGTAACATATATGGACATGGGGAGGGGATTATTATGGCGTTGACTCATACACAATGGCCATCTAAATTCATCCATTGGTAATCAGTTTTCAACGCAAAACTCAAATGCCAGTCACATATTAAAAATAACTATTTAGAATCCATAGTTACTTCAAAAGAGAAAGCGGTGACAACAGACTGTGTAACCTAACAGATGAATGCAGAACACTAAGAATATCAATACATCGACATGTGAAGTGAAACAACAAAACAATCAGAGTTTCAAAAAACAATCAGAGGATCAGATTTCTGGCTTGGTTCTCTCAAATGAGAAATTGTAGCGCTCAGTATGTTCATTGTCGATCATCTGGGGAAAGGGTCATCATGTCCTCTGAAGTGGGCGACACAGTTAAGAGAACAAAATAACACAAAAAGTGGCATGATAAGAGGCAACAAAACAAGCGCAACATGAAATTCAGAGTCATTTTTTCTGCAGGGATCAGAATTCTGGCTTGGTTTTCTCAAATGAGAAATTATAGCGCTCAGTATGTTCACTGTCGATCATCTGGGGAAAGGGTCATCATATCCTCTAGAGTATGCAACTCAGTTAAGAGATCAGAAAAAAATACAAAAAGAGGAACAATTTCGAAAAGAGGCAACAAAACAAGCACTACACGAAATTCAGAATCATTTTTTCTGCATTAATGGAGGATCAGAATTCTGGCTTGGTTTTCTCAAATGAGAAATTATAGCGCTCAGTATGTTCACTATCGATCATCCGGGGAAAGGGTCATCATATCCTCCACTAATAACATTAAGGTATAGAGGTGAAAAACATTCAGATTCAGATAACATGTCCAGAAAATACGTTGTCCAGAGAATATTTTGGTGGGCGTCCATGTAGCCATATCATTATAGTGGCTGAGGTCATGAACCCAAGGCCCTATTCTCCTTCTCTCAAGGCTGTATTCCCATTTTGACATGTAAAAAATGTTCACTTCAGTTGTTTGTTCACTTCAGTTAGAACAAACAGTTAGGGCAACGCATAGCTGTCAATACGTCAATGCCAGGACTGCGCTGCCCCAACTGTACGCCGCTATGTTCTCTCCCACGACTGGCATAGTATGTCAAGAAAGATCTAGCTGATGGTGTTGCCCGAGGCATCTGGGAAGAGGAAAGCACCAAGGAAGTGTCAGAGCCACACTCTAGCGAACCTATCGATCTAAGCCTCATCAGCATGTGGGTCCAAGTAATCAAAGCGCTCTGTGATCTAGGACGATGAAACACCAGAACTTTTCCTAAAATTCACCAAAGAAAATGAGACCTGATGGCTGTAGGAAAGCAATGCAAGTATTAAATAGGCTTGAATTACTCACTTATTTTTCTTGGAAACCTCATCGTCCGGTGGAAGAAAGCCAATGAACTGAGCCACCAACTCCCTCCAGTGATCGTTGTCAACTATACCTGTCACTGGAAGTCCCCCAACCGAAGGCCAATGATAGCCTTCATGTCCTACATGGTCAAGGTCATCTCGCCGCAAGGTAGGTGGAACGTGTGGGTCTCAGGCCTCCACCTGTTATAAGAATAGAACGACTGTTAGTTGCCTCAAATTTGTTATAAGAATGTTTACGTACAAAGAAGGCACTCGCACCTGTCTACAGCTGTAGTAAGTAGTGCTGGGTCAAGGGGCGAAAGACCGTAGTTGACAACACGGACAAGCTCGAGGAAGCCGGCACGCCGTATGTATGGCGTGTAATGCTCGTCCTACTGGTGCGCCCTGGTGTGCGTGCGGGGCCTCAAAGGAGGCAAGGCCACCTCTGCGTCGGTGTCACTCAAGATGTGTGCTTGGTGCTAGTCGTTATATTCCACCTCAAGAAGGGGATACAACGGGTGCTGTGTGAGAGGGGCCATCCTGTTATAAATTGATAAACAAAGGGTTAGCGTATTCAAATTAACAATATTCAAAGTAACATTATGTAGCATTGCATCCCCTTTTATAGTTGAAAGGGATGGCCTTACAAGTCAGAGAGAAAGAGAGAGAGAGAGAGTGTGTATACGTGTGCTACATAGTCTTGTTACCCACACTGTTGGGTACAAGATGGTCGTCGGCGCCCACATACTGTTTATGTTTAGACACATCTAGTAGGCTCTACCGTGTTCGCTTGGTACGGCAAACGTTGGTGCCTACAATACTATTTGCGCTCTGATGCGTCTGGAAGGTTGTATAGTGCCTGTCTGGCATGGTCTGGTGGCACTATCCTGCAGGTGCGCTGGGCATGCTAGAGTACGGTCATCAGTATTGCGGTTGACTTGAGCGCCTTACCTTATCTGCTCCGCCTGATCCCCGAGACCTCACCGAGTGGGCGACCTCGGTCGGTCGTTCCTAGTCAGCCCCGACCGTGTCGGTTGGGAAAGAGCGACGAGCAGAGGTCCGGCGTATCGTTAGTTGGAGAAAGAGGTCGGAGTTGGACTGCGGTCCCACCTTGGCCAGGCCTTCTGGTCGGGGACCGGATTATTGTCCCAGCCTGTCATTATGTATCTAGGCCAGCCTAGGCGCGCGTTGTCACTGCGTCGCCTGCTGGGCCGGGTTTTGCAGGGAAATGGGTCCACTAGGGACCCCGGGTTTATGAACCCGATAGGACCCCTTGAGCCCCTTTGGGACTTCTGTGAAGCCGTGAAGGGGCTGTTCACACATGGAGCCCGAGGGGTTGGGTGAGACGGAGCCCGCGACCTTGGTGTCGGGCGAGACGGAGCGTGAACCTAAGGGTCGAGCGAGACGGAGCGCGAACCCAAGGGCCGGGCGAGACGGAGCGCGAACCCAAGGGTCAGGTGAGACGGCGATGGGCATAGCCCCCGAGCCTATAGCCGGCTGGAGAGTCGGTTGAAGGCTGAGCACTTTGGTACTCTTTTCTAGGGCTGCAGACTCTTGTATTCCTTCCAGTCGGGGTGTTCGCCCATGTCCGTTCCGACCACAACCTGTGTAGTCGGCTGGATTCCTAAGTCGGGGTCGGTCGCCCGAGCCCTGTTGGGCTTGGTAGGTGTCGGTCGAGTTTCGTGCGTCACCCCGTCCATGGTTTTCGAAACCAGAGGGGTTGAGCTAATGTCGCTTGCCTTGATGGCTCGAGTGACGTGCTCGGTGAGCTTAATAACGAGCATGTTCGAGTGGAATCTAGGTCCATTGTTCATAATAGGGTCGGCATAGCCCTCATGCAGCATTCCACTGCTCCTTAACCCACCTCTCGGTAGATGCCTGAGCCATTTTAGAGACCAACTCATGTGGCCCGCTGGCCTCCCCTCGATAGAGATTCTATGGGCATGGCTTGAGGTCAGGATCAAACGAGAAGGTCGAGATGACCCTGTCTGCTTCTGAGCAGATCGGGCGAGGGCCGCTGGGGCTCATCTGCGTTTTCTCCCCTGGCTCTATTTTACGTGAGGCGGCCTCAAGCCCTTTGCGGGCCGACCTTCGAACCCCGGTCGGTCATCGCTCATATCAAATGAGACGACCACTGCTTCATGACGCGACACGAAATGTTGTGATGCAACAGTTGCATATACAATGCTTGAATGTATGGGATGAATGTATGACTGAATGTATGAATGTATGCATGAGAATGAATGAATGAATGCTCATACACTGGGAAAGTAGAACAGGGGTTGGTAAAGTTACCTTGATGGCTCGAGTGATGGGTCTGGGGAGCTCCTATCGGATATGTTCGAGTGGGATTCATGTCCGTCATTCGTGATGGGGTTGGCATAACCCACATGGGGCATCTCACTACTCCTTACCCATCTCTCGGCAGCAGCTCGAGCCGTCCGATCGACTCGGGTGACCCATTGGCCTGTCCTCGATAGAGATTCCGTCAGTGGGCCCCTCTAGACCCTGCCTGGGAAGGTGGAGGGTCATTTACGTGCGGTTGCGCCTTATTTGTCTTGCCCGGGTTGTGGTAGTGGTGGCCCCGCCTAGGCCACGTCCCGTTAGCCAGGCGACGTTTCGTCGGACAGGTCACGTCTCGTCAGCCAGGGCCACATCCCACCGCACGCCTTTCTGCATTAAATAGGGGGAAGGGAGATGATTTTTCTCCTGTTCTTTCGCCTTTCTTCAACCGCTACCGTTTCTCCTTCCTCCTTTTCTCCAAGTCTGTTCATGTGCCATGGTGGTTTCTAGGAGAAAGGAGGGTAGAGCGAGGGAGAGAAAAAACTCATAGATTCGATCGTAAATCCAAGGTGCGATGTCGAACTGGAGGCCTTCCAACGTGGATGAGGAGGTGCTGGCCGCCTTCGCCGAGAAGGGGCTGCTCCCATCGAAGGAGGTGGCGCATTGGAGGGCTCCTACGCCGAGGGTGGTCATTCCACAACCCCGAGCCGACGAGGTCATCTCCTTCCTTGCCTTCCATGAGCGCGGGCTCGGGTATCCCGTGCACTGGTTCCTGCGTGGGATCCTCAATGAGTGGGGCCTGGAGTTGCAGCACCTCAACCCAACCGGAGTACTGCACATCACCAGCTTTGTCACCATTTACGAGGCCTTCCTCAGGATGGAGCCACACGTGGACCTCTTCCGGTGGATTTTCAGCGGGCGAGCCTTGTCCGAGGGGAAGCCACCTAGAATCACACTAGTTGGGGGTTTGCCCTATAGAAGAGGCCAAAGCCGTCGGTCCCCTACCCCATGTACTCCCCCTATGACTCCAACCGTGGTGGCATGGTGAGTGGTTCTATATTAGGAACCTGGCGGAGGCGCCATTCCCGACGTTCACTGGGGAGAGGCTAGAAAGGAGGAAAAGCTGGTCGTGGGGTCCTGCCCGTCGGTAGAACAAGCTGGAGATTATCGAGATAGAGCTTCGGAGGGTCGTGCGGCATGGCCTCGATGGGTTGCGGGTCTTCCATACCTTCTTCTGTTGTCGGGTCACCCCATTGGCGGAGAGAATGTGACCGATGTGGGAATACTCCAGCCCGATGGATCCTGACCGCGTGTCGCTAGAGGAGTTGCCAAAGGATGAAGTTTGGAGTCGTCTCGATCGGGTGCTGTAGTTGAGGGATGAAGACTCCCTCGAAGGGATGCCCAGACCCCTTCATGCCATGAAGCTATCCAATTTGGTATGCTTTTTTCTCGTGACCTTTTCCTTCTTGTTTTGATGTTTTGATTGATTTCGAGTTGTCCGTTTCAAAGGGACTCACGGGCTATAAATCCCAACCGCATCTTCTGAGAGGGCCAGAAGGCAAGGCTCGGCAAGCTGCCCAGATGGAGGCCGCGCTTGCCAAGAAGAAGAAAAAAACCAAGAAGGTCCGGAGGAGGTTCGATAAGGAGAAGGAGATCAACCGACGTGTCTAGGGGGGCAAGAGCCGGAGCAACGTGGAGGCGGAGCTTAAGTCGGAGGAGCCCACGGAGATGGGTGACGATGCGAGTGCCTCAGAGGACGAAGGAGATAGGGGCGTTGACGTGATCTTGGTGGAGTACTATGAGCCCGCGGCTGCATCCGTCAACAGTGAGCGTGGTACGGAGACGTGCGACAACGTTCTTGAGTCGAGGAAGCACGCCATAAGCGAAGACACCGCCCTCGAACGAGAGGTGAAGCAGGCGCGGCCACCGCGCCCTTTGGAGGCGTCATCGGCTTCGCGGTCCCCTACTCTGAGTGTGGCGAAGCACGCCGGTCGGTCAGGGGGACATGATCATTCCCCTGCGTCTTCGGGGTCAACGCGTGTGCACGAACCCCAACGGGGAGATGCCCTGCCAGTTGCTCTGGTGGTTTTGCCATGAGCTGGCAGTTGCGGCGGTTTGTGGGCCGATTAGGGACCGGCTGGGTCGCCTCCTCCCTCGGCCGATGGGAGGGGCCATGGGTCATGACCGGCGAGCGATCCTCGTCCTGTCGGCTCATCGTCAACCGGTCGAGGCTTCAGGGTTCTGCCGTTTTCGTCTGGGTATGCATTCATGCTCCCATTTGTTGTCATAGTTGAGTTTTTTAGTGTGACTAACCTATGCTTGTTTGAGAGTGGCTAGGGGCTGGCAGGACTGAGAATCTCTCCACCTCCCATGGGAGAAGAGTGGAGACCCAGCCTGCAGCGAGTCATGATGAGCGGCGGGGGAAGCAGGTTGGTGGCGGTGCGATCTTCCTTAGTGGGGTTGCATCTTCCCAGCCGGTCGTCATCATGGCAGCAGTGGCGGCGGTGGTGATGGCGGCAATCCCTGTGGTGACGGTGGAGCTCCGGTCGGAGGTGACTCTCACGGTCCCTCCCCCAATAGTTGCGGAGGAGGAAAGGAGGGAAACTGGGCTACCTGTCTCGCCCGGCGGAGGAGCGCATGGTTTGTCCTCCTGGTTAGACTAGAGGGGTCCGAAGGAACCGTGGCTAGGCCGGAGGTAGAGCAGCTGCCGGAGAGCCGAGGAGTCCTGGAGGTGGACATCCCCTTCGACGGCGAGGAAGACACCGGGGTGGAGCCACCAGCCATCCCGCCGTCCCAGGAGTTGGTGATGATCTGATCGTCATATGATACTACGATGGCTAGATCTTTCAGCGGGTCGGGGGTGACCCACGAGCTAGTGTGGCCTTGCCTTAGCGAGCCAGGAAAGACCCAATTCGTCCTTCGTGACGAGGAGGACGTGAAGCTTCGGCACTTGCTCGGGGAGAGAGGACTATCGATGGATTCGATCTCGCCCTTACCAAGGCGAGGCTCAAGG
This sequence comes from Miscanthus lutarioriparius, assembly GCA_904845875.1. Classification (NCBI taxonomy): domain Eukaryota; kingdom Viridiplantae; phylum Streptophyta; class Magnoliopsida; order Poales; family Poaceae; genus Miscanthus; species Miscanthus lutarioriparius. The sequence goes on along the minus strand of CAJGYO010000019.1, from coordinate 4,551,484 downwards.
AGGCCTTGTAGAGGGTTGAGCTCATCCATTAGGCCATGACTATCGACCTGCCATGCATTGCAAATATAAGCTTTCTACGTTCTTAGTGTTGTCTTTGATTGTTGGGCTTTTAAATGGTTGTCTCAGCACACCTGCTTCTTGTCTCGCAGGACCTAGAGATGATGTCGATCCATAAGTCCTGATTTCTTTGGGAGGAGCATGGTCGGATGGAGTAAGAAGCGATGGCGTCATGGCAGGTCGACAAGCTCAAGCACCAGCTAGAGTCCGCCCACCGTGAGTCCCAAGACTAGGTGGCCAAGGCGATGGGAGCATGGGCGGTGGAGCTAGGTGCGGTCGAGCGAGCGTCTGCGCCGAGCGGGAACTTAAAGCGGCGAAGGCCCACTTGGCGGAGACTGAGGCGGCACTCTAGAAGTCCTTGGAGGCTCTAGAGGCAGAGCAGAAGGCCCGGTCGGACACCGAGCAAGAAGTGATTGAGCTCCGAGGGCAGATGCTCGGGACAGAGGAGTCAAACGCTCGACTGCTTGAGAGGGTGACCCGGCAAGAGGAAGGGCTCTCCATTCTCAAAAGTGCCCGCCTCGGTACGTACTTGTTCTACCCTCAGTTGATGCCTTGAATTTTTCTTTCCTCTGCTTCTAAATTTGTCGTCTGTTTCTAGAACTGGGTGGAAAGATCGGGTCTCTGGAGCAAGAGCTGGAGACGATCAAAGCGACGGTCGGTCGGAGCGCGGGGGCTCTAGCTTAGTCCCTTTAGGAGCGACGCATTCTCAAGGGAGAGCTCGACCAGCTTTGCAATATTGCACAGGTGGTCATCTCCAAGGTGTTCGGGTCGGGACCGAGCACCAGTACGCCCGCCGTCCAGCTGGCGGAGGTCCCAAATGAAGTTCGGGTGCTCATCTCTGATGACATGTTCTATGGGACGTTGGGGGTGCTAACCTCGGTGGTGACCCACTGCCTTGATGTGGACTTCACGGCCATCTACAGAGGATACACCGAAGGGTGGAGCGCAGACAAAATCCATGCGCTGGGGGAGAGTTTAGTGCCGCATGCACAGGTGGTCGCTGAGCAGGTCACCGCGTAGTGGGTGATGGAGGCTCGCCGTTCGACCATGGACGAAGACATGTGTCGGGACGATGTCATCTAGCCTATGGAGGGAGCAGAGGCCGGGTTGGAGGCGAGCATTGTCCTGCCCCCAACCGAGCCGAACGTCGTCCTGACCACAACTGAGCTGCCTTTGTTCTCATCAACCATACCGTCAGCCGATGCCGCTGGGGGTCATAATAGAGTTAGAGTAGAAATAATCAATTTATGTAAAAGATGAATTCATGGGGGAGCACCCGTATGAATAGTTTTATATTCGTGAATATTTTAAGTTCATTCTTGTGATGAAATCACTTGTGAGGGGAAGCTTGTCTTGTCCGCCCTTGTTTTTATCCTTGCATAACTTTGTTTTTGCCCTTTCTTTTTTGCACCTACCCGTTGACGCATAGGCTGCAACCTTAAGAACCCGGGCATGGCCCACGAGGCTCAGCTGCTCATAACCATAGGTCATGGTGGGGTGTGATCGGTCAAGAGGTTAAAACGCAAGTTACGTAGGGTAATCAAAGGAACGGAATGCCCTTTCGTTTGGGCATTGCACTTTACTACATGACAGTAAAAAAAAGAAGGGTGGTATCACACCCGTGGAGCCCCCGAGCGACCCAGGCCAAGAGTGCTTGGGCAGGGGCACTGTAGGAGCAAACATTGAATGGAAAGAAATGGTAAGACCGAGCTTTAGGGAAAGAAACAACGTAACTGTTCGATGTTTCATGTGTTGGTGAGAACGTTGCCATTATCGTCCTTCAGCCGGTAGGCGCCCGGTCGGATCACCTCGGTCACCATGTAGGGTCCGTGGTTGACTGGGTTCTCTAGAGTACCTCAAGGATCTTTCCCCTAATTTTTCTTTCATGGTACCTACAGAGAGTTTGCTGGTAATGAGCGGAGCAGATGATGGTCATCTCACAAGCCTCCTCAAGTAGGTCGACTGTGTCCTATTGAGCCTCCGTGGCTCGGTCTTGGTCGAAGGCCTTTACTCTTGGGGCACCGTGATCGAGGTCGAAGGGCAACACTGCTTCAGCTCCGTATGCAAGGAAGAAAGGGGTGAACCCTGTGGACTAGTTTGGGTCGTTCTTAGGCTCCAAAAGATCGCTGGGACCTCTGCAACCCATCACCCGGCATACTTTTTGAGTCAGTTGAAGATGCGGGGCTTGAGTCCTTGGAGGACCATGCCATTGGCCCACTCAACCTGACCGTTAGTACGTGGGTGTTCGACCGAGGCTCAATCGATAAAAATGTCGTATCCGTCATAGAAGTCCAGGAACTTCTCGGTGAAGTTTGTTCCGTGGTCGGTGATGATACAATTAGGAACACCAAACCGATAGATGATGTCGAGGAAGAACTTGACCACCTCTTCTGAGCGGATATTAGTGATGGGCTTCACCTCTATCCACTTGGTGAACTTGTCCACCGCTACGAGTAGGTGAGTGAAACCACCTGGGGCCTTTTTGAGGGGTCCGACCATGTCGAGGCCCCAGACCGCGAATGGCTATGTGATGGGGATGGGAAGTTCCTGTGCCGACAGATGAGTCTACCGAGCATAGAACTAGCATCCTTCACACCTATGGACCACCTCCACTGCATCTCGTAGCGTAGTGGGCCAGTAAAAACTTTGGCGAAAGGCTTTCTCGACCAGCGCCCTTGGGGCCGCGGGATGCACTTCATGAGTACTCCCGACGGACTCTATTTATAAAGTTCATCGCTGATGGCGACGAACATCTTGGCATGTTGAGCGATTCATCGCGCTTTAGTCCTTTTCGGTGGGAGAACCTCCTCAAGGAGGTAGGCGAGCAGCGGTGCTCTCTTGTCGGCTATATTGAGTGTCATTACGGTGGTGTCACCTGTTGACGTTGCGATAGGAATGTTAGGGCCTGAGTACCCGAACGCCTGGTCGGGGTTGAGCCATGCAGAACGCTGGAGCCCTCGAGCACTTGGTTGAGGTTGAGCCACAATAGAGTCGGATCCTCCAGAACGCGGGTAGATGGCTCGTGGAGATCATTGATGAAGACCCCATTTGGAGACAGAACCCGCATAGCAGCCAATTTCACGAGGAAGTCAACGGCATCATTGTCCTTTTGGAGGACATGATGCAGTTTGATCCCTTGGAACTTGCCCTAGAGCTTGCACACCTCTTGGCAGTACGCCACCATGAGAGGGCTCTTGTAGGAGGACTCCTTCATGACTTGGTCGATGACCAACTCTGAGTCATCACGGACATACAACCACGTGGCGCCGAGCTCGACAGTGATGCGCAGTCCGTTGATGAGGGCCTCATACTCCGCGGCATTGTTTGAGGCTAAAAAATGGAGACAAATCGCGTAGCAGAGCCTGCTCCTATCCGAAGAGATCAGAATCACTCTAGCCCCTGAGCCAGGTGCCATGATCGACCCATCAAAGTACATTGTCCAGTACTAGCGGGTGATGTTCGGGGTTAGGAGCTGGACTTCCGTCCATTCGGTGATGAAGTCGGCGAGAGCCTAAGACTTAATAGCGGTGTGGGGGACATACCTGATGTCGTGGCCCATGAGCTTGAGAGCCCACTTAGAGATTTGGCCAGCGACATCACGGTTATAGACGATCTCCCCGAGTGGGTATGAGGTGACAACCATGACCTCATGGTTGGTGAAGTAGTGTAGGAGCTTTCGGGTCACCATCAGCATAGCGTACAGAAGCTTCTAAACCTGGGGGTAGCAGACTTTAGCGTCGGTGAGTACCTCACCGACAAAGTACACAGGTCATTGGACCTTCAGGGGGTGTCCCGGTTCCTCCCTCCCGACGACGAGGGCGGCGCTTACAACGTGGTTGCTTGCCGTGACGTAGAGGAGGAGAGATTCTCCCCGTTCAGGAGCGGCGAGGATTGGTGTTGACATCAGCGATGCTTTGAGGCTTTCCAAAGCCTGTTGTGCCTCCTTTGTCTAGACGAATGCATATGTCTTCTTGAGAAGTTTATAGAGAGGCGTCCCTCATTCGCCTAGTCTGGAGATGAACCGGCTCAGGGCGGCCAAACAACCGGTGAGCCTCTGCACGCCCTTGACGTTGTGTATCAGGCCCATGTTGGAGATGGCCATGATTTTTTCAGGGTTGGCTTTGATGCCGCGCTCGGACATGATGTATCCGAGCAGCTTCCCCTTTGGAACTCCGAAAACACATTTTTCGGGATTCAATTTAATACTGAACCTTCGGAGGTTCGCGAATGTTGTGGCCAAGTTTGTGATCAGGTCACTAGCTTGAGCCATTTTCACCACTACGTCATCTACATAGACGATGATTGTTGGTTTCGGTGGCTCGACTTGGTCAGGTTGGTCGGGCAGGTCGATTTGGTCGGCGAAGCATCGCTGCATGCACCGTTAATAGGTGGCACCAGTGTTCTTTAGACCAAAAGGCATGGTTACATAGTAGTACGAACCATATGGGGTGATGAATGAAGTCGCGACCTGGTCGGACTCTTTCATCATGATCTGGTGGTAGCCTGAGTAGGCATCTAGAAAGGAGAGGATTTCATATCCTGAACTGGAGTCGACTATCTCGTCTATGCGTGGCAAAGGAAAATGGTCCTTTGGACACGCCTTATTGAGGCCAGTATAATCAACACACATTCTCTATTTCCCATTCTTCTTTTCCACAAGAATAGGATTAGCTAGCCAGTCGGAGTGGTATACCTCTTTGATGAATCCGACTGCCAGGAGTTTGGCGGTCTCCTCGCCTATGGCCCTATGCCTCTCGTCGTCAAAGCGACGTTGGCATTGCTTGGTGGGCTTTGAGCCCGGGATGACGCGTAGTGCGTGCTTGGTGACCTCCCTTGGTATGCCTGGCATGTTAGGAGGTTTTCACATGAAGACATCGCGATTGTCACGTAGGAAGTCGGTGAGCTCGCTTTTCTATTTGGCCGGGAGCTTGGTCCCGATCCGCACCGTCCTGGTCCGGTCGGTGGGAATGATCCCCACCACCTTGGTTTCCTCGGTTGGATGGAAGGCGCTTGAGGAGGTCTAATAGGAACGGGGATCCCGATCTTCCATCAGGTAGTGGTAACTATCGTTGTGGCGGAGAATGACACACCGATCTGGCTTCAGATCAAAAGATCGAACCCTGCAATCTTAGCACCACAACTCCTCTAGTTATCAACTTTGACACAGATCCAGTTGACCTCACCAAGAAGGCTAATCCCTGCCTACGCAATGAAGAACACAAGCAAGAACAAGAAAGAAAGCAACCAAACTGCAGATGAATGACTAATCTCACGAAGTTGGGGTCTCACAAACCGTTGAACGGCGAAACTGTTCTTGACTGATTAATCTAAGCAAAACTCAAAACCTAATTATGGCAGTGGCGTATGATTATAAAGGTCTTAGGGTCATCGCCTATCCTAGATGCGCCCCCTATTGGGCCCAAACACGATACACGGTCCAACGGACCAAAAGACGGTGTCACAGCACCCTGGCAGATTATGGATGCTAACTTGTTTTGATGATTCCCATTGATTCTGAAGGGATTTTGATGTGAGACCACTTGGATTGGCTTCCTTATCAAATTAGCTTTCCAACCATATGTGGATCGTCGAAAATGGAGTCCGGATGCGTCCTGGGTGACCAGTTTATGGCAGACTGGTCCTGGAGGCCGAGGCAGACTCGAAATCATGTTGGACCGGGCCTCCAGTTTCTGTTGGACGTCCTTGCTGGTCATCAACGCCTCCACCTCTTCCTCTAAGTCCCTCATGACCCTCTCCAATATTCCTAAGCAAGATAACATTATTAGGTAGTAGTCTATTCTCAATAGTATGAAAAGGATCGCTTAAGAACGAACTCACATCTAAATTGAGTTGACGCATTCGAGCTCGGGTCATTGGACCTTGCATGATGGTTGGAGGATCAGCGGGTACATCCTAAGGAGTGATGTCCTCATCATCCTCCCCCTCTTGAAACTGAGTCATCCTTGACTCAAGCTCATCTTCTTCTCCCAAATAAGGCTTCAAATCTGCAATGTTAAAGGTGGGACTAACCCCAAACTCGGGTGGCAACTCAAGTTTGTAGGCATTATCATTTATTTTCTCAATTATCTTATAAGGACCAGCTGCTCTTGACATTAATTTAGACTTACGCATCTCAGAAAATCTATCTTTTCTCAAATGTAACCAAACCAAATCACCCAATTCAAGTTTAATTTCTTTTCTACCTTTACTACCAGCAATTCTATACTTTTCATTCATTCTTTCAATATTTGCTTTAGTTGTTTTGTGTAACTTATGAATGAAATAAGCACGCTCTCTAGCATCACTATGTGTTCTCTCAGTGGTAGGTAAAGGCAAAAGATCAATAGGAGTGCGGGGGTTAAAACCATACACTACCTGAAAAGGACTTACCTTGGTGGTGGAATGTTCCGACCTGTTATATGCAAACTCCACATGCGGCAAACACTCTTCCCACATCTTTAAATTACGCTTCAAAAATGCTCTCAACATGGTGGACAATGTTCGATTCACTACCTCAGTTTGCCCATCAGTTTGGGGATGATATGTTGTAGAAAACAGCAGCTTGGTCCCCAATTTATTCCACAAAGTGCGCCAAAAATGACTCAACAATTTTGCATCGCGATCTAAAACAATAGTAGAAGGCATACCATGCAAGCGAACGATTTTTTGAAAGAAAATGTCAGCAATATGAACAACATCCTTAGCAAACCCAACACAAAATCCATAGATATATCAGCCCAAGGAGTAGAAGGAACAGGAAGAAGCATATACAAACCATGTGGGTTCAACCGCGACTTAGCTTTTTAACATGTGGTGCACCGAGCCATGTACCATTCTACATCTCGCCTCATCCTAGGCCAAAAGAAATATGTGGGCAGCACCTCCTCTATCTTCTTGGCTCCAAAATATCCCATCAATCCACCTCCATGTGCGTCCTGCAACAACAAAAGACGAACGGAGACAACTGGAATGCATAGGTGGTTAGCTCTAAATAAAAACCAGTCATTGATCATAAACTTATTCCATGTACGTCCCTCTCAACAATTTAGCAACACGTCCTTAAAATCAAGATCAAGCGCATATTGTTCTTTTACTGATTCAAGCCCAAAAATCCGACAATCAAGTTGGGACAGCAATGTATATCGTCTAGACAAAGCATCAGCAATCACATTATCCTTCTCTTTCTTGTGTTTGATAATATAAGGAAAAGATTCAATAAATTCAACCCATTTAGCATGCCTACGATTCAAATTATATTGAGAGCGAAGATACTTAAGTGATTCATGATCAGAATGAATAACAAATTCTTTAAGCCACAAATAATGACGCCATGTCTCTAAAGAACGAACAAGTGCATACAATTCCTTATCATACGTGGAATAATTCAGAATAGGACCATGCAATTTTTCACTAAAGTAAGCAATGGATTACCATCTTGCATCAAAACACCCCTAATGCCAACTCCACTAGCATCACATTCTAGCTCAAAAGTCTTACAAAGTTTGGAAGTTGCAGCAATGGTGTGAGTGTGAGCTTGTCCTTCAAAGTGTCAAAGGACTCCTCATGTGCCTTTCCCCAATGAAACACCACCCCTTTCTTCGTCAACTCATGCAACGGGGCAGCAATGGTGCTGAAATCTTTGACGAAGCGGCGGTAGAATCCTGCAAGACCAAGAAAACTCCTCACCTGTGTGACGGTTTGGGGAACTAGCCAGCTCTTTATGGCTTCAATTTTCATCTCGTCCACCTCAATTCCCTATGGAGTTACAACATAGCCAAGAAAAGAAACTCGATCCATGCAAAGGATGCACTTCTCAAGGTTACCAAATAATTGTGCATCACGTAAAGCATTAAAAACAACACGTAAGTGATCCATATGTTCATCAAAAGACTTGCTGTAAATCAATATATCATCGAAGTAAACTACCACAAAACGACCAATAAAAGCTCTTAAAACCTTATTCATTAAGCGCATGAAAGTGCTAGGTGCATTGGTCAAACCAAAAGGCATTACTAACCACTCATACAACCCAAATTTGGTTTTAAACGCGGTTTTCCATTCATCTCCAAGTTTCATTCTAATTTGGTGGTAGCCACTTCGCAAGTTAATCTTGGTGAAAATTATAGAGCCACACAACTCATCAAGCATGTCGTCTAGCCTAGGAATAGGATGATGACACCGAATAGTAATATTATTGATGGCTCTACAATCAACACACATACGCCAAGTTCCATCTTTCTTAGGAACCAAAAGTACCAGAATGGCACAAGGGCTAAGGCTTTCACATACATACCCATGGTCCAAAAGGTCTTGGACTTGCCGTTGAATTTCCTTAGTCTCCTCAGGATTGGTTCGATAAGCAGCATGGTTGGACAAGGTTGTTCCCAGAATCAAATCAATTTGATGCTCCATCCCTCTCATAGGTGGCAGCCCCGGGGGTATCTCAGCTAGAAAAATGTCCTCATACTCCTGCAAAAGGTTAGTGACAGCAGTTGACACCGAGCTAACAATATCATCAAGCGAAAACATAGCTCGTTTGCATACCAAAGCATAGCAAATATCATCATCAGAAATTTCAGCAAAGTCACATTTTGTTGCAAGCATAACACCACCCTTCAATTTAATCCCTTTGGCCCTAGAAATAGATGTAGACTTATCCTTTTTAGGTGGGAGAATAGAATTAGCAACTTGCTGATTTTTAGATTGAACATCATTCAAACTAGCAGCGCGTTCTCTATCAGCTTGTACAATTTGAGCAGGGGTCAAAGGTACCAAAGTAATTTTCTTTTCTTTATGCACAAAGGTGTATTTATTACTTCTACCATGGTGTGTAGCATCATTATCATGTTCCCAAGGATGACCCAATAAGAGTGAACAAGCTTGCATAGGTACCACATCACAATCAACAGAATCAGCATAAGAACCAATGGAAAATGATACTCTACAAGTTTATGTTACCTTTGCTTTACCAGAATCATTTAGCCACTGAATATGGTATGGACATGGGTGCGGGCGTGTGGTCAAGCCAAGCTTCTTGACCAATTCAGAACTCACCAAATTATTGCAGCTACCTCCATCAATAATGACACGTGCTCGACGATTGCTGATGATGAAGAAAATCTAGAACAAGTTATGGCGTTGTAGCTTCTCAGGTTGCTGTTCTTGTGAGCTGAGCATCCACTGTACAATGATGCTTCTATAGGACACCGTGGCCTCGTCACCAAGGACTTCGTCGTCCTCCTCATCTGTATCTTGGTCTTCTCCATCCTCAATGTCAGAGGTGCTAATGTAACCATCTTCTGTAGCAATGTATGCCCGCTGACTTGGGCAATCCTTTTGCACATGGCCAATGCCATGGCAGTGGTGGCACTGAATGCCCGAAGTGTGTCCTGTCGATGCAATGGATGAGGCACTTTTGGTAGGCACCTGCAAAGAATTTTTACCTAAATCTAAAGGTCGTGCGGGAGGTGCCTTAGGTGTAGTGGTAACTCCAGAGGCTACTGGTCGCTTGCTCGCTGGTGGAGGTGCCCGAAAAGTGGTTAGCTTGGTCAGCCCCGAAGATGGTGCCGAGCGTGGCATGTATGTGGTGCTGACCTTGCTCTTGCTCTACTATTCATGCCCCTACAATTCCTTTTCTGCAAGCATAGCAAACTAAAACAACTGGTTGACAGTGTTAAATTCTTTATAATCAACAATGTCTTGAATCTCGTGCCTCAAACCCGAATAAAAATAACAAATGGAATCTTCGTTCCCCTCCACAACACTACAATGCATCAATCCCTTTTGGTGCTCACCATAGTAATCCTGTATAGATTTCTCTCCTTGTTCTAAACGCATCAATTTCTTACGCAAGTCTCTATGATAAGAAGGAGGAACAAAACGATCACGCATAGCTATCTTAAGTTCTTCCCACGTACCAGGTAAAGCATCATGTGCAGCTAGCCCATTCCACCAAATAATGGCAAAGTCCTTAAACTCACTAGTAGCTTGTCAAACTCTATGATGCTCAGGCACAAGGTGGGCACTAAACTTTTGTTCTACCATCATCTCCCAATCAAGATATCCCTTAGCATCATAATGACCCGAAAAAGATGGTATTGTGAACTTAATCTTAGCATAAGGATCATCGGGCACTCGATGATTATTACCTTGATGGTGGTGGACACCACCCATACCTATCGTGTTGCGGTGAAGACGTCATCATAATCTTGCTTGTCGGAAGGCTGCTCGATCTATGTTCCCAGTGGCATCATGCACCGTGTCTTCTGGCAAGAGACCATCGGTGTTGCTACCGGAGACATCATTGTTGACCACCACCAAAGTTTCCAACTCGGTAACCTTGTTGGTTAGAGTGGAAATTTATTTGTCCAACCTCTCCATGCTATTGCCAATGTTGAGTTCAATGAGTGCGTCAGTGACGGCCTTCCTGATGGCCACATTCATCATTTTTTGGGCATTATCTACAGCAGCTTGCAGTTGCTCTTGGCTGACACACTCATCGAAATCCTTGGGGCTGTTATCTCCAGTCTGATCACCTCCTTCCATTGTAAACACAAAAACAAGAACAAACAGTGAAGGTTATCCCTACCAAATGACTACGTGGTTGTAGTGGTGTCACTTTTCACAGCAAGTAGAAGCGTCTTACCAAGCTCTTACAAAGTTCTTACCAACACAAGTAGTGGGCGGTACAACCAGTGGCTGGTTTGTGATACCTGTGAGGCAGGGGTACCGAGATTGCAAGGCCCTTTTTCTGTACTGATCTGAAGAGTTTGTGGAGCTTGAAAGGCACACAAAGAATAAAATGTATATTTGGCACACAAGTCAGTAACAGAAAGTAATGCTGAATTATAGTCCAAAGTACTTGTTCTCGTTGCTGGTCTAAAATGTTCCAAGTACCAGGTGTGTGACAAACAAGTATGGTGGATAGCAAGGTGACAAGTGTGTGAAAAACAAGTATGGTGGATGGCAATAGCAATACAAACAAGGAACCAGACATCACACACTAACATAGCTCACTTTGGCCTTCTCTATGTGCTCCTCTAGATATTGTTACTCTTTTGCCCCTCTCTTTTCTCTATTTTTTTGGGCTGTCGTTGTTTTTTGGGGAAATTTTGACTTTTCTTTTTTCTTTTTTGATATTTTTCCTTCACTTAGGAGCACAAAAGAAGTAACCACAGAAAATATGAGCTTAAACAAGTGAAAGGCGTGGCCTATGGAAATTTCAGAAGACATGCTCAAAATCGATAAAAAGCTTATGACCAAGAAAAGAGGATCTTGTGACCAGTTTTTTACCAAATTAAAATTTTCCAACCCCAACAAAGTTGTGGATGGATGAATCCAAAAAATATTTATGATTGATTTTGATATATGGAACATCAAAATTTGAGTTCGTATGCGAAAACTAGACCAGTTTTAAGAATTGGCTCCGAATTAGAGGACAAAACGGAAACAATGTGTGCAAAATTGGTCATGGCAGCAAAGAATTGATGGAAACGATATGGGAAAACACACGAACTAGACTCTAACACGATCTAACCAGCAACAAGACCTCGACCAGGACACAAACTCAACACGATGGGCTCTGAAACTGAAATATGCAAAGGCTATGGCGTGGAAGGTTCTAGGACAGGAAAAAAAGAATGGCACTGGACTATGGGACGAATGTGAAACACTCAAAACTAGGGGATAAATGTGAACCTGACGGTATACCTTTTAGCTCTGATTACCACTTAATGGAAACGGGGATCCCGATCTTCCATCAGGTAGTGGTAACTATCGTTGTGGCGGAGAATGACACACCGATCTGGCTTCAGATCGAACCCTACAATCTTAGCACCACAACTCCTCTAGTTATCAACCGAGACATGGATCCAATTGACCTCACCAAGAAGGCTAATCCCTGCCTACATAACGAAGAACACAAGCAAGAACAAGAAAGAAATAAACCAAATTGCAGATGAATTTAATCTCACGAAGTTGGGGTCTCACAAACCATTGAACGGCGAAACTGTTCTTGACAGATTAATCTAAGCAAAACCCAAAACCTAATGACCATGGTGGCATATGATCATAAAGATCTTAGGGTCATCGCCTACCCTGGATGTGCCCCCTAATGGGCCCAAACACGATACACGGTCCAACGGACCAAAAGACGGTGTCGCAGCACCCTGACAGATTCTAGATGCTGATTTGTTTCGACGATTTCCATTGATTCTGAAAAGATTTTGATGTGAGACTACTTGGATTGACTTTCTTATCAAATTAGCTTTCCAACCATATGTGGATCGTCAAAAACGGAGTCCGAATATGTCCTAGGTGACCAGTTTAAGGCAGATTGGAACTAGAGGCCGAGGCAGACTCGAAATCATGTTGGACCAGGCTTCCAGTTTCTGTTGGACGTCCTTGCTGGTCATGAACGCCTCCACCTCTTCCTATAAGTCTCTCATGACACTCTCCAATGTTCCTAAGCAAGATAACATCATTAGGTAGTAGTATATTCTCAAAAGTATGAAAAGGATCGCTTAAGAACGAACTCACCTCTAAATTGAGTTGACGCATTCGAGCTCGGGTCATTGGACCTTGCATGATAGTTGGAGGATCAGCGGGTACATCCAAAGGAGTGATGTCCTCATCAAGGTTGGCTCATTGCAATCGGGGACTGCTGAAGTCGACGAATTCTCGAGCTCTGCGGAGTTGATGACGGCAGTGGAGAGCTCATAATGCTCGCGGTCACACGTGTAGGCGCGCGAAAAGGTGCTACCCACGGCGAGCATCTTTAGCTTGAGGTAGGTATAGTTGGGGATTGCCATGAACTTGGCATAGCATGGCCGCCCCAAGATGGTGTGGTAGGATCTCAAAGTCCACCACCTCGAAGGTCAAGACCTCCGAGCGGAAGTTGGCTCGGTCACCAAACATGATGGGTAGGTCAATCTGCCCGAGTGGGTACGCCTGCATCCCTAGGATCATGCCATGGAAGGGAGAGCTCACTAGGCGGAGCTCTGACCTGGGATGCACATGTCATCGAGGGTGTCAACGTAGAGAATGTTGAGGCCACTACCTCCGTCCATCAGCACCTTGGTGAGGCACTTCTTGCGGACGATGGGGTCGACGACGAGCGGGTAGTGACCCGGTCGAGGCGATGTCGAACGATAGCCTCTCTATCAAAAGTGATCGGGGAGTACGACTAGCTAAGGAAAGAGAGGATGGCCGACTCGGCGGCACATGCCTCTCTGTAGCGTACCTTATGCTGGTGCTTAGAGTGGATGGCATCGGATCCCCCAAATATCATGAGGCATTCCTCGGGGTTGGGGAAGCCATCTTCATCCTTGCCCATTATGCCTCCTTTCTTGGCCACCTCCTCCTTGCCTTTCCCCTCCTTTGGCTTGCCAGCTTACCGTAGAAAGCGCTTGAGGAGCTCGCAGTCCTTGTAGAGGTGCTTGATGGGGGAGGCGTGGTTGGTGCATGGACTCTCCATGAGCTTGTCGAAGTGGTCGAGCTAGACTTGCTGGGGTTGCTTGCCCACGATGGTCGGCCGTGGTGACCAAACCTGGGTTGGTCGGTCGGCGCCAATCCTTCTTGTTCTTCTTGCCCTTTTATGTGGAGGAGCCCTCGCCTTGGTCCTCGCGCTTGACCTTGCCCCTATCTCAACCACCACTTAAGACTGCCCTGACTACCTCCTCGCCGGATCATGGGTGGTACAAGGCTTCAAATAGCCGAGCTTGTGGATCAAGGACTTGTAGATTGTCCTAGAGAGGAATGCACTGATGACGTCCATGTCAATGACATGAGGAAGGGAGTTGCACTGCTTTGAGAACCTATGGATGTAATACCATAGGGACTCATTGGGCTCATGCTGGCAGCTCTTGATGTCCTAGGAATTCCTAGGATAGACATACGCCCTTGAAAATTTCTAACGAAGACCCTCTTGAGATCCGCCCAGTCGCGGATGCTGTCGAGCGGAAGGAATTTGAGCCATGCTCTAACATGCTCCCCTACATAGATGGGGAGGTACTAGATGATGAAGTAATCATCATCCACTCCTCTAGCTCGGTAGGCAAGCTAGAAGTTTTCGAGCCATATACCAGGGTTCGTCTCCCAGATGTATCTGGCGATGTTGGTGGGCGGTCGAATGCATGGTGGGAACGATGCTTTCTAGATGTGATGACCAAAGGCCCATGGCCCCAAACCGTCCGAGCTAGGGCTCTGGTCATTTGGTCGGCCACCATACCTAGGGTGCATGTCCCCGCACTCCTCGATGGTTAGGCTGGGGCCCGTGCCGCCTGCTCTCACCGCCACTCGATGGGCGTCATCATCGTGTCGAGCGTAGCATCGATTGTTGATGATGCTACGAGCGTCATGGTTCGGCCCGAGCTATTCACGCATAGGTGGTCGACGTGGAGCAGGCATCGGGTCCGGCTATGGAGCAGCCGCGGCACTAGGCAACTGCAGTGGTGAGTGGGTGGAGCGATTCGACTGATGCGGCCCTAGTCCCCCGGTTGGGCAAGAGGCCACGAGTCGGTGTTGTGACATGGACCTCTCCGCCTGCTGAACGGTAGCGGTCTCCACCAGCGCCCAGAGGTTCCGGTGGGTTGCCTGTTCCTGGGGGTCGGTAGGCTCGGGGAGGCCGCGCAGAAGCATCGCAATAGAAGCGATATTCTGGCCAGCCCAAGCAAACTGAGGGGGGTCATTCCCTCTGCCTAGGATGTTACGCTCGACCTGATGGGCGCGCCCTTGAGCGCCGCTCGTCGGGTTACACACATGTGGTGCAGCGTGCTGCGCTGAGCGCGCCAGCGCAGGTGGCGGATGGCTCTGCCGCCTTTGTCGTAACTCCTTGTTGTGCTCCTGAGCATGCGCCAGGGCCTTCGCATGGGGGTTTGGATGGGTGTGAGTCTGCAGAGACTCCACTACCACCGGTGGCTGTCCCAGGGCGTCCGCCAATAGCGCACTTCCAGGATAGAGGGTGGCCAGGTGCCACGACGTCGCCGTTGCTGGAGCCATCACTTTCAACCTCATCATTGATAAGGTCATGGATGTAGGTGTGAGTATAGCCCACCATCCCCATGAACTCAAACGTGAGAGGGGATGGCTTCAGCATCCTTCCAAGCCCACATGAGCACGCATCCACGGGGGATGTGAAGCCATAGGGGAACCAGTCGCACAACGGTCATGGTGGGGACAACGGGGTCCCTCCGGAGAGTCGATGGAAGGTGTTAAATGGTGAGTAAAGAACAAAATGTACATCACCCACCATGGGGTTTGAGCCTAGCATGGGCTCGAGGTGAAGCGCGAGTGTCTCGACGTTGAGGTCATTGAGTGGCCCGAGGTCGGTGGAGGGCGCTCCTCCTCCAGTGGACGTCGAGACGAGCGCCTCCTTGTGGAGGTGGAATATGCCAAGCTGTTGGCGACAAAGTCCAGGCTTCCGAAGAGGAAAGTCTAGAGCGGCTCGAAGATAGGAGGAACCCACATCCCAACAGGTGGGAGCGTGGGGAACTCTAGCGAGCCAAAGTGAATCATATCGCTCGAGCCCGCCATGCCAAAGATGGTGGAATGGTGCGCCTTCCGATGACCAAAAGCGTGAATGCACAGCGTCCTCCCCATGGACGATGCCAACTATCGGTGCAAAAAGTGACCAACAAGTAAATATTTATAGTTTTACCATGCGTTATGATCGGATGTGGCCTAGCACTCAATGACACATGATTTATACTGGTTCAGGCAATGTGCCCTATGTCCAGTTTCAGTCGGTCGGTGACTTTATTCCTAAGCCTAGGCGCTCGAAGTTTGATGTGGGTTACAAATGAGTAGAAATGATAAGGGGTGTTAAAGGCCCGGTCGGACTCTAAACCGAATGGAAGAGAGTGACGGGTGCTCTAACGTGCGCTAAGTATTGGAGCGTATGCTCTATGTAGCTTTCAAGTTCTAGAGCTATTAAGCTGTTTGAGTCCTTAGGTTGTCGAGTGCTCGAGTCATCTAGCCTCTTTCTCTTGGGAGAGAGCGCATCCCCTTTTATAGTTGAAAGGGATGGCCTTACAAGTTAGGGAGAAAGAGAGAGAGTATATATCGTGCTATCTAGTCTTGTTGCCCACGCTGATTGGGTACAAGACAGTCATCGACGCACACAATACTATTTATGTTTGGACACATCTGGTAGGCTCTACCGTGTTCATCTGGTATGGCAAACGTTAGCGCCTACAATACTATTTGTGCTCTGACGCGTCTAGAAGGTTGTATAGTGCCAGTCTGGCATGGTCTGGTGGCACCGTCCTCAGGTGCGCTGGGCATGGTAGAGTACGGTCCTCGGTATTGCAGTTGACTTGAGCGCCTCACCGAGCGTGCGTCCCCGGTCGGTCGTTCCCAGTTGGCCCCGACCGTGTCGGTCGAGAAAGAGCGGCAAGCAGAGGTCCTACGTATCCTTAGTCGGAGAAAGAGGTCGGAGTCGGACTGCGGTCCCACCTTGGTGAAAGCTCTAGTTTGGTTTTGGTGAATTGATGAAACCCTTAGTGCTAACATAGTTTATCAAAGTGATTATGAGATAGATAGCAGTACTTCAAGTGGTGAAGCAAATGAAGATCGTGACATGATGATGGTGATGCCATGGTGATGATCAAGTGCTTGGACTTGGAAAATAAGAAAGAGAAAAACAAAAAGCTTAAGGCAAAGGTGAAATTGATAGGAGTTTTTTGGTTTAAGTGATCGAGACACTTAGCGAATGTGATCACAATTAGGATCGATAGCTGTACAATTAAGAGGGGTGAAACTCATTTTGAAATGCGATTATCAAAGTGCCACTAGATGCTCTAACTCATTGCGTATGCATTTAGGATCTAGTGGAGTGCTAACACCCTTGAAAACATTTGTGAAAATATGCTAACACATGTGCACAAGGTGATACACTTGGTGGTTGGCACAATTGATCAAGGGTGGTGAAGTTCAGGGTCAAAAGGAGAAGTTTTGTATTGACCGGACTCTGACCCCGTGTCCGGTCAGTGGCGCGCAGTGAAGGCCATCCTCGGTCCCTTGATCGGACGCTGAAGAGAACGAGGGACCGGACGCGCAGGGGGTGCATCTGGTCACCTGGTGACGTACACTGACACAAGCAATAGAGAGAGGCTGAGTTGACCTAACGTAGGCCTGGGTCTAGTCATGATGCACTAGACACACCTGGTCGCAAATTTCCACCTCTGGAACCTTACTGGAAGTGATCGGATGCCAGGCGATAGTGCATCTGGTCCTACACTGCAGTATGTTCGGCCGCAACTTAACACGTGGCGCGAAGCTGACTAGCCATTAAGATCGGGCGCTCAGCATTTGAGGCTGATGACATGTGGCGAGCATCAGGTGACCAGACGTTGGGGTCCTGCGTCCGATCAACCTGACCGGCGTGTACGGTCAGCCCGTGTTTCACTGGACAGAGGAGCCAATGGCTCTTTTCGTGGGGGGCTCTCTATTTAAACCCCATGGCTAGCTCAAGCTCACCCTCTTGCCATTTGCATTGACAAAGCAACCTTGTGAGCTTAGCCAAAGCCCTCCCACTCATCTCCATCATTGATTCATCTTTGTGAGATTGGGAGAGAATCCAAGTGCATTGCTTGTGTAATTGCATATAGAGGCACTTGATGTTCGTGTTTCGCTGTGGGATTCGCTTGTTACTCTTGGTGGTTGTCGCCACCTAGATGGCTTGGAGCAGCGAGGATAGTTGAGCGGAGGTTGGTGATTGTCTCTGGCTCCGATCATGATGATTGTGAGGGGTTCTTGACCTTTCCTCGGCGAAGAGCTAAAAGGTACTCTAGTAAATTGCTCGTGGCTTGTGTGATCCTCATCTCGTGTTGGTTATGTGGCACCCTATTGAGGGTTTGGCGTGTGATGCCAATTAGCGCATGAACCTCCAAGTGAGTGAATCACCACAACGAGGACTAGTTTGCCGGCAAGCAAGTGAACCTCGATAAAAATCATTGTGTCATCATTTGATTCTAAGGTGATTGGTCTTCATTGGTATTCATTCTTGTGATTGATTGGTTCATTCCTCGACTCGTGCGATATAACCATCTTGCTCTCTCTCTTTACATTACCATAAACTAGTTGTCAAGCTCTTTAGTGTAGCTAGTCATGAGAGCTTGTTAGTTTGGTTAGTGTGGCTCTTTAGTTGGCCTTTGAGAGCACACTAACTTAGTGTAGTAACATAGCCATTGTGTGGATAGAGACTATAAGAAACTAGAATTGTGGTAGGTGGCTTGCTTTTTAGTAGGCTAGTGCAACACTCGCTTCACCTCATATTTGTCTAACCGGTTTGCTAATTGTTGTTGTAGAAATTTTTAATAGGCTATTCACGCCCCTCTAGCCATTAGGACCTTTCACTTGGCTAGGCCTTCTGGTCAGGGACCGAATCGTTGTCCCAGCCTGTCATTATGTATCTGGGCTGGCCCAGGCTCGCGTTGTCACTACGCCACCTGCTAGGCTAGATTTTGTAGGGAAGCGGGTCCACTAGGGACCCCGGGTTTATGAACCCGACACAAACCAACAGACGCAAGGAAACACATGGCGAAAAGTCAAAAAAGCAAGAGCTTTTTCCCTGTGTGCCATTACAAAAGATGTTCTATTCCTACATGCCACCAAAAAGTTCACACGGACCCTAGTGCCATGATGCTAAACTCTTTTGTCCAACACGCCATTCCGTCTCCATTCTATTTGGTTTTGACCATTTGGCATCTCTTACATGTGGTTCCGGGCAGGAAAAATGTCCATGTTGCCCTTTCGGTCATGAGCATATGTGGACTCCCTCAGTCTCTCACTCTCTCTTCTCACTCGACTCCCTTAGTTCCCTAACGCTAGCGGTGGAGAAACCCTAGCGGCGGTGGATCCGGCGGTGGAGGCTATAGCGGCAGCTGGGAGAGAAGACGATGAATCCCCCATGCTTGTGGCGGCTCATGGGGTAGTGGAGCATGGATTCGACCATGGATCTAGAGGATAGGCATGGCATGGTGGGGAACAAGGGCATGTGTGAGCGACTAGATTGGCTTCCTGGACGAGTGAGTTCACTGCTTCCCCCTTGTTTTCATGGTGCCCCATGTTTGTAGTATTGATTGGTATTTAGTGCCCTGCATTTGTGCCCCATGTTCGTAGTGTTTATTGCGTGCTCCTTGTTCATCTGTAGGATGGACACAGAAAGTAGCTACAACTTAGAAATCCGGATTGTTGCTCCTAGTTCTCATGCGCGGTGGTTTTTGTTGAACAAAGTCATGGATTCTGACCTCACTGACTTCACAGACCTAGTTGCTGAAGTTGTTGACAAGTATCCTCATAACTACGATGACATATTGAGATTGTTTTATTTCTGCATGGATAGTAAAGTGAACATCCAAGTCTACACTGACCAAGATTTGATTGAAATGTTTGCAAAACATAAGGCTTCCAAATGTTGCTTTTTGACTGTTGCATATCATAGCCCAAGTAGTGAGCCCCCCGTGATTCCTGATTGGGATTCTGGTAGCACTGTGAACTCTGTTGAACCCCCATTCACCCCTTCAATTGCTTGCCCAAGCTTAGCAAAACCAAGCCATGCCACACACACTCAATCTGCTGAACCTGAATACCCGGCTAACCCAAACCTAATGAATCAGCATGTGGGTGTTGATGAGGAAGGGTTGTATATTGACCTTGGTCCCCAATACCCCGACCTCCTCCTAATCCTTAGAGCTAAGGTGGGAGTAAAGAATGGGAAGGTGGGAGTTTTTGGTGCTGATGAATCCTCTGAGATAGACTATGATAATGAAGTAGAAGACATAGATGATATGGTTAAGGATAGAGAGCCTAAACATATGCCTAATGTTGATTATGACAAAAGGACCCTCCTATGTCAGTAGAAATAGTGTATTCAGACATGGATGCTTTTAAGATTGCTTTAGCTACTCATGCTATTAAACATGAGTTCAACTATGACATTGGGAAGAGTGATACATGGAGGTATATGGTGAACTTCTCATAGTAGAGTGAGGGCTACAGGTGGAGACTTCATGCCTCAACTCTAAGGGATGGGCACACTATTAAGGTAATGTGTTAGTACATTGTTTTCATTGATTGCTCCCTATTTTTCTTGCATTATGTGGCTTGTAATAAGTGCATTACTTGACTATTTTGTAGGTAAAAAGGAATCCCTACCCTCATGAGTGTTAGAGCACTAGGAGGCAAGCAATCTGTGTAGGGGTAACACAATTCTAGGTGTGCAGTCAAGTGATTGATTGGCTGAAGGAAGATAGAACTCTAGGTGCAATAGAACTACAAAGGAGATTGAAGGATGCACACAAAATTATGGTGCCCTACAAGAGAGTATATAATGGTAAAAATCTTGCCATGGATAAGATTTATGGGCCTTGGGGCAAAAGTTTTGATAACCTATATAGGCTTAAGGCTCAGTTAGAAGAATCAAGTTCTAGATCATTTCTTGTCATTGATAATCACACAATCAACAATAAGATCAAGTTCAATAGGCTATTCTTTGCATTGAAACCATGTGTTGATGGATTTCTTAGAGGCTGTAGACCATATCTTGCAGTAGATAGCACATTTTTAACAGGAAGGTTTATGGGACAATTATGCATTGCTTGTTTAGTAGGTGGGCACAACTGGATGTATCCAATAGTTGTTGGTGTAATTGACTCAAAAACCAATGAGAATTGGGTGTGGTTCATGGAGAGGTTGAAGGAAGTAGTAGGCACCCCATAGGGCTTGACATTCTGCATAGATTGTGGCCAGGCAGTCATGAATGGGGTTAGTGAAGTTTTTCCAAATGCTGAACATAGAGAGTGTATGTATCACTTAGTATAGAATTTCAAGAAGATGTACAGTGGGAAGGTATTTGATGATCACTTGTGGGCTTCTTCATATTTATGGAGCCCTTACATGTTTGAGAAGCACTATAAAGCAATGGCTGCAGCCAAACCTGAGGCAATGATGTATATACAAGAAACTCACAAGAAACTTTAGATCAGGAGCCAGTATAGGACATTGTCAAAGGTTGATTATGTGACTAATAATTTGGCTAGGTCATTCAATTATTGGATCAAGCCTGAGAAGGTAAAGCACCTAGATGACTTGCTGGACACTATAAGACAGAAGATTTTGATCAAATGAAACCATAGTAAGAAGGTAGCCAAGAAGTTGGAGGGAAAGATTCTGCCTCACATCCTGCAGAAGCTAAGGGAAGACAGTTACAACCTGGACATTGAAGTGATCATAGCCTCCCTTGATGGTGTGGCAGAATTGTGTGCTAAGGAAGGTAGTGGCTTTAGGTTTGTGGTCAGCCTACCTGATAGAACCAGTTCCTGTAGGGTTTGGCAGGGGTCAGGAATCCCATGCAAGCATGCAATAGCCTATATTAATTTAATTCCTGGTGAAAAACTAGAAGACCATGTGGATGATTACTTCTCTATAAACAAATTTAGAGCTGCATATGAGGGTTCCATCCCTTGTATTCCTGACAAAAACATGTGGCCCAAAACTACTCATGGTTTTTTCATGCACCCTTCCTGTCTTAGGTCCATAGGAGGTAGAAGGAAGAATATGATGAAATCATCACTTGACGGAGGCAGCAACAAGAAGAGGACAAAGAAACATGAGTGTCCCATCTGCCATGAGTTAGGGCATCACTGGTACACTTGCAAGAATAGGAATCCAGAAGATATAGCTATAATGAAGGCTAAAAGGTAAACTATGTAACTAAATTACTTTGCAGATACATATATAGCTTCAATAACTTAGTTAACTAATGTAACTTTTCCTATTCAGGGGTCTCCAAAAGAAAAGCCTAAAAAAAGCAGCAAGCTGTAACACATAGACTAGTATTGTGGTTACTACTCCATCCCAGATGGTGTTCCCACACAATGAGGCAGTGGTCAATGCTACACACAAAAAAGGAAGAGAAAATCTTCTTCTTCTTCTTCTTCTTCTTGTGCCAAGAAGAGTAAGGGGGCAAGCTACCACTACTACTTCAAGCTTAGGTCCAAATAGTGTATCTAATAGGTATGTTTACTAGCTCTTCAATTGATCACATCACTTCTATTATGACTGCTAATGCTAAAGCACACTCTGTCTTTTTGTCACAAGGTCTGGAGTTGGTTTCAATGACCCAATTTCAATCCAAACTGTGCATCTAGCCCCTTTTCATGAAGACTCCATTACAATAGAGACAGAGCCACTAGAGACTGTGCTACCACAGGCTTCACCAAGGAGGAAGATAGGGATCAAAAGAAGCTTACACCGAAGAAGCTCCAAGTTACAGCAGCCAGCCCATCTAGCCTAGCCAGCCCTACTTCAAATACTAGAAGTAAGAAGAAGCTCCAGCTGCAGTGAAAGGTGCCTGCTCAATGTTCTTTTGGTGATGTGGTTCTAGAAAATACATGCTATGTGATGGCACAACTATTCTTTTACTCTATGATGAATGTTCTATGATGGCATGACAATACTTAGCCGTCGATGAAAACCAATACCTTAGCTGCTATGTGATGAATGTTGGTGATATATTGGTGCCATGAAACCTTTGTGATGAAAAACAGTAAGGTAAATGTTGTTATGTGATGAATGTTTGTTTACTGTTGCAGTACTCTAATTGTTGTTATATTGTTCTCATATGTTGTTGCATTCTGGATAAATGAACAATCTTCATATTCATCATTCAACATTAATTCATTCATTCATCCATCCATCCATCCATCCATACATCCATTCATCCATGACTACTCACACACACAGAAAGGGCTGAGGACTTATATATAGGAGGAGAAGCCTAGGAGCTCAGTTGGCGCCAACAACCCTGGCTTTGGCGCCAAAACGCTCAGCCTAGGGCTAGCCTAGGAATGGCACAGAAGTAAACCAACTAGTTCATAGAGCCTCTCAAGCCTAAAAGCATCTAATAGCTTGTTTGTTTCGGCTGAAACGATCATGGATTATAAGCTAGAAGTATTGCTGGCTGGTTTAGTGTGAGAGAAAAATACTGTTCCAGCTTATAATCCACGATCGTATAAGCCTAAACGAATAGGATGTAAGTCATTTGGCAGCGCCGTTATCCATCGTTAGGAGCAAGACTGGATGGAATGATGTGTTGAACAAAAAAGTTTAACGTCATGGCACCAAAATCTGTGTAAACTTTTTGATGGTATGTAAGAATAGAACATCTTTTATAATGGCAAAAGGCCAAAAAAAGCAACGGAGACATAATGGCAGAAAAGGCCCAAAAAGCAACGGGGACGGGATGAGGAGAGCATCCATCCATCCATGAGATTGGACCGGCCTGCCTGCCCTTCCTCCCCCGTCCCTGCCACTCGGGGGTGTTTGGATCTAGTGACTAAAATCTAGGAGGTGTCACATGGGGTGTTCAGATACTAATAAAAAAACAAATTAAAGAATCCTTCAGTACTCCACGAGACGAATTTATTAAGCCTAATTAACCCGTTATCACCGATTTTTTTAATTTTAACCTTTTTTATAACTAATTTTAAATCTAACACGGTCAGGGTTTTTTAAAACTAACACTTTTGGCCACGCCTATTGCCCTGGCACGGCCAAATGCATGTGCCGCGCCATGCATGGTGGCGCGGCAGCGGACTGACGTGGCGACGACCGGATTCAGAGATCGTTGATGTGGCAGGCCCTGCCATGCCACCGACCTTGGCGCGGCAATGTCGCGCCCTGATCCATGGCGCGGCTGGGCCGAATAAATACCACGTCTGTGACCCGCCCACCGCCCCACCGCCCGCCCACCCACCACGTGCAACAAGACCCCATGCACAGCAAGCGCTCCGCTTCCCACGCCATACTATCCGCCCCACCTCGCTCCTCGCCTCGCTACCGCCACCCACCACACCACTCCGTGCACACCAAAATCAGCGTTAAAAAGCCGCCGCTCTAAGGTACCTCTATCTCGATTTCATATTTTTTTATTATTATTGATTTAGGATAATTAGTGATTTAGGATAGCTAGTAATTTAGGATAGTTAGGGTTTCATGATTATTATTGATTTATGATAGTTAGTGATTTAGGATAGTTAGGTTAGTGAATTTGTTTGTGATTTACGTAGGTAGTTTTTAGGTTTGAGGTTGTGTGTTCTAGTATAGTTAGGATTTTGGGTTTAGGGATTGATTATGTATTTATTATTTAGTTTATAGTTAGTTATTTAGTTAGGGATTTTAGGTATAGATACTAGTTTACCCTAAATCCAAAAGGGTTTAGAGATTTTAGGGATTGATTATGTATTTATTATCTAGTATAGTGAGGATTTTGGGTTTAGGGATTTAGAATAGTTAGGCTAGTGAATTTGTTTGTGATTTGTTTATGAACTTACTAATGTTAATTTGAATTTTGTTAATTTGAATACTCTAACGCTTTGTTTATTAATTTGTAACAGGATGGCACATCCCACGCAGCACCCATTGTACCCCATTCTTGAGGTGGAGTATGACGACCAGCACCGAGCACACATCTTGAGTGACAACGATGCAGAGGTGGCCTTGCCTCCTTTGAGGCCCTGCATGCATACCAGGGCGCACCAGTGGGACGTGCGTTATGCGTCGTACATACGGCATGCCGGCTTCCTCGAGCTTGTCCATGTTGTCAACCATGGTCTTCCGCCCCTTGACCCAACACTACTTGCTGCAGCTGTAGACAGGTGCGAGTGCATTCTTTGTACGTAAACTTTCTTATAACAAATTTGAGGCAACTAACAGACCTTCTATTCTTATAATAGGTGGAGGCCTGAGACCCATACGTTCCACCTACCTTGTGGCGAGATGACCTTGACGTTGTAGAGACGTGAAGGCTATTTTAGGCCTTCGGTTGGGGGACTTCTAGTGATAGGGATAGTTGACAACGATCACTGGAGGGAGCTGGTAGCTCAGTTTACTGACTTTCTTCCACCGGATGACGAGGCTTTCAAGAAAAATAAGTGAGTAATTCAAGCCTATTT
Source organism: Miscanthus lutarioriparius (assembly GCA_904845875.1). Taxonomy (NCBI): domain Eukaryota; kingdom Viridiplantae; phylum Streptophyta; class Magnoliopsida; order Poales; family Poaceae; genus Miscanthus; species Miscanthus lutarioriparius. The sequence goes on along the minus strand of CAJGYO010000019.1, from coordinate 4,526,474 downwards.
AATACTTGCATTGCTTTCCTGCAGCCATGAGGACTCATTTTCTTTGGTCAATTTCAAGAAAAGTTCCGGTGTTTCGTCGTCCTGGATCACAAAGCGCTTTGATTACTTGGACCCACAGGCTAAGGAGGCTCTGATCGACAGGTTCGCTCGAGTGTGGCTCTGGCACTTTCTTGGTGATTTCCTCTTCCCAGACGCCTCGGGCAACACCATCAGCTGGATCTTCCTTGACATACTACGCCAGCCATGGGAGAACACAGCGACGTACAGCTGGGGCAGCATAGTCCTGGCATGGACATATCGATAGCTATGCGTTGCCTGCCGTCGCACCTCAGGATATACGAACCTTAGGGGTTGCTCCTACCTACTCCAGGTTTGGTGTTGGGAATGATGGCCCATTGGGAAGCCTCTTAATAATGGTTTACCAGTAAATACTTCGGTTTACTATATTTTTCGAGGCAGTTACATATGATGAGATTATTAATGACTAATTTATTATCGTGTTCAATGCAGCAATGGAACGGGCAGGACACACTCCCTACAACTCTGTTTATCTTGACGGAATCAGAGTTAGTTAGAGGAAATGTGAGGCGCAAGTACAGGGAGTACACAGACGGTCTCGACGTCCTAACACAGCACCAGGTTATGCTCTCTTTACTATCATACCTGTGTCTTCTTTGATGTACACTATATCACAGCCTAACTCAATTACAAAATTTCAGGTGCATTGGTATCCTTGGGATTCTCCGGAGCTCCAGGACTATCTCAGTCCTGTCACTAGGGATGAGTCAGACGAGTATCGCTGTGACGTCTCTCTTATTTTCTTTCATGTGCTCAAGATTCACTTGCCCATCCGGATCTGTAGACAGTTTGGAAGAATGACAGGCAGCCCACCACCGCTTTACTCCACCAACCAAGAATTGCACGGGTGCGTTATCGATTAATAACAATGCTACAATTCAGAGGTGTGTGGTATAACTAACATCGGTTTTGTTGTAGGTATGACCGCAGGAAGAGGTACAAGACCAAGAATTGATGCATGACACACAGCGCGCACATCCATTTGTGGCAGAACAGGGTACGACATCCGGTCCATGCGGGTCCTCCACACGACCAGCACACCTTCAACGAGTACCTATGGTGGCTTCACCGGTCTACGAGGACACATATCAAGCCCCCGTACACTGAGGAGGCGATTGACGAGGACTCGGAGGAAGATGTTATCGAAGATGTGTATGACGTTACCACTAGGGAGGACACACAGCTATAGAGAGCCCCGCTTCAAAGATACATGGTAATATACTTAAATGGTATAATTTGTTATCCTTTTGGTATTAAACATGTGTACTAAAACTATCCAACCGTGTTTCTGTATCTAGGCAACACAATTGTCAAGGTTGTCCAACGAAGCAGCGTTCCGGTTTCACGAGTTTAGAGGGCAGGGGCTAGGTGTTCTCGCGGCTTTTGTGGAGGTAAACATAAATTTGTCCGTTTTGAAAATGTTTCTTTAGTGTATATGCATTTGGGTAATGCACTAACTTTAACGTCTATTTATGCAGAAGGTGAAGAAGAGTTGCAGGAAGCTAGCTCAGAAGTTGAGCTGCATGGACACTCCTTATGAGGAACCGCCACTCCGGCGCGGGTCGGGTGCACGTCTTGACCTCTTTCTTTGAGGACACCAACCGACTCTTCTCAACCGATGACAAAAGCCACTTTCATGGTGCGTACCACCACCACATCATAGCTACTGGAAAGGACCATGCAACCGAGGTCGGCGAGGATGACGACGACGACGACGACGACCCCCTGGGCTTCCGCAGACAGCACGACCAGTGGGACGATTGGCCGCAGGACAAGATCGGCATGTCTCAGCTAGGTGGTGCCCCACTTGGTACCCAAAGAGCCTCATAGGTACTATCAAAGATAGTTTATTTAATACGTAGGCTCCATGAACTAACGATCATAAATAATTATAAGTAATCGTGCGCATTATATACTTACAGGGTACGAGCCAGACGCACCGTCGACGCGACCATATCGACGTTGGCTACACTCCCAATGTGTTGCCAACAAATCCGAAGAGACAGAGGCGTTCGCGGGATCCTTACACTCCTGGATCTTAGTTTGTTAGGTCAAGTGAATATTGGCGTCCGAAACTTGCGGGGTTATTTGGTTATGTTATGTCAAACTTATGTCAAAACAATGAAAATATTATGTGGCAGCTTGTCAACTTGCGCACGGACTTTATTTATTTGCTTCATATTTGTTTCTTTGCGTCGCGGCAGCACTCCCGACGAGATTAAGTACCAACTAGTTCGGGAACCGACAGTCCCGGCGTATCTCGATGCCGGTGGTAATTTTTCGTAATCGATTAGTTAAAACGGTCGTTAACCGTATTATGAAAGACGGAAAACAAATCATTGACTTATCAAATTCTCTATTCGGCCGTGAAAAAAATTCAACAAAAGATAGAAACAAAACTACTATTGATTTTATGTCAAGCAATATTTAGAATAACTCACACTATCGGCGCGACGCGTTCCGATTAAACCGTCGTCAGTACCAACAACGGGCGGGGTGGTGGGCGAGGCGGCCGGCTTGATGCTTTCGGGTAGGCGGGGATCGGCCGCGGGTATTATTTCGCCTAGCCACGCCATGGATCGGATCGCGCAGCAACACTGCCACGCAAGGTTAAGGTGGCATGGCGAGACTTGCCACATCAACGATCGTCGCCATATGCATTCTTTGCGCCGCACTACCATGTATGGCGCGGCACAGACATTTGACCACGCTAGGGCAATAGGCGTGGCAAAAAGTGTTAGTTTTAAAAAGAAATCCGATCGTGTTAGATTTAAAATTAGTTATCAAAAAATGTTAAAATTAAAAAAATCTTATCAGCACACGTTATTGTAGCACCACATTATTAAATTATAGGTTAATTAGGTTTAAAAGATTTATTTCACATATTAGTTGTAAATATAAATAATTAATTTTGTAATTAATATATATTTAATATTGGATGCACGTGTCTAACATTCGATGAACCAAACACCCCTCGCTCGTCGCCGCTCGCCGCTCGCTACATGCTAGCCTGCTACGACTTGGAACTTGGACCACTTCCCCTTCGTCTGCCTCGTGTCCTCCTCTTTCGTTCCCGTGCCCACTTCCACCCTCAATTGTCAAATCAGGCATCCTCCTCCTCCCCGTTCCGGTTCTTCCACCACCCACCAAGCACCCGTCTTTACTTGAGTCTCTGCGAATCCGTTGCTAGCTGCGGGTCAAACTAGACTCTTTTCGCCCGGAGCCTCTCTGGGGGGTGAGTTTGCTGCCTTCCTGCCGGAGATGATGGACGCCGGAGGAGGAGGGGTGCGGTCGCAGGGGGTCAACCCGGACTGCCCCAACGCCGCTAACCCCTTCCACCGCTGCGCCGACTACTGCCTCGTCCCCGCCCCGGCCGCCAACAAAGCCGCCTCCGCCGCCGCCGCCGCGCGCGGCAAGCCGGCCCCGCCTCGTCCGAGGACGACGATGGTGGCGCAGAACGGGACAGCCAAGCACGGAGACGGAGCTGCGCGTGTCGTTCCCGCCGCCGACGCGGAGGAGGGCGGAGGCGAGAGGGAGGAGTCGCGAGCGGTCAACCCGGGCTACCTGACCAGTAAGACGTCTCCGCCTCGTCAGGGGCCGGCGCCGGTGCTGGGCTACGCGGCGCAGAACGGGACCGCGCGCCGCAACGACGAGGGGGAGTGCGAGATTACCGTCGTCGATGACTCGGAGGAGCGAGGCGAGAGCGTCGAGGACTACGGAGCGGAGGAGGTCAGCGGCGGCAGGACCAGGACGAGCGCCCGGTCGCCGGCCACGGACGGGGAGGTCGGCGGCGGCAGGACGAGGACGAGCGCCCGGTCGCCGGCCACGGACGGGGAGGCCGGCGGAGAGAGGCAGTGGCAGGCGGTAAACCCGGACTGCCCCAACGCCGCCAATCCCTTCCACCGCTGCGCCGAGTACTGCCCCGTCCCCGTTCCCAAGGTGCCGCCGCCGCCGCCACGTGGATACGAGGGGAGCACGCACAGCGACCCTGGCGCGCTGAATCCCAGGCCGCGCCGCCGCGACAAGGGCGGCTCCGGCAGCCTCCCCCTCTACGTCTTTCGTAAGCTCTCTATCTGCAATTCCGGATTTCGATCGTTGCGCGCCGCTCCCTGAAGAAAACTGAAAATTCTCATCTCTGTGCGTGCGTCTCGCAGTGCGCGAAGGTTCCGATGGCGACGGCAAGAAGGTGGATCCCCGCTGCCCCAACGCGCCCAACCCGTTCCACGTCTGCACCGACCACTGCCTCGCCAAGATAGCCGACGCCGGCCGCTCGTCGGAGGGCGCCAAGTCGCCCATTTCCCTCTTCTCCCGCCACTCCCGCCGTTCCTCCTCGTCCTCCGAAGGTTATTAACTTCATCACCCGTAATGTTGGCCTCTCTTGTTTTCTCCAGCAGCTTATTGGTCCATTGCTGTAATAATTTTTGTGTTCTTTGGTTGTTGGTTGCATCAGATGGTAGCTTGAAGTCCCCGGGGAGTAGGAAGGTGGATCCAAAGTGTCCGAATGCCGGCAATCCATTCCATGAATGTGGTGAGCATTGTGCCACCAAGATGCAGCAGGCAGAGCAGCACAAGGGGGTCAATATCAAATCACCACGCAGAAAAGGTAGATCATTGCGTACTGATGGGCTTAACCTGTTGGTGTGTAATTCATGCATAACTAGTTCATGACATTGCAATGGTGTGGTGAATTGTGACGTTGGTCCTCAGTTACGGTGGTTATCGACCAACAAATTCACGAACTATTAGAGATTTTATGTGTTGTCATTCATTGCAGCCTTGCAAGGGGGAAATTATGTCTGTATTTGCATGCATCGTGTAAAGAGTTTAGCACATGGTTTCTTTTTGTTACTTTTGAAGCGGTGTTGTTTGAACCATATTTGTTGTTGTTGCAGGGGGAAAGAATGCTGCAGTGATTCCCAACTGGAAGGTTGATCCAAGGTGCCCTAATGCGTCCAATCCATTCCATGTGTGTGCCCAGTATTGCTTTGATCATCTGAGTGAAACAGCACAGACGAGTGCAACCAAGTCAGGTGTGTGTCTGTGTTTTTCTTTTTAATTCTCCCTGAAACTGCATGTGCTGTACACATGGATACCCAACGTGCCAACAGTGGTGTAAGGGTCAGTGAGTAGATTCCCTCTGGCGGCTAATCGGCTATATTTATGCTTTGCGATTTATCTGTTTATTTCCAGACAAGAGAAGAGGCAAGGATGTTTCTAAAGATGAGCAAAGAGGAGAAATCAACCCTGATTGTGTCAACGCATCCAACCCCTACCACAAGTGTGGTGACCACTGCAAGAGAAAAGGGTGATAGGTAGACGAGGAAGGTAATTTCCGTTCATAATTCTCTATTTCTTCAAATGGTCATCGGTCAATTGATGACAACATATAAGAAAACATTCTTCAATTTCCATGAGCATCAAGCCAAAGTTAGGTGGATGTGAATTTCAGCTTGTTAAGTCCTTTTGACCAGTTAACCCTTCATTCAAGATCCCATCTGGTTAAAATTTTGTATTGTAATATGCTTGCTACAGCTAGTAAAGTTCCTCTGGACTGAGTCAATCATTCATTCATTTAAGAGTAGCCTGTTATCTGAGTCAACTGCTAAATTATTGTTTGTAGCACAGAAAGTGGACGGCTTATGTGCACTTTCGTCTATCAAGAACTGTCAACCTTCTTTCTTTTTCACCATTCACTATTATTTTTGGCAGAGGATATGAAAAATGTTCTGTGTTTTCTCTATGCGCTTCGTCCTAGAGCTTGTTAAAGAACTTAACATCATGTTGATATATGGAGTGCTAAAGATATAGCGGTCTTCATGATTACAACATAGAATACATTTTATTATTATTATTGTGTTTCTACAACAACAACAACAACAACAACAACAACAACAAAGCCTTTTAGTCCCAAGCAAGTTGGGGTAGGCTAGAGTTGAAACCCAACATGAACTCCTAGTCATGGTTCAGGCACGTCAATAGCTGCTTTCCAAGCACTCCTATCCAAACAAAGATCTCTAGGTATATCCCAACCTTTCAAATCTCTTTTTATTGCCTTCCCCCATGTCAGCTTCGGTCTTCCTGTACCTCTCCTCACATTGATATCTCGACTTATGACTCCACAATGCACTGGTGCCTCTGAAGGTCTCATTTGGACATGGCCAAACCACCTCAACCTATTATTGAGTTTCTAGATTTCTTAAAAACTTGTTCTCTAAAAACATGTTATTTGCCTTTGGTCCCAGATCATAATTTAGGGTTGCTGGTCACTGGTTGTACAAAGGGCCAATTGGTAGATTTGTTTTATCTAACAAGAAACATCTTGCTACGGAATAAAAAAAATATTCTGACTGTTGATTCATTTGGAGTTTTCACATGCAAAACATGGTTCAATATCTCTAGTTTCTACTTTTCAATGATCAACTGTCCTTTCTATTATTTATTCATTTGGCATTTTGTTCCTTTTTTTTTGTTTACAACCTCACAATTTTTTGGACTATAACAGTGGCATAATGTTCCTATGTAGAACGTGGTTTGTTAGCAAAAGCTTAGTGGCTGTGCCTTTCTTTCCCTCTTTTTAAACGATTTCCCCTGATCAATCTTTGAAGTCTGGTTCATGCACCCAACGTGTTGCAGATTGCAGGTCTTTTTGTAGAAAAAAAGAAACTTGAGCGTAGTTGAATAACGGATTAAGAAAACATCGGCTAACACTTGACCATTTCGGTAGTTGGAAAAAGTATAACAGTTCTTCCTTTGTTTATGTGTCTGGATTACACTAGTGAGGTTCCCTTCTTTGCTCGGGAGTTGACAGGATACCCTCCTTTTGTGATGAACAGGCCGGCGAGACAAGATTTCTCCGGACGGACGATCGACGACGATGATGAAAAATAAGTAAATTCCATCGACAATTAGACTTTGAGCTGCAGTCCGGGCTGTGTCTCTGTCGGCTCCATTTTGTAGAGTGTGCAGCTGTTTCAATCCTGGCAGTGTGTGCTTGCATATTTATCTCCTTTTTTTTTCCATTTCGCCATTTCAAGCCTATACTAGTGGCATGCATATATGACATATAGTATAGTTCCATTGTAATGTATTTTCTCTGATGAAGGCTGTACAAATAGAAGCATCCTGGAGTATTTGCTGTTCTTTTTTCTTTTCCTTCACTTGTGTAAGTTAAGAACCCTCCGATCTGAGCACCAAAATGAAAGCAGGTTTTGGTTTTCCATCGATGTCTTGGTATTGATTGTTCGAGGAAAAACAGGAGGAGGTGCCAAGAAGAGGAAGAAGAGGAAGAAAAGGAAGGTGTTCATTAATCGCCGGCTGGGCGGTGTTTGTTAGCGAGTCACGCTTGCAAACCAAGCGTTTGTGGCCATTTATTTTCGCCTCCCGTCGCTGTGTCTGTCAGTCAGTCGGTCACCGATGGACGAACGAACATGGGGCGGCCGGGCGGGGCGGCTCATCATGGGACGAGATGGCCGGCCCCTTTGCCTTGAGAAGCCAGGCTCTGGCTCTGGCTGGCTGCTCTTTCTGGTTGGATGTTGGAACCAGGTGCTTCTAGAACCAGAATCCGTGGCGTTGCGCGGTTGCAGACAGGTGTCAGGTGGTGTGCGCATGTCAGTTGGCAGACAAACGGTCAGCCTGCCATGGGGGATTTGAAATTTGGTTGGTGTTAACTCTGGAGAAAAGGACTGACCCATTGGTTTAGACTGTCCATTTCAGTCAAGGGGTTTGTCAACTCTGGAGAAGAGGACTTGAGCTGTCCATTTCACGAAGACGAAAGGAGATGGCTGGCGACCTTGGATGGGTGGTTTTTGCTTCTTCTATCACATCCATTTTTTGGACGTCGTATGTCAGAAATGCACGCGCAAAAATAACTAATTTAGTGACGTGATCAGTAAATCACGAGATGATCTTTTGATCATGCGGCTGCATTGATCGAACAAAAGTTTAGAACTCAAACAGGTTTGGAACGGTGTACAGTCCACGGACCACGGACCATCGCCACGGACGAAAGGAGATGGCTGGCGAGATGGGTGGTGCCGCCTGGTGTGGATCCAGGAGTCTGTCAGACGCGCACGCGCAGCGTGTGGGTTGGTGACGTGATCAGTGACGAATTGATGATCATGCGGTGCAGGGTCAGCACTCAGCAGGCTTGGAGGGAGGGGAGGAGCTCCACGGACCACGGACCACGGACCACGGACCACGGCCACGGCACGGGTGGTGGTTGCACTTGCGCACGGCACCGACGGCCGGCCGGCCGGGCATACGGTTGCGTCGCTTTTGTGTTCACGTCACACGGACACGCGTGACACGTGCGCGGCGTCATGACGAAACGAAAGGCGAGTCGCGCCGCTCCTATGGTCTTTCTTTCTTTTAATTCGTCTCCCTATAGCCGTTTACCTATATTCTAAAAGCTTTGCACGTGTGGGGAAAAAAATGTTCCGTAGGAGTACTCCTAATCGACAGTTTAAGATTTCGTGGGGATAAGACTTGAGTCTCCGTGGCATGACAAGGAAGAAAAGACAACAGTCTAATAGACATGTTCGTGTGTTGCAATATATGATGTACAATTTATTGGAACACTAAAGCATAAACTGTATATGGTTAGTAACAAGAGAATCTAAGTCATTAGACCTTCTTCTCATTAAAAAAATCAGGACTTGAAATTGGTGGAAATGATCAAGAGTTTCTCGCCATTCACATGCTAAGGAAATGGCTATCAGGAACTCTTTATTCTTTTATTCCCTTTTAAGTATGCCCTTTCCGAGGAAAGAAGAATAGGACAAATGATATGTACTAATACACTATTCTTTCCTTCCTTTATCCATATTCCTAGAGAAATTCCTCAGGAACTAATGTCCAATTCTTCTCATTTATTAATTATTGTAACGAGTGCTTTATTCCAATATTAAATTATTGTCTCATGCTAATGACAACGAGGTAGCTATTTATGTTGGATTTAATTGGGCATAACCAAACCTTACATCAAATAAAATTCAAGACCCACAATAAAGGTTAGTGCAATGAATGATTAATTCCATTATAGAAAATCAAGAGGAGATTGACTCAACTTAAATATGTGCACACTTGTTGTGACTTTAAGAAAATTGACTGGAGATTGACAGGACGATGGACAGATGAGAGAGTGAGAGACGGGAGAAAATTGTTTTGTTCTTTAATATCATGTATAAAATTTACAATATGTGTGATAACGGTTTGCTCATAACCACGAATTATGCAATGTGGTTATGATGCATGAACAAATTGGTCGAGGCCTTGCAAGGGGCATATAAGGAGGGCGGAGCTTGCCACCCGGCCTTGCACATCGAAACTGGCCGCCTAGGTTTGGCTTGTGGTGGATGTGAGAGATGTAAGGAGGGCGGAGCTTGCCGCCCGGCCTTGCACATCGAAACTGGCCGCCTAGGTTTGGCTTGTGGTGGATGTGAGAGATGTTAGGAGGGCGGAGCTTGCCGCCCGGCCTTGCACATCGAAACTGGCCGCCTAGGTTTGGCTTGTGGTGGATGTGAGAGATGTTCATGTACAATGACATACATAAATGAACATGAGCATGGCGTCTTTTCCACCATCTCCCGTAACTTGAAACGGGGGGGCTGTTGTGATGATCGACGATACTGACCCTCAGCATTGTTTTGTTCTTGGCAGCACGGTTCTCTGAGGCATGGACGTACGCATGGTCCTCAACCCTGTTTTATATGGATCCGTTCGCTTCGCTGAAAAAAAGAAGCCAAAACACTGTTCCGGCTGGTTTGTTGTTAGAGAAAAACTACTGTTCGACTGGTTTGGTGAACAGTAAATTGAGAGGGGAGCAGCCGGTTGGCCGGTCTTTCCGGACCAACGAACGGCCCCTAGTCTCCCATGATTAAACTAAACTAGTAAAAAGAAATGAAACACCTCTCATGTATTGGAAACAAAATACGAGACGGAAGAATGAAACACCTCCTTTCCCTTCATTTAGGGGCCAATTGAATATAAAATATCAACCATGCATATATACAAGTTCCTCTTCAGACCATATAAGGTGTGCGCTCAATGCTAGATGGCTGAATGTGCATTTCAATATTTCATCATTTCATTTCATTTAGGGACAGAGATAATGAAACAAAAACAGGAGGGGAGATAGATTTTTCTTTTTGCTAGCTCTCTAGTCCTCTAATCTTCTCAAAGCAGCTCTCTACGGACTGGATGATCTCTGCCGTGATACGATCGCCAGCAGCCACCTTGTATTGTTCAAATTTCGCTTCATCACACTCCAGTGCAGCTTTCTTGCAAGCCCTGATGCTTCCTGGAAAAAGTGAATGCAATGATGGCAGTTGGGCAATAAAAAGAAGAGTGACCCTTTTCTTAAGGACTACAAATTAGTATTACAAACATGGCAATAGTGCTACTCCCTCTGTTTCAGAAATAGCATATATCTAGATGCATAGATACATAGTTTTACTATGAAGCTGGCCATCCTAATTGACACATAGCAATACTTTAAGCAGGAAAATAACTGACAGAACTGAGAGAGTACATTATATTTTGAGTTCTGAAGGAGAAATGTGGTTCCAAAAAGGTCAACAATATATGAGGAAAACAGAATGAATTTGACAAACCTATAGCTTTCTATAGCTGTAGCTCCTATGTTCCTTCATCAGAGATGGCAAAAATGTTGCATCGAAAGTTTAGAAATTACTCAAACGAAACAGAAAAACAGCCCACATGAAGATTATTCAAACTTGTGAACCTTGACAGTGATGTGAGATGGGCATATTGAATCCTTTCTAAATCAAAATCCTACCGTCAAATTCTTACTCTAAGTTAGAAGACAAAATCAACTACAGAAATAGGTTATTTTTGGAAGGTCCAGAGTGCACCAAATCAAGTGCCAGTCTGTTGGAAAACAACCAAGTAAAAAGGCAACGCAACAAGATTGTTTTGTATTGTCAGCCAGAGTCTGAGCCACTTACCACTCATGTCGAGCAAGTTGAATGAAACAGGGATCTTCCCAATGCACCTCACCATTGTCATAGCAGCCCAAACTTTCTGGTGGTCTTCACGTGACACACGGACAATGCAGAGCTTTGTTACAGGATTAACATACTTAACTGAAAATTTGCAGAGCTTATAAGTACTTTTATATTAAGAAGCCAGTAATAAACACAGTGCAGCAAACACTGATATAAGATTTAAAAGGTTTCAGAAGTAATTGCTAGTAGTACCTTGCAATGATCCAAGAGATCCAGCTAGGCCACACTCCCCAAAGTTGAGCTGAATGCTGTCTCTTATAACTTTTGTTATATTAAATTGGGTGAGGATTACAGGGTCCTGTTCACCTCTAGCTGCATCTATAAAGACCTCCACCACCATGTACCTATTCTTGAAATGAACCATGGTGACTATACACTTCCTTAACTGCAGAGCTCCTGCATCCAGATGAAAGACCGGTCAATACTTTTAAGAAATGTAAGTAACCGAAGCAACATCTTATTGTCTAAATCCCATTTTCCAAGATAGAAAATAATTTGGGGTGGGGGTGGGGACTGGGGAAGGCAGTAATGTAAAAAGTCAATCATCTAGAAGGTATGCATGAGAAAATGACACTACACATCAAGGGTAGGGGCAAAATGGGAATGGCTGACAGAGGCCAAGCTGTTGACAAATCAAGAAACAATGACTGGTAGTTGTCATCAGTCATCACACTCAGTTCGATATTAATGTGGGATATTGAACAACATGGGTAGTGCACATCCAATATATGTGCAAAATAATTCAGCTAAAGAAACTATGTCAAAGAAAGTAACGGCCAAATGATTTGCAAGCTACCCACTTGCATTACTGAGACAGTCAAGTAGTGAACAGTTCCTAGTGAAACTGACCAAACCTGCTCAAGCATTTGCTTTGTGCCTATCCGAGAAACCAAAGGTGTTCAAAATTTGTTTATTGGATATCCCTTTAAGGCACTCATATGCAGAGATAAGATGCTCTGGTCCAGTACAAAGTTTATCCCAACGAAAAATAATCCAGTCTCCAAACTTATTAATAGATGAACACTAAAAAAAAGGAAAACCATGGAGAAAGACAAATGTGTAAGCTGCTCACAGTGGATCCTTAAATCATATGAGCATATATCCATCTGATGTAAACAAATAAATAAACCAAACCTATTAAGAGGACCAAATGGCAAACTACTAATCTCTGAACAACATTGGTAGCTAGCACTAGCAAAGCAGTAATCAGATATCACGAGAAGGGCAGGTGATGCAGCAGTGCAGCACAGTGACTTGGACCTTGGCAGTGTCGAGCCAGACGGTGCATGGAAATAGGTGGCAGCTGACTACTTATATGTTTGCATTGCAGTGAACATATTCAGCTTGTTTATTCAGATTTAAGAATCTAGGCACAGAATTCCTGAACTCTCTGCAGTGATTCAAGTACAGAAAAAATAAACAAACCAAATAAGAAATGAAGCAGAGACACCAACTGAAGGATTGCAAAATTATTTCTGAAGGAGTCCAGATCTATATAAGCTTATGTTGTTCTGTTTGTTTTGTGCTAGGAGTGCAAAATTATTTCTGAAGGGGTCAAGATCCATATAAGCTTATGCTGTTCTGTATGTTTTGTGCTAGGAGTGCAAAATTATTCCAAACTCCTAATCTCAATCTTAGGGCCTGTTCACTTGTTGGTTTCAGCCAGCACAAACCAGCCAGCCAACAGTGTTTTTCTCTCAAAAAAACCAGCACCAGCCAGACCAAACCAGCACCAGCACCAACCAGCGAACAGGCCCTTAATATAAGGTTACAAACTCAGGGATACACTAATGACCTTCTCAGTGAACTTGCCAACCATGAAGAAATAATAAAATACTGCTGGATGCATTAATGACCTTGTCAGTGAAACGTAAGTAACAGGAGTGCTGATCCATCCTACAGGCTGATTGATGAAACATTAGGAAATGCGTAGAGCTCACACAGATGGGGAAATAACTACAGTTCAAAAACTACAAGTAATACTTTACGTCTTTACTTATACAGCACCATGTGCACACATCCTTGCTAAATTTTTTAACAGTAACGAAGATGTCTTCAGGATATCCCAATTCCATTTATGGACTTGGCTACGGTATTTAAAGTATGACATACGAAAATGAAGATATCTGATCGGCCTCAGAAGCTAAATATGATTTCATCTCTAAGGGTCGTCTACCCAGGATATCTGTTTTATTTAGAGTGCAAAGCAATCGCTTCCTTTCTTTAATCTAACACAACAAGAATCAAGAATCTCGATCTCCAAGTCCTAAATTTGTCATAGCGAACTTGATTCACAAAATGGGATGGGGATTGGACGGAGAGGACCTAGGGTAGGCGACGGTGCTGAACTGTCAGACCCGCCAGCCCAGATTAGGGTTTGACGTCGGAGGAGGTGCTGAGGCAGCCGGTGGATTCGTCGACGGAGCTGCAGCCGAGGTGGAGAAGAAGGAAGCGAGGAGCAGGTCCGTCGACGGAGCCTGTCGCCAGTTGTCGCCGGAGGCGGCGAGGCGTTCCGCTGCAGCGTCGCGGATGTGGTGATGTGAGCGAGGCGCGAGCACTGCGGGCGACTGCCGGTTTTGGACTTTTGGCGGACAGAAGCGGGCCTCTGCTAGTGTCCAGTGGGCCTTGCATACATCAATGTACTTCAAAGCCCGCGACAAGATTTGATTGGAGGCTGCCACTTGAGCCCACCAACGCTGTTTTTGCGGAGCGGGCCGAGTGGGCGCGCAGGCAGGCCTGTGCCACTTTCATCCCTAGACGGACTCGCCGCCGTCCCGTCGGCTGTCGTCTTCGTCTCCCCTTCCCCAATCCCAGCCCGAGCGAGCCAACATCCCAGACGGAATCGATCCGAGGCTAACCTAGGGTTCCGTCCGGATCCGAGCTCGTCGATGGGGAGGGAGGGCGTGGTGGCTGGGCCGGCGGCGGAGGGGAGTAAATCGCGGCCGGAGTGCATCAACTCGTCCAATCCATACCACGAGTGCTCCGACTACTGCCTCCGCAAGATCGCCGAGGCCAGGCAGCGCCTCGACGACGAGCTCCCCGACTCGTGGAAGCGCCCGCCCGAGCAACGCACCGTCCACCCGGACTGCATCAACGCCTCCAGCCCCTACCACGAGTGCTCCGACTACTGCTTCAGGCGCATCGCCGACGCCAAATCCGGTGCGTCCGGGTGATTCCTTCTCGTTAATTCGATTCGTCGTGAGGCCCTTCTATTTATTGCTTAGTTAAAAATCTGAGCGCTCCTGGCTGCTTACCGTGTGCTTGGTTGACTTCTCGTTAGGGCTCGAGCGTGGGGAGGGACAGCCACCAGCTGATGTGGCCACCACTGCCGGCACGTCCGATGCAGCGGAGCAGCAGCGACCTGAAGCCGACGAACAGGAGGGCAAAGCCGCGGACGATGGTTACCCGCAGATGACGGAAAAACAGAAGAAGCTGTTCGAGTTGCGGCTTAAGATGGTGATTTCACGTGTCATTTACCTACTTTTGCATCCGGGCTGTTGCCACGCTGTTTGGTATATTAATTCATTCGTTTCTTTGATGTCTGACGTTCCGCAGAATGAAGCGCGGAAGGCAAATCAGCAGGCAATGGTTGCTGAGAAGAAAAGGATGGAGCCTCGCGGCGAGAGCCGAGGTGTTTCTAAGCAGAAGTGGCTAGACGACAGGAAGAAGAAGATCGGGAAGCTGCTGGACTCAAATGGCCTTGATATGTCCAAGGCGTACATGCTCGATACGCAGGAGACGGCAGAGGCCAAGTACAAGAAATGGGAGAAGGTACCTGCTCCATATGGGTGGGATGGTGAGTGAGCTCACTCCTCTAACGTCCACAGATGTCTGACTGGTACAAAACATTGTTTTGTTGAGATAGCTGAAAATGCTCCACATTGGTGATGTTTACTGGATGACTTCTCTGTTGCGTTTTGCTTAGTCTTTGTTGAGTTTCTACTCCATTCGCATTAGGATTCGGGGTGCAATGTTATTCATGGTTGGCTTGTGACAGCATCAGACTTGGTGTTATAGTACTTTCTGTTATTCATGTTATAAGAACATATCGAAAGAGAAAGAAGTAAATCCTGTGGAACGTAACTTTATTATGGGGTTAATATAGTACTTTCTTGGCAAAGCTTATTGAATAACTATCTCAGTCCATCCTGTGTTTGCGCAGTATAAACCAGAGAAGTATGCTAGGTTGGGAATGTGCGGGGGAGATATCTCTGTGTTATGTACAATGGGTAAAAATTTGCTATTATGTTGCTACTATGTATAGATTGCAAACATGTCTTGCTACATAATAATCTATATTCAGTTGCCATAGCAACTACAGTGTTAAATCATACAATTGTTGCCATAGGAATGTCTTCTATGCCTTTTCATGTCAAATGCTATGATTGGTGCTGTTCCATTTTTTTCCATTTGTCTTGAAGTCCAAATGCACCTTTATCATTTGGGTGTTTGAGTTGCATCTGAGAAATCGTGGTTATACTTTCAGTTTTCAATCAAAAGACCTTGTATGATGCTTACAAAAAGAGGACCAAGAATATAGAAGTCGACATGGAGGTTTACAATAAAGCCAAGGAAGATGACCCTGAATTCTACCGGGACGCCTCAAGTCTCCAGTATGGGAAGGTATTGCTGCCATGGTGCCATCGCATCACATCAACAAATCGTTGAATGTCCTTGTGGAAACAAGTCAACTGACCGTTGTGTGTTTTGCCTTGCACAGGTGTCCAATGTGCCAGAAGAAAACATTGACAAAATGGTCAAGGAACTCAAGGAGCGGGAAGAGAAGCGGAAATCATTCAGCAGGAGGCGCAAGTTCAACGAAGACAAGGATATTGACTCGATCAACGACCGGAATGAGCACTTCAACAAGAAGATTGAGCGCGCCTTTGGCAAGTACACGCTCGAGATCAAGAACAACCTCGAAAGAGGTACTGCCCTACCGGACTAAAACCATACACAACAGCTATCTTCTGGCATTTTTCAAGCTAACCACTCGACTAGAGGCGAGTGTCCCTGCTGTTGTTTTCCTTTTCGCATGGTTACTTTGTATGCTTGTAATTTGAGGCCACAGTTGCATTGTGACTTGTAAGAAACCTGAACTGGGTTGTAACAACGCGAGGCTGAAGTAATGTACAAACAGTTTTGTATGCATGTGAGCTGAATGGGATGAGTGATTTGTAATGTTGTATATACCGCGTCCAGGTTTGTGTAAATTAAAATCAATTCTGGGACATTGAGAGCGACCTGTGTGTGTCTCTACGTAGACTAGTGAGGCAGCCACCCATTCTTTCATTAACAAAGCATCCATCCCTTAAACATACCTGAGAAGAGAGACGAGGAAAGACACAAGCCGAGGTATATCTAGCATCCCTCTGCAATCCTTTTCGTCTTCCTCTTGTTCGTCTGAGGTACAGCTCCCTCACTTTGCATTTCCGTTCTGCATTAGGCCAGCTCGCCCACCGGCAGCGCGGTAGAAGCAGACCTTGACGACGACCTGCTCCAGTTTCGGCCTGCTGATCTTCTTCCTGGTCAGGTATGCTGGTGCTGCTTCAATTCTTTAACACAAGTATAAAAACATGGCGTTGTTTCTTCAAACAATAAGTATAGGCATGGTGTTTTCTTTCATCCTTATACATCTCTGTTTCAAAGCCGCGAAACCGACAAAGTTTAGCCTTACCGAGTGAAGACCAATTCAAAGCAGCCATTGAGCAACAGCAACCAGGTCAACAATAACCTTTGTAGCCTGTCCACTTCTAAACGCCTAGTTATAAAATTCTTGTCATCTTGCCATCAGCACAAAACAAATCCTCAATGGGTTTATTCCATTGTGTTGGTTGTTGCACATGTCACTTTCTTCTGCCATCACCGTGTTCAGCACCCCCACATTACTCTATTTATATACCCTCTACTCTCTGAGTTTGCTCCTACATTTATCATACACAAGCTACTTATACAATATATTGTACGTCCCTTTCTGCTCCCAACTACTATACTGCTCCCAGTTTCTGCCCTTTTGTTTCCCAATCTTCCTTCTTGTTCCATCGAAACACATGCTCTCTTTTCTGTTCATCCTGCACTTACTGCTCTAGTTTTTTTCTTGTACAAACACCCTGATTGTTTACTGCCTCACTACCAGTTCTTGTGGCCTCCCAATCAGCATCTGATACCAGTATTCAGTTCCTTGCATAAACTTGCCAGGCAATGTCCAAGACTGAGAGCAGAAAGCTGTCCGATGACTATGAAGTTGTGGATGTCCTTGGCCGAGGCGGGTTCTCGATAGTGAGGAGGGGAGTGAGCAAATCGGAGGGGAAGACCCAGGTCGCCATAAAGACCTTGCGAAGGCTTGGCCCGGCCATGAACGGGATTCAGCAAGGGTCAAAGGGTGGCCTTCCGATGTGGAAGCAGGTATCCATCTCTGACGCCTTGCTCACCAACGAGGTTCTCGTCATGAGGAGGATAGTTGAGAACGTCGCGCCACATCCCAACGTCATAGGCCTGCATGATGTGTACGAGGATGCGCATGGTGTGCACCTGATCCTGGAGCTGTGCTCTGGTGGTGAACTGTTTGATAGGATAGTGGGGCGTGACCGGTACTCGGAGTTCGATGCAGCAGCTGTTATTCGTCAGATTGCTAAGGGGTTGGAGGCTCTTCATAAGGCAAACATCATACACAGGGACTTGAAGCCAGAGAACTGCCTCTTCTCTGACAAGAATGAAGATTCCACGTTGAAAATCATGGATTTTGGTCTAAGTTCTGTCGAAGATTTCAGCGACCCAATTGTGACTCTGTTCGGGTCGATAGATTATGTTTCGCCAGAAGCTCTCTCAAGGCAAGATGTTTCAGCTTCAAGTGATATGTGGTCCGTTGGGGTAATTCTATATATTCTGTTATCTGGGTATGTTTGATCAACCTTCCTTGTGATTCTCTCCTGGTTTGATTTCCTGTTTATATCCTGATGAATTTCACTTGGTGTGATTACAGATGCCCGCCATTTCATGCACCAACTAATCGAGAAAAGCAGCAAAGGATACTGCAAGTAAGTCTTACTGTGGCTAGTCTCTGGACATCATGTTGCTCCATTTGAGTTCATAGTTGTTCAGAATTATCCTGCCTTTTCATGTTTCATGTGTTCACAGTTTGAGCATTCCTACGACCTGATCTGACATAAGTAACACATTGGTTCACTTGTAGTGTAAATGGAAGCCAAATTAAATTCTATGAAAATACCTTTGTATTTGTTAACAAAACTATAATCATTTGATAGCACATACCATATGTCATAGTCATGAATGTAGTGCAGTTTAGATTTCCATTCACTTATGGTATTAATGATATATGCTCTTCCAACCTAAATTACATTTAAAAGAAGAGAACCTAGGTGGGCCTAGGTAAGATTTTGGAGCAATCGTTTCATAGCATGGAAGCAGGCCTCTCAATCAATATACTGAAGAACTGCCTTTTCATGTTTCATGTGTTCACCGTTGGAGCATTCTACAACCTGCTCTTACAATAAGGAACATGTTTGCTCACTTGTGGTGGAAGCGGGAGCCAAATTAAATTCTATAAAAATATCTTTTTATTTGTTAACAAAACTATAATCATTTGATAGCACATGTAAGATGTCATAGTCATGAATGCAGTGCAGTTTAGATTTCCATTCACTTGTGGTCTTAATGATATATGCTCTTCCAACCTAAATTACATTTAAAAGAAGAGAACCTAGGTGGGCCTAGGTAAGATTTTGGAGCAATCGTTTCATAGCATGGAAGCAGGCCTCTCAATCAATACTGAAGAACTGCCTCCTTCTGGTAGCTGTTGGCAGTCATATTTGATCTGTCCTATCTGTCATTCTGTTTTAAAGGCCAATTTCTCTAGAGGTGTCAAAGTACTAGCACCTAAACAGACCTTCCTGTTGGCTTGGGTGTACAAATTGTTCTTGATACCTTGCTATGTCCAATCAAATCGCTCAGGGAAATACAAAAAGGTAAGTTAATATGGACATAAGATCAGAATAAGGCAACCCAACCTCTCAAAAAGGAACCGAACCATTTTCTTGAAGAAGTGAGGTTTCAAAAATCTAGATTGTCTTTGGATTACATGATGGTGTACTCTTAACTGCTTACATGTTTCAACAAAGATGGCATCACTTGTCTTAAGTTGCTCTCCCTAAATCTGGAGGTTTTGCTCTAATGATGTGTGCTCTTCATTCTCCTTTCAGGGAGAATTCAGTTTCCAGGACCATGCATGGAAAACAATATCTTCATCAGCCAAAGAATTGATTTCCAGGCTTCTTTCTGTTGAGCCTTACAAGAGGCCAACAGCAAGTGATGTCTGTCCCATGCTGCTTCTTTTTTTTCTCTTCCATCCATATTGCCATATTGGCCAATCCGAATTACATATAACTGTGCTTATTAAAGTCGTGGACCTTGTCTTGCATCATTTGGACCAGCTTCTGGGGCATCCTTGGGTGATTGGAGACTGGGCAAAGCAAGACCTCATGGACGCAGAGGTCATATCAAAGCTGAAGAGGTTCAATGCTAGAAGGAAGCTGCGGGCAGCGGCAATCGCAAGCGTCCTCAGCAGCAAGGTGGCTTTGAGGACAAAAAGGCTGAGGAACCTTTTGGGAACACATGACCTGAGCTCAGAGGAGCTAGACAATCTGCGGGCTTATTTTGCACAAATGTGAGTATATAAGGAATTTGTTTGGTACTCGAGTTTTGATTCTAGCACTCATTTAGCAATAACATGAGGTTGAACTGAAGATTATAAACTGTTTAAAATGTGTCTAGATCCATATTCTCCGGAATTGATTTTAAGCATAGAATTACCTGTACTTCGTGAGAGAAGTGCATAGTAATTGCTAATCATGATGTTTATGTTTGGCGTGTCCTTGACCTATCTACATGGAGTTATGATCATTCAGAAGCTGTAGCATTATAAACATGATAGTGTGCATTCTCGAGTTTTGCACGAATGTCAGTATATGAGGAATTTGACCCCTTACTTTGTACTTGGTTTGGTATTCGAGTTTTGATTCTAGCATTCTTATTTAGCAGTAAGATGGGTTGGCGTGAAGACTGTAAGCTGTTCAAAATGTGCCTTATATCCATGTTCATGATCACTCAGATCTCAGAAGCTGTAGCATGAAAACATGATAGTGTGCATTATTGTTTCCTTCATTTGCCGGAGAAATTTCATTATACAGCAACAAGCAGTTGTTGCTGGCAAAAATGAAATCTTCACATAGTTAGTTCTGAAACCTTTTCACTGAAAAAAAAAGGACACCTGATATGATATGATATGCTGAGTGCTGTGACTAACAATGAGATGGTCGTGGATCGGGTGGTGCATATGCAGATGCGCGGACGGCGAGAACGCGACGCTGGCGGAGTTCGAGCAGGTGCTGAAGGCGATGAAGCTGGAGTCGCTGGTCCCTCTGGCGCCGCGCGTGTTCGACCTGTTCGACAACAACCGCGACGGCACGGTGGACATGAGGGAGATCCTCTGCGGGCTCTCCAGCCTCCGCAACTCCCGCGGCGACGACGCGCTCCGGCTCTGCTTCCAGGTGACGAGAATCGATGGTCCCTGTCATTCTGACTCATAGCAGTCCCTCCCTCCCTCTCTCGCGCGCGACTGACATACTTACTGAATGGACTGAAAAAAATGACGTGTCAGATGTACGACGCCGATCGGTCGGGGTGCATCAGCAAGGACGAGCTGGCGTCGATGCTGCGAGTAAGAGAGCTAACAAGCTGCCCGTCCTTCCTGTCTGTATGATATGGTGGTATATGTTGTCATGAGTTTGCCTGGTATTACTGTGGTCGCAGGCGCTGCCCGAGGAGTGCCTGCCGGGCGACATCACGGAGCCCGGGAAGCTGGACGAGGTGTTCGACGAGATGGACGCCAACGGCGACGGCAAGGTGAGCTTCGACGAGTTCAAGGCGGCCATGCAGAAGGACAGCGCCCTCCAGGACGTCGTCCTCTCGTCCCTCCGGACTCCGGCGCCGGGGCAGTAGATGTAGACGGAGCGAGAGAGATTCAGCCCAGTCCAGCAGCTCGTTCCCTTCCCTTCCCACGAGAACACCAACACAACAGCATTGATCAGTACGGCACTGTACGGAGTATTAGCATCATCAACCAATCATGTCTGAACTTTTCCTTTTCCTTTTGTTGCTTGTCCCGTTGTCCGGTGGAAACGCGTGGAGAGCCTCGATGGATCAATCCTACTAGATGGCTGTGCTGTTGTGTGTTTCTGGAGCCCGGGACGCATCGGTTCGCCCGATGATGTGTGGGTGTGCATGGCAGCAGGCAGCAGCTGTGGTGACTGGCCGTGGCCGGTGGTGAGTCTGCCTACGGACAGCGTCGTTCTTTGCCGGACACACCCTGCGTTTGGAAGCGCGCACAGGCCACGCGCAGCACGTTTTGTGGACCTAGAGCAGGCCCATGGAACTCTGTCTTTCTCTCTTTTGGCTAACCTGGGCCGGGCTGTAGTACTTGCCTCAGGCGATGGGAGGGAAGAGAAGGTGGGCTGGGCCGAAACAAAATAAAATGTAAAGAAAGCGTCAGAGGCCAGCTGGGCCAGCGGTTGGCACGATCGTCGCCGCTAAGGATGCAGCGTGTATGCAATCCGTCACGGTCGTCTGGTCGTAATATTGTTTTTCGTAATAAAAAACTAGTGGGCACAATGGTTTTGTGCTTAGCAGCCAGGGAAGTGAGACATGGTCACAAATCGCAGTTTTAGAAACAGTCGTGTTCTATAATAATTGTTTGGATGCTTCAATTTTTTAAAGAATTTAGATTTTTAAAATTTGTTGCCTGTTTATACATGTGAATATGTTTTTGCCCCATGGTTTCTTATCCATTCGGGTTTTGGGTAGATTCTTAAAAATCAACAAGTTGATTGATACTTTCCACCCGAATCGCGCTTTTCGTTTTATTTTGGGTTTGACCAAAGAACAATAAATCAAGTATAAACTAGGGATCCAAACATCCTTACACCGCCACAACAGTCTTTGCGCTCGTCGTAATCCAGTTTTATAAACTAGTAGGAATAAGGTTTTGTTTTTAGAATCCAGGGATCGATCCAAACAGACACCTACATATGTGTGTTTCTATCGCCTCGTTTGACGCTTCAATTTTTAAGAATTTGGATTTTGAAAACTTGGTGGGATCGTCTTCTTCTCATAGACCTTTCTAAAATACTCACTCCAAGAAGTCTTGTTTTTTTTTTATTACTTTTAGACCAAAGAACAATAAATCATTTGATCCAAACGTTTTTGCTTCAAATTTTTATGCAAATAATAAAATAAATAAATTACTATTAAAATATCTTTAATGATAAAATAAGTAATATTTATACAAAATTTTGAATAAAAGAACAGTCAAAGAAGAAGTTTAGAAGTAAAAAAATTTCCTTCAATGGGACGGAGGGAGTACAACCATTTCATGAACATGGATATATAGTAATATAAATACTCCTATATATATGCTGAGCAGTGAGCGCCCAGCGTGCCAAAAAAGGTGATGATGCCTGGCCTGGACTGTCATGCGAGCAACACAAGCACGGGGAAGTTTGGCATGTGTTTAGTCCCCGTGCACCGTGATACCCCCACCATGTCCCGTTTGGAATTTAAGAAGACCGGTAGTATTTTGTTTTTATTTTGCAATTCGAGTTGTTTAATTATGGCCAATTAATCTTTCCGAAAACGTTCGTTTACGCCGCATCATTTCCAACCAAACGATGTAATTAGTTTTTTCGCCCCATATTTAATCGCCCAGGATCGTACGGAATCGCAAAGATTCGATGACTTTTGAGAATCTTTTTAACTAAACACAGCCTTTGGTCGGTGGTTGACTGAGACCCAATCGCTATCGGTGGCACGTGATGGAGAGGCACATGGTGGATGTGAGGGCGTCTTTGTACTTTGCCGCCGGGTCGGATCGGGTCGTCGGCGCGGCTCCCGGGGGCTCGTAAAGGCCAAAAGCTGCCTTTTCGTCCTTGCTTGTCTGGATGGAAAAGTTGACAACCACATGTGGTGGTTCCCCGACACAACCACATGCAGTTGAGTGCTCCGCCGGCCTACTACTAGCTTGGTGGGGGTGGGGGTTGATTTTAGGCTTTAATTGAGCCAGCAATTAATATGAATACACTTAGTCGTTATAAAGGATATTAGCATTTTTAACATATATATAGTTAAACCTAAAATTATTTACAGCTTTTCATGAAATGGATCTATAGTACTCTCGGTTTTGCTTGGCTGTGAGAGAGATCAAATATTTAGACTATTGAAATTAAATATCATCGGCAAGTAGGGCTGCCGACGAAGGATACCTTTTCGCAGCTGACGGCAAATTAAAGGCAAGCGTATGTTTCTTATCTTCACGGGTCACGACCACCACGCCATGCGCTTGCACGGCTCGAGCCTAAATACTCCTATATATGCTGAGCAGTGAGCGCCCAGCGTGCCAAAAAGGTACTTTTCGCTTCGGTGGTCCCCGCTGGCACACTGCATTTGTACTTTGCCGCCGGGTCGGATCGGGCGCGGCTCCTGCAGATCGATCGGCCTTGCTCGTCCATGGCATGGCCCAACCACATCAGTTTTTTTTTTATCACATCACACCACATCAGTTCGCAGCTCCGCCGGCGTGGCTGGGGGATTTTAAAAACCGATGCAGTAACGAATTATATATGGGTGGTGTTGTATAAAATTAGGAGTGTTTGGTTTCATCACATTAATTTTTTAAATTCATATATCGAATGTTTAGATATTAATAAGGATCATTAAATATCTTTTGATTAATTATAAAACCAAAAGTTTGTCATAATATAAACAAAACGTCTAATTTGGATTAAAAAATAAACAATTTTTTAAGCTCGGATGTGAGAGGAAACCTGAGACTATTAGCATCGTCATCGTTTAGGGGCTGCCGACGAGCGATACCTTTTCGTAGCGACGGCAAATCATGGCATGTGCAGATTAGTCTTCACGAAGATTCGCCATGCGCTTGCAAATTAGAGCGCCTACTTTTCGCTTCGCAATTGGGTCGCAGATTTCGGCCTTAGTCCATATGGCCCATGGGTCAATATCACATCACACTCATCAGTTCGCAGCGCGGGCGTGGCCGGGAAAAAAAAAACCGATGCAGTAACGGGGTTATATATGGGTGGTGTTGTATACTAAGCATGGCCCCGCTTTGATTTCCGGCTCTATTTCCCTAAACTAAGGAAAACCTAACGCCCATGCACACTGAATACCTATCCCCAATAATAATAATTCACTAAAAGCACTCAACTTATATAGGCCCTAGTTGGATGCAAGGTGCTAATTATTAGCAGCTTAATTAGCTCCTTTAGATCCAAAAGTCTAGCTAATAATTTAGCTAATTGTTAGCTCAATACTCAACTAACAACTATTCCACTAGTAGGACTAAACTAACTAATATCAGTTAATATTAGTTGTGACTTATTAGTTAGCTAATTATTAGTAGCTAATGGATCTAAACAAGGCCTTAGCTTGCTGGAATTGGCTCTGTATGTCTCCGTTGTCAGTTGTCATCATGACTCATCGGCGGAAACGTCCCTACTTTTCGACCGAGCGGCGACGTGGCCTTGTGTTGTTACCTTTTGAGACGTGGAAATTTTTAGCGCACTAGGATGCGTGTATAGTAGGAGAGCGATCATCTAACGGTGATGCACACGGGCATGTACTCTTGAGAGCAAAAACAACGGTGCTTTTGTGCGAGTATATGTGTTTTCAGATTTTTTCCCTAATTTTCTACGTAGAGTACTGGGGTTTTAACAATAATACAAAGATGGTAGCAATATTTATGATAATTAATAGGTACAATATAAAAAATATATTCCATGTGAATCTAATGTTTTTTTATATAATATAAATATTTGTATAGATTTGATAAAAAAAGCTTCAGATAGTTCCATTGGGTGCTATGGTAGGACTGTTTTTTTACGGGGAAAAGTATAATACTACTTGGTAGGTCACATGACAGAGACATGATAATAGACAATGTAACGATGATAGAGAGGTGCCGGCCAATGTGAGGGGGAGCAAAAAGGTTAACTTTGTTCGCGAGCATACCACCCACCAATTTGTCTCTTCTCTTCTGTGTATATTTATATATTGTACATTGTACTAAATCTTTGAAAGGGTCATCATATTGTATGTTTGGAGCATGTATCATGCATCATGCTCTACTAGTTTATTGGCCGACTAGCAGAGCAGGGAGCATAAAGAAATGGCCAGGCCGGCAGCTGGTGGACTGGTGGAGGGCACACTTGAATATTTGTTGCGGTACAGCAGCCTTTATAAGAAATGAATATAGGCGTTGGACCAGATCTTTTGAATTTAATTTAGGCCCTCTTTAGTTTCTTTAGTCACTGGACTAACGTGTAATCACATTTTAGTCACCCCTTGGAGACTAAAGGACTAAACTACTTTAGTCACCATGTTTGGTATTCTAGGGACTAAAAGTGACTAAAAAGTGGTGACTAAACTTTAGTCACCCCAAACCAAGCCCTTGCACTATAGGTCCATTAACTTGTAGAAGGGTGCACTAGTACAGAAATAAGTTGTACTCCCGGTTGGAAAACCCCTTCAGTCCCGGTTTTCCAACCGGGAGCACGAATCCGGGACTAAAGGGTCCCTCCTTTAGTCTCGGTTTCTCGCGCGGGACCTTTAGTCCCGGTTGGTAATACCAACCGAGGCTAAAGAGGCCTCCCGGCCTGACCACGTGAGCCGGCCCTTTAGTCTCGGTTGGTATTATCAACCGGGACTAAATGTTTTCTTTTTTTTGTTTCTATTTTTAATTGATGATTCGTTTTGGTTTTTGAATAGGTTTTCGAATACACATTCTACGTTGCTAATAATATACGTATTCTACACGCTTATAATGTTCGAACATTTTGTACAAACTAAAGTATGAAACTAATGTATATATTACATGCATATACATATATTGTATGTTATTTTATGTACATATAATATGTATATATATATTACAAATAAAGCTTGCATTATATATCCTATTATATCCTTGGGATAACCAATTCACTTCCATCTGGTTTGGCTTCTATGTTTTGTTCATGTCATTGTAGAACTCATCCGTGGGGTTTAAGACTGGTCATTAAGAAATCCTCGCTATGATCTCTTGAATTGCTTTCAGCTTGGTCACGTCATATGACTTTTTCCTTCAACCATAGAGTCTTCAATAAAAGTTAAAGAAAAAGTATTATTATATATATATATGTGTGTGTTGGTCACGTGATTACATATATATATATATATATATGAACAATAAAAGAAATTGTGAATATATGAATATATTTATATAACGTTGATTTTGAGGATCTCTTCAGAGTTCTTTTTTAGTACGTGATGAACTCAAACATAGTATCCGCTAGAGGTTGGTCCCATGTTCTTGCCTCGTTAACCCACTTTTACGAGAAAAAAGATTCGGTGAATTGAAAGCATGCATGGTGTTAATTGAATTATATATATATAAATGTAGCTAGTACTTACTTTGTGTGCGATTGCATCTAAGGTGGCGCTTTGCAATGTTTCATGTGGTGTTCCTCAATGAAACTTTTCTAAACACTATGCCAATAGGTATTGACTCCAAGCCATCTCATATCATCCCTAGTAACCATCGGCAAATTGAGTCAAAAGTTGATAATATCCATCATTTCTTCATCCATGTTGTCTCTAGAGCAGCCATCTAGCTTTTACACCACTAGATATATCTATAAAAATAAAAACCATATATCTATAAAATAGATCGAGTCATGTGCTTAAAATTAATTAAATAACTACACTCTACAAATTCAAGTCTCCAAAGCATAACTTTGATTTCTTATTTTCTAGAAATATTTATTGTGTAGTGATATATATAACAAATATATATATATATAACAATATAAATTTAAAACTCTCTAATATGTATAACAAATATATATATATATATATATATATATATATAACAATACAAATTTATAACTCTCTAATATGTATGCATAACAAATTTATATATATAACAATATAAATTTATAACTCTAATATATATGTATAACAAAAATTTAGCTATATAACAATATAAATTTATAACTCTCTAATATAGATGTATAACAAATTTATATATATAAAATACAAATTTATAACTCTCTAATATATATATATATAACAAATTTATAAATATAACAATACAATTTTATAACTCTCTAATATATATATATATACAAATTTATATATATAAAAAATTTATATATATATTAATGCACAAATACGTTGGGGCCGAGGGCGTTGGTGGCGCAAGGGCTAAACGACGCTAGGTTCCTAGTTGAGGTCGTGCACCTCCCTCTGCGATGTCGCGGAGGAGGTGCACGGGTTCTCGATTCGGGCCGGCCACCACGGCGTCGAAGAGGCGCACTGAGCCGCCCCCGAGGCGGGCGGAAGTAGAGGAGTCGTGGGACTCGGACCACGCTGCAGATCGAAGAGCGTGTTGGAGGTCGAGAAGGAGAAGATCGGCGCCGGGTCCGTCTGACGGCGGTCAACGATGAGGTGTGGGCTACGCGCGGTGATGGGCGGGCGGCGGCAAGCATATGATGGCGCGTAAGAAGATGAAGAGTGAGGAGGAAGAATAAACGGTCGCCCTTTTATATAGGGAGGGACCTTTTTTCAGTCCCGCCCTTGCTATAAACACTCGAGACGAAGAGACTTTTAGTCCCTACCCATATTACCGCAAACACTAAAGGTTTGTATTTTGCCAACACCAAAATGTAGCCCACCTTTAGTCCCATGGTAGATCTATCCGGATGACTAAAGTTGGGCCACTTTCACTCCTCGCCTGCTTTTAAGCTCCATTTGTTTTTTATATATTTCTTTCTATAAAATGTTAAAGTCTTGTTAATTGCACAATCTATTAAATACAAGGCATAAAATTGTTTTAAAAGAATATGGATTTACTTTTGCTTTATTGCACACGTAAAAATTGTGTGACCTAAAGTTTTTGTTTTTCTTATGAATATTGAAACATAATGTCATTAATAATTACTATTTCGTTAATGCAAAAATGTAGTGTTTAATTTAAATCATTAAAACTTTTGTTTTCGATTGGAAATTTGTTTTCACATCATTTTAACGTAAATCTTTTCATTTTTTCATCACCCATTGTCCAAAAGCAACATGGAAATCCCACCATCAAACACAAATTTAATTTGAACAGACGCTTCAAGCGTGGTATTATAGAGCATACCACATAATCTTGGCAAGGATTTTCTTCGTGGGACGTTCGCCTCAACATCACGTGGTCATCTCATCTCGATCTTATACCACGATGCATGACATATGTTGAGCATCATCCATCTAACTTCTCGTATTCTCACCACTCAGAGGATGCACCATTAGGACATGCATGTATCTTCCGGATTTCTAATCCCAAAGGAGCGATTACACTGCTTTGCTTCAGACGTAGTGGCGGATAATTCGTTATCCTTCTAAAGTATCTTCTTTTGGATTTTCGAGTAACTTCCCAAATCCTTGTCGATACACCATTTTTGCCTTCCATTACCGCAATTCCATTGTGGTACCTAACTTTTTCTCATCCCACATCACAAGTTGGGTATAGCAATTTCAGATTCTCTAGCATGCGCCGTCAACTTCATCTTCTCCTTTTCACTTTTGTATTCTCTTTGTGCGCCACGAATGGCCTTGACTAAAGATCATCATTTCTTCATCTTCCGCCTCTACCTCTTCTTCAACTTCCCCATTGCAAGTATTATTAAAGGCACCATATTTAGCAATAATGTCATCATCGTCCCCATTATTCTTCTTCACCTTCTTTCATTACAACCATAACTTTTTTCGTTATTTCATCTAACAAATATAGTTTGGCTTGAAACCCGACTTCAACAAGTGTGAACGAAGACTCCTTGAGCTAGCATATTCCTTCAAATTCTTACATATAACCACATGGGCATAACATGAAACCATCGCGTTTGTTTGTCTCGCCACACGTAAAGAAAGAATGCACGCCCTCAATGAACTCTTGAGAGCGCTATATCAACATTATACATCCAATGCCTAATATCATCTACATTACATAACATACATACCATATTAAAACCTAGAACATAATTAGTTAATTATACGACATGCATGCCACCACACAAGGTATTAATTTATGAAAGTCTCGCTACAATGTAGACAATCCCAACTACCACTAAAAAACTAAAGCTAAAATGCACTTCAATAGAAAGATAAGGATTTTATGACCAATCTCAACTAAAATTAGAAAGTGATCATGCGTTTGTTCAACATTTATGGTTTTCTTCCAGTTGGATCACTGCCTCATCACCATCTCAGGAAGAGAGAGTTTTGCATGTATTCAACATACTCTTCCTCCCGAACCAAACCCTGAACATCCAAAGGCCATCACTCTAAAATTAAAACAAAAATTAGAACTTTAATCACAATCATCATGAAAATAAGTATAAATTAACCATAATCATTAAATGCGACAACATAACTCACATTGCGATCCTGGACACTTATAGAAGATAATGGCCCTTGTTGGGACACTTTTTCCTCACCCGGTACTCCATCACAATCTTCTCCTCACACTTGCCGGGACTAAGATGCAATGAGAGGAGGTCCGACCTCAATCGCTTTGGAACCCGATGAGAGGGACGAGGACCCAAAGCAGCTTGCCATCTACTCTATATACTCATTTTTAATATAATATAAAATTCTCATTTTATAAACAAATAAAATTAAAAAAACTCTAAAATTCTCTATATCTCTAAACCATGAAGTGTGCTATGCATGCTAGAAATGAAAGTTGAATACTAGTTTTGAATAACTACTTTAACCTTCCTTCATCCAAATATGCAAACTTTAAAGTGATTTTTGAGCTTAAATGGCTTACAAATAAAAAAAAATCCACCATAAAAACCACATATATCTAGTCCACAAAATGAGATATGCTACTAATGAAACATGAGAGTATAAAGTTGGTAACCTTTAGAACCAAGAATCGATGGAAGGAATCAAGAAATCTTGTGATTACCAACATCATGAGGAAGAAGAGAGGCCGAATATGATGAAACAAGAACACTAAGCTCAAGTAGCTCATGGTATCTCGGGAGGAAGAAGAGGTATATAGGAGGGGACCTTTAGTCTCGGTTGTAGATGCTTTGGACTAAAGGTCCCTTTCTAGTCTCGGAAAACCTCCAGCGAGTAGACTTTATTCTTTGCCTTTTATTACCAACCATGGGGTACCCAAAGGTCCCCTCAGCAGAAAAGTTGGGTATAGCAATTTCTTGTGATTATGCGCAGGACCTTTCCTTTTCAGTCCATTCTCTTGAGCTACCAACCGACCTAAAGGTTTCTCTAGT
Organism: Miscanthus lutarioriparius; assembly: GCA_904845875.1. Lineage (NCBI taxonomy): Eukaryota > Viridiplantae > Streptophyta > Magnoliopsida > Poales > Poaceae > Miscanthus > Miscanthus lutarioriparius. The sequence goes on along the minus strand of CAJGYO010000019.1, from coordinate 4,495,966 downwards.
CCAAGCCCCTAAATCACTTCCCTATAATGCTAAAATTTCAAGTGGATCAAAAGTCGTTTCTCTACTAATGGTGTCATCTTCTGCCCATCAACCCAGAGTGCATTTTTGGATCCCTTGTGAGTTCGAGAGCTTAGTAATTGTTCATTTAGCACCTTAGGTAGTACTTATGTTTCGATGGCAGATGTCTCTTCCACATCGTGACAGCTAAATGAACTCTTGGGAGCATGATTAGCATTATACATCCAATATATATATATATATATATATATATATATATATATATATATATATATATATATATATATATATATATATATATATATATATATATATATATATATATATATATATGATGAGGCTAAAAAACTAAAGCTAAAATGCATTCTATGAAGATAAGGATTTTACACCAATCTCAACTAAAAACAGTGAGATCATGCGCTTGTTCAAAGATGTGAGGCTTCTTCCAAGAGGATCCACGCCTCATCAAAACATCATGCAAAACTAAATGGAGATAAACAACATACTCTTCCTGCCACCTAACAGCTCAACCCACCACATCACTCAATGCGTGCAAAAAATTAGAACTTTAATTGATTCATCATGAAAAAAAAATATAATATCTTCATTAAACCATAGATCCGATTTTAGATCTTATGAAGTAGGTTGTTGGGAAATATGCTTAACATCACGAGATCCATGAAGGTTGTATTTGATGAGTTTTTTTTCAAATCAATCGTTTGATTGCAATATGTTGTACTATGAGTTGCAAGCACTTCTACAACACAATTACAACTTGGTAATATAAAATTTAGCATTTTATTACAAATAAAATTAAAAAAAAAACTGATGAAGTTTTTTTCTAAACCATGTAATTGCAATATGTTGTACTATGAGTTGCAAGCACTTCTACAACATAATTGCAACTTGGTATGCAAACTTTAAAGTGATTTTGAGCTTAAATGGCTTAAAAAAAAAAAATCCACCATAAAAACGTGATTATCTAGTGACCAAATGCATATAATACAATGAAACATGAGAGTATAAAGTTACCTTTAGAACCAAGAATGGTAGAATCAAGAAATCAATCGATAGATTATAGTGACATGAGGAAAAGAGAGGCCGAGGCAAAACACTATCTCATATTGGATTTACTTTTGCTCGAAAATTTTTTTGAGTCGGATGCAACAAACGATTTAGTCAATCAGACTAAAGGTTAGGAGAAAATTTGTTTCAAAGATTCCATTAACAAAAACTTCCAGTCCATGCACCAACCAGGACTAAAGGTTTCTTAATCTCCAAGTTATGCGACTAATGCAAATTTCAAAGTGGATCAAATTTTCTCTATATACCTATCAACCCAGAGTGCATTTTTGGGTCCCTCGGAGTTCGAGAGCTTAGTAATTGTTCATTTAGCACCTTAGGTAGTACTTATGTTTCTTATGGCAGATTGCTTTCGTGTGACAGCTACTTAGTGCCGGGATTGCATATATTTGCTCTTAGGCGCAGGCATTGGTTGAGCTCAGCCGTCGATATGCCTACACACAGCTGCTCGACTTATGGATCCTTGAGGTACTCTGGGGTCCATCAACAATCCGGATGAATTTTATAAGTTAATTCTTCCACCTTTTTAAATTATAGTTTGTTTTAGTCTTTTTAAGTTGATAGCTTCTGTTTTACTTTTACATCAAGTTATACGCTATGTCTAGATATATAGCAGTTTAATCTATATATTTAAAAAATCTAAACAATCTATAATCTAAAACAGAGGTAATATTGATTTAATAATACATTGCTATTAGGATTTTAGAAGGCAGCTGCAGCCTCGTGTGGCTTAAAGCCAGCCAGCCGAAGGAGTATTCTCTGCCGAATCCGTCCCCGCCGCCCATGAAGGTAACGGCCGGGTAAACCATAAATGAGCCGTACGTTGATCAACCGGTGGAGTGGCTGAAAAGTCGAAGAGCCGGAAAGTTTGAGCTTGACCATTCATTGCTACGTTACATACTGACCATTCAAAAATCGATCTGAAATGGTGATTGTTATTATTTACTCAATAGATCAGGGTGCGGTCCATGGTCTAGGAGGCCCAGACGTACGTCGACCATATGCGAAAATGATATGTGGGTTTTTTTAATGCTACGGCTGCTTAGCTTGTTACTCTCTGAAAAAAATATACTTCTCGTTTTCCAAATAATGAGCTATTTTTTTTAACTAGAGGTTTATAAAAAAGTAGTATGGTATGGATATTCGGATCTTCGAATATAATATTATGAAAATATGGTTCAATACTAGTGCAGTGATACCTATATATAATACACATTATAAAATATTAATATTTTTATGTATTTAATCGAATTTAATAAGAAAATAATAAAAAAAAGGTAGATGGCGTGGCGTTGCCGTGTTCCCGTGTTGGTATTGGTACTCGTTGACATGTGGGTGATCGAAAAGGCAGTTCTTGGCATGTTCTGTGGAGGTACACGACAGCCGGCCGGGACGGTGGGATCTGTTTAGGCTTACCAGCTGTACTCCCTTGTATGTATTATACTAGTATTAGGGTATGTATCTATGTTTCTTTCTGAATAAGGTTATGTACCCTCCCCTCACCACCCTCCCTTGTTATGAGGTCACTGCTTATGTATTATGGTCCCCGAAATCAGATCAGCATCATGGATTCTTCTGCTGTGGGAATTGAATGGCCAGCGAGCATAGCTGCTACCTTGTTGTCTCATGTGTTTGTATATTGTTTTTTTTTTGTATGGATGAGGAGATAGGTATGCATGATCGATACTAGTGGCTGCTGCTAGCTTACTTCATTGTGCAGAAAACGTTAACACCATGTTTTAGCATTGCTGCTATACATGTGATTGTAGTGAAGTAAATATAAATGGCTAATAGTATCTGGTTTTTTATGTTGGCGCCGAAGAAGCATGGTTGTGATTTTTTTTTCCAAGGAGAAAACACCTAATTTCTACTTGGTTAATTTGTTCGTCAGCGAGAAACAATTCAGATTCTTAGTGCACAATCACTAGAATCGCTGTCAAATGCCACAATGGGAGACATTTTTAGAAGAATCACTTGGAATTGATTCTTGTTTTTGTACTAGTTCAAAGAAACACCCAAAATCTGGTTTGTCCTTATTATAGTTCTATATAGTTTCAAGAATCTAACGAGCTAGCCAAATGGCTCCACAAAGTAATTCTGATTCATCAGAGAAACGTTTCTTAAGAAAATCTAGATCTACTAATTTAAAAACGTGTCTACGAAAATTTAGAACCTGCCAAACACGTCTTATATATGTTGCTCTTTGTCGTCAAAACATTGAAACTTGCAACCAAATACATACGGTACAAACTTGTTGGAAGATACGAACCGGTTTATCAGCAGCAAGTATCAATATATGCAAGTAGCTAGCTGGCAAGGTGGACTTGCCCTAAGTCTTTGTACTCGTCGGTTAGTTAATTAGCCAAGGACAATGGACGATGATGTACGCACGTGCGTACGTGTTGTTGCTGACCTAAATGAAATCAATTGGAGACTGCGCGGACTACTTGTAATAGTTAATCTAAAATTAAATCGTGTCACCGTCAACTAGTACTACAAAATGAATTCTTATGATAAGATTTGTGCGATATGTGAATCTGATAGCTTATTAGTTTTCATCTAGCAATATATAATGCGTATAATTTGTGTAATCACATCTCCTATTGAAATCGCCAAGAGTTTCAGGCGTTGGAAAGAACTCAAGAACGTACTCACTCATAATGCCATACTTGCAAGCTCACGATATGGCTGAGATAAGAACACTAGACACGGCCTGCTATGTTTGTGGTTTATCCATGATTTTCTATTCCAGTGATTTGTTAAATGTCCTTGTGTCATAACATATATTAAAGTTTTGTCATTGTGGGACTATAGAAATAATTATAAATTGTTAATTGTTTTTGTGACAACAAATATCATATTTTGTTAAGTACGTAGTTTTGTTTAACGGATTTTTTATTCTTAAATCTAAAAATTGCAGATTATGCCTACGGTTACGATAAACTAAAGCAGTATTTTTTTTACACAAAATATATGCAATAACCGACGCGTGAAAGGAAACTAAAACTCTGACACCCGGAAGAAAACTAGAATTCTGACACGTGAAAGGAGTAGTTAGCTATACTACCTCCATTTGCAACGGCCACGGCATGGCATGAGAGTATGGGTCAGTGGGTTACTCGGAGTATTAGGATTGCGGTTTGCCGACGAACGATGCCTTTTCCGCGCATGCATGCAGCTGACTCGAGCTCCTAGCTGAGCTGCCCATCGTGCATTGCCCTGTTCGCTTGGCTGATAAATCATGACTGAAAATACTGTTGGTTAATTTACTGTGAGAGAAAAATATTGTTCATTGACTGAAAAAAAAATAAGGCTTATAAGCCCTGGCGAACAGGGCAATGCATGTGCGTGCGTGCTAAGCATGGACCCCCGGTCTGCTAGCTGTGGCCGATGCGCATGCCCATGCCGATGCGATGCGAGATGCGGCCGAGAGGGTCACTAAGTCACGTGCAGCTAGCTAGCTCCCCGATGGATGGATGAGGATCTCCATCTGCACTGCATGGGCTCGCAAGCTGCGGCTGAGCGCTCGAAAAGGTGATGGCTGGGCTATGCTGACGATGCATATATTGATGCATCAACCAAAGCACAGAGTCGGTGTTGGTGCATCGTGCATGTGTGTTGGACAATCACATGCGCTCAGGCTCAGCACATCCACAGCAGAGAGGGAGAAATTAAGAAAAGGACGGGGCATTGATTAAGCCGGCACGCAACGGCAAGCAAGTCCGGTCGAGAGGCGTCCATGGGGCTCCATGCCAACGAATATCTCGCGGTCGCGGGGACGTGATGCGGGCGGGCGGGCGCCGGCGGATCGGTGGTGCGGAGCTGGCGACGAGACGGGACGACGGACGAGTGGCTCAGCTCATCCTGCTGCTCCGGAAGCGATCGACGTGAGTGAAGCCGACGGATGCAGAGGAGGACCGCTTCCAAGTCGTCGTCGTACTATATATTTTCCTGGGCATGGCATATTGGCATGGCATGGGAGACGCACGCACAGCACAAACGACTCGTGCTAGTAGTAACAACGAATCCAGACCGACACGACGCGCTCTGTGCGAAAGAAAACAAAAAGGAAGCATGGAACATCCGAATCCCTACCCTGAACGATTCACCACCGCACGACTTGCGTGTGGATTGGCCGGATTCCTCTGTCGCCAGTCGCGCCGTCCGTAGCTCCAAGTACCGTGTCCCCAATCCCCATCGGTGCTCCTGGTCGCGGATGCAGAATTTAATGGGTCGATCTCGATGCAACCGGGGCGGAACCAGAAATTACTGATAGGAGAGGTCAAGTGCTATACGGTACGTTATTAGGGGAGGAAATGAATATTAAGTACTCCGTCCGTCCCAAAAAGACAGTTGTTTGAGGAATGAATCTGGACAAGTGCCCTGTCCAGATTTATTTGTAAAACAGCAACATTTCTGGGACGGAGTGAGTATATAGCAAAATATTATGTGCATAACAAAATTTTATCTAGTATTTTCGTTGAACCAGAAATTACTGATAGGGCCCCCCTCATCCACTCTCTACCTTCGCCCTTGGATGGATCCAATGACACGCACTCGCCTATGGATCGGCCCACCGAGTTTTAGTTCTGGTTGCTGTCGAATCGCTCCGGATGATTAGGTAACCTAATCACCGTCCATTGCGGCGGCGGTGGCGGCGTCTTCATCCCGTTACGGTGTTGTTTGGGTCGTGCCCTAGCAACGATCTTAGACCCAGGCAACCAAAATCTAATGCCTTGAAATTGTGTCTAGCCTGACAAGCTTGCCTGGAGACACAACCAAACAGGCTCTACTTGCTTGTTTTAATTTTGTGCATGTTTTTCTTTATACGAATAGAAGCATGTTATCCTTGGTCACCTCGGTATGTCGTATTTTAATGTTTTTTTTTTGAAATATTAGGCTCGGTTTAGGCCTTATTTGTTAGGGCTTCTTCGTCTGAAGGAATCGGAGCTGTTTTGGCTCCTCCAAAATGGCTCTGACTCCCTTTTTTTCACTAAAAAATGGTTCCAAACAATTCCTCCTGCAAAACCAAACTGTTTGGTAGAGCTCCTCTACATGAGCAGGAGAGAAATCCTACCAAAGGGGGGCCTTATTAACAACTGTTATTACGAAGAAAGAATTCGACGTGTAGCTAGGTAGGTATCTTATGTGAGCTTCCACACAAACAAATAAATAAAACAAGTACGTGAATCTCTCGCCAAGGCTTTTCTTGGGCGTTGAGATCTTTACTTGCTAAGTTGCTATATGGATGGAGGATAAGGCAAGGTGCCAAGTTGCGTCGTAAATAAAAGTCAAAAGTGTCCGATGGGACGTTTGCTGTACTGTGCTGTGTATAGTGGATGATGATAGCGATCCAAAGCTAACTAAGGTAGCCGTAACAGTTGACTCATAAGTTAGCTCTTAATATTTTTTATATATTTTAATAGAAAAGAGGGAAACTAGTTTTTATTAAGAATTAGGCTTATACATATTTTAAGATCATGCGAGAGTATCATGTGGACCTAATTTTACTACGAGCCATTACTAAGAGATAGCACTGTTGAATAGATTCACTTTAGAGCTGCTATCGGACTTATACCATTGTGTGTGGGTGCCCTAACCGAAACAGGGCTGTTACCTTTTCGTAGTACAAGTAGTTATTTGACCTGACACGAGCCTTTTCTGCTTTTGTGATTGATAATGATCAATCATGCGGCTGTGCTACTATAGGCTGTAAGTGCACAATGAGCACATATACGGCTCGCCACCGGGTTTTTTTTTAAATGAGTCTGCAACTTTAGCGCCCCCACGAAAACTCCTCGAACAGTGAAATCGAACGGGTAAACTAACAGAGCGACAAAATCAAGCGGCCGGCCCGCCTACTAAACTACACGGCGTTCGCCGTGCGAGCGCAAGCAACGACGCGCCGGCCCGCCTACTACTATACTAGTACCGCTCCCGCCATGGCTGCGCCCGCCGCGGCACCGGCGCTCATGGACGCGAAGCCGGAGCCGGAGCAGCAGGACCAGCCCCTGCTCCCGGGCCTGCCGGACCACCTCGCCCACCTCTGCCTGGCCCCTCTCCCGCCGCGGCTCATGCACGCAGTCTGCCGCCCCTGGCGCCGCCTCCTCTACTCGCCCTCGTTCCCGCCGTTCCTCTCGCTCTACGCGGTACTCGACGACGCCTCCACCGGCCCCGCCTCCGGCACCGGCACCGGCGGCGTCTCGTTCGCCGCCTACGACGCCGTGGCGGGGCGGTGGGACGACCTGCCGGCGCCGCCGATGCCGTCTTCGCCGCCGAGGCTATGGCACCCGTCCTTCCTCTCGCGCCGGCTCCCGCTCCAGTCCGTGGCCGCAGGTGGCCGGCTCGTCCTCGTGGCGGGGTCCACGCAGTCGCTGGCCCCGGCGCTGCCCCGCCCTGTCGTCTTCGACCCGGGCGCGCGCGCGTGGCGGCTCGGCCCGCGGTTCCCGTTCGCGCCGCGCCGGTGGTGCGCGGCGGGCGCGGCCCGCGGGCGCGTGTTCGTGGCCGGCGGCGTCGGCGCCGGGTACGACGCCAGCGACGCCCGCTCCGGCGCCACGTGGGACCCTGCGTCCGCGCCGGCAGCGGCGGGATGGGAGCCGATGCCGCCCATGCGGGACGCGCGGTTCAGCCGCGACGCCGCGGAGGCCGTCTGCGCTGCGGGGAAGGTGTGCATGGTCAGCCTCCGTGGCCGCGGCGCCAAGGAAGGCGCGGTGTTCGACCTGCGCGCCGCAACGTGGGAGGACATGCCGCCCGGGATGCTCGCGGGATGGAAGGGCCCAGCGGCAGCTGTGGACGAGACGACGATCTTCGTCGTGGACGAGGAGCGCGGGGCGCTGAGCGAGTATGACTGGGCCGGGGACCGGTGGCGGACGGTGGTGGAGTCGGAGCGGCTCAAGGGCGCCGCGGAGATGGCGGCGGGCGGGGGCCGCGTGTGCGTGGCGGCCCAGGGCGGCGAGAAGGTGGTCGTGGTCGACGTGGCGCCATGCCGGCCTTCGCCGCCGCCGCCCTCACGGCGGTGGGGTGCCCCCGCCGCGGCGCCCCGGCCCCGAGTGTGGGAGGTGACGGCGCCGCCCGGGAAGCGGGTTGTGTCGCTTCACGTGCTGCCGCGGATGGCGCGCGCGGAGTAGCAGCAGCTTCCCGCCACGTCGTCTGGGGATGGTGTGGATTGCATGCTCGTTGGATTCGCTACACGTGCTGTGCTGTACAGACGACACAGCCATCTGCCATCTTTCTGCTGCTGCTGATGATCCGACTCGACTCCAACCTTTGTGTTCACATTTTCTTGCTTTCAGAGTTTCATTCTAGCGTTGCTGGATTATTCCACTGCGTTGAGATTGTAGACACCACAAATACGGCAGAGTTGCAGTGTTTCTAGATTCGTGTTGCATGCAGTGGGAGGAGACACGAGCGCGAAAGCAGACGATACTGTTCCATTCCATTCCATTGTATTGTCTGTACCCAGATGAATGGAAAGGATCGGAACGCGAGGAGGGGGAATGCCCACGACTGGCGACTTGTCGGTTCTTTCGCGGCGGGCGCGACCGTTCATCTTGCCCGGGGATCGGTTCGATCGCGTTGCGGGCCTCTCCACCGGATCTTGGCCGGGGAGGTCATGGCGCGCCGTGGACGTGGTGGCGCCGGCAGGGGTCGGTCGGGTCGAGCGAAAAGTAGGCGCCCGTCGGTTGCAGGGCGCGGGGCCAGCCGGCCGGCCGCCCATTAATGCGGCAGCTTTCGATCGTTTGGCTTCAATCGGGAAAGGCGGGAGGGGCCGGCCAGCGACGGCGACTGCGACTGCGATGGCGACGGCGGTCGTGGGGGTGTATGGAGGAGGAGGAGGGCATCCGAATCCGCTGATCCGCAGCCGCGGCGCGAAAAGGCGGGGCGTAATTGCCATGGGCACCGGACGCCCGCCAGACCGCCGCTGGCTCATCTCATGCCTGATGTCACCGGCGAGGCGACCAGTCGACCTGCCCCCACCATAAATTGCATCGCATCGCAGGCATGCAGCGGCGGAAGTGGAAAGGTCGGCGTCTCCTTTGTTCTGTCCTGTCCCCACCCCATTGTTCGTATCCTCCGCCCCTTCCAGGACAGGAAGGCATCCATGAATCGGCAGTTGAGTAACTGTGCTTCAGGATGTGACACACGGCAAACAAGCCTTGCCTCTGTATCTATAGTTTCAGGAGGTGCAAGATGATTACGGTAGCTAATTGTTAATAATTGTTAGCTGAGTAACAATTATCTCACCAGTTGAACCAAACTAGCTAATTGATAACAGCAGCGGGGTTATTACTACTAGGTAAACAACCACAATGGGGTGAATTTGTTTGAGCTGTCACCGGGAGCAATACAAAGTCATTCATTTTAACACCCAGGAATTGGGTGACAAACAGCATTTTTTTTCATCAATAAAAAAAAAGATACTCATATAGCACAACAGATGAAACGGACAATCTAAAAGAAAGAAATCAACAAGCATAATTCCCAGGATCTGGTGTTCCGGGCCTCCTTGTGTGTACGTGTGTTCCCCACAGGCCACACAGAGGTTGCCAAGCTGGTCACTGGTCAGGAAAACTGGCTGGCACCAGCCGAACCAAAAATGGCCAAACCTGCATGCCCTTGCTACCACTATCAATCAACCATATATATACAACAAGCACTGAACCAGGCATTCCATCTAGACAGAGAAAGTAATCTGGCAATAAACTAATTTCCATTCCGAAGCTAACAATGAACGAATTGTGTCAAAACAAACAGCATTCCGTTGTTTGTTATACATGCCGACCATCTTACAGTTAATAACAGCCCAAGCCATGCCCTACACACAGTGTTGTTTACAATCGGGTAAACCTTACGTCAAACCAAAAGGCAACGAGCCATCTACCTGTCTTTCTTCTTACTTGCGACTCGAAAAGGCCGGGACACAACAGCTCGATGACAACACAAACCAAATAAAAAAATGAGGAAAAGAGGGAAGGGGATGCTACAATAATGTTAACGCAGCCTGAGCTACGACTGCAGCTAACGTTGCTGATCAAAGGAAACCGTGTCATTGGCGTGTCAGCTGAAGAGCGACCGATGGAGCTCCGTGAAGTTAGGTTTGCTACGCAATCAAACTGCAGCAGAACAACCAGCATAGTGTTAGAAGATCGACAATGTTAAGTTCAGCAGTCCTCCTTTTTGGAGCTAAGGTAAGTGGAACAGCTTCAGTTTTACTTGCCGCTACCAAAGTGCAACTGAAGACTTCACTTAAGCAATGTGGTACGAATTCAAACAGCAGGATGTGGTTGCATACCTTTTGATGTTTGTACTTCTCACGGATGGCATTAAGAGGACAGTTACTGGTGTTATGCTGGAGTTCCCGAGAGCACAGACACATAATTGAATGTCAGAGCATTTGTAAGAGGTGTAGTGCTCTAGAGTTTGGTTCTGCACATAATTGAATAGCCACAGATTAGAGATAAAACCAAGTTCTTTTTAAAGCATGTACTGCTGTATGTACCAAGTGCTTTTCGTACGCACTCCATGGTTGGTCGGATTGGTCAAGTGTCCATCTAGCAAGAAACACAGCCGATGCTGCCACCAATGATGGAAGAAATTTCAAGAAATCATAATCGGTCAAAGTCAACTCCGCAAGATAATTGGCCAGAAATCCCAAAGTCATAGAAGGAGTCTGCAGATAAACTTCAGAATTTAGTGCTGAGATAAAACATGTAGGCATAACTTGAATGAAAACTGTTTCTGTAAGATCTGATGCCACTTACTTTACGAGATGCTTGTGCCGCCTAAGGAATCTCCTGATAAAAAATAAAATAAAAGAGGAAAGAGATATTAGTAATGCTGCAGTGGTTTCCCATTTCAAAAGAATTACTAGGCTTATTTGGCAAAAGTAACCTGAGAAATGTTTTTGTTGTTGGAACAGAAAGATGAAATCCCAGGTCATTCAGCACTTGGCACTCCATTTTCAGCACCTACTGGATCAGGGAGTTATCAGATATACAAATTCAATGGTTCCTTCCATATATGTAATTAGTTTTTCCTCAACTTCACATGAAACAAATACCTCTGCCTTTGTGTATGTATTGTCGGTTATGAAACAGAATTCTTCAACTCGAGGAGCACATATCTCTTTCATATTTCCTGCAAATGAATTAAAATTTACTTACTTACAGGATTGTTCATTACATTAGCCAAAGATGAAACTAGTCCAGAATCTAGGGAAAACTTTTATGTTACATTTCCTATGTAGTTTAAATTTTTCCACTTCAAAAATAAAATGGCTAGAGCATAAAACTTACGAGGCAACAAACATGCTTGTTATTCCCAAAAGTTGTAGTCTCTGTCTTTCAATGTAGTTCCGAGAAAGAAACCGTCAATAAGATATACAGTTAGGTACAGCGTGTCTGGAACAAGCTTGTATTCTTCAGAAACCTGTGACAAAGACAATATATAAGACACCTTAAGCTGAGTCATGAGAAGTGAGAAGTACAACGTATAAAGTATACAATATTTTCACCATAAGACAAAAGAAAAGCCAGAAGTAAACAGTCTCTAAAGAAAGTAAACATTATTTTGCCACTTTAATATCGCAGGCACTGCTGCAAGAACAAAAAAATAAAAGGATGATTGCAAACTGATTCAATCATATAATATAATTTATCTCATGTTTATTGGCATCAAATAACAGTATTTTTCTTATTTTCTAGGTCATACTTCACATTTGGTAGATCATCAGTTTATATGCAGAGTATGCTATGAAACACCAAAGTTGAATCGCCTGATAGCAACTTAAGAACGTAGTTGAATAAATCATGTATGGAAATAAGCAGAAATCAAAATAAAATTATGAATAGAAGAACTCCACAAGCCAATCAATGAGTATTCCTCTCATGCCCTTAGTGATGTCCCGCTGCAAACCCTCCATGTAAGGACTGGGTCTTCATAAGCTGTGGAATGACATAAACATAAAGATAGACACATACCGCTTAAACAAGCACAAGGTGCCAAGAATATGACACAGAAATCTAAATCTGGAGTTCTTACATGCTTAACATACCATCTGAAATATATTAAAAATAGAATTCTGCCTAAACAGTACAACTAAGCAGCATTTCTGTTTTGATCAAAATACAACAGCATACCTCTGAAGCCATTAGGTTCGAGTATATCTCTACAACGTAGGGAAGCACATTATTTGAGGATTGCCATTATCTTTGTCGATATCTACAATGTCTAACACATAAGAGTCCCCTGAAGAAAATACAGAATCTTCAGCAGATGGCCACTAATCAGAAACGTTAAGACTATCTACAGGTATCTCAGAAATGACAAAATAAAGAACATTAGCAGCAAGCTTTAGTTTCTTCAGATTTCTAATACTCCAGAAAGACCATCAAGATTATACTCAAGTAAAAGCAAGGGTGCCAGCTGCATTTTGTAACACATTAAGGTAAGAAAAGCCTTGAACATTATACAGACTCAGTGTGGCTGTGATGCTGGCAAATCTTTAAGAGCAAATGTTCAAGCTCAAAAAGAAAATGGAACTGACCATTCTTTTTTGACACAGAAGGTTCACATATATCCCTGACATTTCTTTCCTTAAAGAATGTCTCATGACAAGCACTGTCCCTGTTCCTTTCAACATTCTGCAATGACAGTGAGCCCTGTTCTCAAGCAAAAGAATAGGTTCTTCTCTCTGTGCCAAAAGTTTCTCCTCTTGTGTTTCTTCAGCAATGCTCGAATCATTAGCGAATGAACTTCCATTACCAGCTTGTGGCGGTATTTTAGGAATCCTTTTTATGCACTGCTTGCCTTTGCTCACGGCTCTTCCAGTCCTTAGAGAGGGCCTTGTCTGAACAAAAAGGAGTTAACCTTGTCACTCTACTACATTTGCAATGTTTAGAAAACAGTACACATAGAAAACTCATTGTAAGATAATGCAATTATCCAGGGAACATCTCGATACCTGAAGCTTTGGTGCAGCAGCAAAGTTTTGTTAGAGTTAGCATTACGCAAATTGGTCACATCCCTGAGTACTGTGCGCCTCTTAGGCTGGGGGCCTGAAAATGCAGTACTTGCACTAGTGTTGTCATATGAAGATCCCTTTTCGCCTTCCCTTGTGAAGTCTGTTTCGTTCAGTTTTGCAGGCAGTGGAACAGAAGGAGAGCTCCAAAGCTTCGACGATTTGCAGCGGCTTGAGCTCGTGTGATTCGGCCATTGGGTGCTTGACAAGCAATAAGCTCAGGGTTTTCTTTTCGTGCAGCCATCCGAACCTGAATGTTGTAAAATAAAAGGACTACGTGACTTCATATAATGAGCAATTATAGGATTGGGGAGCTGAACAAGTGAACAGTACTGTGCACTTAGGAATCGCCACGAAATGGCTAAAGTCAACAACTGAAGAGCAAGATTGTATAAGTTTCTATCAAAACTTCATCGACAAGTTGATGAAATTGAAATCATATTCATATTAATGTCAAACTATTCATGTTTCAAACCTGTAACTCAGAGGAAGAACAAACCGCACAGTACAGGGCATACTAATCACAAAAGCACCACATAACTGGCTTGTTCAAGTTTCTATCATCTGAACAAAATAGTTCTCGTGCTGGAAATATTTAACAAAAAGAATGAGAAACCCACAAATTTAAACAGAAATAATCTAAACTTGGGACCTGGCCAATTCTATTTCCTCTTGTGTGACAAATCTGCACCCCAAATTTCTTTTTTTTTCCTTTTACAAGCAATTCCTCTCTTAGTGTAAAAAGGATTATCTATCCGGATCTCTGAGGGAATGCTGCATTCACATTATGAAATTGAAACGAACGGGTGCAACAGTGAGGCTGCGACACATGACAATTTCCGGATCAAGAATGCAGCATGGTCAGACCACATAATCCGCGTAAAAAGCTCCTCTAACGTGGCAACGAGGACGCGTCGGCGTTTCTTTGGGAGGCTAGACGGTACCTCCGCTGTACCGCAGGCACGACCCGTCCGGGATAGGACAATCGCACCAAAAAGAAGCTTTATTCTGCGGAAAGAATTAAGAGTACTTCGTCCTCGACCCTTGGGGGTCAGCCTGTCAGGTCAAGGCCGGCGCAAGGGGTTTTTGGCCCCGTCCCAAGCCCCACGAGTCCTCTCCCCTCCAAGAAAGAAAGCCCAGCCTAACCCCAAGGTTCTGGGAGCCAGCCAAGAGGAAGAAACCCCCGCAAGAACCCTCCAGAAGTGAAGGCGGCGGGAAGAAAGAGGCGAGGAAGCTCGGCTCACCCGCGGGGAGGCAGTCGATCGGGGACCCCGTGCCCCAGCGCCGTAGATCCGGCCGCGATCTGCACGGCGGCGGCGGTGGCGGGGTTTGGCGGCGGCGGCCCTAGCCCTTGTTCGGTTTTTTCCCGGTGGGTGGTGGTGGTGGCACTAGTACTAGTAGTGGAGGGTAGGGGAGTGTGGAGTAGGGAAGAAAGGAAGGAAGAGGGGAGATGGGGAGCGGTGTCTGGATTTCGCTGCCCTTTTTGGGTCGGAGAGAAGGGAGGGCGGAGACCGAGCGAGCGGAGGAGCGGAGGAGAGAGGAGAGGGGAAAAAATGGACGGATTCGGCTGAGGGTTTCAAAATTCGAACTGCCGGTGCTGCTGCGCTGTCCGTTTCCGTTTTCTGTTGTTAAACTCCAAGTGGTCCCTGGCCCTGGAGATCTGCGTCGCGGCCTCGGCCCGGTAGGCGCTGGCAGTCAGCGCGGGCTGTAAGGCCAGTAGGAAATATGGGCTACTTCGCCGTGCCAAAGGCCCAGCAACCAGGGAAGAGGCTGGCAATTGGTTGGCGTCTATGGTTGGGCCAGCCAGTGCACCAGTGCCACGCCAAGCGCGTTCAGGTTGTGGGCGTTCAAATAGTTCTAGTATTTTGTTGATTGTTTCTCACGAGCTAGGTTGTAATCAGCTGGTAAGGTTGGCTACATCATAGACTGGACCCATTTGCGACTCAGGGGCACGTTTAGTTCACGAAAAATTCTGGGTTTGGCTACTCAGAAGCACTTTCGTCAGCTTCAGATTGCAGCAATTAGTGTCTAATTATGGACTAATTAGGTTCGAAAGTTTCGCCTCGCGATTTCTCACCCAACCGCAATTAGTTTTTTTCGCTCTATATTTAATGCTCCATGCATGCATCCAAAATTCGATGTGATGGGCAAAACCAAAATTTTTGGAACTAAACGCTACCAACAAAATGGCACTCAGGTACACGCCCAGACCGCGAGAATTATTGTGCCCACGAGAAATGGGTTTCGATTTAGTTTTCCTGGCGATGACTTTGAGTGCAGGCTTACGTGGGGGGGTTTTAGTTTCTGTGATTGACGAGGTACAGTGAGCGCGATTTATTTAGTTTTTGTGATTAACGAGCACAAGTGTTTTGATTATCGTGTGTCTTGCAATAATAATCATATTGGAGTTAGTTATAAGTTGAATGGCCACGAGTGTCTTGGCCTCAAGACTTGATGGTTAGCGATGGCTGCAAAGGATACCTCATGAAGACCGAGAATATAATCGAGCAAATATTAGCTTACGCCGGAACGCTCAATGTAGCGTGAATTAGGCTTTTGTTTTTCTTTGGTTGTACTGTTGTGGGTGGGGGAGTTCAAGCAAGAGCAATGGAATGCACAAAGAGGCTAACTCTCGGGCCAAGGTCAAGGTGCTAAGTGGCATCATTGATGTGGTTTTAAGTCAAATATCTTGAAAAGGTCAAATTGGTCAAGATCAGATTAAAAAAACGAGCCTAAAAACACGCCGTAACATGCACCGGATGATAGAGACATGGTGATTCCCGAGGGGTCATCCGTGGGGAAATATTCTAGTATATTCTTTGACTGTTGGAAACATAGGTGAGCATAGAGCCACCATATGATCTGGTAACAACAATGGAGACCAACGGATCATCCAAAGGGTGACAACGCTTGCTACCTTTTCCCAATGACTAATGTGCCCTTCATCCTAAATATAAGTGCAACATCTCGCTTTTATTTTTTGAACTAATCTCCCATCCCATTGTTTCTCAACACTTAGGGAGAAATAAGCCTTTTAGGAGAGTCATCCAAACCAAAAAGGTGATATCCGAGAGTTAGCCTTGAGTGTTACCCATGTTCTTGGTTTGATTTATTTTAATTAGAGTTGAATACTTGTTACTCTTGATGATTGCTATCACCTAGACGCCCCGACATGTGACTTAGTGACCTTTCTTGGTGGAGTTCTTGTTGAGGAGGCTCCAACTAGTGTTCATAGTTTGACTCCCGGCCATTCCAGTAGAGGAGAAGCGAGCATATAATTGAGTCCCTGGACTCTTTGGTGCTCCAATACAGACTAGGTGGTTGTGGCAACAAGCTAGTACCACAAAAAAAAAATTGGGTCGCCTCTTTACCTCTCTTCTAATCTTGCATTACTTCTTGCCTTGCTTTGTTTCTGCAAGCAAGTTCTCTTGAGTGATAACTAGGATTGTGTGGTGGTAGTCTTTACCATAGATTTACTTCTTGCTTTCGTCAGACCTACACCTTAGTGTGAATTTTGCTAATAACTTGATTAGGTGTGATAGATCTACTTGACTTCTTAGATTGCTTTTGTAGAAGAATTTAAGCATCAAGGTGATTGGGGCTTTGATTTTTACATAGGCTTTGGTTGTTATTTTAAATTTTTAATCAAAACCCCTTCGGTTCGTTGTGTAACTCTAGTTTTTAGTTTTTTTCTTGCCCTCTATTGTGATCTCACCATGGTATGTCAGTTGTCATCCGTTAACTATTTTGATATCTTTTGCTTAATATTTATTAGGCTTTGTTTGATGTGCATGTATTCATCTAAATCCACATGTGTTGAAGTAGATTGAAATGTAATTGAAATAAATTCCATTGTATTTCACTCCAGCACATGTGGATTAAAGTGAATACACATGCATCCAAACAAGGCCTTAGGTGAGGTTTCCGCCCCTCTCCCCCTTTTTTGCGTAATCAAGAGAAAGCTATATTAAATGGAACTCATTGTCTTACGGTCATGAGCAATCAAAGACTCAACACGTAAAGGAACACGACAAAGGTTCACAACACTATGATGCGTACGCTTAGCCATTTATAGTCGGGTGCGCCACCAAAGTGTTCCGCTTCTTTCTTATAGCCTGCTCACGGTCAAGCTTCAATATAAGTCTACTGGTGCCGGTTTGTTGTGAGATAAAACATTGTTGGTCGGGCCGATAAGCCCCGGCCGAAACCAACAAGCTTAACATGACGTAGTGAAAGGTAGTGGCATATGCAAGTTGTTGATAATATGGGAGAAGAAATGTCACCACCATCTCATCTCAAGGTCATATGCACAACATGTGGGTCATCGACAAATTAAATTACACAAATATAAGAGGTAAGTTAGACTTAGACTTGATCAAATGTCGAAGTCGAGCGGATTCAAGTTAGGGCCGGGAGAAATGTTTGGTTGAACTTTTGGCCCACACCCACCGTAACCAACACATCAAAGTTAGGTTATTTTTTTTTATATATATAATATATATAATATGTTGGGTTGGGTTATGGGTCGGCAAAGTATGGGCCTGGCTTTCACTTGATGCATTGGTCGACTTGGGTGTTTCATGATCAAATCTAAGTCAAGGCTCTCTGCTTTTCACTTCTTCTCGCTGAGTAGCAAACACTATGGGGTCTGCTTTGGTAGAGCTCCTGCTTTCAACCAAAACAACTTCAGCTTATGGCTTTCACTTGTGGAGCAGATTCACCAGGAGTCGAATCGGTTTTTAGACCGCTTAAGCAAAACAAGCCACCATAGTCTAAAATAACGAAATGTCCATAATACCCCTCTTTTCTTTCTTTTTCTTTTTCTTTTCTTTTCCAACGTTATTCGTCCCCACACCGCTATAGCCATACGCAGCCCCACCGTGATCTCGCATGACCGTGATCTCCTTCAACCTTATCTCCTCATCACGCAAGACTTCTCCTTCCCAATTCCATCGCCATCACCGCCAGAAGTGCGCCATCACTCGACATCCTATGCTGGTCACACCCATGGACACAACGACTCGGTGGCTCGTGGCTCGTGCAAATTTCATGACCAAAGAAATAGCTAGCGGGCGCCTCGACGACCCCACGCGCCCACCCCCAGCCTTTCACGACTTCCTGGATGGCCTCAGCGCATGACTTAACGGCCTCCCCGAAAGATCCCCTGCGGCCCCGCCTCCCCACGGCCTCGCCTCCCTCCAGCCTCCTACCCACCCCTCGCCAGACGCCTGACGGTCGTGGTCACAAGGTTTCTCGTGTCACGCCGAGGGCAACCTCTGCCTAGGGCCCACGATCTAACAGGAGCCGAGGGAAGCCTCGATTTTTCTGCCCATCTCCCATCTTCGCCTCGCCTCAAAGCACTTCTCGGACTTCTCCTATGGAGCCGATGTCCTCACACCCGCTTAGCGTGCCAGGAGTCGAGAGCAGCCCTGAGCCCGTCCCGGAGCGCCACCTAACGGCCCCTATGTTAAAGTTCTTTTGAGTTCGCCCCTTTTTTTCCCAATATAACCAATTACATCATGGCCACCGAACAAAATTGGTCCAGAACATGGTCCATGTGCCATTGATTTGCATCTTAGAGTACTCATTCATGATTTGACAAATTCACACCATCTAGGATTTGTCTCTTGGACACGTGACACAACCCAACCCATGGTGGAAGTCGTATGCGAGAGTGCGGTTACGCAAATGAGGCAGGTATCTAGGATCCAGGAAGAAGAATCACTGTATAAGAGAGATTTCTCGACCGTCCAATTCTCAAGCATGAATCTTAAAGTCAATTCAGATTAAACCTTCGAGTGGACTGTCAAGTAAGTAGGGCCCTTTAAATCCAGGTGTAAAATTTTTAGGTATCACATAGGTGTTCGGATACTAATAAAAAAATAAATTATAGAATCTGTCAAGAATTCACGAGATTAATTTATTGTTCAATTAATCTATCATTAGCATATGCTTATTATAGCACCACATTGTCAAATCATGAACTAATTAGGCTTAAAAGATTTGTCTCAGAATTAGTCGTAAACCTGTAATTAATTATTTTTAGTCTATATTTAACACTTATGCATGTGTAGTGAGTAAATTTTAGGGGAATGAACTAAACAAGGACTTCAAGTGTTTGGATCCAGTTGACTAAAATTTAGGAGGTGTGTTTTGGAGGATGTCAGATGTGGTGTTTTGATACTAATAAAAAAACAAATTATATAATCCATCAAGATTTCACGAGATTTAATTTTTAAGTCAAATTAATCCGCTATTAGCGATGTTTACTCAGATCACCATATTGACAAATCAGTGGACCAATTAGGCTTTTAAAAGATTCACCACGCAAATTAATTGTAAACTATACAATTAGTTTCATAATTAATCTATATTTAATATCCACGATACGCCAAATATTCGATGACAGTCCACTATTTGACTGACAGTCTGACACCGCCCTTGCATGCATGCCCTGTGCGGGTCCAAGGCCATGTGGCCACGTAAGACTGACAGGTCACCACAAATTTGTTGGCAACTGGGGTCCTTCAATAAGTGCACGACGCCTCTGCCTGCCCAAACGCTGCCTGCGCCTCTGCTTTTTAAAACGAGATGCAATCGCACGCATCGGCTGCAGAACAAGACACTCGTGGTAGGCCATAACCAACGAACGTGCCTTTGCTTTGCACTCGTGGAATGGTGGACGGCGCCGCGACGATCACGTTTAAATGAGCTGCACGCCTCTCGCACTGTAGCTTAGCTTGCCAACGTTGTTCAGCCATCACTATCGCTTGCCTTCCTTCCGGTCGGCTAGGCAACACGAGCTTGAATTCACAAAATGAACAAGTGCCATCTTCTCGGCTCCTCAGCCAGAGTCGGAAAGCTCAATTTTCTTCCTATAGGGGGCTAATAGTAGTAAGATTTTGAAATTTCGTTTGATTTTGAATTCCACGGTGCAAATTCTACTGCCTTGGTTGGGTGGGAGCTGATGAGATTTGGTCAAGCACACAATCGGCAATGTAGTCATGCACTCAATCACCAAGGTGGTTCGATTCTTCCAAACTTGAATTTTCAACACAAAGAGATGCGCCATCTTAGTGACGAATAAATCTTTTACCGTAAGAAATTGGAAAGGAAGGGTTCTTTTGTCACCGTGAACAAATGAGAGTTGCTAAATCACTGCATCACCGATTTTACTTTCTTCTCAAAGCGATGAACATCGTCCCACTAATCTATATCAATGATCAAGAGTCATCCTCATTCTTAAGATCGAATACCTTCTTTTTTTTTTTGTTAGTTCATCTTCACTTTCAAAACCGTAGTATAGGAAATGTGTAACAAAAAAGGAACTATTAATTCTCCACTTATTCTTATGGTGACATTTTGCTTTTGTATATCTAAAAAGGCTAGAGTCCTTTGTCTTCATTTATCCTTACCTAATATAATAAAACTAAATATTGTCTCCTTTGCAAACTCTATCCAGCAACTCGCCGCCCATCGCATCGCGCCTTCGCCTCCCACACTCTCCCTTTCTTCTTCCCCATCTCCTATGGGCATTAGAAAATGTTTTGGGAGGCAGGCAGCCAAAGAGCCGAGGCGGCCAGGCCAGGCTAAGAATGACCATGGCGCCGGGAGAGGGGGGGAGGAGGAGACCACTGCAGCGCTGTAGAGTTTCGCCAGTGGGTCGTGGCGCTGACGGGATTGCACGCCGCCTTTCACGCGACCACACCTTCCATCTATCTTAATAATATCCGTGTGAAAAGGATCCTATACAAACAATATAATCCATCTAAGGCAGGCATCAAGCATTAGCAAAAACATTGTTCAGTGAACAAGTAAGTTTCACCCCCACAATGGACAAACGAATTTATATTGTCTACACCATATCAGTGTTAATGATGACACTTAGCTTATTTGCTGTGACAGGATCGGACAGAGGAGTACATACGTCTTAGTGTACTTCTCGTCACCCATACTACAAGCTTATCGACCTTAACTATATCTTTACACAAGTACACACCACAAGCAAAGCATATATATGCAGGAAGTAGCAGTAGAGAAAAAAACATGGAAAACTGAACTAGTTAACTGACTGACGACATCCAACATCGTGGAGCCGGTGGCCCTCTTCGCTTTGCTGAGCTATGCCTGAAGGTGCTTTTCGCTGATTTGAGAAAGAAAATACTGTTTATTCGTTGAAATAGTAGGACTGATAACACAGGCGAACAGGGCCGGTAGCGGGTGGTATCTGAACTGAGCCTGGGCCTGGGTCTTGGGCTAGTACCCAGGCCCGACCTTGTTGACGAGTGCGAGCGCGTTGCTGGTGACCTGCGCGACCTCGACGACCTTGCCTCGGATGGCGGCGCGCGTGGCGGCGTCGACGCCGCGGGAGGAGAGGCCGTCGAGGCAGGTGTTCTCGTCGGTGAGCGCGGCGCTGCACCAGGTCTGCACGTTGCTGAGGTGCCACTTGAACGCGGGCGTCCTGGAGCGGGATATCCCGGCGCCGCCCATCTCCTGCGCCGCGTCCTCGGAGGTGGCCCACGCTGTCCGCCAGGTTCTCCAGGCAGTCGCGCACGGGGCCCGCCGCCGCCGCCGGCCGCGACCCAGACCCCTTCTTCGCGCCCTTCGCGCCGGCGCCGGATCCACCGCACAGGCGGCCCACATACGCGGACGCGGCGCGCGCGCGGTCCGCGCTCACCGACAGCGCGGCGCGCGCCAGCTCCCGCGGGCTCCGCGGGAGGCGGGGAGCCCCTGTACGACGCCAGGCTCTGCTCGCACACCGACGGGTACCAGGTCGCGCGGCACGACCTGCGGATGAAGTCGCTGGCTACCGGCGACGCGGCCGCGACGGCCAGGAACGCGCGCTGCAGCGGCAGCGAGGAGGAGTAGGCCTAGGCGAGCCATGATTGCTGAGCTGGTGCGGCTGTGTGGGAGTGTGCAGTGCAGCGGGCAAGCAAGCTCACGGAGTCACGGTGGAGAGTGCTGGCTGCTTCACTTGAATGAATGATGGAATGGCTTTTTGTAATCACCCACCTAGCTGTGTCCTCTTATATAGGGAGATTTGGAAATTTGTGCAATGTCTTCGACGATTTTTTAAAAAGCAAAAAATCTTTTGGGAGTTACTCCAGTATTTTATTATATTTTTTTGATTTTGGAATTTTGCTTTGGGCTTGGACCATCAACCTTGTATGGACAAAGACATTTCTAGAATGAGTGGAGACATTTCTAGAATGATCCCTGTCTTGGGTGAGAATTAATAAATATGATACGGCATCACCAAGCCTCCCTGCGGCATCTCCGTCGCGGAAATGCTAGCAATTCCGAGGTTGTCTCGATTAAAAAAAAGGAGATGTGAATGTGAATGTGTGCACGTGATGGGCCAGGAGGGACTACTGGTTCCCTGTCGGCCCACCTGGACCTGCAGAGATGTGTTCTGGGAATGGATCAGCTCAGTATGAATGCTAACGGCATTTTGCTGCCTGCCTTGCCTCCCAACTGAAAGCTCATCTTCATCATTTCATTTGTCCAGGTAGCATTAGCTCACTGGTCACTGATATTTTCATGCTGTAGAAACGATTTTAATACATAGGATCTGTATACTGTTGGAATGTAATGTTGGATCAGTGAGGATCGAGCAGTAGTATTAGTTAGGCCTCGTTCACTTTGCAAATTTTTTTTTCAACCCGGATTTATCAGTATTCATTTTCGCCTTTATTTATCAAATATCATCCAATCATGACCAACTACAGCCAAAAGATTCATCTCGCGATTTCCAACCAAAACAGTATAATTAGCTATTTTTTTTACCTATATTTAATACTCCATGCAAGTTAAATTAAAATTGATGTGGACGAAGAGAATGAAAAACTTCTAATTCGGATTTCATCTAAACAAGGCCTTAGTGGTTTTTTTTTCCATGATGGTATACAGTGTCAAGACCGAAAAGCTTGTCGCCATTCCCTGTTTCGCTTTAGGTATTTTCGCTTATAAGTCAGATTTTCACCAACAAATAAGATTTTTTTTCTCACACCAAATCAGCCAATATTTTTTACCGCCGCTATTATCACCAAACAAACTAAAGCGAACAGGACGATTGTTGTAATTAACCCGGAAAAGTGGCATGAATGCAGACTAGCTCGGTACTACTGTACTATATATTTATCATCAGGAAGAAAAGGAAGAAACATTATTAAACATTGAAAACAATCTTTGCAAGTAATTGCAGTGCTGGTACAATTGTTGCCTGAACGTGTACTACTGAAGACGGTTGATATGGCCTAATAATGTTCGGTCCACACACACACCCTAGCTTGCCCCTAGCAATTAACCATCATCGTGGGTTCTGGCCGGCCACACACATGACACCCTAACGAATTTCAACGCTCGATCTTGTTCTTCTGAAACTCGTAGTCCATCCGCTTTCAGGCAGAACCGGTTAGAATACCATTTGTTACGCATTAGTCAAATGCTTCCTCTTGACTGTAGCTGCCTAACAATGTAGCTAGCTAGCTAAGCAAAAGTTGTCTGAGTCATATTATATATATTCTGATGTCTCTCTGGCTAAGGCACTACAACATGACTCTTATACAAGACGCTTACAAATGCTCAAAATGATCAAAACGCCATCAAAGACCCTTGGAGACATTTATGAAAACCTCGCCAAAACATGGAAGTAAAAAGATCTTTTAAGACGTTTTTTCAGAATGCCTTTAATATCAACATTTAAAGGCATTTTCTGGGTTGCCTAGAATACTTTTTAGAGGCACTTCATAATTTGCCTTCAAACATTGATGGAGGCGTTATTAGAAAATGCCTCAAAACCAAGGTATCCATGCAACCCTTCAATTAATATCAAATTAGCACATTAACAATGAGAGCAATACATTAATACTAGGATGCATCAAACTTTAAAATCTTTTCGTACAGAGACATAAGCTTTCATACAGAAAGCTAAACAATATGGATTCAGCAGAGGAAGACCACTACGGCTTCACTGCAATGATTCAAATATTCAGTCAAGAGAACAAAACATCTCCAATCTTTCAGCACAGACTTAAGTTCTGAACTATCTCTAGTGTAGCCATAAATTCTTCTAGGTGCTGTTTCTCAAGTCCAGCAGACAAGCCTTTCAAGCTCTTGAGCAATACATGCTCAAATTACAAAGACAAGTACCTATAACTCAGTAGTCTCTCATACTATATAACTACTAGTACCAGAAAGAGAATGGCGACACCACACACCAACAAGCTTCTTGCCATTACTAAATCCAAAGGTCAACAACCTTCACCTTCTTCCCCCTGTCTGAGAATGGTTTCCCTGGCAATATAAACTGCAGAGAAGGAAATGGTTGGAAAAACCAAGCACGGGGAAAGCAAGTTGAGAAAATACTGAAGCGAAGCATATTCAGACCTAAAAATTTTCAAAGCATTGAGAATCCGGCATGTGGACGCATATAAACTTGTTGGCAACAATAAAATTTCATAGTAAATAAATTACTTCATGGCTGATTAGTGGGCTCTAATAAAAGGAAAGCAACGTAACAAACAACATGACAGATTTCATAAACAACCATTCCATTGCAAGTATTGAAATGGGTGCACCAAACTTGTTTTTTCCAGGAAATGATAAATCCCAGCTTTAGCTGATATCAATAAAGAAATTGTATTATTCAACTTCTAATGGCTCTGGCACAAAAACACCTTGTAAGCTGCAAGGCTTAGAAAGGACACATACTGCGTTACACCTTACATAAACTGAGAATGTGTTGGCAAAGCATTGAATTAACCCTGCTGCACTCACCATATAAGCTGCAAGTAAAAAACATTTTCCTTCGCTCAGAAGGAAGCAAAAGCATTGCAGTACTAAAATTAAATAGTGGAAGGTAAATATTCAGGATGTGTTGGCACGCATTGAACTAACTTCTGTTCCTTCCTCAGTGATGCGAAGTCCTGGATTACGGGAAGAGAAATCAGAGCTGGAATTTCATAGTTAAATCTGGATAACTCAATGGATATCCTAGCTCATAGAGAGTTGAGGAAGTCAGAACCTATAAGAAATGATCTCCTCAAAGCACAAACTGCAATTCACCTGGCAAAT